>CP136058.1:187162238-187789022 GCA_032464435.1 Aegilops umbellulata
TTACATTGGTGTGTTTGTTGTGGTCTACTTTGACGACATTCTTGTGTTTAGCAAATCCCTCAAAGAGCGAGTGAATCATCTTAGAGCCGTTTTGCAAACTCTTAGAAAGAGTGTCTCTATGAAAATATGGATAAATGCACTTTTGGCGTTGACAAGATTGTTTTCTTGG
Source organism: Aegilops umbellulata (assembly GCA_032464435.1). Lineage (NCBI taxonomy): Eukaryota > Viridiplantae > Streptophyta > Magnoliopsida > Poales > Poaceae > Aegilops > Aegilops umbellulata. The sequence goes on from CP136058.1 coordinate 187,162,408, forward strand.
GCTTTGTTGTGTCTTCCAAGGGTGTGCATGTTGATGAGTCCAAAAACGAAGCAATTAAAACTTGGCCCCAACCCACTAATTTGCAACAAGTGTGTACTTTTCTTGGTCTACCGGGTTTTTATCGTCGCTTTGTGAAAGACTTTAGCACTATTGCCGCACCGTTGCATGCTTTGAGTAAGAAAAATGCACCCTTTGTTTGGGGACCAACTCAATCTACCGCATTTGATGAGCTCAAATCTTTGCTGACACATGCTCCAATTCTTGCTTTACCCCATTTCACCAAAACTTTTGAGGTTCATTGTGATGCTAGCGGTCACGGAATTGGTGGAGTTTTGATGGAAGAAAAGCGAGTCGTTGGATATTTTAGCAAAAAACTTTCCGATGCTCAACTTAACTATCCTATATATGACAAAGAATTATATGCTTTAGTGCGAGTATTGCATGTTTGGGAGCATTATCTTTGCCCACATGAATTTGTCATACATACCAATCATGAGACACTTAAGTACCTAAAAGGTCAAACTAAGTTCAATAAACGACATGCTAAATGGAGTGGATTTATTGAGTCTTTTCCTTATGTGGTCAAGTACATTAAGGGCAAAGAAAATGTTGTGGTGGACGCTCTTTCCCGCATATGCATGCTTATTACTCAACTAGAGTTGACTGTTATTGGCTTTGAGCATAAAGATCTCTATGCGAATGATCCTTCCTTTGCACTTCCTTATGCAAAATGTATTACTCACACTTGTTGGGAGAACTTCTATCTCAAAGATGGCTACCTTATGCATGATAACAAACTTTGTATACCGGAGTCTTCTCTTCGTTTGTTGCTTTTGCAAGAGGCTCACGGAGGTGGACTCATGGGACATTTTGGGCACGACAAGACCTTCGCCACACTCTCCTTCAAGTACTTTTGGCCAAAGATGTTTTGCATATGCCACTTCCTACTCCATATCAACCATGGTAAGATATTAGTATGGATTTCATGCTAGGTTTCCCTAAAACTCGAAATGGAAAAGATTCCGTCTTTGTTGTTGTGGACTGATTCTCAAAAATGGCACATTTAATACCATGCAACAAGATAGATGATGCTTCACATGTTGCTAATCTTTTTTGTAGGGAAATCTTGAGGTTGCATGGAGTGCCAAGGACCATTGTGTCGGATCGGGACGTCAAGTTCTTAAGTTACTTTTTGAAGACCATTTGCGCCAAACTCGGCATCAAGCTTCTATTCTCAACAACATATCATCCTCAAACCAATGGCCACACGGAAGTCACCAACCGGACGCTATCTACTCTCCTACGTGTGTTTATCAAGAAGAACATCAAGGAGTGGGAGGAGTGCTTACCCATCGCCGAGTACGCCTACAATCAAGCTCGACACACTACTACTGGCAAGTCCCCCTTTGAGGTTGTCTATGGCTTCAACCCATTGTCCCCATTGGACATTCTTCCTCTTCCGCTCCAAGAACACGCAAACATGGATGCAAGTGCAAGGGCAAGTTTTCTCAAGAAGATGCATGAAGATACAAGGGCAACAATCGAGCGTCAATACACTGCATCACCACCAAGCTCAACATCAACAAGACACTAATGGTGTTCCAACTAAGCTGTCTTGTATGGCTACATCTTCGCAAGGACCGTTTCCCCAATGAGCGCAAGTCAAAGCTACTACCACGAGCCGACGGACCATTCAAGGTGCTAGCACGCTGCAATGACAACAGTTACAAGATTGACATCCCACGCGATAAGTACAACGTAAGCAACATCTTCAACGTCAAAGACTTGACCAAATGCCATGGTGATGGAGATCACGATCCGTGGATGGATCTCTCCCAATGGGGGGGGGGGAGATGATGCGGAGAATCCTTCCATCATCCCCATGGATTCTACACCACCACATCAAGCCCCACGTGGACCTATGACAAGAGCTAGACCACGTGCATTGGAAACCGAGATGAACTCCTTCCTAATTGACATTCATATGGACACAAATGGAACTTGGGTGCTACCTCGCCAAGATACTCTATACCTCATTAGGTATGAAGAGGAACACCACGAAGCAGCTAAGGAGCACCAGCAAGTCGAATGAGAAGCGCCCCAAGTCGCCAAGGAAGAATAAGGAGTCCCCAAGAATCTGGACAGAAGGTCCCATGCGACCCCATGCGCATGGTCCCCCAAGACCCCGTGCCCACGGGCTACACAGGGAGCTACGGCTGTAGCACCCCGTGTGATAGAGGCAAAGGTGTCCCGATGTTTCGATGAGATGGTCGCTATCGTTTCTGTGGGAGTCGACCTTGACGATCCGACTACGATCGTGCGAGACGTCGCGCCTTAGCAATCGCTAAACCAACTTCCGAGGGTTATTGACCACGCCGGAGCACGATCAACCTGACCACGAGGGCCTGTTTCCTGCGAGCAAACGAAGAACAAGCAAGAAACTAAGATTGCAATCTGGATATTGCGAATAAAAGAGGAAAGCTTTATTAACGAAGGTGGGGTTCTGTGACGCCTTGGTCTGGTCGTTGAACACAAACGAAGTACGCGAAGTTGCAGCTATGGCGAACTTTTGATCTAAACAAAACCCAAAGTCTAAACGACGCCCTAAGGGCTGTATATATGGAGGAAGAGGAGGGAATTTCGTGGCCCCTGATGGTGGGGTCCGAAACCAACCCTAACTCTTGTTTCCCCACACATACGGACTCTAAAAATAGCCTATACTTAAGTATTTCGAAATTACATGGGCCTGGCCCAAAAATAAGGTGACGCAGCACCTAGAATAGCCTATGGACGAATATTATGAAGTGGCATCTTGTATATTTCGTCCAAGGCTTCATTCACTCCTTATGGTGGCTTCAAAGTCCTGAAATCATCACTTGTAACTCCGTTCTTGATCCCCTTGCGCATGCCATCAACTCCATGCGTGTTCTTGCTCCAATGTTCATCCTTCTCCAAGCTAGGCCCTTCACTTGTAAGCAAAACAAATGTATCCAATTTAGGCAGTATCATATTCTCATGAACATTAGAATCATTACCAAGAAACGAAAGTACCTGGTAATTTAATTGGCGTGCGCGAGCTCTAGTAATTGGTCCAGTATGTATAGCAGCAGGGGCTGTGGATGTAACAATGGTATTGATGTCCTCATCATCCTCCCCTTCTTGAAATGAAGTCGTCCTCGACGGAAGCTCATCTTCCTCACCCAAATAAGGCTTCAAATCTGCAATGTTAAAAGTGGGACTAACCCCAAAATCTGCAGGCAGCTCAAGTTTATATGCATTATCATTTATTTTCTCTAACACCTTAAATGGACCATCAGCACGTGGCATTAGCTTTGATTTGCGCAAATTAGGAAACCTATCCTTACGCAAATGTAACCAAACAAGATCACCAGGTGCAAAGACAACATGTTTTCTACCCTTATCTCCAGCAAGTTTATATTTAGCATTCATACGCTCAATGTTTTCCTTAGTTAACTCATGCATTTTTAAAATCAATTCAGCACGTTCTTTAGCATCAAAATTAACCTTCTCCGAAGATGGAAGAGGCAACAAATCAATAGGTGCACGAGGTAGGAAACCATACACAATTTCAAAAGGGCACATCTTAGTAGTAGAATGCAATGAACGATTATAAGCAAATTCAATATGAGGCAAGCATTCTTCCCACATTTTCTTATTATTCTTCAAAACAGCCCTAAGCATAGTAGACAATGTTCTATTGACTACTTCAGTTTGTCCATCAGTTTGGGGGTGACAAGTAGTACTAAAAAGCAGTTTAGTCCCCAACTTAGCCCATAAACATCTCCAAAAGTGGCTAAGAAATTTAGTATCACGATCTGAAACAATAGTATTTGGCACACCATGCAAGCGAATAATTTCACGAAAGAACAAATCAGCAACATTAACAGCATCATCGCTTTTATGACATGGTATAAAGTGTGCCATTTTCGAGAATCTATCCACGACAACAAATATGCTATCCCTCCCCTTCTTTGTTCGAGGTAAACCTAAAACAAAGTCCATAGATATATCCTCCCAAGGAACACTAGGTACAGGCAAAGGCATATATAAACCATGAGGATTGAGTCGTGACTTAGCTTTTTGACATGTAGTGCAGCGAGCAACAAAACGCTCAACATCCCGTCTCATCTTTGGCCAAAAGAAATGTGTAGCAAGTATATCCTCTGTCTTCTTCACGCCAAAGTGTCCCATTAGTCCTCCTCCATGCGCCTCCTGTAACAACAAAAGACGAACGGAGCTAGCTGGAATGCATAGCTTGTTAGCACGAAACACAAATCCATCGTTAACGACGAACTTGTTCCATGTTCTTCCTTCTTTACAATTCTGCAACACATCTTGAAATTCAGCATCATGCACATATTGATCTTTGATGGTCTCCAAACCAAATATTTTAAAGTGAAGTTGTGAAAGCATAGTATAACGACGAGACAATGCATCAGCAATAACATTTTCTTTACCCTTCTTCTGTTTAATGACATAAGGGAAAGTCTCAATGAATTCAACCCATTTAGCATGTCTACGGTTCAGTTTAGCTTGACTTTTAATGTGTTTCAAAGATTCATGATCAGAATGTATAACAAATTCTTTGGGCCATAAATAATGTTGCCATGTTTCTAAAGTCCGAACAAGAGCATATAATTCTTTATCATAAGTAGAATAGTTCAGACTAGGCCCACTCAATTTTTCAGAAAAGTATGCAACAGGTTTGCCATCTTGTAATAACACACCTCCTAATCCAATTCCACTAGCATCACATTCAAGCTCAAAAGTCTTATTAAAATCAGGAAGTTGAAGTAAAGGAGCATGTGTCAACTTATCTTTCAATACTGTGAAGGCTTCTTCCTGTGCGGTACCCCAAACAAAAGGCACATCCTTCTTTGTAAGCTCGTTGAGAGGTGCAGCAATGGTGCTGAAATCTCTCACAAAACGCCTATAGAAACCAGCAAGGCCAAGAAAACTCCTCACTTGTGTGACCGTTTTGGGCTGCGGCCAACTCTCAATAGCTTCAATCTTGGCTTTATCAACTTCAATTCCCTGTGGAGTAACAACATAGCCAAGAAAAGATACTCGGTCGGTGCAAAAGGTGCACTTCCCAAGGTTACCAAACAAACGTGCATCACGTAGAGCATTAAAAACAGCACGTAAATGTTCCAAATGTTCCTCCAAAGATTTGCTATAAATCAGTATATCATCAAAATAGACTACCACAAATCGTCCAATGAAAGCACGTAAAACTTCGTTCATTAGTCGCATGAAAGTACTAGGTGCATTAGTTAACCCAAAAGGCATGACTAACCACTCATATAAACCAAACTTAGTTTTAAAAGTTGTTTTCCATTCATCTCCCAATTTCATACGAATTTGATGGTATCCACTACGCAAATCAACTTTGGAGAATATTGTAGAGCCACTCAATTCATCAAGCATATCATCTAGCCTAGGAATAGGATGACGATAACGAATAGTAATATTATTAATGCCTCTACAATCAACACACATACGCGAGGTACCATCCTTTTTCGGCACTAGAATAATAGGAACAGCACAAGGACTAAGGGATTCGCGTATATAACCTTTGTCGAGTAGCTCTTGTACTTGACGCATAATCTCCTTCGTCTCCTCTGGATTGGTACGGTATGGTGCGCGGTTGGGTAATGATGCACCGGGAATTAAGTCAATCTGATGCTCAATCCCTCGAATAGGTGGTAATCCCGGTGGCACGTCTTGTGGAAAGACGTCAGCGAACTCCTGCAAAATGTTAGTAACAGCAGGAGGCAAAGAGGAAGGCACGTCCTCAAATGAAAATAATACCTCTTTGCACACAAAAGCATAGCAAACAGATTTGCTAACATCTAGATCATCAATATCAGATTTGGTGGCAAATAAACATGCACTTTTCAATTTAATTTCAGAAGCAACACTAGATGGTTTATTATTAGGCTTCATTTGTTGCTGAAATTCTTTTGCCACAATCTGATTTTCACTCTTATTTTGCTCCTGTTTTGCTTTATTAGCTCGATTAATATCATCTTTCAAAATGGAATCAGGAGTCATAGGAAGCAAAGTAATATTTTTGTCCTTGTGAACGAGAGTATACTGATTGTTTCTACCATGGTGTACAGAGTTTTTATCAAATTGCCATGGTCTACCAAGTAATAAGGAACATGCTTGCATGGGTACCACATCACAATCAACATAATCAGCATATGTAGAGATACTAAAATGCACACGAACAGTACGTGTTACCTTAACCTTACCGCTGTTGTTGAACCATTGGATGTAGTAAGGATGTGGGTGTGGTCTTGTGGTGAGGGATAGCTTCTCCACCATCTCCATGCTAGCCAAGTTGTTGCAGCTCCCTCCATCTATGATGACACGAACAGAACGTTCCTTCACAACTCCCTTTGTATGGAACAAATTATGCCTCTGATTTTGCTCAGCTTGCGTGACCTGCACACTCAAAACACGTTGAGCAACTAAACATTCATACCTGTCAGCATCTTCAGCAGCCATGTATTGCGTCTCATGATCAGAATCATCGCCACCGTGTTCTTCATGTGTAAGAAGAGCCAAAGTCTCCTCATCATAGTCACTAGCGGACTCATACCCACCATCCTCAGTGGCAATCATCACACGCTGAGATGTGCATTCGCGCGCAAAATGTCCTCTTCCCTTACAACGACGACAAATAATATCACTTGTGTGCCCTGTAGACGCCATGGAAGAAGCAGAGCTCTGTGCAGGCCCGGCAGGTGTGCTCTTGGCAGATAGTGGTGGTTGTGCCTGCTTTCTTGTATCACGGTTGGAGGTGGCAGCTGATGGAGGTGCCGGTGTAGCAGAACGTGTGGAAGTAGATGATGCACGTGGTGTCCATGATGAAGGTCGACCTGCAGAAAAGTTAGTCCGCGCCAATGCCTGTCGATCCTGCACTTCACGTTCAGCTTTACAAGCAAGATGGAATAAACGAGTGATATTATTATAATCCTTATAGTCTAGAATGGTCTGAATCTCTCTATTTAATCCACCCAGAAAACGTGCAAGCATAGCTTCATTCGCCTCAACAATACCACATCTAATCAAGCCAGTTTGTAATTCCTGATAATATTCTTCTACAGAATTTTTTCCTTGTCTTAAGCGCTGCAATTTTTGAAGTAATTCACGTTGATAATATGGTGGAACCCAACGAGTACGCATAGCAGTTTTCAAAGCAGCCCAAGTAGCTGGAACAGGATATAATCTACAATATTCAGACCACCAAACACATGCAAAGCTAGTGAAAGCACAAACAGCAGCAGGAACACGTCTCTCCTCAGGATATTGTAAACATGTAAATCGTTGTTCAGTTTCTAACTCCCAAGTAAGATATATATCAGGAACATATCTACCCTCAAATGGTGGAATATTCAATTTCAGTTTAGGGAGATGGTCATGATCTCGTACCTGAGGGGGAGCCCTAACATTACCATTATTTGCATGTGGACGACCTGGTGGTTGTGGTGCTGGTGGTTGCACGTAGTTCTGATTATCATCAACCTCATCCTCATAATCTCCCACATAATCATCCTCCTCCGCATCAGCAGCAGGAGCCACAGAAGTATCAACAGCAGCACCAGCAGTTTGGCCAGGCTGAAGAGGGACACGGATCGCTCGGCGAAGGGCTGCTTCCCGACCTGGAGGTATTCGTTGTTGTTGCTGTTGTTGCAGAGGTGCGGCAGGTGCAGCCGGTGGTGGAAGACGCGCAAGCAGTTCATTAAATCTGTTATCGAGCTTTGTTTCGAACGTCTTCTCCATGCCATCTATCTTCTCCATGGCCTCTTCAAATCTGTTTAGCACATCTTGCACCTGTCCACTCATCATTCGCTGAAACTTATCATGAAGCTCCTTGTTCGTCAAGTTCTCCCAGTCAGTCTCGTCGGCTTGTGATCCTGGCATGGTTAGCAGCAATAGAAACACACAAGAATATGATCCTACAGAGTACTAACAAGAGGTGGTGGTGGTGTCACAAATCCGTCAAGCAAATCTCAAATTCTTACCAGTTCTTACCCAGCAGCAGGCGGTGATCGGCAGCCGTTGTAGTCAAAACTCTCAAAAGCTTGGATAGAGCGATTGCCAGGGAGAGTCAAACGCACGAAGTAGATGTATGTGGAGCTGGGAAGGCTTATAGTATGGTAGCAAAAAGGGTCAGCAATAATCAATTCAGAGATGCAAAGTTGAATAAACGCTCAACGACGGTACTGTGCTGGTCCTAGGCTAGACCGTGCTAGAGACGCGAGCCTAGAACACCAACAAAATCACGGCGCTGCACGTAAACACAGGGAAAAGCACACTCTGGATTTTTTTTTTTTCTCGCCCTGTTTTTTTTTTTTTTTTTTTTTTTTTTGCTTCTTCTTTTTTTTTTTTTTTTTTTGCGAAAAATCACAATAATGGCGAGTGTCTCAAAACTCTTCCCAGGTCAAACTGACAGGATAGACACGAATTTTTTTTTTTTTGCGAATTTTTTTTTTTTCGACTGCCCGGACCCAAAAACTGGAAACGGCTCAAAAAAAACTTTCAATAATGGCGACTGTCTCAAAAGGCTAAGAAACACCTAAAAATAGGATAGCCAGAAAATTTTTTGTCAAGTGCGTTTTGGGAAAATTTTGGGCCTAAACGGAGGGTGGTTTCCAGACTTTTTTTTTTTTTTTTTTTTTTTTTTTGGAAACCAACCTCTTCTACGGACGGCAAAAGATTGATGGAATCCGAAACCTACTCAACCAAGGAAACACGAATCTGGCAACAGATGGATCTCGAGAGCAAACCTAATATGAGATGGACTCGAAGTGACGGTGATATATGGATACGGATCGGTGGTGGTATATGGACTCGGAGCGGTGGTGGTATATGGACTCGGAGCGGTGGCGGATAAGCGGTGGTGGTATATGGACTCGGAGCGGTGGCGGATAAGCGGTGGTGGAAGATGGCAGGGACAATGATGATGGTGCGGCGGCGGCGGCGTGACTAATATGACCAGAACTCGAAACTCTAAAAGACTAGACGCTAAGACCAGCAACTTGACACGACGATGCAACCGCAAATTCAACAAAGCAAATACAGAAAAGATTATGCAAAGGCTCAGATTGGTTCGGATATGATGAACTAACCCTAATTTTTTTTTGGCTTTTCCGTGGACTATAGGTACGAAGAACAGACTCGATCTAAACTACGAAAAACTGTAAAATCTCACCGAGCAACCTGAAAATCTGATACCACTTGATAGAGGCAAAGGTGTCCCGATGTTTCGATGAGATGGTCGCTATCGTTTCTGTGGGAGTCGACCTTGACGATCCGACTACGATCGTGCGAGACGTCGCGCCTTAGCAATCGCTAAACCAACTTCCGAGGGTTATTGACCACGCCGGAGCACGATCAACCTGACCACGAGGGCCTGTTTCCTGCGAGCAAACGAAGAACAAGCAAGAAACTAAGATTGCAATCTGGATATTGCGAATAAAAGAGGAAAGCTTTATTAACGAAGGTGGGGTTCTGTGACGCCTTGGTCTGGTCGTTGAACACAAACGAAGTACGCGAAGTTGCAGCTATGGCGAACTTTTGATCTAAACAAAACCCAAAGTCTAAACGACGCCCTAAGGGCTGTATATATGGAGGAAGAGGAGGGAATTTCGTGGCCCCTGATGGTGGGGTCCGAAACCAACCCTAACTCTTGTTTCCCCACACATACGGACTCTAAAAATAGCCTATACTTAAGTATTTCGAAATTACATGGGCCTGGCCCAAAAATAAGGTGACGCAGCACCTAGAATAGCCTATGGACGAATATTATGAAGTGGCATCTTGTATATTTCGTCCAAGGCTTCATTCACTCCTTATGGTGGCTTCAAAGTCCTGAAATCATCACTTGTAACTCCGTTCTTGATCCCCTTGCGCATGCCATCAACTCCATGCGTGTTCTTGCTCCAATGTTCATCCTTCTCCAAGCTAGGCCCTTCACTTGTAAGCAAAACAAATGTATCCAATTTAGGCAGTATCATATTCTCATGAACATTAGAATCATTACCAAGAAACGAAAGTACCTGGTAATTTAATTGGCGTGCGCGAGCTCTAGTAATTGGTCCAGTATGTATAGCAGCAGGGGCTGTGGATGTAACAATGGTATTGATGTCCTCATCACCGTGCGCATGGGCGTGTACCATGCGCACGGGCCCAACTTACCCCATGCGCATGGGCCCTACAGGATGGTCGGCTGATACGGGTTGTTGGGCCTCCACTTCGCATCCACTTCACCTCCTACCTACCCAAGCCTATGTAATTCGTACCTAGGGATATGTTTAGGGTTAGCAAAGTATTAGATGAGATATATGTGATCTTTGCTCCTTCTACCACCTCCATTGGAGATCAAGGCCTCTTATGAGAGGATCCACTTGTGGATTTTAAGACCTCCATATTGGAGAAGACTACCATCATCAAGACCTCATCTCCTAGGAGTGGGAAGAACTCTACCATTGTATCTTTCCTTTGATTGTGTTTGTGACTTGTGGATCTTGTGTTACTACTCTAGTGGATGTGTAATTGTGTATTGTTGGAGTGAATTCTTCTTTGTGATTTCTTGGTGCTCATCCTTTTTCCCCTCCAAGTGTGAAAAGATCCATCTTAGGGTTCACCCTACAACAAACCATCTTATCAAGGAAATTTCGGATTTCCAACCATACACCAACCTACTAGAGCTAGTTCACTGAGCAACCAAGGCAGAGCGACAAGTGCAAGACGACTACAAATACGCCAAGTACTCTTCCAAGTCCTACGGTTCATACAATCAAGCTTCAGCAACTACGACGCCTTCTACCTCGATGAAACCTACACCAAGAAACGGCGACAAGTCAAGTTACAAGAAAACCTCGACATCTTCAAGTCGTCCTACTACAACAAGCAACCTCAAGCTGAGACCTTCATCGTCAATGACTCCAACGGATGAGATTCTCAAGATGAGTTCATCAAATGCTTCACATGTCAAGGACGAGGCCACATGACATTTGAGTTCCCCACTCGATGCACCATGATCGCCAATGATGACACCTTGACTCCATGAGTAAGGAAGGAATGGAAGCACTTGAGCACGTGGCCATGCACCAATGAGTGAATGAAGATGAAAACGATCAAGTCTTTTGTTACAAGGATTCGAGCCCCGCTATTGTTGTCTCCGAGGTCTTGACGCTTCAACACCAACAAGACGAACACCAATGTTGCCACATCTTCCAAACCAAAGCGGACATCAATGGAGGTTCCGTGAAGGTCATCATCAACGGAGGAAGTTGCCACAATTTGGCAAGCGAAGAGCTATGTTCCAAGCTATAATTGGTCAAGATGAAGCATCCTCGCCCCTACGAGGTCCAATGTCTTAGCAACTCCGACACCATTCAAGCGGAGTACACCGTGCAAGTTTCCTTCAAGGTTAGCACATATGAAGACACCTTGGAGTGTGATGTGGTTCCTATGTCCGTGTGCCATATCCTCTTAGGAAAACCTTGGCCATTTGACTGCGGCATCATGCACAATGTTTGTACCAATCACTATAGCTTCAAGATGACTGGAAAGGAGTACGTGCTATGACCTATGTCGCCAAATCAAGTGATCCCCGACAAGCAAGCATCCACCCATCCTGGAGAGAATAGTGAGAGAGTGAACCACCACCAAGAGAGTGAGTGCCACAAGTCAAAATTGAGTGCCCCCATGATGAGCGACAAGAAAAATCTAGTGCTCTTAGCCACCAAAAGAGACATGAGACAAGTGTGTGAGAACCAATCACGTGTTATACACTATGTCCTAGTGTGCAAAGACGAAGCGGCAAGAACTAACACCTCTCACCAGCTACCCCTAGTGTTGTCTAATCTATTGCAGGAGTTCGCAGACGTATGTCCCGATTAGCTACCTCCCGGCCTACCTTCTCTACGCGGCATCGAACACCGCATCGACCTCAGCCCTGGTGCACCCCTACCAAACAAGGCTCCATACCGCGTCAACCCCGAAGAAAATAAGGAAATACAAAGGAAAGTACGACACCTCATTGACAAGGGGCATGTACGTGAAAGCTTAAGTCCTTGTGTCGTTCCGATTATTCTTGTGCCTAAGAAACATGGTAGTTTTCGCATGTGTTCCGATTGTCGTCCCATTAATGCTATCACCGTTCGCTATAGGCATCCCATTACACACCTTGATGATATGCTAGATGTGCTTAGTGGAGGCACAATTTTCTAAAAAGTTGATATTAAAAGTGACCATTACCAAATTCGCATTCAACAAGGAGATGAATTGGAAACGACTTTTAAAAGTAAATTTGGCCTGTACGAATGGTTAGTTATGCCTATGGGCTTATCCGAAGCACCAGTTACTTTCATGCATGTGATGCACTATGTTCTTTGCAAATACATTGGCATATGTGTTGTGGTATACTTTGATGATATACTTGTGTTTAGCGAATCCCTAGAAGATCATGTCACCCATCTTAGGGACGTTTTGCAAGTTCTTAGAAACGAGCGCCTTTATGGTAATATGGAGAAATGCACTTTTGGTGTTGACAAGCTTGCTTTCTTGGGATTTTTTATGTCTTCTAAGGGTGTTCATGTTGAGGAATCTAAAACTGAAGCACTTAAAACTTGGCCACAACCAACTAATTTGCAACAAGTGCGTAATTTCCTTGGCCTAGTAGGTTTCTATCGTCGATTCGTTAAGGACTTTAGCACTATTGCATCACCATTGCATGCCTTGAGTAAGAAAAATGCACCCTTCATATGAGGACCTTCACAAGCTACTGCATTTGACGAGCTTAAATCTTTACTTACACATGCTCCAATTCTTGCATTGCCTAATTTTGGCAAAACTTTTGAAGTGCATTGTGACGCTAGTGGTAATGGTATCTGTCGGTGTCAAAACTGGCGGATCCCGGGTAGGGGGTCCCGAACTGTGCGTCTAGGCCGGATGGTAACAGGAGACAAGGGACACGATGTTTTTACCCAGGTTCGGGCCCTCTCGATGGAGGTAAAACCCTACTCCTGCTTGATTAATATTGATGATATGGGTAGTACAAGAGTAGATCTACCACGAGATCAAGGAGGCTAAACCCTAGAAGCTAGCCTACGGTATGATTGTTGTATGATGAAGTTGTCCTACGGACTAGAACCCTCCGGTTTATATAGACACCAGTTAGGGTTAGGGTTACACAAAGTCAGTTACAATGGTAGGAGATCTTGAATATCCGCATCGCCAAGCTTGCCTTCCACGCCAAGGAAAGTCCCATCCGGACACAGGACGAAGTCTTCAATCTTGTATCTTCACAGTCCTGGAGTCCGGCTGAAGGTATTGTTCGGCTATCCGAACACCCCCTAATCCAGGACTCCCTCAGTAGCCCCCGAACCAGGCTTCAATGACGACGAGTCCGGCGCGCAGATTATCTTCGGCATTGCAAGGCGGGTTCTTCTCCAAATTTTGTGTACCTGTTGAAATAATGTCCGATTTTTGTAATGTAGCGCTCCTTGGCTTCTACGCCCAATAATGGTCGTCTTCCACGTGTTAAACGAATGCGAAAAACCGGGGCGTTTTTACATCCACACCCCTAGCCGCGTAAACGAGCCGCCTATTTAATGGGATGGGGATCAAGATCCAAACCACACCTTCTCCTCTCCGCGAGTAATCATCAGAGCGCCTCCAGCAAAGGTCCATTCCAACATGGCTAGCCGTCGCAGCTCCTCCTCTCGCCCTTCCAATCCTAAACCTAGAGACTGGGAGAGTTGCTCCATCCCGCACAGTGAGTTAGTGTCGCTTCAGACCAAGGGATTTCTCCCTCAGGCCTATATGGTCCCGGTCCGAGCCGGACTCGCCACCTATAATCTTTCCCTAATAATAAAGCACGGATTGAATCCGTCGGGTTCACCGTCGCCTACTTTTTTTTTCCGAGTTGGCTTTGCGTAAGTATGGTCCCGCTTCGGTGATTAATAGTCCAGGCTAGATCTCCGTACATCGATATATACTAGCACAAATGCCCGTGCGTTGCACCGGGAGAGAGCACCACTTCCTATCCTATGAATCATGGTTGGCAGGTCAAGAAACTGTGCCGTGGGACAACAGCCGCTCTCGAAAGAGATGGATCGTTTGTAGATCGCGTTGTGAGCTCATGTGGTATGATTCCATGTAAATTTATCCGCTTGAATAAGAAAAAAAAGCAGCAAGCAAACCAACCTAGAATAACAAATGCCCGTGCGTTGCACCGGGAGAGAGCACCACTTCCTATCCTATGAATCATGGTTGGCAGGTCAAGAAACTGTGTCGTGGGACAACGGCCGCTCTCGAAAGAGATGGATCTTTTGTGGATCGCGATGTGAGCTCATGTGGTATGATTCCATGTAAATTTATCCGCTTGAATAAGAAAAAAAAAGCAGCAAGCAAACCAACCTAGAATAACAATTGCAGCAGCAGCAAGCAAACCAACCTAGATGGATATTACCTAAAAAATTACTCATAATTAAACATACTTCTTCGAATCCATATTATTAATTATCGTTCGTTCAGTACAACTTTGTATCAGCGGTAGTATCTTCTTTGTTCAGAGCAAGCCCCGGCATTAAAGAGATAAAAGGGCTCTGCCTTGTACTATTTGTTTTATTTATTTTATGTTTTGCTGTGTATCCTTTTAAACTTGTAATATAAATACATGCAGTAAGGAAATCTACTGTTTTGTTCTATAAAAAAAAGGTTGTAACAACAGAAATCATCCATTGTAAGAATAACAAGGACATAAGTAGACATACTTTATCTTTCCTTGTAATCTTCTGACGTCTAATTACCTTCCACTTTCACAACAGATGAAACTCTGATATTTTTCTCCAACCTGACTGGAGACGTGAAAGAGTAAGCTTTTCATACGACATAAGGGCAAAAATTTACACCTACAGTAGATTTACGACAAGATTGACCATATGCAGCAAACCCAAAAGGGTGGTTACTACACAGAATAATGACAACAAGCCACGCTTGAAAAAACAAACACAAACATGCAACAAACATTTTCTTCAGTGCGACCTGAATTGGATAAAAAACCAATTGTACAAAAGGAAGCACTTCTAAACTGAGAGCGCGAACGCACAAATGCACTAAAAGGGCATGGGCAGCTGTACAATTACATCTCAGCATTACCAAACACTCAAGCGGACATTAACTTAAACCAAGTCCAGAAAGATAAATTAATGATGCACAACGCTTCATTTTTAACAAAAAGAGAAAATTATTATAGTTAGTCAGCAAATACTGGCTTCTTAGGATGCTCCTCCTTTATTTCAAGCACTCAATTCAGCCTTTTCCTCCTCATGGAATTCATTTCAGACTTGGAGTAGTCAAAAGAAATACTGGGTTCACACTTCACTTCCTTTACACCTGAAAAGGCATCAATTCATGCTTTAGACAAAACTAATAATACAGAACGCAGTATGAAAATCAGAATGCAGATTTTAACAGTCATAGATATGACTAAGAATGGAAAGTACTATGTCGTAGCTGAAGTGAATCGATGCGTGGTTATGTTGAAAAAGTTTGGGGACTCTGTAAGAGCTTTGGAGAAAGTTTTCCCCGCAATGCTAGTTCATACTGATTAGCAAGTACTGATAGTAATTGCACTGTTACTGAAATAGAAGGGGGTGACCATTCACTGAAGCATGTATACATTTTCTCTTTCAAAGAGGACTGCTTACGGACTTACAACTGAAGTATTCAATGTATTGGATGCCAGAAAACATTCCATGAATGCTCAGGTCGTCAAAGCTAGCGTAGCTTCCTAACATAACTATTCTTCATTTTTTATTTGGCAAGCAATGGTATCCAGATATGTGATCCTATGGCATAGACAATGGTGATGAAATTAACGGACAATCTCGTCTATGGTAGCCTGATGGCCTAGTTCCACAAGAGCAGTTAAGAGTGTACCTCTTAATAGTATTCAGGTGACCCTCCCCACTCTTGGCATCCCAGCCACCTCACTTGCAAGGGATGGATTTCTGGAAAGCTAGAAGAGACTGCATGATAAATGATCATTAGAACAAGATCAAGTTTAGGAACAACAAAAATTAATTAGAATAGGAAGAGTAGTGAGTTGATGGCATGTGCAAGCACATTATACTCAGTCTCATCCTTATACGCAACAATCAAATGCAGCAACGTGACCACCTTCTGTTTACCAGCCATACAAAGGGCATATGTGTCATCAAGTACACCTGTAGTGATCAGACAGTAATAATGTGAGAATACTTGAACATGGAAAGACCTACAGTTGTAAGAAAGCATGCAAAAGTTTTATCCGTCTGCTGCACTCAGCGTGTTGGTCTCAACTGCATACCTAACTCGGGATGCAAGTTTCTCATCATAACTCACTATAGAAACCAGTCTGATCGATGTTAAGTTTAATCTAGAAATCATCTTTTGACATTCTACGAGCCCTGACAAATTGAAATCCTCGATCCTCTAGTTCCCCCGAAACAAAAATTTGCAAACATAAAGAGCTTATACAACTTTACCTGTTTTGCCTATTTTTTCTCAAGATGACAATCATAGCATGGAAGGAGATATGCAAAAAGATTGACTAAATGTATATGTAATTGCTATTTTTAGCAAAGGAAAAAAATAACAGCCACACAATGTAATGTAAACCACGATCAAAACCTCCTCCTTTCCTTATAAAAAAATAACGTCTCCTCACGATCCGTTCATCCTCCTTCTCCATCTCTTTCACGATCGGTTCTCCTCAGGACGCGGACTCTCGATTGAGTTGAACACCGTCCTCACCGCCTTCCCTAACCCCTTCCATAAATTTGGGCTTGGCATAGAGGAGGGAAGCCATGAGGAAGGTAAGGACCAGGGCGACCTAGAGGCTGAGCAGGGACTCCACGCCGGTAGGTTATTGCAGGAACTCGTCGCTGACATCCGTTGTGTTATTCGCGTGTTGTAGACGTTGCTGGCGTTCACCACATTATCTTCCTCGACGCTGACCCACGGGGCCTGAAGGCCTGCTTCGCCGCTTTCGATTACAACATGCACACTTCCTTGCAGGCATAGCACGCCCACAGCAGTTGCCATAATTCCGTGGGTTGCGTGCGTGTCTCAGCGAGACTTGGTCTATTCGTTTCCATCGGGCGTGAAGCCGTCGGCTAGCTCTAGCCTGGTAGCGTACACTGGGATCGATCCATCCACCAGCTTCTGCTTGTACGTTGTTGTCCTCTGAAGAATCCATCCACCAGCGTGTTAGCTTAGCTAGGCTAGCTTGTACGTGTTGGTTTCTCTCGGCCATAAGCACCAGCCTTCGAAGAAATTGCATTATAAAGTAAGTCGGATAGGTACTTAGGCATATGGCCCCAACGCCGCCGACGTCGGTAGCGTTTGACCTTCTCAACACGCCCCCAACTTCTTGATCAATCCATGCACCTCGATGCTCCTGCAGGTCTCGCTTGGCTACCAGATACAGACTTTCAATGTTAATTGCTTTGGCTGCCTTTATCTTCGTGCTAATGGAGGTGTCCTCACCTGAACTCATATTGGAACCAAGTTACATGGCGTGATGATGATCAGTAGATCAGGTACGCAAAATAAAAATATGAAAAAAACCGTGCTTCCGCTTTGATGTTTCCCTGATGTGTTCACATGCTCTTTTTGATAGTTCCCAACAGATTACAAGCACGAGGACTGCCAAGATGAGAGCTACTCTTTGGCTCCCATATTTCTGTATGCAGTATGCAGGCAACAAAGGTAATGACATTGAATATTAATTTATGCCGGCAACTAAGATAATTGCAGTTTCATCATGTCTCCAAGCTAACCCTTCTGTTTAATTAGTTTCTTCGGACAATGGCGCATGGTGCTGGTTGCTACATATGTGTACGTGGATGGAACAAATGATTGGCTGTAACTAATGCACACGGCACTGCAGGTGGAGACTCCAAAACTTTGATGTTTGTTCAAATTAGCCCCAATGAGAATGGTGTGGGCAAAACTCTTAGTTTGCTGAACTTTGTGAGCTGACAGAGGTGAATTTTTTGGAATTTACCCTCCTTTTAATTGGGTACTGATCGAAATCTAAATTGTCATATCCAGGCCATAGATCGTTTTTCTGCATATACGTAATTGATAAGTTTCTCTTTTCTTATATTTTTATTCACCAAATTTTTTTATAGATTACATGTTCATAAGAATGTTTTATTGACATAACCAACTTTTTGTTTCCTCCCATTGCAACACACATACCTACTAATAAAACAAGGTAATACTCTTGGTTTCGTCATGCTATGATCGTATTACTTTCGTCAGTATGTTTTGTTGACATAACCAATTTTTTGTTTTCTCCCGTTGTAACATTTATTTACCTACTAATAAAACAACGTAATATTCTTTGTTTCATCCCGCTTTGATCGTATTAATTTCATCCATATGTTTTCTTGACATAACTAATTTTTTTCCTTCTGTTGCAACATACATACCTACTAATAAAACAAGGCAATATTCTTGGTTTCGTCCCGCTTTGATCGTATTATTTTAGTCCGTATGTTTTCTCCTGTTAGTTTGGCCGGTTCAACGAGGTGGGACTGTTCCATATTGTAGCGGTCGTTGCACTCTGCTCCAAGATTTGAACAAAAAGTCCAGCCGAACCAAAAGCCCACCTCGCCTCCCAACAACATAACAACTAGCGAACTGGTCTAGATGATGATTGTGTTAGATGAAGGGTTCCTTTAGTAATTAGTACCACCTCGCCTTTTGAAATAAAACTTCACTAATTTTTATACGGCCGAGACTTGCTTCAAAAAGCAAGGAGCCGCTAGAGATCAAATAAGATATGGTACATGCTGAGGGTAATTAAAAGTGTTTTATGGTATTTAAACATGATTAATTTGATGAGATAAAAAAACCGGAGAGATGCTCATGCTTTTCATAGGTTGTGAGAAGAAGAGGGGGGGACAGGAGGGATAAAGTGGAGCAGAATGTGGGAAAAGGTTGGAGATGACTTGTGGGTCCGTTGAGAGAAATTAACACGGGGTTCTAAAATTTTCTCCCGTTGCAACGCACGGGCATTTGTGCTAGTGGTGGAAAACAAGCGGAGAGCTCCCCCAATCCCTCCAAAGGAGAGCGGGTGTGCCTCGTCCCTTATCTAATAAGGGGACTAGGATTTCCAATTCATCCATTTCTCCGTGGGCTTCTGGAGTTCTATGGCCTCCAGCTGCACAATCTCACGCCCGCCTCTATATTGCATATCGCGGGCTTCGTCGCCCTTTGCGAGTTATTTTTGGGTGTTGAGGCTCATTTCGCGCTGTGGAAGAGGATATTCTGCATGGTGCCCCGTTCTCAAGAGGGGTCTATATATCAAGTGGGCGGAGCCGAAGTGTGGCGCATCGCCGGGACCGGATACCTATCCGGAACCCCAAAGAAGGCGTCCGAGGACTGGCCTTCGGAATGGTTTTATATAGATGATGTCCCGCTACCGGACCCTGTCTGGGTCGGTCTCCCCGAGTTCAACAGTGCCCCATTAAAGAAACGCCTAAGCTGGCGTCCGCAGAGCTCTCAAAGGGAAAGCGACAGGGACGTCCTTTACCTGATAGGCCGGATAAGACTATTGGCTCATTCCGGACTAACCATGATTGGAGTCATGGCTGCATGCATTATGCGGGGGGTGCAGCCGCTTCAATATAGAAGCCAACCCGTGTGGGATTTTAACGGGGAGGACGATGCCACCCGTTACGGTCGTAAGGGGCCGGCCACAGCTGCCGCTCTAGTAAAGATCTTATCCTCTTTGTACAAGGGAGAAGAGGAGGAATTCCTCCACGTCGACCCACAGGGCGGATTTACTATGTATAACCCTCCGAGTTGGGTAAGTGGACGATTTTGCTCGCCCACCCGCTTTATGCTCCCATGATTAAATATGTAGTGTAACGACTTTGATGCAGGAACTGTGTCAGGAAGTAAATCCACAGCCCGAGGATCCAGAACGATCCTTTGATCTGGACTCCGAAGAGGATCCAAACATATCGGTGGAGCTAATTGACGGGGTGTTTCATCAGCTAAGCAAGGATAATACCTTGGTGGCCATTATGGCCGATTACCCAGGGTTAATCCCAGCCTCCCAGGTGACAAAGACCGAAGCCTCATTCCCTTGAGAAGGATTCTATTCTCACGCATTTCAGTTTTTCTGACGATAATCGTGCTTTGCAGGGAAGGTTTCCGAGGCGGGAGGCCGAACCTGCGGCGGATAGCCAACGAGGGGCCGCGGGGCCCCGTGGGGTAAAAAGAAATGTAGTCCGGACTGAGACGTCGACACAAAGGTATAGCGCACCATCTATATCTCTGGTGTTATCCCTTCAGGGCATACTAACGCTCGTGCTCTCTTTAGGACGAAGAGACCTCGCCGGACAATATCCGAGGAGGTTGCCAATCGCGCCTCCACCAGCCAGGCTCCGACGCCTGGCCCGGAAGCGGCGGCGAACACAAGGCGCGGACCGGACGCTCCTCCGACAGAGGATGCGGACAGGTTGTCTGCCACCAATTCCGAAGTAGAGAGTGCCATGAACCACAGGCGTTGCCGGACAGTTCTTCGCGACGCTTGTTTCTCCCAAGAGGCATTGAATGCCTTCAATTCGGGAGATGCGTACCTCCGTGCCGCTCAAAATGGTTTAGCCAGAGCCACGGAGCAATATGTAAAAGACATACGGGTAAGAAAATTTTGGTAAATATATGTATATACCAGTAGCCCCCGAGACTTGAAACAGTTAGAACAACTGATTTAAGGATCGTTTGTTATGCAGGTTCTTACAGAAAAGAATACCCTACTGTCCCAGGAGCTGGAAGAGTGCAAAGCCCAACTTGAGGCCGCACTAGCCGCGGCAGGGGAGCCCAAAGATACCCCATCTGGTAATCCATGCTTCGAAAGATAAATATGTTGCGAAGTGCGGCGTAGGTGTAAATCTGACAAATCATATTGCAGATGGCGCCGGAATTGATCCGGAGAGGCAACAACTCATACACCGGCTAAAGGTCGGTGAGAGTATGCTGACAAGGGTGAGGCAGAAGAAGAATGATCTTCAGGATGCCAACACCAAGCTGGACGTTGAACTTAAAGATGTCCGTGGCCAGCTGTCGGACTCCACGAAGGAGAATCAGCGGCTTCGACGCGGCATATTTAGTAAGTGCTTAAACGAACTTTGAAAAAAAAGTTCGGCGAGGAAGTCGACTAACAGAGTAATGTCTGTATGGATTCTAACAGGTCGTCATGCAGAGGAGATGCCCGGTTCGACGGGTGACCTTCTTCCCGAGCTCTCGCAACTGCACGAGCCATTTTGGCAGGCGATGCGAGGCGTTGCCCAAGCCTTATGGCCTTCCCACTCCATGCCCGAGGGCCTTGGAGAGCTTGCGGGGAAGCTTAAGGGAGCTCGGCGGCGCTTCCGTTTGTGGAAGATATCGGCCTGCCGACAAGGCGCTAGGGAGGCCTGGGCCATGGTGAAGACCCGGTTTACGAAGTTTGACCCAAACCACATGGCCGAGGTCGGACCTGTGGGGCCTGATGGGAAGGAGATCCCTGTAAGCTTAGTATACGGCCAAGTAGAATTGGCCGCAAAGTATTCCCAGCAGGACTATAAATTAGACAGCCTATTAGATGGTATAGAAGAGGAATACAATCAGTCAGAGTGACTATGTAATTGTTAATTGACATGTGTAATGCCTTCTAGCCGGATTGTAGATCGTTTGTCATGGCTGACCTTTTCTCTTCTACCTCGGGACCTGACGGTCCGGAGTGTGTCCGAATACCCTACCAGTTATGTACGAACCGGGGTATGCATGGAGACCAGGCATAGGGGTCATTAGTGCTTTATCAGACAAGTGCCCAACTAGTTATGTTATATTACATGGTTAGTAAGAAACATCTTCCAGAGAGAATAGTTCCGTTAGGGGTTCCTTTCTCTGGGAGGCATGCCCTAAAGTGCATGTCCGGACTGCAAATGCAGGAAAATCATCTGGGGGCATGTATATAAATAAGTAAAAAAAGGTCGTCTTTTAGTTCACCGGCCGAATATTCCCTTAAGAACGCTAGCTTTCGGCTTCACCCAGTCTGAGGTACACATCCGGCTGATCCGGCAGTAACAATCGCAGAGGTGCTCCCTTTACCGCCTAGCCGAACAATTGGGAACGTAGGGGTAAGCACAGGATCCAGGCAACCCAGCTTGGCCAAAACTTAAGTCATATCGATGCATATAATGGTGAAGAAAAGGTACATGCGGAAGTTTGACGCATGTGTTGGGCGTGAAGCCCATATAAATAAGCTTCTGTTAAAGAAGCCCCCAGGTTTAATGAGCGCGGGTAGCGCGTCACTTGATGAGCCTTTAAGGGCTATAAGAGAAAAGAGGGGAAGGAGAGAAATGTAAGACAGAAAATGTAAAAAATGGACAGAGGAAGGAGACAAACACAGAGTCCGGCACTAGGCATAGAATCTTCGGAGACGGGAGGCGTTCCGTGGGTTCGGCTCGAGTCGGTTATCCGACGCATCTCGCAGGCGGTACGCTCCACCAGTCAGGACTTGGTCGATTATGAAGGGACCTTCCCACTTGGGCTTGAGTTTGTCCTTTTTCTTATCCGGCAGGCGTAGAACTAGTTCGCCAACATTGTAATTCTTGGCCCGTACTTCTCTGCTTTGATATCTTCGAGCCTGCTGTTGATAAAATGCGGAATGGGCTTTTGCCACGTCACGCTCCTCCTCCAAGGCGTCCAAGTTGTCCCGCCGATCGAGCTCGGCTTCTCTTTCTTCGTACATGCGCACTCGAGGTGAGTCATGAATTATGTCGCAGGGCAGAACTGCCTCTGCGCCGTACACCATAAAGAATGGTGTGTATCCGGTGGTGCGATTCGGCGTGGTCCGCAAACCCCAGAGTACGGAGTCAAGCTCCTATACCCAGTGTGTGTTAGATTCCTTGAGGGATCGCACTAGTCTGGGTTTAATGCCACTCATGATAAGACCATTTGCACGTTCGACCTGGCCGTTAGTTTGTGGGTGATAGACGGAAGCATAGTCGAGCTTGATGCCCATGTTTTTGCACCAGAGTTTTACCTCGTCCGTGGTGAAGTTTGTGACATTATCGGTGATGATGCTGTGGGGGACGCCGTAACAGTGTACAACCCCGGATATGAAGTCTATCACAGGTCCGGATTCGGCCGTCTTAACAGGCTTGGCTTCTATCCATTTGGTGAACTTATCCACCATGACCAGTAAGTATTTTTGCTTGTGGGTTCCGCCTTTAAGGGGTCCAACCATGTCAAGCCCCCAGACCGCGAAAGGCCAAGTGATGGGGATAGTTCAGAGGGCGGTGGGTGGCATATGGCTTTAGTTTGCAAAAAGCTGGCAACCGAAGCATCGTTGGACCAAGTCCTGAGCGTCTGCTCGGGCCGTCGGCCAGTAAAAGCCCGTACGGAAAGCCTTGCTTACAAGGGACCGAGCTCCAGCGTGGTGGCCACCGAGTCCGGCATGAATTTCAGCCAGCAGGTTCCGCCCTTCCTCTTCGGAGATGCGCCTTTGAAGGACTCCGGTAGTGCTTTTCTTATAAAGCTCTCCCTCGTGGACTTTATAGGCTTTAGATCGCCGTACTATGCAGCGTGCCTCGTTTTGGTCCTTTGGGAGTTCCTGCCTAGTAAGGTAGGCTAGGAATGGTTCTGTCCACGGGGCGATGACTGCCATTATTACGTGGGCTGAAGGTGTAATTTCGGTGGCAGAGCCTCCAATTATGTCAGATTGTTCGGTGTCGAGTGGTGCGGTTAGGTCCGGGCTGTTATCTGCGGGTTCCCCCTCCCATGGATCCAGAACGATCCTTCGATCCGGACTCCGAAGAGGATCCAGACATATCGGTGGAGCTAATTGATGGGGTGTTTCATCAGCTAAGCAAGGATAATACCTTGGTGGCCATTATGGCCGATTACCCAGGGTTAATCCCGGCCTCCCAGGTGACAAAGACCGAAGCCTCATTCCCTTGAGAAGGATTCTATTCTCACGCATTTCAGTTTTTCTGACGATAACCGTGCTTTGCAGGGAAGGTTTCCGAGGCGAGAGGCCGAACCTGCGGCGGATAGCCAACAAGGGGCCGCGGGGCCCCGTGAGGTAAAAAGAAATGTAGTCCGGACTGAGACGTCAGCGCAAAGGTATAGCGCACCATCTATATCTCTGGTGTTATCCCTTCAGGGCATACTAACGCTCGTGCTCTCTTTAGGACGAAGAGACCTCGCCGGACAATATCCGGGGAGGTTGCCAATCGCGCCTCCACCAGCCAGGCTCCGACGCCTGGCCCGGAAGCGGCGGCGAACACAAGGCGCGCACCGGACGCTCCTTCGACAGAGGATGCGGACAGGCTGTCTGCCACCAATTCCGAAGTAGAGAGTGCCATGAACCACAGGCGTCGCCGGACAGTTCTTCGCGACGCTTGTTTCTCCCAAGAGGCATTGAATGCCTTCAATTTGGGAGATGCGTACCTCCGTGCCGCTCAAAATGGTTTAGCCAGAGCCACGGAGCAATATGTAAAAGACATACGGGTAAGAAAATTTTGGTAAATATATGTATATACCAGTAGCCCCCGAGACTTGAAATAGTTAGAACAACTGATTTAAGGATCATTTGTTATGCAGGTTCTTACAGAAAAGAATACCCTACTGTCCCAGGAGCTGGAAGAGTGCAAAGCCCAACTTGAGGCCGCACTAGCCGCGGCAGGGGAGCCCAAAGAGACCCCATCTGGTAATCCATGCTTTGAAAGATAAATATGTTGCGAAGTGTGGCGTAGGTGTAAATCTGACAAATCATATTGCAGATGGCGCCGGAATTGATCCGGAGAGGCAACAACTCTTACGCCGGCTAAAGGCCGGTGAGAGTATGCTGACAAGGGTGAGGCAGGAGAAGAATGATCTTCAGGATGCCAACACCAAGCTGGACGTTGAACTTAAAGATGTTCGAGGCCAGCTGTCGGACTCCACGAAGGAGAATCAGCGGCTTCGACGCGGCATATTTAGTAAGTGCTTAAACGAACTTTGAAAAAAAGTTCGGCGAGGAAGTCGACTAACAGAGTAATGTCTGTAGGGATTCTAACAGCCCGAGGATGCCACCATGGATGCACCTCCCGAGCCTTGGTTCCAATGTGGGTGATGGTGCGGAACTCTTAGGCTCAAGGGTGGTGGCTCTGCTGGTGTTGGGCAAGTTGCCCCGGCAAGGTTCTTGTCGGGGCTGTGGAGGCCGCCCCGACAAGGGCCTTACCGGGGGAGTTCACTCGCCCTTCTGCTCTTCGTCTCTCTGGCTTGACGTTGCTCTTGTTGTCTTGTGTCTTTGCTTCCTTCCTCTACCCCGCTTACAAAAATAGGACCCCTACTTTTGTACACCAATAGGAGCCCCTGGGCCTGGGCCACACATAAGCGCGATGCGTTGTTGGGCTAGGCCCAAAACGGTGCGTGGGTATGCGGGGCCGAGTTTTTACTGCAGTAACCTCCTCGCTAGTTGTGCTTCCCCACGACCCGTGTTGAATGCATGACGTGGTGGTCGTGCGTGGAATGACCGCAACATGCTCACGTCATCCCGTGGTGAATAGTAAAGAGGCGGCTTGCGTGTCCTTTTAAAACTGCAAGGCCGCTGCCCATTTACTCTCTCTGCCTTGGAACCGTAGTTTGACGTTTCCCACTATGTCTGCCCCTTGCGCTACGTACGCCGCATGCACGGCGTGGGGTAGGTGGCAGACACATGGAATACGAGAAGGCGCACGGGGGCCGATACTCACGTGCCTTTGATTGGGCGGGGAGGGCGGTCGATGGCCTTGCTCGTTGCCACTTAATGAGCCGGACCTAAGCGGGCTCTTCAGAGGCATAGAGCTAGTCTTTTTGCCTTCCCCGCACAGCTATAAAAAGGGAACTCAGGGGTAGGAGGAAGAGCATCTCCCTACGCCTCCCCTCCATCTCCATTCTTCATCCATGTAAGTGCATCTAGTGCCCCTTAGTGATTTTGGTGTATTGAAGACTTATAGGTTAAGCATCTGATGTGTTTATGAGTGTACACAGGTCTATAAGTCTATGAGGAGTTTGATATTCACAGTAAAAGTCGACCCCTAAAAATGAAGTTCTTCGACTGAAGACTTTGATATTCTGAAGACTTTCTGAAGACTTTGAAAGTGAAGAAATTGGTGTGACCTTGAAGACATGGTATTCGTTTGAGGAACGTGAAGCGTGAAGACTTTTGTTTTCGTAGTTTCATTTTTTTCTTTCTTGAGTCATAGGAAACACCGTACTATTAAAGGGGGTCGAGGAAATACTAAGGAGAAAATTTCCATGTGATGCTCAACTCAAATCCTACACCTACCAATCCCTTCGAGTGAAGCCATTGGAAATCTCATACAGTTCAGTCAATTTCTTCAGTGACAGAGACGCAGTTCTTCTGGTCACTGAGGACTTTGCTCTGACTGAGGAGTTAGGAATTCGCCAGTGTGAATTGCCTACACAGTGAGGAACATGATAGCCCTGAGGAATTTGTACTCCAAATTTCCGACCGTTGCTGTGCCACGCGCCAGCTGTCCTAAAATATCTTGTCCACCTAACGGTCATATCATTGAATGGCATTTATGTCTTATCATGTCGGGCTGCTCCCTAGGCTATAAATAGCCGCCCCCTTCAACCACTAGCTGGTTGGCTGCTCCGCATGAACTTGACACTTGTCATTTGAGAGCAACCCATCCTCCGAGGACTTTGAGCGAAAATCATCAAGTGAGGAAAATCCAAACCCAAACCCAAACACCTACAAACCCAAAGTGATTGAGCATCACTGAAGAAATTGATCCTGCGTGGATCCAATGCTTGTTACCTTTGAAGACTGTGCTTCTTCCAGACGGTTAGGCGTCAAGGTCTAGAGCATCCAAGAGGAATTGTGGATCGCCAAGTGACCAAGTCTGTGAAGGTTTGGAAGTCACCTGAAGACTTACCACGAGTGATTGGACGAGGACTGTGTGTCCTTAGTTCAAGGAGAATACGGTGAGGACTTGGTGTCCCGAGCTGCGTGATCAGGACTGGGTGTCCGGGACTGTGTGTCCTCGAGTTTAAATACTCAGCCGCTCCAACCAGACGTACAACTGAGACAGCAGTTGGAACTGGTCTACCAAATCATTGTCTTCACCAAGCTTACTGGTTCCATTTCCTCAACACTTTCATTTCCTCACTACTGTGTAGTCTGTTTGTTCATATCTGTGTTTGAAGACTCTGACTGAAGACTTTCACAAATTCCTCAGTTCAATTTCTTCAGTCTGTTTGTCTTCATCTAGAGTTATCCTGTGCCTACACTTTCTGTACTCTGTGTTTGTCTTCATTTCATCATGATGACCATGCATGTAATCTGTTATGTTTACTTCTGAGTACTTATTCCGCTGCTAGTATTTCTTCGCTAAGGAATTTCCTCACGAGCAAATTCCTCAGTGAAGAATTTCATAAAAATCACCTATTCACCCCCCCCTCTAGTCGATATAACGCACTTTCAATTGGTATCAGAGCAAGGTACTCCCTTGTTCTGTGTGATTTTGGTTTAACCGCCTGGAGTTTTAGTTATGTCGACCGCAGGTATGATCAAAGTCTCTGCTGGGTGTCCTACCTTTGATGGGATGGACTACCCCTACTGGAAGAACAAGATGCGCATGCATCTTGAGGCAATTGATAACGATCTCTGGTATGTTGTGGAAAATGGTGTTCCCTCCGTCTCACCCTCACTGAACGCTACCGATGTGAAGAGATTCAAGCAACTTGATTCCCAAGCGAAGAATATCATATGTGGTCATCTGAGCAAAGGACAGTATGGTAGAATGAGTGCTTTGGAAATTGCTAAGCTTATCTGGGATAGGCTGTCAAAAGTCAATGAAGGAGTTTCAACTCAGCGTGATTCTCGAGTTGATGTTCTTCGAAATCTCTTCAACCGCTTCAAAAGACTCGACAATGAAAATGTTCAGCAAACCTTCGATCGCCTCACTGACATCTCAAATGAGCTTCAAGCACTTGGTGCCACTGACATCACCGACCATGAGGTGGTGAAGAAATTGCTGAGATCGCATGATTCCTCATTTGACACTCTGGCACTGATGATTCAAGAGCGTGCTGATTACAAGTCACTTGACCCCGCTGATATCCTCGAGAGGCTAAACACTCATGAATTCTAGCTTGCTGAGAAGAGAGATCTCTACGGTTCGAGCTATGGCAGATCACGTGCACTGAAGGCCAAGGTAGTATCTGAGTCCGAAGATGAAGACTCTGATAGC
The DNA here is from genome assembly GCA_032464435.1 of Aegilops umbellulata. NCBI lineage: Eukaryota > Viridiplantae > Streptophyta > Magnoliopsida > Poales > Poaceae > Aegilops > Aegilops umbellulata. The sequence goes on from CP136058.1 coordinate 187,190,742, forward strand.
AGCCTTGGTGATCCTGAAGAACTGAGTCATGATCTGGCGCTACTTGTGAAGAAATTCCAGAAGTTCTCAAGACGTGGTCGTTTTGGAAAATCCTCAAGGAGCAACGATTCCTCAACTAGTGACTATAAGAAGAGGCTTTGTCACAAGTGCAAGAAACCAGGACATTACATTCAAGATTGTCCTCAGTGGGAAAAGGAATCAAAGAAGAAGAAATACAAGGATTACAGTTCTGATGATGCGAAGAAAAAGAAGAAATCCTCAAAATCTTCATCATCAAAATCCTCGAAGTCTTCGTCTCACAAGAAGAGCAGCTCCAAGAAGGCTCGGGCATTCATTGGCAAGGAAATGGACTCTAAGGCTGAATCTGAAGAAAATGAGGAAGAGGAAGAATCTGAAGACTCTGAGTCTGGTGTGGCGAGCCTAGCCCTCGCTACTGCATTCGTCAGCAAATCCATCTTCAACGCTGAAGAAAGTGATCTCACCAACAAGGCTGACGAAGGCAGTGATGACTACGCTCCCACCTATTGCTTCATGGCAAAGGGTGCCAAGGTACTCAAATACGCCTCCTCTGAATCTAGTGATGATGAATCTGATGATAATCTTAAGCCTAGCTATTCTAAACTTGCTAAGATTGCTGTGCAACAACACAAGGCTTTTGAAAAGGTTCAAAACATGCTAGACAGAAGTGATGATATGTTGGGTGAAGAAATGGGTCGCACTAAGGCCTTGACTGAAAATCTTCAGAGACTTCAGACTAAGCTTGACAACCTTCAAAATCATCATAACACTCTCTTATCTGATCATGAGAAGCTTTCTTATGAATATCTTCAAAAGAAGCAAGATCTTGAGAAGCTAAGAGTGATTTATGAAGATCTTCAGAAGGAGCGCAATTTATTAGTTGCTCAACAAATCAGCGCTGCTCAGGAAGAATTTATTCCTCCATGTTTAAAATGCATTGAACGAGAATCTGCTAATTCTTCACCTGAATGTTCAAATGCTTCAAATGTTACAAATTATTCACCTGTCTCTACTATCACTAATTCCTCATCTGAGGACATTGCTAGTATCACTGACGATCCAGGGCTGAAGGAATTGTACATGACAGGCATGTACAAAAGCCTCAAAGGGCATCAGGCTCTTTGTGATGTGCTTAAAAGGAAGATCCTCAACAGGAACCCTAGGAAAGAGGGTATTGCCTTTGAGAGGAAACTCAATGCGGATGGTACTTATTGGAAGCCTGAGCAGTACCCCAAAACCTCATGGGTTGCTGCAAAGGGACCTCCAGTTGATCCATCTGATTTATCTGGCTATACATGTGAATCTTCTCATTCTTCTGATGAGTCATTTGACTTCAACTATAAACTGTTCAAAAATCAAAATGGTGAAGTATTTGCTAGATATGTTGGCACTAACTGCAGGAACGGTTCCCCTATGAAGAAAATCTGGGTTCCCAAAAGCTGCCTTGAAAGTCTTCAGGTGAATGTCCTCATGACACCACCTGTGAAGAAAAGGAACCCCAGATCTAATTCTTCATATGGACCAAATTCTTCATATGGATCCAAGTCTTCATACAGACCAAATTCCTCACATGGATCAAAGTCCTCATATGAACATCATCGTGCTAACAACTCTGTTTCGCAGGGAAGAGCCAAGGGCTATGAATATGTGCATTATTCATCAAATTATTATGTTCATAAGTCCTCGAAGAATTTCTCTGCTTATTCATATGCTTACCCTAACCCCTCTTATGTGAAACGAAATGGTTTGGCTGCTTTGCCACCATTCTCATATGGAGCTCGCAGAGTGATGAACTCTTTGCCACCCCTTCAGATGTGGGTGGTGAAGAAAAAGAACTAATCTCTTCTGCAGGGTCAGGTCTCCAGACGTGCTGCAACGTCTGAAGAATTTGCTGGGGACCTGACAGAATTGCCTGAAAGGACGCAGGCTAACCATGATGAAATGAACTTTCATTTCACACGTCCTCCCTCTGTTTTATCGGTTCTACTGCTTGATGAAATTGATCTGATGAATTGTGATATCATATTCTTCACTACTGAAGTATATGAGGTTCGTAAGTTGCAGTAATTCATCTGCAGGATGATCAACCCAAAGCCACTGAATGGGTACTTGATAGTGGATGTACAAATCACATGACCGGTGACAAGAATCTGTTGATGGATGCTCCCTTATCAGCATCACACATGAAGCATATCATCTTCGCTGATAAAAGCAAAAGTCAGGTATTGGGTCTAGGTAAGGTTGCCATCACAAAGGATCGACACATGGACAAAGTCATGCTTGTTGAGTCCTTAGGATACAATCTTATGTCTGTCTCAATGCTTTGTGATCTTGATATGGTTGTTGTCTTCGGCAAGTATCGTTGTGTTGTGATTATGGAATCTGACAAATCCAAAGTCTTCGAAGGCTTTAGGAAAGGAGACTTGTATATTGTTGATTTCTCTGCAGATTCACAACCTGCCGTGTGCCTACTTGCAAAAACTTCAGAAGGATGGCTATGGCATCGACGACTTGGTCATGTTGGCATGAGGAATCTGCACACGCTTGCGAAGAAGAAGCATGTCATTGGCATTGAAAATGTCAAATTCCTCAAGGATCACTTATGCGGTGCCTGTGAAGCTGGAAAGATGACCAAGGCCAAGCATCCAGCAATGACTATCATGACCACTACTCGTCCATTCGAATTGCTTCACATGGATCTCTTCGGTCCTAACCATTATTCCTCTATCTCTAATGAGGCATCTCAATATGGTTTTGTTATTGTTGATGATTACTCTCGTTACACATGGGTGCACCTTGTCTCTTACAAAACTGAAGTGCAGGAAGTCTTCAAACGATTTTCCTCGAGGGCTTCAACTAACTTTGGTGTGAAGATCAAGCACATCAGAAGTGACAATGGCACTGAGTTCAAGAATTCGGGTCTCGATGACTATCTTGATGAACTTGGTATTTGTAACGCCCCGGACACACCCGCCGGTGGCGTTACTCCTGGCGGGATCTAGACTGGCCCCACAGATCAATACTAGTCTTTTCTGCGCACTTTGTCCTCACTCGTGCGCACCCGGGAGCAACTTCTCGGTCAGTCACCCATCCTGACACTACTCCAAGCTGAGCACGCTTAACTTTGGAGTTCTATCCGAATGGGCTCCCGGAAAAGAAGGAATTCCTTATTGATATGAGTAGTCTATCATCCCTAATAAGCCAGGCTATCACATACACCCCCACTCAGAGGAACCGACGTCCTCGTCGGGCCACAGGAACGTTCCCTCTTGGTACAAACGTCTGTGCTTCCAGTCCGGTACATGTGCCATGCCGGGTGCCACGACGGGTCACAAACGTCATGAACAACATGACCACGCACCTGTCCGCAACCATCCGTGTAACCGCGAGGGTCGGCTCTGATACCAACTTGTAACGCCCCGGACACACCCGCCAGTGGCGTTACTCCTGGCGGGATCTAGACTGGCCCCACAGATCAATACTAGTCTTTTCTGCGCACTTTGTCCTCACTCGTGCGCACCCGGGAGCAACTTCCCGGTCGGTCACCCATCCTGACACTACTCCAAGCTGAGCACGCTTAACTTTGGAGTTCTATCCGAATGGGCTCCCGGAAAAGAAGGAATTCCTTATTGATATGAGTAGTCTATCATCCCTAATAAGCCAGGCTATCACAGTATTACTCATGAATTATCTGCTCCTTATACTCCTCAACAGAATGGCGTCGTGGAGCGCAAGAACAGGACTCTTGCTGAGATGGATCGCACTATGCTCGATGAGTACAAAACCCCTCGTCGTTTCTGGGTTGATGCAATTGATACTGCATGCCATATCATCAACAGAGTATATCTTCACAAATTCTTCAAGAAGACTGCCTATGAACTCCTCACTGACAAGAAACCCAATGTGAGTTATTTTAAAGTCTTCAGTGCTAAATGCTGGATTAGAGATCCTCATCACAACTCTAAATTTGCACCGAAAGCACATGAAGGTTTCATGCTTGGTTACGGAAAGGACTCGCACACCTACAGAGTCTTCAACAATGTTCTTCACAAGATTGTTGAAACTGTAGATGTGCGGTTCGATGTAACTAATGGCTCGCAAAGAGAGCACCTACCTTCTGTGTTAGATGAACCATCACCTGAGGAATCGATCAAGCACAAGGCTACTGAAGATATCATTCCTACTGAAGAATCTGCTGAAGAATTCATTCCAGAACGTGAAGAACGTCGAACTGATGCACCTGAAGAAAATGCTGAGGAAATTGATGCTGAAGAAAATGCTGATCAAATTCCTCAACGGCAACCAACTCACCCTCGCGTCGCAAAAGAAGTGCAAATGGAGAAGATCATCGATGACATTAGAGCACCAGGTCCTCTCACACGCTCAAAAGCTTCACATCTATCTAACTTTTGTGGGCACTTTGCTTTTGTCTCTATCACAGAGCCCACTAAGGTAGATGAAGCATTTCTGGAGCCTGAGTGGATTCAGGCCATGCAAGAAGAATTACATCAGTTCAAGCTCAACAACGTATGGGAACTGGTCAATCGTCCCGATCCTCGCAAGCATAACATCATTGGTACAAAGTGGATCTACCGCAACAAGCAAGATGAAAATGGTGTTGTGGTGAGGAATAAGGCACGACTAGTAGCTCAAGGCTACACACAGGTTGAAGGAATTGATTTCGATGAAACTTTTGCACCTATTGCTAGACTTGAAGCTATTCGCATATTACTTGCTTATGCTAACCATCATGATATCATCTTATACCAAATGGATGTGAAAAGTGCATTCCTCAATGGTAAGATTGAGGAAGAAGTATATGTTGCTCAACCACCAGGTTTTGAAGATCCAAAACATCCTGACAAAGTCTTCAGACTTAACAAGGCCCTCTATGGCCTCAAGCAGGCCACACGGGCGTGGTATGACACATTGAAGGAATTCTTCATGAAGAAAGGCTTCACACCTGGTTCACTCGATCCCACTCTTTTTACTAAATCATATGATGGTGAACTGTTTGTGTGCCAAATATATGTTGATGATATCATCTTTGGCTGTACTGACCAACGTTATAGTGATGAATTTGCCTATATGATGAGTGAAGAATATCAAATGTCTATGATGGGAGAATTGAAATTCTTCTTAGGTCTACAAATTCGTCAACAGCTCAATGGGATATTCATATCTCAGGAGAAATACCTCAAGGATGTCCTGAAGAAATTCGGCATGCAAGACTGCAAAGGTCTCAAAATTCCTATGCCCACAAATGATCATCTATGCACTGATGAAAATGGTACTGACTTCGATCACAAGGTATATCGCTCCATGATTGGCTCTTTATTGTACTTATGTGCATCTAGGCCAGATATAATGCTTAGTGTTTGCATGTGTGCACGATTTCAAGCTGCACCGAAGGAATCACACCATACAGCTGTGAAGCATATTCTTCGATATCTAGCTCACACACCAACACTAGGATTATGGTACCCCAAGGGCTCAGATTTTGACCTCATTGGATATTCTGATTCTGACTATGCTGGTGACCGTGTGGATCGCAAGTCAACATATGGTACTTGTCATTTCCTCGGACGATCCTTGGTCTGTTGGTCCTCGAAGAAACAGAACTGCGTATCACTGTCTACTGCTGAAGCTGAGTACATTGCTGCTGGTTCTTGCTGTGCTCAACTACTATGGATGAAGCAAACACTCAAGGACTATGGAGTCAACGTGAAGAATGTGCCTCTTCTCTGTGACAATGAGAGTGCCATCAAGATTGCTCACAACCCAGTTCAGCACTCGAAGACAAAGCACATTCAGATTCGTCATCATTTTCTTCGTGATCATGTGTTGAAGGGCGACATTTCTATTGAGCATGTGAAGACTGAAGAACAGCTAGCCGATATCTTCACTAAGCCCTTGGATGAGAAGAGATTTAGCAAGTTGCGGTGTGAGCTAAATATCTTAGAATCTTCGAATGTACTTTGAAAATGCACTCATCCTAACACTTATGCAAAATTGATGACTTAGATGTGCAACACATGAAGAAACGTTTTTCTTCAATCAATGAAGAATAACACTCTAAGTGTGAAGAAATTAATGAAGAATTTGATTCTCAGAACCCTACGACAACTGTACGCGGTGTCTGAAATCATCATTCTTACACGGTGGGTCACGCCACCACAAAAGTTGAAAATCTTCAATTTGAGTTTTTCCTCAACTTTTGAAATTCTTCAGTTTTTCAAATTCTTCAAACTTTACAAAGTCTTCACTTGTGCCGTCATTTTTCTTCATTGGCTATACATACATACATACATACATATATATATATATATATATATATATATATATATATATATATATATATATGAGTTTATGTCCTCCACAACATTCACTTATAGCTATTTCTTCAAGTTGGATTCTTTTTGCTAAGTGAATGTGATCGGACCCTTCCCCTCTATGCTATACTCAATCCAGTCTATTCACAAATTCTTTATGTGCGTTCTATTTGAAACTCGTTCAAATTCTTCACTGTGTCCTTGTCAGCTGAAGAAATTGCGAACGGAACGTTAAAATTAATCTTATCCAAACCTTCGGTTTTGCCGCTCAATCCGTTCCACTTCCCACGATGGATTATTTTACTCACCCATGATCTTACACGATCTCCACTACACAATACGTGGGTGACACATGTCAAGTGAAGGAGAACGGCCAGGGGCATGTTAGTCCTAAATCTTCGGACAAGCAGTTTTTACTGCGGCTATAAATACCCCTCCGTCGCCATCTTCACTTCTTTACTCCGCTCGATCTCACTTCCCCCCGCTCGAGCTTCCAAACCCTAGCGCCGCCGTTACTCCATCGTCGCCGGTGAGGAAGAGCTTCACTGCCTTGACCTCGTCGCCGACGTACTCGCGCCGACTGCGGAAATCTTCACCTCCGCCGCCGCCGTAGACGTCTTCCTCCGCCAAGTTAGGGCGTGGAAGATCTGCATTGACGAACTTCTCTGTTCCAACTCACAGTTCGTCGTGTTCTTCATTCAGGGTAATTAAAAGCTATTTTTACTGTCCTCTTTGATTCAAAGTTTCTCTACAGAATCTTCAAAGGTGTTTTTATTCTTCAAATCCTCACACACAAAACACCTCACTCATTCTCTGTTCTTGATTCATTTCCCTAAGTCTAAATTTCTTCAAGATTCCTCAATTGTGTGGATTCTCAATCTATACAACTCTGGAACCTAAGATATATATGGAGCTTAGTGAAATTCCTCAAGACGAATCTGGTCAAATTCCTCAAAACTTGTTCTTTATGAAAAACCCTCTGAGAACGCATATGACCTCTTCAAATTCCTCGCAACTATACTCTGTTCACAGCTACACATGTCCGCTGCTGAATCCTTAGGTTCTCATCAACTTAACTCATTTGCAGCGTTCCTCGAAGAAAAGTTGCATACATCTTCAGAGAATTCCATTGTTCAAATTCCTCATCTGAAGAAAATGGCTGAAGGTAAAAGGCCGCAGAAAGGAGGAAAGAGACCAGAGGTCATGACTGCATTTGAAATCCCTGAGGATATTTATGCTGGGTATTGCACACCTGATGAATCCAAATTTGGTAAAGAAGACAAAAATCAGCGCAAGGTGCGCATCCAAAGGATTGAAAGGAGATGGGCACGTGAGTGGAGGGAGTACAGATACGTCACCCCCAAGTACATGAAGAAATTCGCAGTAAACCCTCCATGCCCAAGACCTCCATTGGCACCTGGCCAAGTGGCTGATCCCACAAGCATCAGAAGAGGAGAGGATTTTCCTCAAGAATGGGCTAAGCGCCAGCGTAAACTGCAAAAGCAAGCAAAAGAAGCAGTGAGGAAATTCAATGAAGAATCTGCTGCTGCTGCTGCCACTGAGGTTTCTGCCAAGCCGAGGAAATCAATGATGAAGAAGCCTGCTCGTAAGCCAAGTGCTTCACCTTCAATGCCCTCACGGCTAAGTTCCTCAGCAGCGCCCTCACGGCCAGAATCTTCAAAATCTTCAAAGCAAATTCCTCATGCTGCTCCTGCTCCCACAAAATCCTCAGCTCCTGTGCATCTGGCCTCATGCCAAAGGACAACTGGCATCTCTATTGCCTCTGGTGTCTCAGCTAGTTCCTCAGCTGCACCAAAATCCTCAGCTGGACCCTCGTTACTGAAGAAAAAGGCTACCGCTGGACGCGGCACTCGCCCAAGTCCAAAGAAGCAAGTGGTCTTCACTATGCCCTCTGATGATGATGAAGCTGATGAAGAAGAACTCGCTGAAATCATCAGAGACCGCCAAGAAAGGGCTGCTAAAGCCAAAGGCACACCTGTGCCCCTGCTTTTGGATCCAAGGGCAATCCTAGATTATATTGATCTCTGGCACAAGGATCCCAACACTCCTATGCCTGATTTCAAGCTGACACCTGGCCAAAGTCACATGCTGACTCACTTCATCCAAGAGGAGAAGTGGAAATATGATAGGGCCAGAGAGATCAAGAAATCCCAGTACCGCAAAGAGAAGTTGTTGAAGAAAAATGTTCTCAAAATGAAGCCTGAGGAACTTGTCAAGATGCAGGCTGAGATCAAAGCCCTCAGCGACAACTTTGACTCGTACTATGCTGATTGGCAAGGAGCCAAGGTCAGATTTGTGAGGCTGACTGATACCTTCACCAAGGGTACTGCCTCAAAGCAACAAATTCCTCAAGCTGAAGCATCAGTTCAGCAAACTGAAGAACATGCCAGCACCGCTGATGAAGTTCAGGCTGCTGAAAAAAATGCTAGTTCCAAGGCTGATGACTCTGCTCCAGCCGTTGATGAAATTGCCAGGGCATCCACTAGTGGTGCGCCTGAAGAAAATGAAGTGACCAGGGCAATTGTATCAGTTGTGCCTGAAGAAACTGAACCAGATTCCTCAGCTCCACCTGCACCAACTCCAACTCCAGTTCTTCCCTCTGCTATAGATGTAAAGAAAACCAAGGCTGCAGAGCGAGCTGCAGTAAAGAAAAGGAAAGCATCAAGTGCTTCAGAATCTTCAGTCCCAAAGAAGATGAAGCCCATGACCAGCTCATTTGCCAATCCAATTGATGCTGTTCCTATCTCCTCCATGCCATCAAAGGACCTTGTTCCTTTTGGTGAAGATTATGAGATCCCCAGTGGATCAGATGAAGAAACTCAGTCTGCTGCTTCCTCAGAGCAGATTGATGAAGAAATTGAAGTGGATACAATCACTTCAACCCCAATAGTCTCATCACAATTGCCTCAGTTTGATGCTGAAGAGGCTTGTGTTGAAGAAATTGATGATGAAGATGTGGATGTTGGAAGCACAACTCTAGTAATGAATGACGACTTTTGGGAAAGTCAGCATCCCAATTCCCCACTCTTCACTCCCCTGCAGCAAATTCCTCACTCTTCTTCACCAATCATAAAATTGGGCTCTGATGCAACTCATCCCACTGCTTCTGTGAATGAAGAAATTCCAGCCACTAGTGCTGAAGAAACTGCTGCTGAAACAGACAAGGTGACTACACCTGAGGAACATACTGAAATTTCTCAGCCTGAAGAACCTGAGCTTGTGATTCCTGAGGTCGTGATGCAACTCACTGACACTCCTCTGCCAAGGCCAAAGGATCCATTCTCACGCAAACAGAAATTCAACGCTGAAGACTTCTATGGCGAGCACGTATTCTTCACTGAATACAATCCTTATGACTCTGCTCGCATAAGGAAGAGGCGTTTCTGGACTGCCAGCCAAGCAAATTTCTAATCCTCAGTGCTTTACAACAAAGACAAAGTCTTCGACCATGCACATATTCCTCACGTGGATATGGAGTCTATGTCGTGCTTCACGCCAGTCCTTAGTGTTCTTCACGACGCTGGGCTGCTTAATTTCTGCACTGATATATGCGATTGGAATGAAGAACTTATGCTTCAGTTCTATGCTACACTGCACATCACTGGCAACTCTGAAGATGTCAATTCATGGGTTCTGGACTGGATGACTGAAAATACACATTACAAGGCCCCAGCAACTGAATTACTTCGCTGCCTTTCTCTCAGTCCACCCACTGAAGATGCGCGTTGCGTGTATGATGAACCTGAACTATCAAACCACTATATGCAAGTGCTCATGAAGCCTCTGAAGCCAGGGCAATCACCTCGTACCAAATTCCTCGTCAAGGAATTGCTGTATGTGCCTAGGACTGTCTATCGCATTCTGACGAAGACAATATGTCCCATCAAAGGACATGATTCTTCCGATGAATAAATTGTTGGCATCATGAAGAATATGCTTTTCAATATCATACATGGCGTTCCCATAAACTTCCATGATTTCTTCATGAGGACTCTGGCCAACATTGCTATATCACCATTTGAGCTGAAGCCTTATGCACCTTGGATTATGAGATTCATCAGGACAAGGTCTTCACTCAACTACAAGGCTAAAACTCTCAACCACTGCAGCTACTTGCCTCCTATTAAAGTCCTCAAAAGGACATTTTCCTCAGCTGATGAAAAGGGCAAGGCCACTGCTGTGATAGATGAAGGCATTCGTCCATTGGATGGTCAATTTCGCAAGGCTGCTTCTTATTCCACCAATGATGACTCTGCCACACATGACTCTGCTGCTAATACTGCTAAGACAAATCCTCAAGCCACAGCACCCAGGGTGATGACTGATCATGAGTTACTCCTCAGTCTTCATCAAAAGGTTGATCGCAATCACAAATGGGTCAAGCGTCAGTTTGGTTCAATTCTTCACAACATGACTGCCACATATAATGCAGTGAAGAAAAACCATTACTACCTTCATGAAACCTTCAACCGCACCTGGGCTGTTCTGTCTCAAGTATATAGTGCTGAAGATTTGGAGAACATGGGCCTCAAAGAAGAATTTGCCTGGTCGGCACCTCCGCCGAAGAAATTCAAGAAGGTCAAGGTTCCTTCTCTGGTGGCCAGTTCATATTCTTCATCGCGCGACACTGATGAAAATGAAGACTTGGACGACACTGCAGCAGGCCCTACTTCAACAACCGACCCCAACAACACTGGCGCTCCTCCATCGACTTGAATATCTTCAGGGGCGTTAGTCCTCAGTTTCTATCCTTTTGGTCATATGATGACAAAGGGGGAGAAAACTGAGTTAGTCTTCAAGCGGGTCTATAATAAGGGCATTTTTTAAGTTACAACTCTCGTTCTTTCGAAACTTTTATTGGATTGAGTTGTAATCTTAAACCCTACGGTGCTCGGTGCTCTGATACTTTTGACGCTCTATGCTCTGATACTTCGATACATGCTTGAGCTCTGATGCTTTTGATGCACCATTCTGCATGCTTATTCCTCATTAATGTTATCGCACGCATGTTGAATTGCATCAGGCACCATATTTCATCATGCATTTCAAATTCTTCATATCATGTATCAAATGCATGTATGAATTACAAGATATAGGGGGAGATCTCCATGATTTAACTCTTCAAGTGTGCATTGCTTCAAAAGCAAATTCCTCACTATGCACAACTTCAGGGGGAGTTCTTCTATATCTTGCAATCACATTCCTCAATATTAGTTTCTACACTTCACATATTTATCCCCGTTGAAAACTTAACCTATATTGTCATCAATCACCAAAAAGGGGGAGATTGTAAGTGCATCTAGTGCCCCTTAGTGATTTTGGTGTATTGAAGACTTATAGGTTAAGCATCTGATGTGTTTATGAGTGTACACAGGTCTATAAGTCTATGAGGAGTTTGATATTCACAGTAAAAGTCGACCCCTAAAAATGAAGTTCTTCGACTGAAGACTTTGATATTCTGAAGACTTTCTGAAGACTTTGAAAGTGAAGAAATTGGTGTGACCTTGAAGACATGGTATTCGTTTGAGGAACGTGAAGCGTGAAGACTTTTGTTTTCGTAGTTTCATTTTTTTATTTCTTGAGTCATAGGAAACACCGTACTGTTAAAGGGGGTCGAGGAAATACTAAGGAGAAAATTTCCATGTGATGCTCAACTCAAATCCTACACCTACCAATCCCTTCGAGTGAAGCCATTGGAAATCTCATGCAGTTCAGTCAATTTCTTCAGTGACAGAGACGCAGTTCTTCTGGTCACTGAGGACTTTGCTCTGACTGAGGAGTTAGGAATTCGCCAGTGCGAATTTCCTACACAGTGAGGAACATGATAGCCCTGAGGAATTTGTACTCCAAATTTCCGACCGTTGCTGTGCCACGCACCAGCTGTCCTAAAATATCTTGTCCACCTAACGGTCATATCATTGAAGGGCATTTATGTCTTATCATGTCGGGCTGCTCCCTAGGCTATAAATAGCCGCCCCCCTTCAACCACTAGCTGGTTGGCTGCTCCGCGTGAACTTGACACTTGTCATTTGAGAGCAACCCATCCTCCGAGGACTTTGAGCGAAAATCATCAAGTGAGGAAAATCCAAACCCAAACCCAAACACCTACAAACCCAAAGTGATTGAGCATCACTGAAGAAATTGATCCTGCGTGGATCCGACGCTTGTTACCTTTGAAGACTGTGCTTCTTCCAGACGGTTAGGCGTCAAGGTCTAGAGCATCCAAGAGGAATTGTGGATCGCCGAGTGACCAAGTCTGTGAAGGTTTGGAAGTCACCTGAAGATTTACCACGAGTGATTGGACGAGGACTGTGTGTCCTTAGTTCAAGGAGAATACGGTGAGGACTTGGTGTCCCGAGCTGCGTGCTCAGGACTGGGTGTCCGGGACTGTGTGTCCTCGAGTTTAAATACTCAGCCGCTCCAACCAGACGTACAACTGAGACATCAGTTGGAACTGGTCTACCAAATCATTGTCTTCACCAAGCTTACTGGTTCCATTTCCTCAACACTTTCATTTCCTCACTACTGTGTAGTCTGTTTGTTCATATCTGTGTTTGAAGACTCTGACTGAAGACTTTCACAAATTCCTCAGTTCAATTTCTTCAGTCTGTTTGTCTTCATCTAGAGTTATCCTGTGCCTACGCTTTCTGTACTCTGTGTTCGTCTTCATTTCGTCATGATGACCATGCATGTAATCTGTTATGTTTACTTCTGAGTACTTATTCCACTGCTAGTATTTCTTCGCTAAGGAATTTCCTCACGAGCAAATTCCTCAGTGAAGAATTTCATAAAAATCGCCTATTCACCCCCCTCTAGTCGATATAACGCACTTTCAATCCACTGTCATGGCGAGAGGGCGTGGTCGCGGCCGTTCTTCTGCGTAGGCGACCAGGTCCTCCTCCAGCCAGAGAGCCGCGGTGGTCAAGCAAGAGCTAGATTCCCAAGGTGAAAGCCATGCTCGAGGCGGGGGCGCCGGACGGGGCCGCGGTCGGTGAGGTGGACGAGGTGGAGGCGGTCGAGGCAGAGGCGTGCGCGGAAGGGGGACGCCTACGTCGTCTCCATCTCTGTCGCCATCTCCTCCACCATATCCTCCTTCTTCGTCGAGTGGTCACGTTGGGGACACGGCGCTTGAGTTTATTCTACAGCTGCGCAACCGCCTTCGCCTTCCCAGGGTGTTCGCAAGGGTGCTGGAGGTCGACTGGCCACCACGGCTGAGGCTTCATATGAAGGGGTATTGCCACGGCAACATGTGGGTGAACACAAGGTTTCCCGCCCCTCATGTGATGCTCCTTCGTCGGGGCTGGAAAACCTTTGCACGTGCCCATTGTTTGATGGATGGGCACGTCCTCTGCTTCAAGCTAGCGGAGAGAGACCTGCTCTCCATCAAGGTCTTCGGGCGCTCGGGACACAGGCTAGGGTGCTGTGCGGAGAGCTCGACCGACGACGAAAGCTCCTCCTCGGGCGACAGCGACGAGGAGGACAGCGATAGCGACGATGAGGGTAGCAGGCGGGAGGATGATGGGTCCGACTAGGTGTTGGACACACCGTCCCTGGGCGACGCCAGTAGCACCACCATTCGCATCGCCAGCTCCTTGAACTTCTCAGGGCTGCTGCTTCTGGTGGCTGGCGCTGGAGGGTCGGAGAAGGCGAAGAAGGCAGGTGGCAGGCCGTCAACTTAGAGTACGATGGCACCGACGCCTTCGTCGCGTATTGCGGTCCGCTGCCTCATCTTTCGGCCCCTTCCCCGGCACCATCATCACCAGCCTTCTCTTGGTGTCTTCTGCTACTCGTACCTCGCCTAGGCGCCCCTTTTGCCCTCCCGCTTATCCTGATCCGTTTCCTGAGGAGAGGGACAAGAAAGGGATTATGGGCACCTTATCCTTTTTTAGTTTTTAAGCCTGCGGGGATTTGTCATATTTAAACCTTGTAATCCCCTTGCTCATGTTTACATTCCATACGAACTGTACTTGTTTGGAACGTATTAATGAAAAAAGGTGCTTGTCGGGTTCTTTGTGCTTGAGCGAGGCCCATGCCAAGGATTAAATCCTTGTTATTCCTAAGATAAACATTGTCCCCCGGCAACAGGCCTCGCCATCCCCTTACTTCGTAGCACCACCATACTCACGCTCTCGGCGGAGGCAGGGCGAAGTAGGATTAGGCCCTTCGTTTGCTTCCTTGTCACCGCAACTACAACTAAGTTCCGGCCCAGAGGATAGTTCTTGGGAATAGGAAAGGGGGAGCACGGTGGCCCAGGAGTAAACGAGGCTTCATACGTCCTAGTCCCATAAGGAAATGCATAACAGGGGATAAAAGACTTATCTGAATCTGTAGCCCCCGGCAACCTTGGCTTGCCGTGGTTGGATACTTGAATCTGCAGCCCTCGGCAATGGCTTACCGGGGGCGAGGATGTCGATCCGTTTCCATGCCCTTAAATGGCTTGGCAGAAATGCCTATGCAGCCTGCAAACCAAAGAAAGGATTGGAAAGAGCGGAAAGACACACACCCGACCACTATGCTAGGGGTTAGTTGCCGCTGAGCACTATCAACCATACCGAAGAGAGAGACATAACCTAGCATGCATGCTATAACTTAGAGCGCCAACGCTTCATTTATTTAAGTTCACGGTCTTCGCCTGGCTTTGTACAAAGGGTTACATGCCTTGTCGGCAAGGCTTGTACAAAAGGTGGTTTGCCGGGAGGCCCGGCAACCGCGCCTCATGGGTAAAACTTACGAAGATGTTCGATGTTCCGTCTCCAGGCGGACTGCGCTAGGCCTGGTGACTCGTATTACCCGATAAGGGCCTTCCCACTTTGGCGTCAACTTGTTGGAATTCTTGGCCGACTGAACACGCCGAAGAACAAGGTCGCCTTCCTTAAGACTTCGGGCATGAACCTGCAGCTATGGTAGTGGCGCAAGGCTTGCTGGTAGCGTGCAGCTCGCACAGCCGCCCGAAGACGATCTTCCTCAAGGAGTGTCGCGTCATCTTGCCGCAACTGCTCTTGCTCAAGCTCGTCATAAGCGAGCACTCGAGGTGACCCGTATGTGTCTTCCGTGGGGAGAACTGCTTCTGCCCCGTATACCAGGGCAAAGGGTGTCTTGCCAGTGGCTCGATTTGGTGTCATCCTGATTGACCAAAGAACCGTTGGCAACTCATCAATCCAGCGCCTTCCGCATTTGTGCAGCTTGTCGAAAGTTCTTGTCTTGAGGCCCCGCAGCACTTCCGCATTCGCCCTCTCAGCTTGGTCATTACTTCTAGGATGGGCAACAGAAGCAAAACAAACCTTGTTGCCAAGGTCTTGAATGTACTGCATGAAGGCGTAGCTCGTGAACTGTGTGCCGTTGTCGGTGATGACTCTGTTCGGCACACCAAAATGGCAAACTAGCCCCTTGAAGAACTTGATGGCTAACTATGTTGTCACGTTCCTCACTGCTTCCACTTCGGGCCACTTTTGTGAACTTGTTGATTGCGACGTACAAGTACTCAAAGCCCCCGACGGCACGGGGGAAGGGGCCCAGTATGTCGAGCCCCCAGATCAAGAACGGCCAGGAGAGAGGAATTGTTTGAAGGGATTGAGCTGGTTGATGAAGCTTCTTCGAATGGAACTGACACGCGTCACACTTGGTTACTAGTGCAGCTGCATCCTGGAGGGCTGTGGGCCAGAAGAAACCTTGCCAGAATGCCTTTTCGGCAAGGTCTCTTGACCCTGTGGGATCCACACATACCTCCATGTATCTCTGCCAATAGCTCCAGTCCGTCCTCTTGAGTAATGCACTTTAGCCTGACACCGTTTGGTCTCCTCCTGTACATAGTATCATCCACAAACTGGTACATGTTGGATCGATGGGCTACTCTTTCTGCTTCTTCCTGCTCCTCAGGGAGTTCCCCTGCTTGGAGGAAACAGACGTTGTGCTGTGCCCACGCTGGGGCCTGGGGCTTGATGGCAAGGACTAAAGGCTCATCTTCGGCCGTAGGGACGGCCGTCTCTACGGTCAGGGCCTGGGGCCCCGCCAGAGGTGGTTGCCCCTCGGCAAGTTTGGGGTACCCGGCAACCTCCTTACCGGCGGCTCCTGGGAGCTCGGAGGAAGGTACTTGTCGAGGCTTGTCTTCCTTTGTTGTTCTGCCCTGCTGATGGCTCTATGGATGGCTGAATTAACTGAAGTACAAAGGTACCTAGTTCCACGGGCAACTTGATGGCAGCGCGTTGCGACAGGTCGTCGGCAATGCTGTTCTCCGCTCTGGGAACATGTTCTGCCTGCAGGCCATCGAAACATTCTTCCAACTTCCTCACTTCATTCACGTAGGCCTCCATCAACGGGCTTTGGTAATCTTTGTAACTTCCTTGACGACGAGCTGTGAATCACCTCTGATGATGAGCTTCTTGATTCCGAGGTCTGCCGCGATCCTGAGACCGGCAAGCAACCCCTCGTACTCCGCCGTATTGTTCGTTGATTTTTCCAGGCGAAAGTGCATCTGGATTATGTACTTGAGGTGCTCTCCGGTGGGTGCGACGAGTAGTACGCCGGCACCAGCACCTTGGAGTGAGAAAGCTCCGTCAAAGTACATAATCCACTCACTGCTCGTCTCCTTGCCGAGAAGGGTGGTCTCTTGAATCTCCTCGTCGGGCGTTGCGGTCCATTCTCCTATGAACTCTGCCAGGGCTCGGCTCTTGGTTGTTGAAGTACTTTCAAACTTGAGGCCAAAGCTCGACAGCTCCAACGCCCACTCCACAATCCTCCTAGTTGAATCTGGGTCATGCAAGATTCGTTGCAACGGGAGGCGAGTGACGATGGTGATCTCATGTGCTTGGAAATAGTGGCGCAGCTTTCTCGAGGCCATGAGGAGGCCAAAAAGTAGCTTCTGCATACCAGAATATCTTGACCTAGCCCCCTTCAAGAGGTAGCTGACAAAATAAACTGGGTGTTGTACCATCTTCTTCTTCTTCTGTTCCACTTTGCCCATCTGCTCAGACTCCGCCTTGCCGAGATCAGGCCTTGCCAGGGGTTCCGTCTTGCCGGGGTTAGACTCTATCGAGGAGAGCACCGGCCCGACACCCGATGGCTCTGCTGCTACCGCTTCTTCTTCCCCAAGTTCCCTCTGCGCCACCAGCGCAGCACTGACCACTTGATTCATTGCTGCCAAGTATAGCAACAATGACTCTTGTGGTTTGGGTGCGACTAGTATTAGCATGGAGGAGAGGTACCTCTTCAAATCTTGCAGTGCAGCCTCTGCCTCCGAAGTCCACTTTACTAGACCCGTCTTTTTCAAAACTTTGAAAAAGGGGAGGGTGCGCTCAGCAGATTTGGAGATGAACCTACTCAGGGCGGCAACGCAGCCGGCGAGCCTACAGACGTCTTTGACCTGCTTCGGTGCTTCAATCTGCTCGATCACCTTGATCTTGTCGGGATTTGCTTCAATTCCGCGCTAAGACACAAAGAACCCAAGAAGTTTGCCGGACAGGACACCGAACACACACTTCTCTAGGTTGAGCTTGAGGTTGATCTTGCACAAGTTTGCAAATGTTTCCTCTAGATCTTGCACGAGCGTGGCCCTGTCCTTGGTTTTGACCACTATATCAGCCATATAGGCTTCAATATTTCTATGCAGCTGGGGCTCAAAATCCATTTTAACCGCTCGGGCAAAAGTCGAACCAGCGCTCTTCAATCCAAAAGTCATCCGTACAAAGCAGTACGTACCACATGGGGTGATGAACGCGGTCTTCTCTTTGTCTTCCTTCATCATGAAGATCTGGTGGTACCCTGAATAGGCGTCAAGGAATGACAGCAGGTCACACTAGGCAGTGGCGTCTACAATCTGGTCGACGCATGGCAGGGGGAAAGAATCCTTTGGACAAGCTTTATTGATATCTGTGTAGTAAATACACAGTATCCATTTCCCATTTGCCTTACGCACCACCACCGGATTAGCCAACCACGTGGGGTGGAGTAATCCTCTAACCAGGCCTACCGACTCCAACTTCCTGATCTCTTCTATGATGAAATCTTGTCGCTCCAAAGCTTGCTTCCTGACTGAGGGAGCCCTGGATTAGGGGGTGTCCGGACAGCCGGACTATGACCTTTGGCCGCACTGTTGGACTATGAAGATACAAGATTGAAGACTTCATCCCGTGTCCGGATGGGACTTTCCTTGGCGTGGGAGGCAAGCTTGGCAATACGGATATGTAGATCTCCTCCCATTGTAACCGACTCTGTGTAACCCTAGCCCCTCCGGTGTCTATATAAACCGGAGGGTTTAGTCCGTAGGACAACAACAATCATACCATAGGCTAGCTTCTAGGGTTTAGCCTCTCTGATCTCGTGGTAGATCCACTCTTGTACTACCCATATCATCAATATTAATCAAGCAGGAGTAGGGTTTTACCTCCATCGAGAGGGCCCGAACCTGGGTAAAAACATCGTGTCCCTTGTCTCCTGTTACCATCCGCCTAGACGCACAATTCGGGACCCCCTACCCGAGATCCGCCGGTTTTGGCACCGACATTGGTGCTTTCATTGAGAGTTCTACTGTGCCTTCGCCATCAGGAAGGATGCCTCATCCCGTCTTTAAAGACAGCACTGTTGCTGAGGGAGCTTTGGCTGTCGGCCAAACTCTCCGGCTAGGTGGTTTTCTCATGACCGCCTGTTCGGCCGCTGCGCCGATGATGACTTCTCGGGTCATCGAAAGCAATCTTCACGTCAACTCGGAATTCGCCGAGCAGTTAGATCCAATGGAGGTCTCTTCCCTAAACGAGCTCTTGGATCGCATTGCCGCCCTAGGAGTTGCTACAGACTACAATCAGATTGGGCCTAAACCCGATCTGAGAGAGATTAACTCTCCCCAGGTCACCCATCACGTTGCGGTGGTGGAGGAGCAATGCGGCGACCCTTCCTCTATCTTGAGGACTAGCTATGTCCAGATTCCCGATCCCTCCAAACCGGATACCCATGCACGAGAGGACGTCACTCAAGCCCTGAACCTAGAGTCAGGCAGCTGGCCAGATTCATTGGACAACATCCAAGAACCCGAATTTCCGAGATTGGAAACTCCTTGGCCCCTGGGTCTCAGATTGGGTGAGGCTTCGAATTCAATTCCACCCACCCACCCAAGCATAAGCGATCTTTCCCAAATTAGGCAAGAGCCCCGAGAAACAGTACACCATTATTGGGCTAGATTCCTCCTGGTAATGAGCAGGATCAAGGACTGCCGCGATAAAGACGCAATCTCATTCTTCTGCAATAATTGCACGGACAAGGGAATCCTCAACGCCATAAGTCGTCGTGAAATTACACGCTTTGCCGCCTTGGCGTCCATAGTACGAAAGTACTGTGCGATGGAAAGTGCCTGGAAAACCGAAATAAAAATATTGGACAATCCGACCCTAAATATGAACCCAGTCCGAAATAAAAGGGTGCATTATCACCAGACACCCGGGTTAAATACCAAAAAGCAAAAACCCTCTACAGGGCATGGAACCGTACTGGAGGGATGGATCAATGGACCCTATAAAATTCATAGTACAGAGGGCGCCATACCCACTCATAGCCTTAGAGCATGTTGGATACTCCGGCAGGTAGCCAAAAGTGGCGAAGATCTTCTAATTCCATAAGCCATAGAGCACCATCCTAGGGATACCAGTACGATATTAATAGTCTTCGAGACCTTCGCATCAAATAATATGCGAAAGCGAACACTCCGTAGCCTTGCCGAAATCTACCATGTGGCAACAATAAACCCATGGAGTGACATGGCAATTACTTTTAATGCTAGTGACGAACCTAAATTCCGAACAGCCCGAGCACCAGCCGCGTTGGTCGTCAGTCCAATAGTGGATGGCTTTCGACTCACCAAGGTACTCATGGACGGCGGCAGCGGATTAAACCTCATTTATGAGGAAACCCTCAAAAAATGGAAATAGACTGGAACCGCATTGAGCGAAGCAGCACAACCTTTAGAGGAATAATCCCTAGTCGGGAAGCGCGTTGTACAGGAAAAATCACACTAGATGTGGTGTTCGGCACGCTGGATAATTACAGGTCCGAAGAGGTTACGTTCCAAGGGGCCCCGTTCAGTAGCGGATACCACGCCCTGTTAGGGCGGGAGGCGTTCACAATCTTCCAAGACATACCCCATTACGGGTACATGAAGCGCAAAATGCCCGGGCCCAACGGAATCATCACTCTTGCTAGTGATCGGGACATAGCACTCCGCGCCGAAAATAAGACAGCCGCACTGGCCCTCGAGGCACTATCCGAAGCCCTAGTGGCCGAGGAACTGACTGCGCTGCGCTCCATGGTGAACAGGGACGATGTGATACTCGATAAAAGATCCAAGGCCACCTCCTTTAAACCGGCGGACAAAATAGTCAAATTCCAAGTCCATCCAACGGACCCTACAAAAACAGGTTCCATTGGGGCACAATTAAACCCTGACGTAGACGCCGCACTACGAGAGTTCCTACGCGAGAACTGGGACATTTTTTCCTGGCACCCTTCAGACATGCCAGGAATCCCACGCAGGTTGGCCGAGCACAACCTCAATATTCTAAAGGGATTCAAGCCAGTCAAGCAGGCTCTTCGGCGTTTCTCTGAACCTAAGAGACAAGCCATGGGAGAGGAACTAGCCAAGTTATTGGAGGCCGGATTCATTAGAGAAATAAAACATCTAGACTGGCTAGCAAACCTGGTGATGGTACCAAAGAAGGACAAATCCTGGCGCCTGTGTGTCGATTTTAACGACCTCAACAAGGCTTGCCCAAAGGATCGCTTCCCCCTCCCCCGCATCAATCAAATTATCGATGCTACCGCAGGACACGATTCATTGTGTTTCCTCGACGCATACTCCGGCTACCACCAAATTAAGATGGCGGAGCCCGACCAAGCCGCAACGACATTCATCACACCATACGGCCCCTTCTGCTTCAACACAATGCCCTTTGGGCTCAAAAAGGCTGGCGCAACATATCAGCGCATGATTCAGACATGTTTGGCAAACCAGATCAACAAAACAGTGGAGACATACGTAGATGACGTGGTCGTCAAAACCAAACATGTCGAATATCTATTAGACAACTTGAGGCTCACATTCGATAACCTCCGAACATATGACATCAAGCTCAACCCGGAAAAATGCGTTTTCGGCGTACCAGCCGGAAAGCTCTTGGGCTTGATTGTATCCGGCAGAGGAATTGAAGCAAATCCGGACAAGATCCGAGCTCTATCACAATTGGATATCCCAACAGACCTCAAACAAATACAAAAATTAACTGGATGCGTGGTGGCTCTAAGCCGCTTTATCTCCCGCCTGGGAGAAAAGGCATTACCCCTTTATTGCCTCCTTCGGCGCACCGAACCCTTCGAGTGGACGGATGCTGCCACAGCCGGACTGGAAGAAATAAAAGTCATATTGGCAACCAACCCAGTCCTGGTCGTGCCAAACATTGGCCAACCAATGCTATTATACATTGCGGCAACTCATCAAGTTGTGAGTGCAGTGCTCGTCGTCGAACAAGAAACGGACGGACATAAATTCCCCCTTCAAAAGCCGGTCTACTATGTATCCACTATCCTTACTCCATGCAAGTCATGGTACCCACATTATCAAAAGATAGCATACGCAATATTCATGGCATCCCGGAAGCTGCGACACTACTTTCAAGAGTGTTCGATAACAGTAGCCTCGGAAGTGCCACTTAATGATAGTATAAACAACCGCGACGCCACGGGCCGGATTGCCAAATGGGCCATTGAGCTCCTCCCGTTCGACATAACTTACAAGCCGCGGCAAGCCACTAGGTCACAAGTATTGGCCGACTTCGTCGCCAAATGGACTGAAGCCGAACTCCCTAAAGAGCACGGCGCATATTCCAACTGGATCATGCACTTCAATGGCTCCAAAATGTTGGCTAGTCTAGGGGCTGGTGTCGTTTTGACGTCCCCAACCAGAGATACAGTTCAATACGTACTCCAGATATTGTATACAGACTCCAACAACGCAGCCAAATATGAGGCCCTTCTACATTGTCTCCGGATGGCAGTATCCATGGGCATTGAACGCCTAGAGGTGCGGGGCGATTCGAACCTTGCAATATCCCAAATAAATGGAGACTTTCATGCCAAGGATCCGAAAATGGCGGCTTATCGCAACGCCGTCCTAAAAATGTCAGCTCGGTTCAAGGGGCTCGAATTTCACCATATAGCTCGCGAAAACAATCAGGCGGCACACGTCCTCGCACGCATCGGCGCAAAACGCGATGCGGTCCCGCCCAACATCTTTTTGGAAAGGCTTTTGAAGCCATCCGTGGTATGGGAAGGGGACACTGGTAATAACAAATCGGACCCAACCACAATGCCCGATACCGAACACTCTGACATAATCGGAGGCTCTGCCACCGAAATAACATCCTCAGCCCACGTTATAATGGCAGTCATTGCCCCGTGGACAGAACCATTCCTGGCCTACTTAACTAGGCAGGAACTCCCTGAGGACCAAAACGAGGCACGCTGCATAGTGCGGCGATCTAAAGCCTACATGGTCCATGAGGGAGAACTTTATAAGAAAAGCACCACCGGAGTCCTTCAAAGGTGCATCTCAGAAGAGGAAGGGCGGAAGCTCCTGGCAGAAATTCATGCCGGACTCGGCGGCCACCACGCCGCAGCTCGGGCCCTTGTAAGCAAGGCTTTCTGTACAGGTTTTTACTGGCCTACGGCCCAGGCAGACGCACTGGACCTGGTCCAACGTTGCGTGGGTTGCCAGCTTTTTGCAAATCAAAGCCATATGCCGCCCACCGCCCTGCACACAATCCCCATTACTTGGCCCTTCGCGGTCTGGGGGCTTGACATGGTTGGACCCCTTAAAGGAGGAACCCACAAGAAAAAAATACTTGCTGGTCATGGTGGATAAGTTCACCAAATGGATAGAAGCCAAGCCTGGTAAGATGGCCGAATCCGGACCGGTGATAGACTTCATATCCGGGGTCGTACACTGTTATGGCGTCCCCCACAGCATCATCACTGATAACAACACGAACTTCATGGCTGACGAGGTAAAACTTTGGTGCAAAAACATGGGCATAAAGCTCGATTATGCTTCAGTCTATCACCCACAAACTAACGGTCAAGTCGAGTGAGCGAATGGTCTTATCATGAGCGGCATCAACCCTAGATTAGTGCGGTCCCTAAAGGAATCTAATATGCACTGGGTAGAGGAGCTCGACTCCGTACTCTGGGGGCTGCGGACCACGCCGAATCGCACTACCGGATACACAACATTCTTTATGGTATACGGCGCAGAGGCGGTTCTACCCTGCGACATAATTCATGAATCACCTCGAGTGCGCATGTATGAAGAAAGAGAAGCCGAGCTCGATCGGCAGGACAGTTTGGACGCCTTGGAGGAGGAGCGTGATGTGGCAAAAGCCCGTTCCGCATTCTATCAATAGCAGGCTCAAAGATACCAAAGCAGAGAAGTACGGGCCAAAACTTATAATGTTGGCGAGTTAGTTCTACGCCTGTCGGAGAAGAAGGAGGATAAACTCAAGCCCAAATGGGAGGGTCCCTTCATTATTGACCAAGTTCTGACTGGTGGAGCGTATCGTCTGCGGGATGCATAGGATAATCGACTCGAGCCGAACCAATTGAACGCAGCCAGACTCCGAAGATTCTATGCCTAGCGCCGGACTCTGTGGTCGTCTCCTTCCTCTGTCCATTTTTTACTATCTGTCTTTTATTTCTCTCCTTCTCCCCTTCTTTTCTCTCACAGCCTTTAAGGGCCAATTTGTGCCTTATTTGCATGCAATTGACATGCTATCCGTGCTCATGATACCTGGGGGCTTCTTCCACAGAAGCTTATTTATTTATATGGGCTTCATGCCCAGCACATGTGTCATCCTTCCGTATGTACCTTTTATTCACCATTATATGCATCGATATGACTTAAGTTTTGGCCAAGCTGGGTTGCCTGGCTCTTGTATTTATGCCCTGCGTTCCTGTTAATTCGGCTAGGGCATAAGGGGAGCACCTCTGCGATTGTTACTGCCGGGTCAGCCGGATGTGTACCTCAGACTGGGTGAAGCCGAAAGCTAGTGTTCTTAAGGGAATATTCGGTCGGTGAACTAAAGATAATTTCTTACTTATTTACATATGCGCCCCCAGATGTTTTTCTACGCCTCTTTTCGCAGTCCGGACATGCACTTTAGGGCATGCGTCCCAGGGAAAGGAACCCCTAACGGAACTATTCTCCCTGGATGATGTTTCTTACTAACCATGTAATATAACATAACTAGTTGGGCACTTGTCTGTTCAAGCAATAATGACCCCTACGCCTGGTTTCCACGCATGCCCCGGTTCTTACATAACCGAGAGGGTATTCGGATACACTCCGGACTATCGGGTCCCGAAGTTGAAGCGAAAAGGTCCGCCATGACAAATGATCTAAAATCCGGCTAGAAGGCATTATACATGTCACTTTAATTACATAGTCAATTGGACTGACTAAATTCCTCTTCTATACCATCCAACAGGCTGTCTAGTCTACAATCCTATTGGGAATACTTTGCGGTCAATTCTACTTGCCTGTACACTAGGCTAACAGGGATCTCTTTCCCATCGGGCCCCACAGGTCCAACCTCGGCCATGTGGTTTGGGTCAGCCTTGGTATACCGCGTCTTCACCATGGCCCAGGCCTCCCTGGCACCCTGACGGCAGGCCGATACCTTCCATAATCGGAAGCGCCGCCTTGCTCCCTTCAGCTTCTCTGCAAGCTCTCCAAGGCCTTCGGGCACGGAGATGGATCGCCACAAGGCCTGGGCAATGCCCTGCATCACCTGCCGAACTCGTTCGTGCAGCTATAGGAGCTCGGGCAGAAGATCACCCGCAGACCCGGGCATTTCCTCCGCAGGACAACCTGTTAGCATACCTATAGACATAACTCTGTTAGTCAACTTCGTCGCCGAACTCTTCTTAAAAGTTCGTTCAAGCACTTACTAAAAATGTCGCGTCGAAGCCGCTGATTATCCTTCACGGAGTCTAACAGTTGGGCACGAACATCCTTTAGTTCCACGCTCAGCTGGGTGTTGGCATCCTGGAGATTATTCTTCTCCTGCCTAACCTTGGTAAGCACACTCTCGCCAGCCTTTAGCCGGCGTAGGAGTTGTTGATTCTCCGAATCTAATCCGGCGCCATCTGCAATGTTATTGTCAGATTTGCATAGACGCTGCACTTTACATGATACTTATCGTTTGAAGCATATAGTACCAGAGGGGGTCTCCTTGGGCTCCCCTATTGCGGCTAGTGCGGCCTCAAGTTGGGCCTTGCACTCTTCGAGCTCATGGGACAGTTGGGCATTCTTTTCTGTAAGAACCTGCATAACAAATGATCCTTAAATCAGTTATTATAACTGTTTCAAGTCTCAGGGGCTACTGATATATATAATCATCAAATTTTCTCACCCGTATGTCCTTTACATACTGATCCGTGGCTCTGGCTAGACCATTTTGAGCAGCACGGAGGTACGCGTCTCCCGAGTTGAAGGCATCAAAAGCCTCTTGGGAGAAACAAGCGTCACGGAGAACGACCCGATGACGCATGTGGTTCATGGCACTCTCCACCTCGGAATTTGTGGCGGACAGTCTGTCCGCATCCTCTGTCGGAGGAGCATCGGACATGCGCCTCGTATTCGCTTCCGCTTCCGGATCCGGCCTTGGAGCCTGACTGGTGGAGGCATGATTGGCGACCTCTCCGGATATAGTCCGGCGAGCGTTCTTCTTCCTAAAGAAAGCACGGGCGTTAATATGCCTCTGAGAATGATATCATGGAGTAAGACGGCGCGCCATACCGCTACGCCGGTGTCTCAGTCTCGACTGCATTTCTTTTCAGCCTGCCTGGCCTCGCAGCCCCTTGTTGGCTAGTAGGCGCGGGCTCGGCATGACTTCCCAAGGGCCTCCCCTGCAAAACACCGTTGATATACGATAAACAAAATACGCAAGGATGGATCCTTTTCAAAGTGCTGGGACTTCGGTCTCAGTTACCTGTGAGGTTGGAAGCAGCCCAGGGTAATCGGCCGTAATGGCCACCAAGGCATTGTCGCTGCTTAATTGGTAAAATACCCTATCGATTATCTCCACAGATATGTTCGGATCCTCTTGGAAGGCCGGTTCGAGGGACCGCTCTGGATCCTCTGGTTGTGGAGGTGGGCTGTTTATCTCCCTTACAGCCTTATGCAGCTCCTGCGTTGAAATCGCAAGATAAAACACTTAACTGTGGGAATATGGAACGGATGGGCAAGAAAGAGTGTCAACTTACCCAGCTCGGAGGATTGTACATAGAAAATCCGCCCTGTGGATTTTCGCGGAGGAATTCCTCCTCCTCTCCCTTGTACAAATCGGACAAGATCTTTACTAGAGCAGCGACCGAGTCCAGCCCCTTGCGGCCGCAGCGGGTGGCGTCATCCTCCCCGTTGAAATCCCACATGGGGTGGCCTCTATATTGAAGCGGCTGCACCCCCCGCATAATGCATATGGCCATGACCTCGATCATGGTCAATTCGAATTGAGCTAATAACCTTATCCGGCTCATCAGGTAAAGAATCTCCCTGTCATCTTCCTCCTGGGGGCTCAGTGGACGCCAGCTCAGGCGCTTCTTGAAAGGAGCATTATTGAACTCAGGAAGGCCGATCCGAATAGGATCCAGGAGGGGGACGTCTTCTATATAAAACCATTCTGAAGGTCAGTCTTCGGACGTCTTCTTCGGGGTTCCGGATAGATATCCGGTCCCGGCGATGCGCCATACTTCGGCTCTGCCCACTTGATATATTGACCCCCTCTGAGAGCGGGGCACAAGGCAGAACAACTTCTTCCATAGTGTGAAATGAGCCTCGCAGCCCAAAAACAGCTCGCAAAGGGCTACGAAGCCCGCGATATGCAGTATGGAGGCAGGTGTAAGGCTGTGCAACTGGAGGCCATAGAACTCCAGGAGCCACCGGAGAAACGAGTGAATTGGAAATCCGAGTCCTCTTATCAAATAAGGGGCAAGGCATACCCGCTCTCCCTTGGAGGGATTGGGAAGGCTCTCCGCTTGCTCTCCGCCATTGTAGGTGGCGAGCCCGGCTCGAACCGGGACCATGTACGCTGGGAGGAGAAATCCCTGGGTCTGAAGGTTCACTAGTTGGCTGTGCGGGACGGAACATCTCTCCCAATCTCCGGGCTTGGGACTGGGGGAGCGAGAGGAGGAGCTGCGTCGACCGGCCATGATGGAATGGATCTCTTTCGGGCGCGCTTCGATGAATGCTCGCTAAGGGAGGATGGTGTGATTTGGATCTGAATCCTCGCCTCTTTAATAGGAGGCTCATTTACATAGCTAGGGGGTAAATGTAAAAACACCCTGGCTCTTCACATTCGCTTGACACGTGGAAGGTGGCCATTATTGGGCGTGGAAGCCAAGGAGCACAGCATTCACAAGAAGCCGGACATTATTTAATAGGTATTCAGAATTTGGAGAAGAACCTGCCTTGCAATGCCGAAGACAATCTGCGCGCCGGACTCATCGTCATTGAAGCCTAGTTCGGGGGCTACTCAGGGAGTCTTGGATTAGGGGGTGTCCGGACAGCCGGACTATGACCTTTGGCCGGACTGTTGTACTATGAAGATACAATATTGAAGACTTCGTCCCGTGTCCGGATGGGACTTTCCTTGGCGTGGATGGCAAGCTTGGCAATACGGATATGTAGATCTCCTCCCATTGTAACCGACTCTGTGTAACCCTAGCCCCCTCCGGTGTCTATATAAACTGGAGGGTTTAGTTCGTAGGACAATAACAATCATACCATAGGCTAGCTTCTAGGGTTTAGCCTCTCCGATCTCGTGGTAGATCCACTCTTTTACTACCCATATCATCAATATTAATCAAGCAGGAGTAGGGTTTTACCTCCATCGAGAGAGACCGAACCTGGGTAAAAACATCGTGTCCCTTGTCTCTTGTTACCATCCGCCTAGACGCACAGTTCGGGACCCCCTACCCGAGATCCGCCGGTTTTGACACCGACACTGACCTTCTGCTTGATGAGCCGCGCATGAGGATAGACAACAAGATGGTGCTCAATCACCTCCTTGGGAACGCCGGGGATGTCGGATGCTTTCCATGCAAACACATCAACATTCGCTCGTAGGAAGGCGACGAGCGCGCTTTCCTATTTGCTATCGAGGGTGGAGCTTATGGTGAAAGCTCCGCCCGTGCCATCCTCCTTGACGGACACCTTCTTGGTTTCCGATGGTGCAGCCTTAGACTTCTTGCTCTTGCCGGTGGAGCTCTCTGGCACATCCTCAATGGGAGTGCAATACTCCGAAGAGGCACACTTGCCGGAGTGGGTGCAAGCACTACAAAAAAATACTCTTCCGTGGTGATACGTGTTTGTCACAGTAGGTCACATTTTCTATCATGCATGTACATCCATGACAAATTTATGACAGAAAAACATAGTCATACCTGTGCTGTCGTAGAAGTGTTCCATGACATTACCAAAATTATCATCACGGAAGTGTCCACATCCATGATGATAAATCACGCGTCACAGAAGTGCTTTTGTCAAGGGTGACCGACACGTGGCATCCATCGTAATGGAACACCGTTAAGCTATCGGGCCCGGTTTTGGATTCGATAACCCATTAACTGCCCCGACCAATGGGGATTTTCCACGTGTAAAATCATCATTGGCTGGAGGAAACACGTGTCGGCTCACCGTTGGGACAGATGTCATCCACTCATTGGACCCAAAGCGCCTATGATACATCGACATGTGGCACAGACCATTCCTGTGAAAAGGCCGGCCCGTTTGACTTGGACAAAAGGTGGCGGGCTGGCCCACGACAAGCCTGTTAACGGCCTGTTCGCATATAGCCATTTATAGCCCGCTAACCCAGGGCCCGTTTACGGCCTATCCGAATTAGGCCCAGTAGCGTCATCTGGGCCGTCCAATATAATTCCAGACCATTTTAACTTCCGGCCCATGTATGGCCCATGACGTCTTTCGGCCCATATGAGGCCCTTATTAATCTCGGCCCATTAATGACCCATGGTAAAACTGGCCCGTAATGAACAGTGTATCACTTTATATCCATTAACGGCACATGGTGAA
This sequence comes from Aegilops umbellulata, assembly GCA_032464435.1. NCBI lineage: Eukaryota > Viridiplantae > Streptophyta > Magnoliopsida > Poales > Poaceae > Aegilops > Aegilops umbellulata. The sequence goes on from CP136058.1 coordinate 187,220,235, forward strand.
ACTGGCCCGTAATGAACAGTGTATCACTTTATACCCATTAACAGCCCATTATTCCGTTGGGCCGTTTCCAACCCATGTTATCTTTCGGCCTTCTCGGGGCCCATTTATTCTTGGACGCATTTCCACATTCATTTACTTACGACCCGTTACTGTCATTTCTGTTTGTGGGCCAAATTCAGCCCGTGGTTACAGTTGGCCCGTTTGTGGCCCGTTAATACGTTGGGCCGTTTTCATAGCGTCATCAAAATACGACCGATTAACGATGGCCCATTATGGTCGGCCCATGAACGGATGATTTCAACTCTAGCCCATTTACGACCATAATGTGGTCTTTTATTGGCCCATGTTTGGCCAACCGATCATACAGCCCGTAGAATGCCCATTGATGATACGACCCATAGAAGGCCCATTGTGTCTACGCCCCGTATAAGGCCCATTGTTTCTACGCCACGTAGAAGGCCCATTGTTTCCACGGCCCTTAGAAGGCCCATTGTTTCTATGGCCCATAGGAGGCCCATGTTAACTACAGTCGGTGGGCATCAAAGTTCGCCACCAGTGCAAATATAGGGAACACCCTACACTATACAAAAATGGCTTGCTGTTTTCTTCAGCCGGTGGCTGCACGTTAAGAACAAATTTTGTATCGCACCAAAACAAATATAACTACAAAACAGAAGGAAGGTTGGCATCAAAGTTAACAATCTAGCAGATAATTGCACCACCAGAAGTTCAGAAGCTTTGTTCATTTGACCTGACTGTTACGTTTTCATGCTGTATTGTCCGATGGAGCACCATAACCTTCGTTTTCAGTTCTCCTAGGCTCCTGAACAACATAGCAAATGTCTAATAGTCTGGTTTCAAAACCATGCATATCTTGACAACATCGAACAATGTCTCTCCTTGTTTCACAAAGGGTCTCTGTTAGGGAATGGACTTGTGTCTGGAGCGCAGACACAACATTGTTTTGAGCTTGCATATCTTGATCATGAGGCAGTTTGGATGAGATTGCCTTAACAACCAAGCCAGTATTACGCAGGAACGTGCTTTTGGCACTGGTAGTGGACAGGTACTGACCCACTGCAGCAAGAGCTGACATTGCGGTTATAGTTACCTCGCCACCTTCAGAAGGTGGCGGTTCCACCATTTTTTCCATAGCTCGCTGAAAAGTTGAGGTTTTACATTAGTAGTACCAGAACAAAAGATATTAAGGAGGCAGCAAAACCAAACACAATAGCTTTGGTCTATATACAGAACTTATTCTGGTGAACCCATGTAAAATAATAGTTTTATTTTATTGCAAAGTACATAATAAAACCAGGTTCCAAACATATGACCATGTACCATCACTAATGTATTGTCTATTTCTTCATATTGTATTGAGGGCTAAGGATAAAGAGACGAATTTTATAATATGGTAAGAATAGTATGACATCATTCATATCACAAAACAACTGAGAACAGACAAACAGGCAATTGTAACATTGTGTGGGCAAGTCCAACACGGAACTAGATTACAGGTAAAGATCAAAGGAACATCACTCCTATCTTTTAAACCTTGTAAGGGGCAATGATACGGTAAGACAGTTGTGTATAAAATTGAAAAGAGTAATAGACATTGGCTGCAAACCATGTAGTTCAAGGCACAAGTCAGAGTAAGTAGTAGTTAAAAGGCATGAGAATTAAGGACTTACAACAGTGGCTTTGACTGGTGTAGTCATGCCCTTCTTCTTGCTGGTGTGACAGTCCTTGAAGATTTCCACATCATTTGGTTCAGGTACTTTTTGGTCCTTGCGGGCTTTCCTCTGCATTTGGAACAAGTCAATATAGATCTGATAGTATGATACAGCGAAAAGAGTGAAACATCAGCTAATTACAAGAGCCTCGCAGTGTGCAATATAGCTACGAGATCCTGTCGTCTGTTGGAATTTCACTTTCATACGGTTGCCCTTGTTCTTTGAACAGTTCACCTACAAGAAGATGGATTTGTGTGGCACATGCGTAAATAGGACTTCAACATGTGATATGATCACATATATATATAATGTACCTGATACTTCGGATCGGACCAGTGTTTAACGAGGCCTCTCCAGTCTTCATCACATATATTTTCCACTGGAGATGTTTGGGCAAGTTCACTGTTAGCCTTGCCTTCAAAGTGAGTTTTCCTCAAGTTATACCGATAATGTCGCAGAGCAGACTTGAAAACATGGGTGCAAGCTTGTCTGGTTGCATCATCTTGGCTATCCAACTTGAACCTCATCTGTTGCAAATTATGGGAGTCTCATTATCAGCAACCTAGAAAGTATTGGACAGAGCAAGACGATATTACTAGTTTCCATACATAACCATACTTATAGATAAGTGGTCGAGGAAGGTGTGGAACTGGGTTTCGTCTTTGTCATTCCTGTACTGAATGCATGTTGGGAGGATACGTACATGACACCTAACAGCAACCGCTGACTCTGATACTAACTTGGCTGACTCTGTAGCATCATGTGGCCTTTTTAAACCTGCCTCAAAACAGATCTCCATTCTTCCTCCTCTAGATTTAGCTAACCTATAGAGCATTATCCCTGATGTTTGTTTCCTCTAGCGCCTAGGTGCTAGTCCAACAACAAACATAGGAAGTGTTAGTGTACATCAAACTGTGAGACTACATATAAAGAAGCATGCAACTGTAACTTGACTCCAGCAACTACCTTCTTGCTGTTGAAGCTCACAAAGTTCATCTGATCTTGCCAACTCATCTTTTGTCAAGAGTGCTTCAGAAGTAGTGTCAGGTGGCAAGGGAGCTTGGGAACGTGCTGCTAGTTGAGTTGACCAACGAGTAAATCATGCAGCTGGTGGTACAATGGAAGGTGTTGCAACAACTAGGGTTGTCTCTACTTGTTTGGTGGCAGCTATTTGTTTCTGTTTGGCTTGTTCTACAGCTCGTGTAGCACGGGATACCCTGTCGGTACAATTTTCCGCTGGATTTTGACCTTATATTGCACCATCAGTACCAGCAGAATCTGCAGGATTGTTCCTCTTCCCTTTCCCTGTCGTTTTGTCTTGCTTCCATTTTCTATGTGCCATGTTAAGTCAAGCCAGCAAGAAAAACGAATAACAATTTAGTTCTTCAGAACAAATGTACTTTGATGTAAGAACATGGTGTGATAGACAAATATTGTATGTTCTAGAAACAAGAACACGTGTCTTAGTCACAAGTATAATGTGTAAAGTAAGCAGATGAAATTCAACAAAATTATAAGCAATACAAGCTAGACATCATACATAACATGCAACCACATATAACAGTGCCAAGTTAGAGGGAGCACCTGTGATGGTACACTAGGGGAGACGTGCTCATCACCAACACAACTACATTGAGTGTCTATGCATGTGTTGTCTTGGAAATCATCTTGGGGGGATGGAGGAGTAGAATCTATAGAGGCCCTCCATTTGGAAGGAGCACCTTCCTCCGCTGCCTTGCTAACTTCCTTCCGCTTTATTGATTTTGAATTGTCAAGTAAAACCGACAAGAAAAGGCAATAAAATTCACTCTTCAGAACTCATTCATGCATGATACTGACAATCACTACTTTGATGTAAGGCAAACACATGATTCTAGGATGGAATAATACGAAAAATAGGACGACATGGCATATTCACAACTGTTTGTGTAAACTAAGCAGAAACCATTTCACCAAATAAGAAGCAATGCAAGCTAGACACCACGTGAAATATGCAACCAATATGACTCTGCCAAGTTAAAAGTGTCCCGTCATAAATGGCATTTCAACAAATTAGAAGCAGCGCATGCTATAAATCATATCAAAGATGCAACTAATATCACACTGCATATACTGAAGGTGTCTCGTCATATTGATTTATGCGGGATACAAAAAAACAATAGTTTTATGTGAGGACATGCTTAATAGACAGATGTACAATGTACTAAAAATAGTTAGGCATGTCACATTAACAGGTATAATGTATAAACTAAGCAGAATAGCACATGCAATTTAACCAGATTAGAAGAATTACAATCTAGACACCATATGCAACATGCAACCACATATAACGCTGCTAAGTTAGAGCAAGCACCTGCGATGCTTGTGTAGGGGAAATGCGGTAATCAACTATAGAGCTACGTTCACTATCTTCATCTAGCCTTGCTGTTTCTTGAGAATCATGTGGGGAGGCTGACGCTTCATTCTTTAAATGAGGATCTTTTATCATAGTAGTCCACTGGCCTGACTACCTCATCATAAGTGATTGATGAGAGATACACAAGAACATTAGTTTGATGTAAGAACATGGTTAATAGACAGATGTACTAGTATGTACCAAAAACAGGAAGGCGTGTCATATTAAAAGGTATAGTGTGTAAGCTAAGCAGATGCAATTTAACCAAATTGGAAGCAATACAAGCTAGAAACCGGCTAAGTGGTGAGCATGATCATCTAGGACCTGAGAGCCTCGTGGGAGGCGGGCTACTTCGCCACCATCGTGGCTTTTTAGTTGGCTTCGAGGTGATGCATGTCTGTGTTGGCCTTGTCACTGGCTCGGCCAGTGCCTTGACTAGCTATTTGTCTTCTGGTGCTCCCGGGACGATGGTGGTTCATGTAAAAAATATCTTTCCTTATCTTAATAAAGACCGACTTCGGCCTTTCAAATACAAGCTAGACACCATATGCAACATGCAACCACATATGACACCGCGAAGTTAAAGGAAGCACCTGGGATGGTGGTTCATGGCGAGCGAGGTCATCAACTCCATAGCTACGTTTACCGTCTCCATCTGCTGACACTACACCCTTTATAAGGCTCAAACGTGTCTGTCCTAGCCGCATACCACGCTGGAGCGACTTCTCTTTTTTGTTTTCTGCTTTTGTCAAGGCAGCAGAGTTTGAAATACCCTTGCATAAAAACACAATAATGAGAGTATGGGTGAAGTGTGTGCAGAACTAGTGCACTGTAAAAGTAGAAGATAGGAGGTGGCTGAAAAATAAATGACATGAGACGTATGATAGCTCTACAACATTGCATGGCAAACAAAATTAGATTCTACTCCGTATGATTTTGTAATATATGAGCACTAGGATGGCTGGGAAATGCAGGTACTCCTCCAGCACACCACCACATGTGGTCCTATCAAGGTAACAATCGACTGAAAATAAATAGGTCGGTCAATTTTTTTATGAACCGCCCGATCTATAAGGAATAGGCAGATGGTCTTTGTCTACCTCTCGCCAGTCACTGTTGACGATCTTTCTCGAACCGCCAGCAACCACCGGCCCAGACCCCTGCCTCCGCCGCCCCGCCCTCTCCTCGACCTCACACCACCGCCGTGCTTGGCAGTGCCCCCAGGCCATCCCTTTAATCCCGGTCGACGTCCAGATTGGGCGCCAGCAGCTCTAGGCCCCACACGCCCCTAAGATAAACACCGAGGCGCTGCTTCCCCGGCATAATAGGCGGACTAGCGCCTGTTACACCGGGGAATGCTTCCGTTAATTGGGAATCAAATGACCAGGAATTGAAATCCAGGGGCGACGGACCTCTAGCTAAGGTGAAATAGTATATGAGGAGAAACCTTGTGCATCACGAGTAACTAGGAACATCTAGTATCAAGAAGAAGCGGTCAACTAGTGTCTTCTGTGGGATGAATACCGTGCAAGCAGACACGTAAGATTTGCACGAATAAGGGAAGAGGAGTACCATTTTCGGTTGCCGGTGTGGTCGCCTCCACATGTTGCGCTGATCTTCTTCTTTTTGCCGAGGAAACCAATGTTCTGGAGGAGGGTGCAGGCTTGGACGAAGCCATGGCCAAATTGTTGACTGTGCTGAAGTGGCCGTATGTCGGAGGAGGGAAGCAAATCCGAGGCGGCCAAGGACGGTGTAGCAGGAACAACTCCGGTGCAGTGGAGGGTGGCGAAGTTGGAGCGGCGGCGGTGAGGCGCAGGACGACGTGGTTGAATTGGCTCGGGTACGGACGGCTCGGCCTCGGCTTCAACTACTAGCCGTGGAGGGCATTGCGGTTGAGGTTGCGGTGGACGACGACGTTGGGGTATCGGCTTCGGCGTGATGGAGGAGGGCAGCGGTTGATGGGTGGAATGGGGTGGCGGACGGAGGACGTGGGGTTTTGCGGCTAGTGTAGAGGTAATTTTTGCGCCCACGGAGTATGAATGGGGAATCAGACGGGTGGGTGAGGGGAGGAGGGGGAGAACCATGTTTCGGTCTAGGATGCGCTTGTTTTTGGCCTTTTTGAACAGAAGATTGGACACGCTTGTTTGAAATTTGGGGAAAGTCCAAACTTTGCCCCCTCTTAAATTTCGAACCTACTGCGGGTGGGGGGTAGGATGGTAATCCCAGGTGTCCCAAATAGTGGGTGGGAGCGATTTCGGCCGCGCGCATGTGTGCTTAGGCGGCCATTGTGTATGAATGTTTTTCGGAGGTGGTTGTGTGGCGTCTAGGTGAAGCTACAAACCTACCCCGGTTTAGACCTTTGGACATTGGGCCGGTAGGTTTCACGGGTCGGAGTTATTAGAAAAGTAATTTCCTTGTACTACCAAACATTGGTCTCACGCAGTTTCGGGCGAGTAAAGGCTCTTTTGGCACTTCGTTCGAAATTTTGAAACACAAGCATTCACGTTTAGAGTACTCTTGAACTTTGAGGATTGACCTAAATAGACAACATTAAATTTGACCTTGTATGTTTGAAAAAATCATTAAATTATCCGCTTCTTTTTGAAATTTTGACACTTGAAAATCCTATAACTACGATTATTTTGGAATGGACGAGCTAAATTTAAATCTATTTTGTACACGCTACATATGCTATTCTGTACAAAATCAGAGCAAAGATTGGTGCCCCCATAATTTAGGTATGATTTACAAATGCCACGATATCAAATTCAAATAATTGAATGGACTTCATGTTGAATTCGATTTTTTTAAACCACCCTAAGTTGAATTCCAATGTATGCTAGTTCATAGGTAGCTATTTATAATGTTCATTGTGTAACTTTCGTATGTATAATGTGCTTTACACACACAACATGAACTATACTCACGTTTATATTCGATTGCTAAAGCGATGCATTGTCTGGAGTTCAAAATACTAACTATGTGGATCAGTTGTGTCGAATAATAACATAGACATGCTCAAATTCGATAGAATCTAGATGTCTAATGGATCAATGACCGTTCCTTATGCGAATTGCAAATATCATGATCCCATCCTAAATTTGGATACAATTTATATCTTTAATCAATGTGTACAACAGTCTTGTATGTGTAGTTTCACTCTCCATCAGTGGTCTCTCACACATGCTCACACACTCTCTCCCGAGGTGTCTTTATCGCACACATGCTCTCGATATAACCATCCCTCCCTCTCGTAACCATTTACGACTGTTTTCACTAACCTTTATCACAAGAACTCTTCGTCTCGCAAGCATACACACGCACAATCCCCATCGACCTTTCTATATACATAGACCTGCCTACGTGTCTCCTGTATGCACATTATCTTTAGGCATGTCTCTCACGCATTGTCTCACACCTCTCTTCCTAATCGACAAGTATGATTCTAGCAGAGCATTCTGTAGGATGCCCCTTAAAGTTAGGTTAGATGAATAGTAATATCAGAGATAAAAGGGGTTACCTTAGTCCGAGAACCTAGGGTTACAATGCTAGTCGGCTTTGTTAGTGGACATAGAGTCCTTCACAATTATGCTATCTTTGTCTTGTACGACTAGCCATCCATGGGTCTCCCTAAATGCGTCACGGGCCGACCAATGTGGCGCAGGACGGAACCGAACGAAGGGCCTCACCTCGACCCACCGGACCTCACGCAGTGACACACCCTCTGCCCCCACATCTCGTTATCTTCTCACACCCACACATACCAACATAGACACCACACACAAAAATATATTCTCCTGGTGCCTCTATCCACTCCCCCTTGCATATACACACACAAGGGAATCTCTCGCCATGACGTCATATTCATCTCTCTATCTCTAGACCACTCTCATTTCTCGTGCTATCTCTCCCATGCCCCCCCTGCCGGCCCCTCTATCCATGCCTCTCTTGAATAAGTAATACACACACATACCTCTATAGGCCCTGCCAAATGCATCAACTACACATTCACACATTCCTTTTGAATAAAGTTTGGCCAAAAAAATATTTTAGAATTTCTACATATATACAACATTACAAAGTTATATGGAGGAGTATGAACGCTTGCATTGCATGGTGCGCACAATGATATTTATTCCGCACTGTGAATTTGTATATTTTTATACTATATATAAAGTTAGTCATAATAAAGTGTAATGAAGAGCATCTCTCTCTCCATCGCATACCCCTCCCCTCTACGCCCCTTTCACGTACGCACACAAACTATCTCTAGGTCCTCTAAAAGTAAGCCCCCAGCACATTCACTCATGTTCCATCTTTCTCTCGCGATATATACAGTGACGATCATTGTATTTGAAGTGAAAGAACGATACATACATTGGACTTCAGAATCCACTCATTACGATCACCATTTATGTTTTGTGGTTATTATACAGTCACAGGCTCACCGTACAACTCTGTATTTGCTCAAGACACGACTAGTTGACCAGTTAAACGCTCCACGTGGCACCTCTAGTGTTGCATCACATTATCTCACTACCATCGGGCCCACCTGTCGGCTTGTATCTACTCTACATCTACACTCTTATAAAATACTAGCAAGATGCCCATGCGTTGCACGGAACATCGAGATGCATTTGTATGAGTAGTTTATCTTGTGGGAGAAAAGGATGAACAAGGGAAGGCCTTATTTGCAAGTGTGGAGAGGGGTGTGGGTATCTTTTTGCAAAATTGCCATAGTTTCCTTCCTATCTATCAGATATAGATCAGACGACCTATATTGCAGGATGGCAGGCACACGATCATCACCGACTATGCTTTTTATAAGAGTAGGGATAAAATACACTCTTATAAAATAGAGTTGGTGATGATCATGTGCCTACCATCCTGCAATATAGGTCGTTCGATTTATATCTGACGGATAGGAAAGAAACTATGACAATTTTGCAAAAAGGTACCCACACACCTCTCCACATTTGCAAATAGGGCCTTCCCTCATTCATCCTTTTCTCTCACAAGATAAACTAGTCATACAAATGCATCTTGATGTTACGTGCAACGCACGTGCATCTTGCTAGTAAGAATGAAAACAAACAACAACAAAATATTGGACGGTGTTTCGAAGTCATGACCGCGGGCACAGCAGACAAGGTGGCCTTGTATTGGTATGCTGAGCCGTCTGTTTTAACACACAGGAGCTAGTGTGGTGATTATACACACACGCACGCATGCACACGAACTGCATGCACGCAACACTCACACGAACACATGCACCCACGCACGCATGCAACACTCACACATACACACGCAGCCACGCACGCACGCAACACTCACACGCACACACACATGCATGCATGCACACACCAGTATACCACATGACCAACACACACTGTCACGCTCAAGTGCTCAACCTACACGTGCATGCGCACACATTAGGCCCTGACAAACACATACACAACCAGGTGATTCCCGCTCACGGGGTGTTTATCTGACCTTTTCCCTATGTGAACTGACAGGTGGGACCCACAACGAACATGGTCAATTTAACTAGTCAACATGGTGCCATGCAGACGATTTGGTCAATCAACAGAGTGCAATCTGATGCTGAACCGTGAGCAAGTGACCGTATAATCACCGCAAAACGTATATAGTGACCGTAATCAGCTTATTATGAAGTTCAGTGAACGTATTATACTTTTCTCTCTGTATGCCCTCCAAAACTACATCTCTACACGTTCTCGCATGTTACATCTAATAACTATGCAATACAACACTACTACTACACTCTAACACAATAAATCATATGTGTTTTTAGTTTTCTAGATATCATATTGTTACTTAATTATTCAGTTTGCATACATTAAAATTGCCTTTGAAATGTATGGCCAGTATCATATACCGCGCAGGAAAAATCCCGCCGTTTCCTGTTTAACCGGGTGTGTATCGATGGATCGTGCGAAACAACAAAACTATAGTACTATATACAATACAAGTGACAGTTCACTGGGCTGTCGTGTCGTGTACTCCTCCGTCGTAAGAGTGGAGCGCTCGCTTTCATAAATATTCTAGTCCCTTTCACTGACATGTGGGACATCAAGCTACCAGGTCCACGTGCCATACCGGAATACAGTGGAGAGCAGCCGGGGTGAAGCACCCAGTCATGGCGCCGGTGTAGTAATGAGCAATGAGGCGTCAAATCACAAAGCTGCACCTTTCCCGCAATTAAGTTGGAGGGACGAAGTAATAATGCTAAAAAAAGAAGTTGGAGGGACGAAGCAACCATCATTTCACTCGTTGCTGAATCCGCTTCTCCCTCATCTTCTTCAAGATAACCACGTGTTGCTTCTGCCGTTGTTCTGCCTCATGTGGGAAGCGGATCGCCTTGGTAAAGCACTGACACGTGACCGCATGTTAGCAAACCGCCAGGACAACATCCTCTAAAAATAATAAACCTCCCCCGCCATCCGCGCGGCAAAATCACCTCCTTTTTACTAATCTTGATTCTATAATTTTTTGGATCAATATAATTGAGATTTGTATAGATAGCACACAGGAGCAAAACCAAGTGGTACAGTTAAGGGCATCCACAGTGTGTAGCCAAATGTGAAAATATCTTTTGGCATCATGGGAATCATTGTGGACGGTGTTGCCAAAGCCAAAAGGATGGAACCGAAGCTCCCTGATTGAGTGATTGAAGGAATAGAAAAATGCAACGTCTCTCATCTTTCTCCCGTGCTTGGACGCATGTACAGTATAAAGGACATAGTCTACTCCCCTGTCCCTTCTATCACAAATCACAAAGCAGTGAGGCGTCAAATCACAAAGCACAGACGAAGCAACCATCATTTCACTCTTCGCTGACTCCGCTTCTCCATCGTGTTCTTCGAGAAACCATCTCACCGCACTAAGCTGGACGGAAGACGCTATTGTGTACGAGTAGTACTAGTACATTTACGCGTCCTTTGGTTCAACGGACTTCCTGGATGCAAATAAGGCGGTTGTCTCGGCTTGCAGGCAGCACTTGCGAACGACTTACCGTGGTCTCCCTCAATGGTGTTCTCCGTCGAACGCACTTCGCCAAACCACAACATTCGAGATATCATCGACATCACCGCAATGGGGAAGGAAGTCAAATATAGTTACTGCCTCCATTTTTTGTACACAAGGCCAGTATATCAAAATTACATTTTGCAAAAGGCCACTAACACTAATCGAGGCAAAATTTATGGGGTTTGCCTCGTACTAGCAACCAAGGACATTAATATCCCCTGCATGCATGCAGAAGTGAGAAGGTTGGTTTGCATTGCGCTGCATTAATCAAGCGGTGAGGAGTGAGATGGTTAGCTCTTTGGGCTTTGGAGAAAAAAATATGCATTAATTGACACGTGAAACAAGGATTTGTATCGATTAATCCCGCGAAGTAAAACCCCGCCTTTCTTTTTTAACACTAGTACTCCTAGTACGTAGTACTATGTACTTATCCTATTTGGGTCTAGGCCTTGCATTGCCATACTTCGCCACACATTTTTGCCAAGCTTGCCTAAAGTTTTCAAAATGAAAAGGAGGTACCCTTGCGCACGGCTTTCACGGTCGCACCGCACCCTCACACGGTCGCTCCTGCACACCGCGGTCGCACCGCACCCTCACACAGTCGCTCCTGCACACTACAAACCCAACCAAGGGAACACACCCTCACTGACATGTGCTATCGCATGTGAACAAACCAAACTCAGCCATCCTACCTCCGACACATAATTTTCATTCATAGAGTACGTTTATCCAACCGCATGTTGGGGAGTATCCGTACGGCCCGTGCGGTGGTCTGTTGGGGAAGAAGAAGAGGTGAGTAAGAAGGGTTAGGAGACGTAGGATATTCATCCAACCGCCTGAAATGGTAAACTGACCCAAGTCAGGCGACTTGCATAACAATATATGGTTTTACACAGCAAAAGATCCATAAAAACAACAACATAAAGAAAAACTATCACTGCTCACGGAACGAGACGGCCTCATCATCTTTGGCTGCCGGCGCGAACCAGTTGCAGTTGTCGATGTGTGATCCACACCGTGGTTGTCCTCGGCCTCCAGCTACTCGTTCACGCGGAGCGTACGCGCGCTCTGCACGAACGAGAGCACCGCCCGGTTCAAGTCGAGGATGTCCGGTTCTTCCTGTAGGAGGGCCTCGATGGTAGCGACATCCGCGCGCTCCGCATCGAGTCGAGCCTCCGCCGCACGGTTCAAGTCCAGGACGTCCGGTTCCGCATGCAGGAGGGCCTCTATGAGAGTGGCATCCGCGCGCTCCGCGTCAAGTTGAGCCTCTGCCGCCTGGTTCAAGTCCAGGACGTCCGGTTCCGCATGCAGGAGGGCCTCGATGGCAGCGGCATCCGCGCGCTCCGCCTCAAGTTGAGCCTCTGCCGCCCGGTTCACATCCACGACATCCGGTTCCGCCTGCAGGAGAGCCTCGATGGCAGCAGCATGCGCGCGCTCCGTGTCGAGTTGAACCTCTGCCTCCCGGTCCTCCTTCAGTATCGCCAGGTTGAACCGCTGGTCCGCCTGCACTATGGGGGACTCGGACGCCGGTACGAAGTCGACGTCCATCATCTCTTACCCATCGGGGGCCTTCTGCGCCGCGACCTCCGCCATGAACATTGGATCGGCTTCCTCCTCCTCGTAGCTTGGCTCTAAAGAACTCGGGGATTGGCCCGCCGCAAAGAGAGCTTGGGAACGGAGGTCTCTGGCGCCGACCGCCGCCGCGATTTCTGTGCAGCGCTCTGGCGTCAGCATCTTGTAGTGCGTGATCTTGCGGCGCACCATTGCTTTCCAGCGAACTAGGGGACGCTTGATGCGGGCTAGGGGATCGAAAGGTGGGGGAAGGGGCTAGAGATTAGGTGTGGTTTTAGGGCAGTGGCTGGCGTAGGCCGAGCACCGAAGGTTCTGGTGTGAATAGTGGTTCCGATGACGACCGATCAATCGGTTTTGACTGTACATCGCTCTTGTCGTGTTCGCGTTGCAGCCCGGCACGTTGGACCCTCCACGTCGCTTACCGAATGGAACGCGCTTCGACTTGCGATTTCGCTCACTTGTGGGACCACAGTTTAGAGCAAACCGACGTCCCTCCCCCTCCCCCACCCACGTCATTTTATGTGGAGTAAATAAAAACTGAGGGAGTATACTACGGATGATGATCCCCTGACGTGGCCGAACCTATTGAGTAACTGACATGCGGGGCCTAGCAAGCATGGGGTCCGCCAGTAAGTGACCGAAAGGGAGGGTAAGGTAGGGATACGTATGTGACAGGAGCTTCCAATGATATAATTTTCACATTATACATCTCATGTACTATTAATCCTGTCAATAGTCAAATGCGGTTTTGAAAAACGCATTAGAGCATGGTTAATAATATAGCCAGTCGATGGCTATAAGGAACTGCCATGTCATCTATAGCCATCATCTATTATATGCACTCATACGTTAGTGTGGGCTATAAGGTTGGCTATTTCCTGCAAAAAAATTATAAGGTTGGCTATTGTATTAGTACTTTTTTCCATCTCCTCTCCATCTCTTTCTTCATATTTATTGTATGTATTTAACTAGGAATGCATATATAGCTAGGCTCTTGGATGAGAGCTCACTCCCCTTACTCTTTCACAACTCTCTCCTCCACATATGCCCTATATAAATGGAAGGAGGGAGTACAACTATGAGCACTGCATACTCTAGTACAGATTTTGTTAGTACTCCACTAGTACTATTGGACAGGGAGCTTAAAAAAGTTAATATGGGACTGGCTATATGAAAGTGCAACTATCCCTGGGTGGTTTTGGTAATTCCTAACAACATATAGCTCATTGAGCTAACATTATTCCAAGATTAATATTTCAGGAAAAGCTCAATGGATGGCATGGCATGGATGAGGAAAGTGGATCCCTCAAAATTATAAGGACAAAGGCTTGGCTCAAACTTCAATATCAAGACTCTACATTTTATATTTTAGTGATCCAAGATCACATTGAGTCTATAGGACAAGCCAATACTATCAAGGAGGGATGAGGTGTCGCTTAATGAGCCTCTTGCTTCATGTGCTTAGTGATATGCTCCAAAACCCTCGTCTATCTTCCCACATCCACATTTAACCTAAGCCAAAAATCAAACTCGGCCTCACCGATTCTTTCTATCCGGCGCCACCGAGTTTCACTTGTCATAGCCACTGCCACAAACCCTAGCAATTTGGTCTCACCGATAGGGATCTCGGTCTCACCGAGATGGGATTGCAATTTCTCTGTTTCCCTTCATAACGTTTCGGTCTAACCGAAGTGAGCAATCGGTCCCACCGAGATTGCAATGTAAACTCAATGTTTCCTTTTCGTAACATTTTGGTCTCACCGAGAAGAGCGAATCGGTCCCACCGAGTTTACCTGACCAACTCTCTGGTTAGCTAATTACCAAAATCGGTCCCACCGAGTTTGTGTAATCGGTCACATCGAGATTACGTTATGCCCTAACCCTAACCATATCGGTCCTACCGAGTTGCATCTCAGTCCCACCGAAAATCCTAACGGTCACTAGGTTTGCTAAATCGGTCCGACCGAGTTTAACGATTCGGTCCCACCGAGTTTGGCAGATTGTGTGCAACGGTTAGACTTTGTGTGGAGGCTATATATACCCCTCCACCCACTCTTCATTCGTGAAGAGAGCCATCAGAACACATCTACACTTCCAATACACATGTTCTGAGAGAGAACCACCTACACTTGTGTTGAGCTCAAGATATTCCATTCCTACCATATGAATCATGATATCTAGCCTTCCCCAAGTTGCTTTCCACTCAAATCTTCTTTCCACCAAATCCAAATCCTGTGTGAGAGAGTTGAGTGTTGGGGAGACTATCATTTGAAGCACAAGAGCAAGGAGTTCATTATCAACAAACCATTTGTTACTTCTTGGAGAGTGGTGTCTCCTAGATTGGCTAGGTGTCACTTGGGAGCCTCCTACAAGATTGTGGAGTTGAACCAAGGAGTTTGTAAGGGCAAGGAGATCGCCTACTTCGTGAAGATCTATCGCTAGTAAGGCAAGTCCTTCGTGGGCGACGGCCATGATGGAATAGACAAGGTTGCTTCTTCGTGGACCCTTCGTGGGTGGAGCCCTCCATGGACTCGCGCAACTGTTACCCTCCGTGGGTTGAAGTGTCCATCAACGTAGATGTACGATAGCACCACCTATCGGAACCACGCCAAAAACATCCGTGTCCCCAATTGCGTTTGAATCCTCCAAACCCTTCCCTTTACATTCTTGCAAGTTGCATGCTTTACTTTCTGCTGCTCATATACTCTTTTGCATGCTTGCTTGAATTGTGTGGAGATTGCTTGACTTGTGCTAAGATAGCTAAAATCTGCCAAGCACTAAAATTGGGAAAAGGCTAGATTTTTATATGGTCAAGTAGTCTAATCACCCCCCTCTAGACATACTTCCGATCCTACAAGTGGTATCAGAGCTTTGGTCTCCATTTGCTTTGATTTCCATAGCTTTTGGTGGTCATAGCCTTGGTTTCACAACCTAGGAGAGTATGGCGTCTAGCGAGGGAAATTACCACCGTAGAGGTCCTTACTTTGATGGTACTAATTTTGCTAGTTGGAAGCATAAGATGAAAATGCATATTCTTGGACATAACCCTGCCGTTTGGGCTATTGTGTGTGTTGGCTTGCAAGGTGACTTCTTTGATGGGAAAGAACCAAACCGTGAAGCTACCGCGGAAGAGTTGAAGATGCTGCAATACAACGCTCAAGCTTGTGATATTCTCTTCAACGGATTGTGCCCCGAAGAATTCAACAAAATCAGCCGTCTTGAGAATGCAAAGGAAATTTGGGATACTTTGATTGATATGCATGAAGGTACCGACTCCGTCAAGGAGTCCAAATTGGATGTGCTTCAAAGTCAACTTGACAAGTTCAAAATGAAGGATGGTGAAGGTGTCGCTAAAATTTACTCTAGGCTTGCTCTTATCACAAATGAGATTGTCGGCTTAGGGAGTGAAGAGATGACCGATAGATTCATCATCAAGAAGATCCTAAGAGCCTTGGATGGAAAATATGATACCGTGTGCACATTGATCCAAATGATGCCCAATTACAAAGATCTCAAGCCAACGGAAGTCATTGGAAGAATTGTTGCTCATGAGATGTCACTCAAGGATAAAGAGGAATTTCACAACAAATCAAGTGGCGCTTACAAAGCCTCATGTGAAGCCCCCACATAATCAAGTGAGAAGCAAACCTTTAATGAAGAATTGAACTTAATGGTGAAGAACTTCAACAAGTTCTACAAGAGTAGAAGCAAAGTTTTTGGCTCATTCTTTTGCAAAAATCTCTGCATTTTGTGATGCTCATCCACTCTATCTCATCTATAATCTATTCACAGGGTGAGCAGTCAGAGTTTGCAACATGTCTGATCAGAGTGACAGCCAGAACAAATCTGAGGAGCAGGTTCATATGAGTGAGGGCACTAGTCCCTCTAGCAGCTCTGATGAGGGTAGCAGGAGCACCCCAAGCAACTTGCCTAAGGCTGCCACTAGAGCTAGCAAGAAGAGAACTTCCGAATCAGAGGATGTGGACTATGTGGCAGAGGAGGAAGCCACATCTAAGAAGAAGGTGCTCAACAAAGAATATGGGTCAGCTGTAGCCATCAAGCCTGGAATGCATAAAAAGGCACCTGCAAGGAGAGTTCCTACTTCTAAGCCTAGGAAGGCTGTAACTGAAGAAGCCATGAAGTTTACCATGGAATCTGAAGAGGAAGCAAGTGGTCAAGATAAGAAGAAGAAGAGAGCCAGAACCACTACCGCCAGAGTTCTTGGCAAACCCTCCATGAGGAGAGACTCTGAGGGAGAAGAAGAAGAAGAGGTTGCTGCACCAGCACCCAAGGCACAGAAGCTTATGGGTGATGCCATAAGGACAGGGGCTACTTCATCTAAGCCCAAGGAAGCACCCAAAGCTGCCTCCAAGACCAAGAGTGCACCTAAGAGGAACACCAGGAATATATCGGCTGCTGAAAAGAACAGGCCCCAGTGCCTGATATTGCTGAAGAAGAAGAAGAAGGACAAGTTCTCAGGAAGCTCAAGCCCAAGATCCCATACCACAATGATGCTCATCCTGTGGCTGAGGACATGAAAATTAGAAGAGATTCAGGGCTGAGGAAATGGAGAGAAGCAGATCCATATGCTTCAAGGAGAAGAACTGCTGTGGATTACAGGTTTCACACCAAGGAACAACAAGATTTCTATGAGACAGTGCTGCTAGATAAGAAGCCCATAGTGTGTGACATGAGATGGGTTGACTGGGAATATATCAAGGAGAACAAAGAACACTATCCTGGAGTGTATGACAGCTTCAGTGCTTGTGGAGTTGCAGACTTTGTTGGGCAAAAGCTCACAAAGTGGAATGAGGAGCTCATTATGCAATTCTACTCCACAGCACATTTCTATCCAGATGGCAGGATAGTTTGGATGTCAGAAGGCACTAGATATCAGTCTATAGTTGCTGAATGGGCACAGCTGATCAATAGCAAGAAGAAGATGGATCACAATTCCATGTCAAATATGTACAAGGAGATCCCAAACAAAGCACTTGAAACCTTCAAGTTTGGCTCAATGCACTTCATTCTGTCAGGGTTGCCCACTATCAACTGGATTCTAAGGCACACTCTCTTGCTCAAGTCAGGTGATCAGAAGATGATCCGAGGCCA
The DNA here is from genome assembly GCA_032464435.1 of Aegilops umbellulata. Lineage (NCBI taxonomy): Eukaryota > Viridiplantae > Streptophyta > Magnoliopsida > Poales > Poaceae > Aegilops > Aegilops umbellulata. Next base: position 187,238,097 of record CP136058.1, read on the forward strand.
TGCAATAAACTTGCTTCACATATTTGATGTGCCACAGAAATTCAAAGTGATGAGCCTCATGGTAGAGACCTTTAAGAGGACAACAGCTGATCAGAAGAGGAGCTGTGGATATGCCCCGGAAATTCAGGAGTTGATTAACTCAAAGATGAGCACAGGCACATACCTGCTGGATAAGGAACACCTGCCCATCCATCCAGATTTTGAGGACAATCAAGTTGTCATGAATGAGAATGAACCATCATCTGCACATGCACAAGCAAAGAGGGAGAAGGCAAAAATGGAGAAAGCTGCCAAGATGCCAACTCAAGAGGAGGCATCTGAGTACTTCTTGAAGAACAAGCAGGAGCAGCTTAGTTACCTGATAGCATCCACTCTGAGAATTGAGAAAGGACTAGCCACCCCGACTCGAAACCAAGAGAGCCTGGAAAGAATCATGGAACAAAAGTTCTATGACCTAGATGTGAAAGTAACTGAGATTCAGTCTGCCGTGGAGCAATTACAGGATGATATGCAGGAGAGGAAGGGCAAGACCACAACTGATGCATTTGCCAGAGTGCCAAGAGCTCAGAGATCGTCTGCAGTGCCAGTTCCTGACACCAGAGCCACCACTTCTGCACCAGCTACAGCTTCAGTTCCACCAGCTCCAGCTCCTACCCCAGCAGCTCCAACCACTTCTACTGAAGCCTTCGTCCTTGGCGTCATCCGGACTCCACCAACTGAAGACCAAGCCTGAGAGTCATTTAGTGCTATGCATTTTCTATGAACTTTTTGGTAACTTGTTGCCAAAGGGGGAGAAAAATGTATAGATCATAGGCTTTGATAGAGGCAAAGGTGTCCCGATGTTTCGATGAGATGGTGGATATCGTTTCTGTGGGAGTCGACCTAGACGATCCGACTACGAACGTGCGAGACGTCGCGCCTTAGCAATCGCTAAACCAACTTCCGAGGGTTATTGACCACGCCGGAGCACGATCAACCTGACCACGAGGGCCTGTTTCCTGCAAGCAAACGAAGAACAAGCAAGAAACTAAGATTGCAATCTGGATATTGCGAATATAAGAGGAAAGCTTTATTAATGAAGGTGGGGTTCTGTGACGCCTTGGTCTGGTCGTTGAACACAAACGAAGTACGCGAAGTTGCAGCTATGGCGAACTTTTGATCTAAACAAAACCCAAAGTCTAAACGACGCCCTAAGAGTTGTATATATGGAGGAAGAGGGGGGGGGGGATTTCGTGGCCCTTGAGGAAGGGCTCTGAATCCAACCCTAACTCTTGTTTCCGCACACATACGGACTCTAAAAACAGCCTATACTTAAGTATTTCGAAATTACATGGGCCTGGCCCAATAATAAGGTGACGCAGCACCTAGAATAGCCTCTGGACGAAATTTATGAAGTGGCATCTTGTATATTTCGTCCAAGGCTTCATTCACTCCTTATGGTGGCTTCAGAGTCCTGAAATCATCACTTGTAACTCCATTCTTGTTCCCCTTGCGCATGCCATCAACTCCATGCTTGTTCTTGCTCCAATGTTCATCCTTCTCCAAGCTAGGCCCTTCATTTGTAAGCAAAACAAATGTATCCAATTTAGGCAGCATCATATTCTCATGAACATTAGAATCATTACCAAGAAACGGAAGTACCTGGTAATTTAATTGGCGTGCGCGAGCTCTAGTAATTGGTCCATCATATGTAACAATAGGGGTCGTGGGTGTAACAATGGTATTGATGTCCTCATCATCCTCCCCTTCTTGAAATGAAGTCATCCTCGACGGAAGCTCATCTTCCTCACCCAAATAAGGCTTCAAATCTGCAATGTTAAAACTGGGACTAACCCCAAAATCTGCAGGCAACTCAAGTTTATATGCATTATCATTTATTTTTTCTAACACCTTAAAAGGACCATCAGCACGTGGCATTAGCTTTGACTTGCGCAAATTAGGAAACCTATCCTTACGCAAATGTAACCAAACAAGATCTCCAGGTGCAAAGACAACACGTTTTCTACCCTTATCTCCAACAAGTTTATATTTAGCATTCATGCGCTCAATATTTTCCTTAGTTAACTCATGCATCTTTAAGATCAAATCAGCACGTTGTTTAGCATCAAAATTAACCTTCTCCGAAGATGGAAGAGGCAACAAATCAATAGGTGCACGAGGTAGGAAACCATACACAATTTCAAAAGGGCACATCTTAGTAGTAGAATGCAATGAACGTTAATAAGCAAATTCAATATGAGGCAAGCATTCTTCCCACATTTTCTTATTATTCTTCAAAACAGCCCTAAGCATAGTAGACAATGTTCTATTGACTACTTCAGTTTGTCCATCAGTTTGGGGGTGACAAGTAGTACTAAAAAGCAGTTTAGTCCCCAACTTAGCCCATAAACATCTCCAAAAGTGGCTAAGAAATTTAGTATCACGATCTGAAACAATAGTATTTGGCACACCATGCAAGCGAATAATCTCACGAAAGAACAAATCAGCAACATTAACAGCATCATCGCTTTTATGACATGGTATAAAGTGTGCCATTTTTGAGAATCTATCCACGACAACAAATATGCTATCCCTCCCCTTCTTTGTTCGAGGTAAACCTAAAACAAAGTCCATAGATATATCCTCCCAAGGAACACTAGGCACAGGCAAAGGCATATATAAACCATGAGGATTGAGTCGTGACTTAGCTTTTTGACATGTAGTGCAGCGAGCAACAAAACGCTCAACATCCCGTCTCATCTTTGGCCAAAAGAAATGTGTAGAAAGTATGTCCTCCGTCTTCTTCACGCCAAAGTGTCCCATTAATCCTCCTCCATGCGCCTCCTGCAACAACAAAAGACGAACAGAGCTAGCAGGAATGCATAGCTTGTTAGCGCGGAACACAAAACCATCATTAACAACGAACTTGTTCCATGTTCTTCCTTCTTTACAATTCTGCATTACTTCTTTAAAATCAGCATCATGCACATATTGATCTTTGATGGTCTCCAAACCAAATATTTTCAAGTCAAGTTGTGAAAGCATAGTATAGCGACGAGACAAAGCATCAGCAATAACATTTTCTTTACCCTTCTTGTGTTTGATGACATAAGGGAAAGTCTCAATGAATTCAACCCATTTAGCATGTCTACGATTCAGTTTAGCTTGACTTTTAATATGTTTCAAAGATTCATGATCAGAATGTATAACAAATTCTTTGGGCCATAAATAATGTTGCCATGTCTCTAAAGTCCGAACAAGAGCATATAATTCCTTATCATAAGTAGAATAGTTCAGACTAGGCCCACTCAATTTTTCAGAAAAGTATGCAACAGGTTTGCCATCTTGTAATAACACACCTCCTAATCCAATTCCACTAGCATCACATTCAATCTCAAAAGTCTTATTAAAATCAGGAAGTTGGAGTAAAGGAGCATGTGTCAACTTATCTTTCAATACCGTGAAGGCTTCTTCCTGTGCGGTACCCCAAACAAAAGGCACATCCTTCGTTGTAAGCTCATTGCGAGGTGCAGCAATGGTGCTAAAGTCTCTCACAAAACGCCTATAGAAACCAGCGAGTCCAAGAAAACTCCTCACTTGTGTGACCGTTTTGGGCTGCGGCCAACTCTCAATAGCTTCAATCTTGGCTTTATCAACTTCAATTCCCTATGGAGTAACAACATAGCCAAGAAAAGATACTCGGTCGGTGCAAAAGGTGCACTTCCCAAGGTTACCAAACAAACGTGCATCACATAGAGCATTAAAAACAGCACGTAAATGTTCCAAATGTTCTTCCAAAGATTTGCTATAAATCAGTATATCATCAAAATAGACTACCACTAATCGTCCAATGAAAGCACGTAAAACTTCGTTCATTAGTCTCATGAAAGTACTAGGTGCATTAGTTAACCCAAAAGGCATGACTAACCACTCGTATAAACCAAACTTAGTTTTAAAAGCTGTTTTCCATTCATCTCCCAATTTCATACGAATTTGATGGTATCCACTACGCAAATCAACTTTGGAGAATATTGTAGAGCCACTCAATTCATCAAGCATATCATCTAGCCTAGGAATAGGATGATGATAACGAATAGTAATATTATTAATGCCTCTACAATCAACACACATACGCGAGGTACCATCCTTTTTCGGCACTAGAATAATAGGAACAGCACAAGGACTAAGGGATTCACGTATATAACCTTTGTCGAGTAGCTCTTGTACTTGACGCATAATCTCCTTCGTCTCCTCTGGATTGGTACGGTATGGTGCGCGGTTGGGTAATGATGCACCGGGAATTAAGTCAATTTGATGCTCAATCCCTCGAATAGGTGGTAATCCCGGTGGCACGTCTTGTGGAAAGACGTCAGCGAACTCCTGCAAAATGTTAGTAACAGCAGGAGGCAAAGAGGAAGGCACGTCCTCGAATGAAAATAATGCCTCTTTGCACACAAAAGCATAGCAAACAGATTTGCTAACATCTAGATCATCAATATCAGATTTGGTGGCAAATAAACATGCACTTTTCAATTTAATTTCAGAAGCAACACTACATGGTTTATTACTAGGCTTCATTTGGTGCTCAAACTCTTTTGCCACAATCTGATTTTCACTCTTATTTTTCTCCTGTTTTGCTTTATTAGCTCAATTAATATCATCTTTCAAAATGGAATCAGGAGTCATAGGAAGCAAAGTAATATTTTTGTCCTTATGAACAAGAGTATACTGATTGTTTCTACCATGGTGTACAGAATTTTTATCAAATTGCCATGGTCTACCAAGTAATAAGGAACATGCTTGCATAGGTACCACATCACAATCAACATAATCAGCATATGTAGAGATACTAAAATGCACACAAACAGTACGTGTTACCTTAACCTTGCCGCTGTTGTTGAACCATTGGATGTAGTAAGGATGTGGATGTGGTCTTGTGGTGAGAGATAGCTTCTCCACCATCTCCATTCTAGCCAAGTTGTTGCAGCTCCCTCCATCTATGATGATGCGAACAGAACGTTCCATCACAACTCCCTTTGTATGGAAAAAATTATGCCTTTGATTTTGCTCAGCTTGCGTGACCTGCACACTCAAAACACGTTGAGCAACTAAACATTCATACCTGTCAGCATCTTCAGCAGCCATGTATTGCGTCTCATGATCAGAATCATCTCCACCGTGTTCTTCATGTGTAAGAAGAGCCAAAGTCTCCTCATCATAGTCACTAGCGGACTCATACCCACCATCCTCAGTAGCAATCATCACACGCTGAGATGTGCATTCTCGCGCAAAATGTCCTATTCCCTTACAACGACGACAAATAATATCACTTGTGTGCCCTGTAGACGCCATGGAAGAAACAGAGCTCTGTGCAGGCCCGGCAGGTGTGCTCTTGGCAGATAGTGGTGGTTGTGCCTGCTTTCTTGTATCACGGTTGGAGGTGGCAGCTGACGGAGGTGCCGGTGTAGCAGAACGTGTGGAAGTAGATGATGCACGTGGTGTCCACGATGAAGGTCGACCTGCAGAAAAGTTAGTTCGCGCCAATGCCTATCGATCCTGCACTTCACGTTCAGCTTTACAAGCAAGATGGAATAAACGAGTGATATTATTATAATCCTTATAGTCTAGAATGGTCTGAATCTCTCTATTTAATCCACCCAGAAAACGTGCAAGCATAGCTTCATTCTCCTCAACGATACCACATCTAATCAAGCCAGTTTGTAATTCCTGATAATATTCTTCTACCGAATTTTTTCCTTGTCTTAAGCGCTGCAATTTTTGAAGTAATTCACGTTGATAATATGGTGGAACCCAACGAGTACGCATAGCAGTTTTCAAAGCAGCCCAAGTAGCTGGAACAGGATATAATCTACAATATTCAGACCACCAAACACATGCAAAGCTAGTGAAAGCACAAACAGCAGCAGGAACACGTCTCTCCTCAGGATATTGTAAACATGTAAATCGTTGTTCAGTTTCTAACTCCCAAGTAAGATATATATCAGGAACATATCTACCCTCAAATGGTGGAATATTCAATTTCAGTTTAGGGAGATGGTCATGATCTCGTACCTGAGGGGGAGCCCTAACATTGCCATTATTTGCATGTGGACGACCTGGTGGTTGTGGTGCTGGTGGTTGCACGTAGTTCTGATGTTGATCAACCTCATCCTCGTAATATCCCACATAATCATCCTCCCCCACATCAGCAGCAGGAGCCACAGAAGTATCAACAGCAGCACCAGCAGCTTGGCCAGGCTGAAGCGGGACACGGGTCGCTCGGCGGAGGGCTGTTTCGCGATGTGGAGGTAGTCGTTGTTGTTGTTGTAGAGGTGCGTTAGGTGCAGCCGGTGGTGGTGGTGGTAGACGCGCGAGAAACTCATTGAACTTGTTATCGAGCTTTGTTTCGAACGCCTTCTCAATGCCATCTATCTTCTCCATGGCCTCTTCAAATCTATTGAGCACATCTTCCACCTGTCCACTCATCATTTGTTGAAACTTATCATGTAACGCTTTGTTTGTCATGTTCTCCCAGTCAGTCTCGTCGGTTTGTGATCCTGCCATGGTTAGCAGCAATAGAAACACACAAGAATATGATCCTACAGACTACTAATAAGAGGTGGTGGTGGGAGTCACAAATCCGTCAAGCAAAACTCAAATTCTTACCAGTTCTTACCCAGCAGCAGGCGGTGATCGGCAACCATTGTAGTCAAAACTCTCAAAAGCTTGGATAGAGCGATTACCAAGGAGAGTCAAACGCACGACATAGATGTATGTGGAGCTGGGAAGGTTTATAGTATGGTAGCAAAAAGGGTCAGCAATAATCAATTGAGAGATGCAAAGTTGAATAAACGCTCAACGACGGTACTGTGCTGGTCCTAGACTAGACCGTGCTAGAGACGCGAGCCTAGAACACTAACAAAATCACGGCGCTGCACGGAAACAAGGGAAAAGCACACTCTGAATTTGTTTTTTCTTTCGTTCTTTTTTTTTGCGCTCCTCTTTTTTTTTGCGAAAAATCACTATAATGGCGAGTGTCTCAAAACTCTTCCCAGGTCAAACTGACAAGATGGGTACGAAATTTTTTTGACAATTTTTTTTCGGAAATCAAGGCAGCAACGACGAAAAGTGCGACCAAAAATCACTATGTTGGCGAGTGTCTCAAAAGACTCGGAACAGCCTAAAAATAAGATAGGAAAAAAATATTTTCGGTCGCCGAAATTTTGGCCTAAAAACTGCCCGGGGGTCTCCAGACTTTTTTTTCCGAGACCTACGCAGGCAAGGAAACACGAATCGGAATTTAGATGGCTCTCGAAAACAAACCTAATATGAGAAGAACTCGGATTGGTGGTGGACATATGGTGGTGGTATATGGCAGCGGTGGTGGTATATGGATACGGATTGGTGGTGGTATATGGATACGGATTCAGAGTGGTGGCGGATAAGCAATGGTGGTAGATGGCAAGGCGATGATGATGGTGCGGCGGCGGCGTGACAACTTATGACCAGAACTCGAAACTCTAAACGACTAGACTCTAAGACCAGCAACTTGACACGACGATGCAACCGCAAATTCAACAAAGCAAAAACCCTAAAAAGATTATGCAAAGGCTCAGATTGGTTCGGATATGATGAACTAACCCTAATTTTTTTTGTGGCTTTTTCGTGGACTGTAGGTATGAAGAATAGACTCGATCTAATCTACGAAAAACTGTAAAATCTCACCGAGCAACCTGGAAATCTGATACTACTTGATAGAGGCAAAGGTGTCCCGATGTTTCGATGAGATGGTGGCTATCGTTTCTGTGGGAGTCGACCTTGACGATCCGACTACGAACGTGCGAGACGTCGCGCCTTAGCAATCGCTAAACCAACTTCCGAGGGTTATTGACCATGCCGGAGCACGATCAACCTGACCACGAGGGCCTGTTTCCTGCGAGCAAACGAAGAACAAGCAAGAAACTAAGATTGAAATCTGGATATTGCGAATATAAGAGAAAAGCATTATTAATGAAGGTGGGGTTCTATGACGCCTTGGTATGGTCGTTGAACACAAACGAAGTACGCGAAGTTGCGGCTATGGCGAACTTTTGATCTAAACAAAACCCAAAGTCGAAACGGTGCCCTAAGGGCTATATATATGGAGGAAGAGGGGGAAATTTCGTGGCCCTTGGGGAAGGGGTCCGAAACCAACCCTATTTCTTGTTTCCCCACACATACTTTGTTATAAATCCTCAAGTACTGTGCGTGTCAGCAGTACCGATCCAGGGATGACACTGATGCACAGAGATCAGACTGTTTGAGGTCTGGTCGCTACAAATGTCATCGATGGATCCTTGTGCCAAATGATTCTTCAGCCATTCGGCGTAGTTCTTAGTGTGCTCCTTCATCGCCACATCTGAAGAAGGCACCATTGGTAAGAAGCTTTGGCGTATCTCTGCCAATTGTTCTTTGGCATAAACGCTGAGGATTAGGCTGTTAAGAAGTACCGTGAAATGGGCTTTCTGTGCCAATTCTCCGGGTGCAGCCATTTGCGTGCAAGCAAGGACCGACTTACCTTTCAGCCTTCCCTCGTGGCGATAGAGGGGCAAACCCATAGGTATTTGTTTCATGTATTCGGTGCAAAACTCAACCACCTTGTAGGATGCTTGCCTCTAGATGGTTTTGGTTCCGACAAAAGTGCTTAAGTATTCCCATAAACCGCTCGAAGGGATACATGTTGCGAAGAAACACAAGATCACAATAATTTATCTCGTTGACAAGGTGCACAGTGAGATGAACCATGATATCAAAGAATGACGGTTGGAAAACATCTCTAGGTTGGACAATATTCTTGTAATATCATCTTGCATATGATCCAACTCTTCAGTATCTACATCTTTCTGCCATAGTTGGTTGAAGAAATCAAAGAGCTCAATGAGTGTGTTTCTTATATCTTTGTCCATCAGATTACTGATGGCCACTGGGAAGATTTGTGTTAACATTACATGGCAATCATGTGACTTCGTGTGTCCCAACTTCATTTTACTAGAGCTCACATCCATGAGACTTCTGATGTTTGCGGAGTAGGAAGAGGGTGTCTTAACTGACAACAAATACGTGAAGAACTATGTTGCTTCTTTCATACTGAAATTGCAACTCTGGCGAGCTTTGATGAATTTGTCATCATCTTTTGCTTCACTCTTGTGTTGTGATTGATCAGCAAGCATATCGAGCCGTGAACCTTCACCATCCTTTATTTTACCTTTAATCTTGAGTAGGTACCAGGGATGCTTTCACATACGTTCTTCTCCATGTGCATGACATCAATACAGTGACGTACAATCTCCCAGTAAGGTAATTTCCAGAACACCGATTTCTTCTTCAACACTTGACCCTTTGATAGAGGCAAAGGTCTCCCGTCTTTCGATGAGATGGTGGCTATCGTTTTGGAGGAAGTCGACTTTGACAATCCGACTACGAACGTGCGAGGACGTCGCGCCTTAGCAATCGCTAAACCAACTCCGAGAGGTTATTGACCACGTCGGAGCACGATCAACCTGACCACAAAGGTCTGTTTCCTGCAGGCAAACGAAGAACAAGCAAGAAACTAAGATTGCAATCTGGATATTGCGAATATAAGAGGAAAGCTTTATTGGTCAAGGTGGGGTTCTGTGACGCCTTTGTCTGGTCATTGAACACAAACAAAGTACGCAAAGTTGCAGCTATGGCGAACTTTTAATCTAAACAAAACCCAAAGTCTAAACGATGCCCTAAGGGCTGTATATATGGAGGAAGAGGAGGGAATTTCGTGGCCCTTGAAGGAGGGGTCCGAAACCAACCCTAACTCTTGTTTCCCCACACATACGGACTTTAAAAACAGCCTATACTTAAGTATTTCGAAAATACATGGGCCTGGCCCAATAATAGGGTGACGCAGCACCTAGAATAGCCTCTGGACGAAATTTATGAAGTGGCATCTTGTATATTACGTCCAAGGCTTCATGCACCCATTATGGTGGCTTCAAAGTCCTGGAATTATCACTTGTAACTCCGTTCTTGTTCCCCTTGCGCATGCCATCAACTCCATGCTTGTTCTTGCTCCAATGTTCATCCTTCTTCAAGCTAGGCCCTTCATTTGTAAGCAAAACAAATGTATCCAATTTAGGCAGAATCATATTCTCATGAACATTAGAATCGTTACTAAGAAACGAAAGTACCTGGTAATTTAATTGGCGTGCATGAGCTCTAGTAATTGGTCCATCATATGTAACAGTAGGGGCTGTGGGTGTAACAATGGTATTGATGTCCTCATCAGGCTTCGAGAGAGAGAGAGAGAGAGAGAGAGAGAGAGAGAGAGAGTTTGCATTTGTTCTCTCTTGTCTTCTTGGTTGAAACTTTATTTGCTTTTGAGTGCTTGAGATACTATGCCTTAATCTGTGAGACATTGATGATCATGTGTTTGATCATAAGCTACACTTAATGCTTGTTGGATGTTATTATCAGTTTATTCTTATTTTGATCATTCACTTTTCTTGGTGATGAGTGCATGTATTTAATTCTTATCATTTTGAGTGCTCCACCAAGAGGTATGTGACATGGAACAACAACCCATGATCCTAACTCACTGTGCATTTGCAGTCCAAAGCAAATCTTAAATTATGCACAAATTTAGGGGGAGCTCTTGCTTATCACATACTTTTCAAAGCGACGATATATTTCATTCTTATTATCATTTGTCGAAGCTTTGATCTACATGTTGTCATCAATTACCAAAAAGGGGGAGATTGAAAGTGCAACTATCCCTGGGTGGTTTTGGTAATTCCTAACAACATATAGCTCATTGAGCTAACATTATTCCAAGAATAATATTTCAGGAAAAGCTCAATGGATGGCATGGCATGGATGAGGAAAGTGGATCCCTCAAAATTATAAGGACAAAGGATTGGCTCAAACTTCAAGATCAAGACTCTACATTTTATATTTTAGTGATCCAAGATCACATTGAGTCTATAGGACAAGCCAATACTATCAAGGAGGGATGAGGTGTTGCTTAATGAGCCTCTTGCTTCATGTGCTTAGTGATATGCTCCAAAACCCTCAACTATCTTCCCACATCCACATTTGACCTAAGCCAAAAATCAAACTCGGCCTCACCGATTCTTTCTATCCGGCGCCACCGAGTTTCACTTGTCATAGCCACTGCCACAAACCCGAGCAATTCGGTCTCACCGACAGTGATCTCGGTCTCACCGAGATGGGATTGCAATTTCTCTGTTTCCCTTCGTAACGTTTCGGTCTAACCGAAGTGAGCGATCGGTCCCACCGAGATTGCAATGTAAACTCACTCTTTCCTTTTCGTAACATTCGGTCTCACCGAAAAGAGCGAATCGGTCCCACCGAGTTTACCTGGCCAACTCTCTGGTTAGCTAAATACCAAAATCGGTCCCACCGAGTTTGTGTAATCGGTCACACCGAGATTACGTTATGCCCTAACTCTAACCATATCGGTCCTACCGAGTTGCATCTTAGTCCCACCGAAAATCCTAACGGTCACTAGGTTTGCTAAATCGGTCCGACTGAGTTTAACGATTCGGTCCCACCGAGTTTGGCAGATTGTGTGTAACGGTTATATTTTTTGTGGAGGCTATATATACCCCTCCACCCACTCTTCATTCGTGGAGAGAGCCATCAGAACACATCTACACATCCAATACACATGTTCTGAGAGAGAACCACCTACACTTGTGTTGAGCTCAAGATATTCCATTCCAACCATATGAATCTTGATCTCTAGCCTTCCCCAAGTTGCTTTCCACTCAAATCTTCTTTCCACCAAATCCAAATCCTATGAGAGAGAGTTGAGTGTTGGGGAGACTATCATTTGAAGCACAAGAGCAAGGAGTTCATTATCAACACACCATTTGTTACTTCTTGGAGAGTGGTGTCTCCTAGATTGGCTAGGTGTCACTTTGGAGCCTCCGACAAGATTGTGGAGTTGAACCAAGGAGTTTATATGGGTAAGGAGATCGCCTACTTCGTGAAGATCTACCGCTAGTAAGGCAAGTCCTTCGTGGGCGACGGTAGTGATGGAATAGACAAGGTTGCTTCTTCGTGGACCCTTCGTGGGTGGAGCCCTCCGTGGACTCGCGCAACCGTTACCCTCCGTGGGTTGAACTCTCCATGAACGTGGATGTACGATAGCACCACCTATTGGAACCACGCCAAAAACATCCATGTCCCCAATTGCGTTTGAATCCTCCAAACCCTTCCCTTTACATTCTTGCAAGTTGCATGATTGACTTTCCTCTGCTCATATACTCTTTTGCATGCTTGCTTGAATTGTGTGGAGATTGCTTGACTTGTGCTAAGATAGCTAAAATCTGCCAAGAACTAAAATTGGGAAAAGGCTAGATTTTTATTTGGTCAAGTAGTCTAATCACTCCCCCTCTAGACATACTTCCGACCCTACACTATACGTGGAAAAATCCTGGTAGGAAGAGCATGCGCGAGAACAAGAACATTCAGTTGGTTGAAAACAAATTGGAAACCATCTTGAGTACAAATCTAGGGGTACGTACGAATCTAACAATATTGATTTGGCGTTGTTGAATGTTGATACTTTTTTTATCAAAGTAGAGATACTTTGGCTACACATAAAACTTATATGTAAACTAGAAAGGATAGGAGGGAGTATATTGTACATTCAAAAACTAAACAAACATTGAATACCCTTTATATATGATTTGCGGATGCAATGATCACCGGTTCAAAATTTTGAATCCGCCTTAGGTATCACACATGCCCCCACTCGTTCTCTCTCGATTTCATCTCGAGGTCCGGAGATCGATGGAAAGAGGACTAGGGTGGGTACAATACGTTCGTTTCGCTTATGAACATACAATATACTCCCTCTAATCCCCATAGAGCCCCCCCCCCCCCCCGCGCGGGTCATTTCTATCATAGAAACAGACCAAAAGTTTATCTCCTTGCACGACACGCAATTGATCTCTGAACATCAATCGATCTCATCAACATGTGTGGGGCATGAACCGAATGGGATGTCAAAACTAAGATGCGAAGCAACACGTAGTGGAGGCAAAGTGAAACTTCAAACGAACTGTTTGTTTGTATGCATGTCAGACAAATTACAATTAACCATTGGAAATATAAGCATGGTCTAGGCCCACATGCGAATGATACTCGGCGGAATGTTCAAATGAGGCATGCGGGAGGATGGGCTCGACCGGAGGGTGACATGATCGATGGAGAAGAGGGTTGGAGAGGAATGAGAAATAAGCAAACGCCACATGATTATACTTGAACGGCTCAAATAAACAATAAGTTGTATCGCTTGGCCTACATAGTGAAAGGCCTAATGTGCAACGCGGAGCACTGATGCTCGAATATGGCCGGGAAAACAGGGAAACCGACATGTGGGGCACACTTGTCGGGACGACGTAGCACAAACTAGTCCAATGGAGGAGCTGGCCCACGACCTCCTCGCCACCGGCAACCGTTCATGTGGGTCGTGGGGGCCAACAATGTGGCGCAGATCCAGCACCGCCTATGGACACGGCAACCGCGGTGAGCGACACGCTCATCGTCGCTAGACACGGTCGGTTTCAGTGTGCCGAGGGTGGTGTTAGTGTTCTGGCACGACCAACAGTATGTTTGGTTTGTGCCCAAGGTTGCCCCATTAAAGCATTGCGTAGCCAAAATTTTGGTTGAGGTTTTGGTTGCCCATGATTTGGCCGACATCGGCAAAAAAATGAACTAGAGTTGGCTAGAGTTCATTGGCATGCCAAAAAAATGGCAACCATCCAAAAAAATACCAATCTTTGGGTCATGACCAAAATTTTGGTAAGGTGCACTTTGGCCGCAATACAAACACACCCCAACACCCGGCTCGTCAAGGATGCACGGGGCGCCGGGACGCGTCCGTGGAGTGGTGTAGCGCGGCCAACTACATCCTCAGGACATGAGACCATGCCGGGCCATCTTGCTTTTTGAATGACATGCGTCGATCGCATGTGAGCAAATGGCATCTCCAACGTTGCCACGACCGCAGCTGACTACCCTGGCACACCAAAAACCCTCGTCCCTCGCACCGTCGTGCGGTGCGTTCACAGCTGGCGCCAGCTGCCCGCATTCATGCGGTCCGTCCGTATGCTATCGTTAAGAGGCTCGGTGCCCGAGGAACCAACTCCGACGACTTAATGACGCAGCATGATGCTTGGCCTCACCAGAATGCGCTACTTAAAGCGGCAATGCCCAACTAACCTCCACACCATAGCGCATCGTCCTCCTACTTGGCACCACATCCGCCATGACCGCAAGCGCGAACGCTCTGTGGGAGAGCTTGTCTTCGGGGATGAAGCTCGAGGTCGCCGCCCTCGCTCAAGTCACCGCATAAGCGGTGGCCATGCTGGCGACCGACAATGGGAGCACCATCAGCCACACGTCCTACTTGCCGCCGTCCAACGTCCGGCATCACCGAGTTCGGGGACACCTACGAGGATGAGTAGGGCATGGGAGGCGGCAGGGCATGGTGTGCCAACTAGCCGGTCCGTCTCCCGTGTTCTAATTTTCCTCGCCGGAGACCGCACCTTCACTTCATGGGTCTTGAACCCCGCCCCCGTACATGGAGATCGTAGATGGAGGACGTCGGTCGCCGCCGTAGAATAGGTTTAGGTACGGGTTTCTTTTATTTTTATGTCCTATAAAAGTTCAAAATGAAATGAAAATATGCCGTGTTTGCATTAATCTCGGCCGGTGTATATGAACTTTCACAATAATATAGTATATTGTAGGAGTACTAGCAAGATGCATGTGCATTGCATGGAAAATCAAGATCTTGTGGGAGAAAAGGATGAACGAGGGAAGGCCTTATCTGTAGATGCACATTCACACATTTCACATCTTTCTACATCTACGGGAACCTATGAAAGGGTTAACGTAAATTGCCTCTCTCTCTCCTCTCCTGATTTTCATAGTGGTGGGCCCCTCCCTCCCCCAATCTACAATCAAAAGCTCACACGTTTCACATTATGTTAATTACGTAACTGGGACTACGTAGCTGTAGCATTACTCGTCCTAAAAAACCCAACTAAGTCAAGCTCCCAGCATATCGCGCGGGAAAAGACCTGGCCACGCCGTTTTAGTCGGGATTACCGGATTACTAGTAGTAGTATCGATGGATCGCGCGAAGCAACAAGTTTTTTTTGAGGGGGCGAAGCACCTAGTTTAAAACGAAAAAAGGCGGTACACTCACAGCACCCCTGTCGCGGTCGCATTGCACCCACACACGTTCGGTCCTGCACACGGCTCACGCAAACAGAACGCGCTTCGGCTTGCCTCTTCACTGACACGTGGGACTGCACTTGGAGAAACCGACCATGCGCCAAACTCCCCCCGCCCACCGCGCGAAAATCCTCCCCCCGCCCAAAAATTCCCCCCAAATCCTAGATTCAACCGCCCTTCGGCCAACTAGCCAATAATATTCCCCAAACCCCCCTCCCCCCGTTCCCCTCCACTCCATTCGCTACGCCAAAACCGCCCTCCCCACCACGCCGAAATGTCGGAGCCGTAGTTCGTCGAGGGAACGCACGGCGATCCTCTCGCTCCCACAGTACGCTCTCGTAGACTGCCATCTTCTAGCTGCGCCGCCATCGCTGGCGACGTTCTTGTGGAGGCGCACGGCGGTCAGCGCCACCACCGCTGGCGACGTTCGTGTGGAGACACGCGACGGTCAGCTTCTCCCATGGTACGCCCATTCTAGACTGAGGCCCCGTGCATGTCGGTGTAGCGCTGAATGTTAGCTGATAGATGTTGTTAATCTCACTGTTTGCCGAAGTAGATTACAGTCAATATGCTCTGCTTAAGAAGCTTCCTTGCCCTGTTCTGCACTCAATCTGCTTAGCTGAGATGGCATGCCAAGGCTGATTAGTTGCTAAAATATCCTGCCATATATTTATTGTGACGTAGATTGCCATGGTCTAGTAGCCAATCTGTTAGGTGAAATAGCTCTACACCGTTTTATACTCGATCTTTGTTGCTTCGATGGCCTTCGATAGTTCGATGGCTGTGTGCTCGGCCTCATTGACTGCTGAAACAACCTGTCATAATTTAGCATTCAAATATGTTTGCTGAATTAGCTTTACATATATTTCGTTACTTAGATCTGCTCGTCCAAATATCTTGCCATAGCTTTAGACATCGACCTAGGTATTTTCTTCTGGACTTCATAAAAAAACATATATGTTTTTCCTGTAATATCTAGTAGAAGAACTAATTTGTATGTCTAACAGATGGACAGGACTTGTATAACTTTTGCTCGAAGATTC
Organism: Aegilops umbellulata; assembly: GCA_032464435.1. Classification (NCBI taxonomy): domain Eukaryota; kingdom Viridiplantae; phylum Streptophyta; class Magnoliopsida; order Poales; family Poaceae; genus Aegilops; species Aegilops umbellulata. The sequence goes on from CP136058.1 coordinate 187,254,401, forward strand.
TCCGCTACATATGCCGTGGCGGTTGAAAACTTCATGAACTTTACCAGAGCTGAGTATGGAAATCCGAAACCAGATGTGCTCTGCTCGTGTAGCAGTTGTATGAATTCAGTTACAAGACCCCAGTCAACTATGCAAAATCATCTACACTTGTATGGGATGTCGGTCACATATACTAGGTGATTTCATCATGGTGAAGCTGTGAACGTCAATGTTATTGACTACGTGGAAGCAGCAGATCACCATCTTGATCTGCCTGATGCTCAGGTGGAAGAGGAGGAGGAGGAGGTGGTGGTGGCGGAGCCAGTGAGTTTGACCAACATTGAAACAATGCTACGAAATGCTCGTGCATTCCGTGAACTTTCACCTGCAGAAGAAAAACAGCGGGCCCGCATGTTGGAACAATGCAACGTGGCTGTCACCCCAGGAAATAAGCTGTCAGTATTCTCAGCTCTGGTCACCTTTCTTCAGGTGAAGACATCTGAGCAGATGACCAACAAATCATTCAATGCGATGTTGGCTGCTTTCCGCAAAGCTTTCCCAGATGCGTCTGAGCTGCCACACACCTACAGTAAAATGAAGAATTTCCTTCGTGCAGTTGGAATTGGATATGATATGATCCATGTTTGTAAGAATAATTGTGTTCTATTCCGGAAGGATTATGCCAATTTAAGTGAATGCCCGAAATGCAAATCATCAAGATGGAAAGATGGCGATGCTGTGAAGAGGATTCCTCATAATGTTCTGAGACATTTTCCAATTACACCAAGATTGCAGAGGTTGTTTCATGATGCTGAAACAAGAGAGGATGTATTGTGGCATTCTAGGAACCAGGAGTACAGAGATCAGAATGTAATGAGCCATCCATCACATGGTAGTGAGTGGAAAAGCTTTAATCAGAAGCACAAAAAGTTTGCTGCTGACCCGAGAAACATTAGACTTGGCTTAGCTTCAGATGGATTTAACCCATTTGGCCACCAGAGCACCACATATAGCATGTGGCTAGTGCTTGTTATCCTTTACAACATGCCTCCAAATGTCTGCACCAAAGAATCAAACTACATGATGGCCTTGCTCATCCCAGGTCCAAAAAGTCCTGGAAACGATTTTGATTTGTTCATGGAGCCTCTTGTGTAGGAACTTCAACAGCTATGGAGCGGTGTTCTCACTCGAGACCAATATAGCAGCCCACCAGGTGATTTCTTTCTGTGTGTTGTTATAATTTGGTGCATCCATGATTATTCGGCTTTGGGCACTATGTCAAGGCGAACGACACATGGTTACAATGCATGTGTTCGCGGTGACAGGAATTCGTTGTCATACGCAATACTTAGCAAGATCTGTTACATTGGACACCGCCGTTTCCTTGCCAAGGACAAGCCGCATCCTATAAAATATCAAAGATATGTGTTCAACGCAAAGCATGAGAACCGTGATGCACCAAAGAGGCTCACCGCCGATGAGTTGCAAGTGGAATTAGAGAAGGTCAGGAATATTACACCAGGAAACTATCCTGATAATGGTAGCGGGAAAAGGAAGCATGGTAGGGCAGAAGAGAGATTATTGTTTACCCGCAGGTCCACTTTGTGGGACTTGGAGAATTGGAAAGATTTGGATCTGCGGCATAATCTTGATGTGATGCACATCAAGAAAAATATATGTGACATCATTATCGGCACACTTCTTAATATTGAAGGCAAGACGAAAGATACCTTAAAATCTAGGATTGATTTGACACACCTGGGTATCAGACATGATTTGCAGGTGCAAGATGAAGGTAAACCACGGGATATGGCACCATCTGTGTACGTCTTGGACAAGGTAAAAACAAAAGAATTTTGCGAGGTCCTGTAACGTGTGAGATTCCCACATGGATTTGCTTCCAACCCTAAAAGGAGATTCAGTGCGGATGGAAACAAGGTACAAGGGTTGAAAACTCATGACTGCCGCGTCCTACTTCAAAGGGTTTTACCTGTTATCCTTAGAGGATTGGGCCGCCCTGACTTATATAGAGCACTTGCAGAGTTGGGACAATTCTTCAGGGAACTCTGCAGTAGAAATATTAGGATAGATGCTTTGGAGTGTCTTAGAGAAAATATACCAACTATCCTATGCGACCTTGAGAAGATATATCCTCCAGCCTTCTTTGATGTGATGGTGCATTTGGCTGTTCATCTACCTGATGAGGCACTACTTAGAGGTCCAGTACAGTATGGCTGGATGTGCCCTATTGAAAGGCGGCTAGGCACTTTCAAGGGCTATGTTAGGAACAGAGCTAGACCCGAGGGTTCCATTGCAGAGGCCTACATTGCTACAGAAGCATTGACATTCTGCTCAAAATACATTGAAACAGCTGATTAGCTTAGCAAAGAGGTGGATGAAGACAATCCCGGGCTCAATATTTTCGATTATTCTGTTCGAGTTATAGGGAAGAGTCTACAAGAGGACAAACCTAAAGATTTGGACAAAATGGTTTGGTATGTTTTGAATAACTGTCCTTAGATACTACCTTATATCAAGTAAGTGCTAAGTACTACATCTTATACATCGTAATCTACTAAAATTGCAGCACATTCTTATATATTTAGATGTTTGACGCGATCACCATGTTGTGCAGCATCTACAAAAAGGAGTTACTTGTGACGCCCTCGATTCAATCGTACACTAATCATACACGCAAATGTGTACGATCAAGATCAAGGATCACGGGAAGATATCACAACACAACTCTAGACACAAAATAAAATAATACAAGCTTTATATTACAAGCCAGGGCCTCGAGGGCTCGAATACATAAACTCGAAAACACAAGAGTCGGCGGAAGCAACAATATCTGAGTACAAACATAAGTTAGACAAGTTGCCATAAGATGGCTAGCACAAACGGGGTTACAGATCGAACAAGGCGCATGCCTCCTGCCTGGCATCCTCCTAACTACTACTAGTCGTCGTCAGTGGGCTGCACGTAGTAGTAGGCACCTCCAGAGTAGGAGTCGTCGTCGACGGTGGCGTCTAGATCCTGGGCTCCATCGTCTGGTCGCAGCAATCGGGTAGAGAAATGGGGAAAAGGGGGAAAAGGCAACCGTGAGTACTCATCCAAAGTACTCGCAAGCAAGGAGCTACACTACATATGCATGGATATATGTGTAAAGGGCCATATCAATGGACTGAACTGCAGAATGCCAGAATAAGAGAGGGAGAGCTAATCCTGTCGAAGACTACGCTTCTGGCAGCCTCCGTCTTGCAACATATAGAAGAGAATAGACTGAAGTCCTCCAAGTAGCATCGCATAGCATAATCCTACCCGGCGATCCCCTCCTCGATGCCCTGTTAGAGAGCTATCACCGGGTTGCATCTGGCACTTGGAAGGGTGTGTTTTATTAAGTATCCGGCTCTAGTTGTCATAAGGTCAAGGTACAACTCCGGGTCATCCTTTTACCGAGGGACACGGCTATTTGAATAGATTAACTTCCCTGCAGGGGTGCACCACATAACCCAACACGCTTGATCCCATTTGGCCGGACACACTTTCCCGGGTCATGCCCGGCCTCGGAAGATCAACACGTCGCAGCCACACCTAGGCACAACAGAGAGGTCAGCACGCCGGTCTAAACCTAAGCGCACAGGGGTCTGGGAACATCGCCCTTAGCACACCTGCACGTTGCGTGGACGGCCAGAAGTAGAACTAGCCCCCTTAGTACAAGAGCAGGCTTACGTTCCAATCCTGCGCGCGCCGCTCAGTCGCTGACGTCACGAAGGATTCGGCTGATACCACGACGCCGAGTGCCCATATCTTTCCCACGTAGTTGGTTAGTGCGTACAGACCAAATGGCCAAACTCAGATCAAATACCAAGATCTCGTTAAGCGTGTTAAGTATCCGCGAACGCCGAACAGGGCGAGGCCCACCTCTCTCCTAGGTGGTCTGAACCTGCCCTGTCGCTCCGCCACAAAGTAAAAGTCGGGGGCCGTCGGGAACCCAGGCCGACCTCTAACGGGATGGAGCCACCTGCCCCTTTAGCCCCGATCTCCGAACAGTATCACAGGTAATGTAACAGTTTTAATTAACTGATCAAGTTAATTAGGTACTAAACAAAGTTAATTAAGTTAATTAATTACCTTTTTAATTTATTACTTATTCTTATTTTTCAAATACACTTTGTTTTTTTAAAGGGGCTGGGCCCCACTGTCAGTGGCCCAGAGGCCAGCTGGGCGAGCGCTATCGGGTGCGGGCGCCCGCACACCCGCACCGAAGCGACAGATGGCGCCGGCGGGGCCATGGCCAGCCGCGGCCGGCCGGGGTAGGAGGGCGGGAGCACGGCCTGCGGCGCGGACGCGCGCACGCGACGTCGCCGGACAAGGGAGGGCCTGGAGCGCGCGGGAGAGGAGACAGGGGCGCGGTGGATGCGGTCGCCGGGCGCGGGGGTGGAATGGCGCGCAGCGGCGGCAGGGGCGGCGGACAGGGGCGAGGCGCCGCAAGCGGAGCGGCGTGGGCAGCAGGACGAGGAGCAGCAGGCAAGAGGGGCACGGCCTGAGCAGCGGCCAGTGCCGGGCGCGGCGAGGAGCAGCACGGGGCGGGCAGGTGCGGCCAAACGCAGCCCAAGGCGATGCAGGTCGCGTGGGCGCTGCGAGCTTCGACCATGGCGCTAGCGGAGGCGGGCACCAGCGGCAGCAGAGCAGCAGGCTACGGGCGCACGCTGGGGTCGGCCAGGCGCTGCGGGACGCGGCCAGGACGCGACAGGGGAGCCCGGGGCACGGCTGACGGTTGGTGAGCGTGAGATCGACGGTAGTGGTTGACGGCGGCCTACGGAATGGATTCGAGAGGGGGGAGGGGAATCGAACAGGGGCTCACTGCCGTTGCTGGGATGGCCCGAGGACGACTCGAGGTGGCCGAACGCGTTGCGCTTGTCGACGAGATGTGGCTGCCATGGCGGAGAAGACCGCGCGATGGCGAGGTAGCAGGCCATCCGAGATCCAACCAATAGCCGAGGGCGACGGAGACGACGATGACGTAGCTCCTCAACGTCTTGGCGCGACGAATGGAGGCTGGTGGCCACGGGATCGACGACGATGACGACGACCGCAAGCTGGGCCTCTTCCAGGTCGTCAAATATGAATCAAGGGAGAGGGGGATTTGGGGACTAGGGTTAATGTGAGAGAGAGGGAGCAGGAGGGGCTGCCCTTATTCGCGAGGGGGAGCCGCGGGATGATTGACAGTGCGCCATCCGACCGATGGACGGCGTGCATGCCCTGGCCTCCCTGCCTCTCACGAGAGGTTAGGGAAAGGCTAGCACAGAGAGGCCGGGCCACCCTGTAGTCACTAGAGGCCCGGTGGTACAGTGGGTTAGATCCCCTTTTTCCTTCTTCTTTCTCTGGCATTTCTTTCCTGTTCTGCATTTTCACTTGATAGCGAATGATTTTGTAAAATGTGAAACTTGCCACATAAATACATTGCAATATTTTGAGGTTGCACAAAAAGTTCCAAAGCATTGGGAATTGTTTAACTATTTTTTTAAGAAAATGAAAAGGTCATTTATTTGATGCTGATCCACTTCTTTTGTTGCTATGGTAAATTTGTAAATCCAAACAATGTTGCTTTTTTTATAAATGCTTTGGGAATATTTGCAACATTGTGAACAATTTTGTTTTACTGCCAGAAGAAATAACCAATTTGTCTTTATTCTAAATTTGAAATTAGCTTTGACTTTTACCATGTGGCAATTTGGCTTAACTAACATGAGGACATGGCACCATTAAGAGGAGTTTACTGTAGCATGACACCCGGGGTGTTACATTACTGCCACAAAATCCAAGAAACAATGACAAACTGGTTATGGCAGGATTTGCGAAATGGTTCAAGAGCCATGTAAGCTTTTGAATTGCACTGTCAGTTTTTCTAATATATTGAGTACATAAGATGATTAGCTTGTCTATTTTCTAACCATAGGTTAAGAAGATGCGGGAGGATGGGCAGGCAGTTGATGATGCCCTTTACTCACTAGCAATGGGTCCTGATACTCGGGTAAGACATTATGAATCTTGCATTGTTGGAGATGTGCGCTACGACACCCTTGCACGAGACGAAGGCAGGAAGACACAAAACAGTGCCATCATGAGCACGAATACGTATGAAAAAGAGACAACTGAAATGTATGCTAACATAACAGACATTGTTCAATTGCAGTATATCTCCAGTTTTGAGGATCATCGGTGTGTGGTTCTGTTGTGCTGTTGTTGGTATAACCTCTTTTACAGGATCGCAAAACCCAAAGCTGATGATTATTTCAAATCCATCAATGTCAAGGCGGCGTACCAGACCAATGAGTCTTTTATTTTGGCAAATCAAGCAACACAGATATTTTTCTTGGAAGACACATTTGCACGTAGCGATGACTGGAGAGTATTGCAAAGGTTTGAGTAGAGGAATTCATTTAATGAAGTTGCACAACAAGATGATGCTTACACTGCTCCTGATGTACAAGATAACACATATGTTCCTAATATCTTTGAGAACCATCACGTCAATGACGCCGACGAAAAGATTGCCTGTCGTGCTGTGGACATACAGGAGTTGATCAAGAAGAAGCCAACGTTCGAGGACGTTGAGGACGAAGAATAAGATGACACCATGGGGAATTACAATTCAGACTCATACACATGACGAAGATGTTGACGCTGCTGCTGCGGATGATGATTACATTGCTTTTGTCGTATTTGCCTGTCAAAAGACGTTTTTTTATCTACTATGTGAAATTGTGTTTGCTATGACAACTGAAACCTGGTGAACATGTTGTTTAGTATTTTCCTGTGAGAACATCACTTGTTATGCATGCTGATTTGTGTTTGGTGATTGTATGACGACTAAAACATGATGAAATTGTTGTTTAGTTGTACTCATATTTGGCTGTGAAACTTGAATTTGATGACATAGTTTGCTGTTGGACTGCAATTTGCTCGACGTCTTCGAATGAGAACAAAGCTGACCCGACAGGACCTCTGCTAATTTACTTATTTATTACCAAAAGGGCCTCTGCTATTTAATTATTTATGAGCAAAAGGGGATACCCCCTAATTTCCTTTAATAGAAATCATTAGATGTTCACAACACTACGCCCAGCCTGCCACACAGGTTTCATTCATTACTAGTTTTAGCAAAGTGCTCATGTCATAGCCACTGAATACATCACGAGTGCTACATACAATGCAAATAAAGAGACAATCATCCGACAGAGCACACCGATTTTTCCCATTATCTTCACAAGATCTTTCATCTCCTCATTGCTGTCAAGGCCGTTCAGCAGCTACTGCATGGCCATGATCATAGGAACTGCATCTTTAACCTTCTGCTCTGCATCTTCCTCTTCTGTCGTTCATCAAGTTACTTGTCCAACACCCCAACCTGCTGGTATTGGGATTCCTCGGCTAACCAAATAATCAGTGCGGTTGCACTCCCCCACATCAGCAACTTCCCAGAAATACAAATCACACGAATCTTCCCTTTTCTGCATGAATCAAATTGGAAGATCATCAACCAAACTATTAAAAAATCAGCAACTGAAAGCAGTAGAACAACACTTAAACATATTATTACCCCATGATTCAGGCATTTGTAGAAGACTCGGCCAGGGTTGAGGATTGTGGTTGAGATGCGACGGATGACTCTGCGTGATTTGCAGCAATGGCACCACACCAACGGCAGTGGGTTGCGATGAGCATGCCGGCGGGGGTGTGATGAGACCCACAGGCGATGGTACGGGTGGCGACTTGGCGCATATTTGGTTGTTGCCTACTGAAGAGCAGGTGGACGAGCAGCCAGCGGACATGGTTGCTGCGGCCAGAGCTTCTGATGCTAGGCATAGTAAGTAGAGAATAGGAGAAGCGAACGTTGGATATGTCAGTTTCATTACTTGTAGAGTAGCATAGCACCATATATAGTCATAGTCTAGGTTAGGATTCGAACCAGCTACAGGAGCACGTCTCTATTTTTTCTAAAACTCAGCAACGTCTCTTTACTGGTACACTAGCTTGTTCTATACGCCTTCTCAAGTCTTTGATTCCTCCACCTGACATCTGGGACCCACCGGAAGGGCCTCTGTATTTCGCGAAAAAAACCTGCCCCCGCTGACAGGACAGGCCCACCAGCTATCTTCGCACGCAAGGAAGTGCCTCCCTATTACGCATAAAAAAATGAATACCCCCTGCCGGCTGGAACCCAGCACAGTGGGAGGCTGACTTGTGGGCCTACCAAGTTGACGTGGATGGAGGGCTTTGTCAACTTAGTCGATATGAACGATTCTAGCTGCAGTTACCGTACGATGTTCATCCAACGGCAGTAGTGCTTCTTCAACCTTTGGTCTTCTTGCTCCAGCCGCCCAAACCAGCGCCGGTCGTGCCGCATGGTCCTGCCTCCCGTGGCCGGCTGTGATTCCGTGGAGGCCTCACCGCCCCTACTACTCCCACCGCTGGCCAGGGCATCCCTCTACTCACCCACACCCCCTATTATTCTGTGGCGATGGTGATGAGGACATCAATACCATTGTTACACCCACAGCCCCTACTGTTACATATGATGGACCAATTACTAGAGCTCGCGCACGCCAATTAAATTACCAGGTTCTTTCGTTTCTTGGTAATGATTCTAATGTTCATGAGAATATGATGCTGCCTAAATTGGATACATTTGTTTTGCTTACAAATGAAGGGCCTAGCTTGGAGAAGGATGAACATTGGAGCAAGAACAAGCATGGAGTTGATTGCATGCGCAAGGGGAACAAGAACAGAGTTGCAAGTGATGATTTCAGGACTCTGAAGCCACCATAAGGAGTGAATGAAGCCTTGGACGAAATATACAAGATGCCACTTCATAAATTTCGTCCAGAGGCTATTCTAGGTGCTGCTTCACCTTATTATTGGGCCAGACCCATGTAATTTCGAAATACTTAAGTATAGGCCGTTTTTAGAGTCTGTATGTGTGGGGAAACAAGAGTTAGGGTTGGATTCGGACCCCTTCCTCAAGGGCCACGAAATTCCCCCCTCTTCCTCCATATATACAGCCCTTAGGGCGTCGTTTAGACTTTGGGTTTTGTTTAGATCAAAAGTTCGCCATACCTGCAACTTCGCGTACTTTGTTTGTGTTCAACGACCAGACCAGGCGTCACAGAACCCCACCTTCATTAATAAAGCTTTCCTCTTATATTCGCAATATCCAGATTGCAATCTTAGTTTCTTGCTTGTTCTTCGTTTGCTCGCAGGAAACAGGCCCTCGTGGTCAGGTTGATCGTGCTCCGGCGTGGTCAATAACCCTCGAAAGTTGGTTTAGCGATTGCTAAGGCGCGACGTCTCGCACGTTCGTAGTCGGATCGTCAAGGTCGACTCCCACAGAAACGATAGCCACCATCTCATCAAAACATCGGGACACCTTTGCCTCTATCAAGTGGTATCAGATTTCCAGGTTGCTCGGTGAGATTTTACAGTTTTTCGTAGATTAGATCGAGTCTGTTCTTCATTCCTACAGTCCACGAAAAAGCCACAAAAAAAATTAGGGTTAGTTCATCATATCCGAACCAATCTGAGCCTTTGCATAATCTTTTTAGGGTTTTTGCTTTGTTGAATTTGCGGTTGCATCGTCGTGTCAAGTTGCTGGTCTTAGAGTCTAGTCGTTTAGAGTTTCGAGTTCTGGTCATAAGTTGTCACGCCGCCGCTGCACCATCATCATCGCCTTGCCATCTACCACCATTGCTTATCCGCCACCGCTCTGAATCCGTATCCATATACCACCACCAATCTGTATCCATATACCACCACCGCTGCCATATACCACCACCATATATCCACCACCAATCCGAGTTCTTCTCATATTAGGTTTGTTTTTGAGAGCCATCTAAATTCCGATTCGTGCTTCCTTGCCTGCGTAGGTCTCGGAAAAAAAATTCTGGAGACCCCCTGGCAGTTTTTAGGCCAAAATTTCGGCGACCGAAAATATTTTTTCCTATCTTATTTTTAGGCTGTTCCGAATCTCTTGAGACACTCGCCAACATAGTGATTTTTGGTCGCACTTTTTCATCGTCGCTGCCCTGATTTCCGAAAAAAAATTGTCAAAAAAATTTCGTAGCCATCTTGTCAGTTTGACCTGGGAAGAGTTTTGAGACACTCGCCATTATAGTGATTTTTCGCAAAAAAAAAGAGGAGCGCAAAAAAAAGAACGAAAGAAAAAACAAATTCAGAGTGTGCTTTTCCCTTGTTTCCGTGCAGCGCCGTGATTTTGTTAGTGTTCTAGGCTCGCGTCTCTAGCACGGTCTAGTCTAGGACCAGCACAGTACCATCGTTGAGCGCTTATTCAACTTTGCATCTCTGAATTGATTATTGCTGACCCTTTTTGCTACCATACTATAAGCCTTCCCAGCTCCACATACATCTACGTCGTGCGTTTGACTCTCCCTGGTAATCGCTCTATCCAAGCTTTTGAGAGTTTTGACTACAACGGTTGCCGATCACCGCCTGCTGCTGGGTAAGAACTGGTAAGAATTTGAGTTTTGCTTGACGGATTTGTGACTCCCACCACCACCTCTTATTAGTAGTCTGTAGGATCATATTCTTGTGTGTTTCTATTGCTGCTAACCATGGCAGGATCACAAGCCGACGAGACTGACTGGGAGAACATGACAAACAAAGCGTTACATGATAAGTTTCAACAAATGATGAGTGGACAGGTGGAAGATGTGCTCAATAGATTTGTAGAGGCCATGGAGAAGATAGATGGCATTGAGAAGGCGTTCGAAAAAAAGCTCGATAACAAGTTCAATGAGTTGCTCGCGCGTCTACCACCACCACCACCGGCTGCACCTAACGCACCTCTACAACAACAACGACGACTACCTCCACATCGCGAAACAGCCCTCCGCCGAGCGACCCGTGTCCCGCTTCAGCCTGGCCAAGCTGCTGGTGCTGCTGTTGATACTTTTGTGGCTCCTGCTGCTGATGTGGGGGAGGATGATTATGCGGGAGATTACGAGGATGAGGTTGATCAACATCAGAACTACGTGCAACCACCAGCACCACAACCACCAGGTCGTCCACATGCAAATAATGGCAATGTTAGGGCTCCCCCTCAGGTACGAGATCATGACCATCTCCCTAAACTGAAATTGAATATTCGACCATTTGAGGGTAGATATGTTCCTGATATATATCTTACTTGGGAGTTAGAAACTGAACAACGATTTACATGTTTACAATATCCTGAGGAGAGACGTGTTCCTGCTGCTGTTTGTGCTTTCACTAGCTTTGCATGTGTTTGGTGGTCTGAATATTGTAGATTATATCATGTTCCAGCTACTTGGGCTGCTTTGAAAACTGCTATGCATACTCGTTGGGTTCCACCATATTATCAACGTGAATTACTTCAAAAATTGCAGCGCTTAAGACAAGGAAAAAATTCGGTAGAAGAATATTATCAGGAATTACAAACTGGCTTGATTAGATGTGGTATCATTGAGGAGAATGAAGCTATGCTTGCACGTTTTCTGGGTGTATTAAATAGAGAGATTCAGACCATTCTAGACTATAAGGATTATAATAATATCACTCGTTTATTCCATCTTGCTTGTAAAGATGAACGTGAAGTGCAGGGTCGACCGGCAATGGCGCGAACTAACTTTTCTGCAGGTCGACCTTCATTGTGGACACCACGTGCATCATCTACTTCCACACGTTCTGCTACACCGGCACCTCCATCAGCTGCCACCTCCAACCGTGATACAAGAAAGCAGGCACAACCACCACTATCTGCCAAGAGCACACCTGCCGGGCCTGCACAGAGCTCTGCTTCTTCCATGGCGTCTATAGGGCACACAAGTGATATTATTTCTCGTCGTTGTAAGGGAAGAGGACATTTTGCGCGAGAATGCACATCTCAGCGTGTGATGATTGCTACTGAGGATGGTGGGTATGAGTCCGCTAGTGACTATGATGAGGAGACTTTGGCTCTTCTTACACATGAAGAACACGGTGGAGATGATTCTGATCATGAGATGCAATACATGGCTGCTGAAGATGCTGACAGGTATGAATGTTTAGTTGCTCAACGTGTTTTGAGTGTGCAGGTCACGCAACCTGAGCAAAATCAGATGCATAATTTGTTCCATACAAAGGGAGTTGTGAAGGAACGTTCTGTTCGCGTCATCATAGATGGAGGGAGCTGCAACAACTTGGCTAGCATGGAGATGGTGGAGAAGCTATCTCTCACCACAAGACCACATCCACATCCTTACTACATCCAATGGTTCAACAACAGCGGCAAGGTTAAGGTAACACGTACTGTTCGTGTGCATTTTAGTATCTCTACATATGCTGATTATGTTGATTGTGATGTGGTACCTATGGAAGCATGTTCCTTATTACTTGGTAGACCATGGCAATTTGATAAAAATTCTGTACACCATGGTAGAAACAATCAGTATACTCTTGTTCATAAGGACAAAAATATTACTTTGCTTCCTATGACTCCTGATTCCATTTTGAAAGATGATATTAATCGAGCTAATAAAGCAAAACATGAGAAAAATAAGAGTGAAAATCAGATTGTGGCAAAAGAATTTGAGCAACAAATGAAGCCTAGTAATAAACCATCTAGTGTTGCTTCTGAAATTAAATTGAAAAGTGCATGTTTATTTGCCACCAAATCTGATATTGATGATCTAGATGTTTGCAAATCTGTTTGCTATGCTTTTGTGTGCAAAGAGGCATTATTTTCATTCGAGGACGTGCCTTCCTCTTTGCCTCCTGCTGTTACTAACATTTTGCAGGAGTTCGCTGACGTCTTTCCACAAGACGTGCCACCGGGATTACCACCTATTCGAGGGATTGAGCATCAAATTGACTTAATTCCCGGTGCATCATTACCCAACCGCGCACCATACCGTACCAATCCAGAGGAGACGAAGGAGATTATGCGTCAAGTACAAGAGCTACTCGACAAAGGTTATATACGCGAATCCCTTAGTCCTTGTGTTGTTCCTATTATTCTAGTGCCGAAAAAGGATGGTACCTCGCGTATGTGTGTTGCTTGTAGAGGCATTAATAATATTACTATTCGTTATCGTCATCCTATTCCTAGGCTAGATGATATGCTTGATGAATTGAGTGGCTCTACAATATTCTCCAAAGTTGATTTGCGTAGTGGATACCATCAAATTCGTATGAAATTGGGACATGAATGGAAAACAACTTTTAAACCTAAGTTTGGTTTATATGAGTGGTTAGTCATGCCTTTTGGGTTAACTAATGCACCTAGTACTTTCATGAGACTAATGAACGAAGTTTTACGTGCTTTCATTGGACGATTTGTGGTAGTCTATTTTGATTTATAGCAAATCTTTGGAAGAACATTTGGAACATTTACGTGTTGTTTTTAATGCTCTACGTGATGCACGTTTGTTTGGTAACCTTGGGAAGTGCACCTTTTGCACCGACCGAGTATCTTTTCTTGGCTATGTTGTTACTTCACAGGGAATTGAAGTTGATAAAGCTAAGATTGAAGCTATTGAGAGTTGGCCGCAACCCAAAACGGTCACACAAGTGAGGAGTTTTCTTGGACTCGCTGGTTTCTATAGGCGTTTTGTGAGAGACTTTAGCACCATTGCTGCACCTCTCAATGAGCTTACAAAGAAGGATGTGCCTTTTGTTTGGGGTACCGCACAGGAAGAAGCCTTCACGGTATTGAAAGATAAGTTGACACATGCTCCTTTACTCCAACTTCCTGATTTTAATAAGACTTTTGAGCTTGAATGTGATGCTAGTGGAATTGGATTAGGAGGTGTGTTATTACAAGATGGCAAACCTGTTGCATACTTTTCTGAAAAATTGAGTGGGCCTAGTCTGAACTATTCTACTTATGATAAGGAATTATATGCTCTTGTTCGGACTTTAGAGACATGGCAACATTATTTATGGCCCAAAGAATTTGTTATACATTCTGATCATGAATCTTTGAAACATATTAAAAGTCAAGCTAAACTGAATCGTAGACATGCTAAATGGGTTGAATTCATTGAGACTTTCCCTTATGTCATCAAACACAAGAAGGGTAAAGAAAATGTTATTGCTGATGCTTTGTCTCGTCGCTATACTATGCTTTCACAACTTGACTTGAAAATATTTGGTTTGGAGACCATCAAAGATCAATATGTGCATGATGCTGATTTTAAAGAAGTAATGCAGAATTGTAAAGAAGGAAGAACATGGAACAAGTTCGTTGTTAATGATGGTTTTGTGTTCCGCGCTAACAAGCTATGCATTCCTGCTAGCTCTGTTCGTCTTTTGTTGTTGCAGGAGGCGCATGGAGGAGGATTAATGGGACACTTTGGCGTGAAGAAGACGGAGGACATACTTTCTACACATTTCTTTTGGCCAAAGATGAGACGGGATGTTGAGCGTTTTGTTGCTCGCTGCACTACATGTCAAAAAGCTAAGTCACGACTCAATCCTCATGGTTTATATATGCCTTTGCCTGTGCCTAGTGTTCCTTGGGAGGATATATCTATGGACTTTGTTTTAGGTTTACCTCGAACAAAGAAGGGGAGGGGTAGCATATTTGTTTTCGTGGATAGATTCTCAAAAATGGCACACTTTATACCATGTCATAAAAGCGATGATGTTGTTAATGTTGCTGATTTGTTCTTTCGTGAGATTATTCGCTTGCATGGTGTGCCAAATACTATTGTTTTAGATCGTGATACTAAATTTCTTAGCCACTTTTGGAGATGTTTATGGGCTAAGTTGGGGACTAAACTGCTTTTTAGTACTACTTGTCACCCCCAAACTGATGGACAAACTGAAGTAGTCAATAGAACATTGTCTACTATGCTTAGGGCTGTTTTGAAGAATAATAAGAAAATGTGGGAAGAATGCTTGCCTCATATTGAATTTGCTTATTAACGTTCATTGCATTCTACTACTAAGATGTGCCCTTTTGAAATTGTGTATGGTTTCCTACCTCGTGCACCTATTGATTTGTTGCCTCTTCCATCTTCGGAGAAGGTTAATTTTGATGCTAAACAACGTGCTGATTTGATCTTAAAGATGCATGAGTTAAATAAGGAAAATATTGAGCGCATGAATGCTAAATATAAACTTGTTGGAGATAAGGGTAGAAAACGTGTTGTCTTTGCACCTGGAGATCTTGTTTGGTTACATTTGCGTAAGGATAGGTTTCCTAATTTGCGCAAGTCAAAGCTAATGCCACGTGCTGATGGTCCTTTTAAGGTGTTAGAAAAAATAAATGATAATGCATATAAACTTGAGTTGCCTGTAGATTTTGGGGTTAGTCCCAGTTTTAACATTGCAGATTTGAAGCCTTATTTGGGTGAGGAAGATGAGCTTCCCTCGAGGACGACTTCATTTCAAGAAGGGGAGGATGATGAGGACATCAATACCATTGTTACACCCACGGCCCCTATTGTTACATATGATGAACCAATTACTAGAGCTCGCGCACGCCAATTAAATTACCAGGTACTTCCGTTTCTTGGTAATGATTCTAATGTTCATGAGAATATGATGCTGCCTAAATTGGATACATTTGTTTTGCTTACAAATGAAGGGCCTAGCTTGGAGAAGGATGAACATTGGAGCAAGAACAAGCATGGAGTTGATGGCATGCGCAAGGGGAACAAGAACGGAGTTACAAGTGATGATTTCAGGACTCTGAAGCCACCATAAGGAGTGAATGAAGCCTTGGACGAAATATACAAGATGCCCCTTCATAGATTTCGTCCAGAGGCTATTCTAGGTGCTTCGTCACCTTATTATTGGGCCAAGCCCATGTAATTTCGAAATACTTAAGTATAGGCTGTTTTTAGAGTCCGTGTGTGTGGGGAAACAAGAGTTAGGGTTGGATTCGGACCCCTTCCTCAAGGGCCACGAAATTCCCCCCCCCCCCTCTTCCTCCATATATACAGCCCTTAGGGCATCGTTTAGACTTTGGGTTTTGTTTAGATCAAAAGTTCGCCATAGCTGCAACTTCGCGTACTTCATTTGTGTTCAACGACCAGACCAAGGCGTCACAGAACCCCACCTTCATTAATAAAGCTTTCCTCTTATATTCGCAATATCCAGATTGCAATCTTAGTTTCTTGCTTGTTCTTTGTTTGCTCGCAGGAAACAGACCCTCGTGGTCAGGTTGATCGTGCTCCGGCGTGGTCAATAACCCTCGGAAGTTGGTTTAGCGATTGCTAAGGCGCGACGTCTCGCACGTTCGTAGTCGGATCGTCAAGGTCGACTCCCACAGAAACGATAGCCACCATCTCATCAAAACATCGGGACACCTTTGCCTCTATCAGATGGCAGCCTCACACCGTAGACGAACCAGTGAACCCTCATACTCCTCTCTGCGTGTGCATCCACTGCCGCATCGTCCCCTTCCTAGGCCTCGCCGTCGTCCACTGCCTTGGTGCTCTTGGCGCGGCGTGGTCAATGTGGTCAATGACCGACTTCCATCGGAAGAGTACTGTACGTGGAGAGGCTGACAGCTGGGTCCACGGGTGCAGCTGGGTCCACGGCCACAGCCTAGTTTTTTTGTGATTTGCCAAGTAAGTCGCTTTGTCACGCCTGTTGGGCTACAAATCGTTCAAGATGAGGAGAGCTTCATTCGGCTGGCCGAGAAAATGGCCTATCAGTAATGAGAAATGGGTTGTACATTTTTAAAACACATCAAACCGGCAATTAGTTTCAAATTTCTTTTTGTTCATTCCGAGATTTTAAATTGCATTGATTTTTATGCATGGACAATTTGTTGGATTTTATATTGATATACATTTATTTTTTAAATCAGTTTGAATGTGACTCGAAATTTTGGGATTAAAAACAGTTCGGACCGAACCGAAATATGCAAAATTTCGTATAATTTTTTAACTGTGGCCACAATATGGGCTGTAATACTAACAAAAAGAACATGGGCTCCAAGAAAAACCTTAAGAATTAGCAAATGGGATGTAAATTATTAGAAATAATGGCATATGGGCTGTATGATGTTTTCCAAAGATTTGAGGCTTTCCAAAAAAATGGTTGACACACAAGTAGTGACTGTTGGATGTCCATCCAACGGCCGTCGTGCTTCTTCAATCTCTGCTCTTCCTGCTCCAGTCGCTCAAACAAGCGCCGGCGGGACTGCCTGCTCTCTCCTACCCGTGGCCAGCTATGCTGCCGTGCAGA
Organism: Aegilops umbellulata; assembly: GCA_032464435.1. Classification (NCBI taxonomy): domain Eukaryota; kingdom Viridiplantae; phylum Streptophyta; class Magnoliopsida; order Poales; family Poaceae; genus Aegilops; species Aegilops umbellulata. Next base: position 187,271,603 of record CP136058.1, read on the forward strand.
GCTCACCACCCCATCGTACTCCCATCGCTGGCCTAGCCATCCCTCTACTCACCCACACCTGCTGTTATTCTCCGGCGACGGCAGACGAACCAGTAAACCCTCGTACAGTCGTACTCCCCTCCATGTGGGAAACAACTACCGAGTCTTCTGTCGGTGGGAAACGACACCAATGGGATCACAAGAATCCCTACTGCGGTTGCGGGGCGCGGGGTTGAGAGAAGAGCGGGTCTAACAGAGAGCACGTGGTTCGTTTAACGAGGTTCGGGCCGCGAGGATGCGTAAAACCCTACTCCTGCTTTGCTGGATGTATTCTGAGTTCTTGGACTAGCTACGGGGTGTAACGAGCTCCCAAAAAGCCGAATCCTTCTCCTGGTAGCCTCGGGCCTCCTTTTATAGGGAAAAGGGGCTGCCAAAGTGGCACACACGAGGTGGCACGAGGTTATCCCTCGTATTACAGGACAAGGTGCATTCAATGCATCGCTTAGGTGTCCTCTTGCTTTATCGGGGACGGGGGCGAGGCCTGTCCCGTCCGTTGCCGCTCCTCCAAGCTTCGACACGCGCCCTGGCTAGCGATGCATGCGGTGCCATGTAGGCAGGCAGGCAGCTGAGGTGGCGCGGTGGTGGAGCCTCCACGAAGGGCTGCATGTTGCCACGCAGGTGCCTGCACACTTGGTTGGCTCGGCAGCTGCATGCGATTGGCGGCGGAGACTTGGCTAGTGCGGGCCTGACGGTGGCCCTGCTAGTGTGCTTGGCGAGGGCCATGCTGGGTGGCCCGACAAGGGTCTTGCCGGGTGGCCCGGCAAGGGTCTTGCCGTGTCGCGCAGGCGTCCCCGGCAAGGATCTTGCCGGGGGTCTTGTGGGTTTCTTCAGTGAGGATGGCTGCCTTCCTATCCTCATTTGATCTTGATTACTCTTTGTCTTCACAAAGATCTGCATGCCACCACAGAGGTGCCTCCCGAGCCCTGTCCCAACGCGTTTGTTGAGTGTTGGTGGGCTCGAGGGTGGCTCGCTCGGCTGGCGTGGGCGAGCTGCCCCGACAAGGGTTTTGCCGGGGCCGCTGAGGCCGCCCCCCGACAAGGGTCCCTGCCGGGGAAACCTGCTTCGCCCATCTGATCTTTGTGGCCTTGGTCTTGGCGTTGCTTTGCTTCGTCTTGAGCTTCGGTCTTACCTTGGCTCACCTCCCTCGCCCTGCTTCGTGTGGTCGCGGGCGCGGCTCTAACTGCCCGTGCACAGGTAAAGGGGTACAAAAATGTGCCCCTAGTTTTGTACACCGACAGGAGCCCCCGGGCCTGGGCCACACATAAGCGCGACACGTTGTTGGGCCAGGCCCAAAACGGTGCACGGGCAGGCGGGGCGGTTTTTACCGCGGTAAGATTTTTCGCGCGCCGTGCTTCTCACGACCCGCGCACGCGGCACGGCGTGGAGGGGCATGCGTGACGTGGGGGCATGCGTGGGGTGATTTCCACAAGCATGCGTCACATCGCAGTAAATGGGCAGCGCGCCTAGCGGCTTTCCCATAAAAAGGGATAACCGTGGGCGCACTGTTCCTTTTACCCTTCGCGCAACCCCAATCTCGGAGACCTCCGCCTGTCTCCCTCCTCTTCTCCAAGCTTCGTCCCCGCTCGCCGCTGTTGTGCTTCTGCCGCCCTCCGCTCCTCTCTCCCCCTTCAACCACCATGGCGCCAAAATACACCAAGGGCAAAGGGGTGGCGAAGGATGCCGGGGCCGTGGAGCCGCCGGAGAGCGCGTTGTTGGGGGACCGGACGCAGTCCGCCTTCTTCTTCCCCTCGACGGTCGACGTGTTCGAGCTTTGGCACTCCTTCAGGCCCCTGTGGGGAGTGAAGACGGGGCGGGGGCGGGGGGGGGGGGGGGGGGGATTCGGGGCACCCGGCCACGCGCGTCATCCTCGCCGGCTGCGCCGACCCTACCCAAATCGGTACCCCTTCTTTGTTGATTACTTTTCTTGCGGGCTCTGCCCTCCCTTCTCCAATTTCTTCAGCGACGTCATGCACACCTTTGGCTTCCGCCTCTTGGATTTCACTCTGAACGCGGTGGCATGCATGGCCCTCTTCGCGCATCTTTGCGAGGGCTTCGCCGGAGTGCACCCCAACACGGCGCTCTTCCACCATTACTTCTCTCCTCGGATCCAGCCGGGGGGCGCCATCTCTGGTTGCATCGCCTGGATCCCAAGATCCAAGGGGGAGTACCCGGACGGCGCCATGACGGAGAGGTGGGAGGAGTGGCAGGGCCGGTGGTGCTGGATTGAACAGAAGGACCCGCCGGCATTCTGCAAAGTTTGCCGGGTGCCGCCGGTTCGCGGCAGCGATTGGAGCGATGTTGATCCCGCTGACGGGAGGCTAACGGTTGCCACCATCAGGATTCTCCGGCTTACCCAGGCCGGGCTCACCCTCGAAATGATCGGGGCGGACTTCATCCGCCGCCGGATTGCTCCGTTGCATAACAAGGGGAGGCCAGCCTGGCTCTTCACGAACCTCGCTAACATCATGCGACTCCGCCCAGGCCTCGACCACAAACTCACGGTGATGGCGCACGCGCATTTCTGCCAACGGCTCTTCCAGCTCGACGTGGGCCGCGATGGCGAGGTCGAGCAGACCGGCAAGGTTGCGAGGGCCACCGCGAAGGCCGGCAAGGTCCTCAAGGGGCCGTTGTTCAAGCTGCCAACAGGGGTGGTCCCGTTGTGAAATAACTCGCGTCGGTCCGAGATCATTGCCATGATGCCGGACTGCAACGCGCATGGCCCCGATCCGAGCTAGAAGGAGCCGAAGGACGTCGAAGTGCAGCATTTCCTCGACACCCTGCACGAGGGGTACGTCAACGCGTTTGTTGAGTGTTGGTGGGATCGAGGGTGGCTCGCTCGGCTGGCGTGGGCGAGCTGCCCCGGCAAGGGTTCGCCCATCTGATCTTTATGGCCTTGGTCTTGGCGTTGCTTCGCTTCATCTTGAGCTTCGATCTTACCTTGGCTCACCTCCCTCGCCCTGCTTGGTGTGGTCGCGGGCGCGGCTCTGACTGCCTGTGCATAGGTAAAGGGGTACAAGAACGTGCCCCTAGTTTTGTACACCGACATCTTCCCTGCCTCCGTGTCGTTCCCTTCCTAGGCCTCGCCGTCGTCCATCGCCCTAGTGCTCTCGGCGCGGCCTGGTCAACGTGGTCAACGACCGACATGCATCTCAAGTGGACTGTATGTGGAGAGGCTGACAGCTGGGTCCACGGCCGCATGCAAGGAAATGCCTCCTTATTCCGCACAAAATAATGATTCGTCCACCTGACATCTGGGACCAACCGAAAGGGCCTCTGTATTTCGCAAAAAAACATTACCGCCGCTGACAGCTTGGACCCACCAGCTATATCTTTGCATGCAACGAAGTGCCTCCTTATTACGGACAAAAAAGAATACTCCCCCTGCTAGCTGGGACCCAGTATAGTGGCAGGCTGACTTGTGGGCCTACTAAGTTGACGGGGATGGAGGGCTTTGTCAACTTAGTCAATATGCACGATTATAGCTCCAGTGACCGTACGATGTCCATCCAATGGCCCTAGTGCTTCTTCAACCTCTGGTCTTCTTGCTCCAGCCGCCCAAACTAGCGCCGGTCGTGCCTCGTGCTCCCGCCTCTCGTGGCCGGCTGCGATGCGGCGGAGGCCTCACCGCCCCCTACTACTCCCACCGCTAGCTAGGCCATCCCTCTACTCACCCACACCCCCTCTTATATTGCACGACGGCAGCCTCACACCGCAGCTAACCAGTGAACCCTCATACTCCTCTACGCGTGCGCATCCACTGCTGCGTCTTCCCCGGCTCCGTGTCGTCCCCTTCCTACGCCTCACTGTCGTCCACCTCCCTGGTGCTCTGCGCGCGGCATGGTCAACATGGTCAAGGAACGACTTCCATCGAAAGAGTACTGTACGTGGAGAGGCTGAGAGCTGGGTCCACGGCAGCCGCAAGGAAGTGCCTCCTTATTACGCGGAAAATAATTATTCCTCCACCTGACAGCAGGGACCCATCGGACGGGCCACCGTATTTGGTGAAAAAAAAACGTTTCCCCCCTAACTGCTGGGACCCACCGGACGGGCCACCGTATTTCACGAAAAAATGTTCCCCCTGCTGTCAGCTCGGACCCACCGGAAGTGCCTCCTTATTACGCACAAAAAAATGAATACCCCCCTGCTAGATGGGACCCACCTTGGTGGGTGGCTGACTTGTGGGCCTACTAAGTTGACGGGGACGGAGTGCTTTGTCAACTTAGTCAATATGAACGATTCTAGCCCCAGTGACCGTACGATGTCCATCCAACGACCATAGTGCTTCTTCAACCTCTGGTGTTCTTGCTCCAGCCGCCCAAAGCAGCGCCGGTCGTGCCGCATGCTCTTGCCACCCGTGGCCGGTTGTGCAGCCGCGGAGGCCTCACCGCCCCCTACTATTCCCGCCGCTAGCCAGGCCCTGCGGTGACGGCAGCCTCACACCGTAGCCGAACCAGTACTCCTCTCCGCGCGGTCTTCCACTGTCGCGTCTTCCCCGGCTCCGTGTAGTCCCTTTCCTAGGCCTTGCCGTCGTCCACCGCCCTGGTGCTCTCGGCGCGGCGTGGTCAACATGGTCAAGGAATGACTTCCATCAGAAGAGTACTGTACGTGGAGAGGCTGACAGCTGGGTCCACGGCCGCAGCAAGGAAGTGCCTCCTTATTACGCGCAAAATAATTATTCCTCCACTTGATAGCGGGGACCCACCGGACGGTCCACCGTATTTGGTGAAAAAACATGTCCCCCTGACTGTTGGTACCCACCAGCTACATCTTCGCACGCAAGGAAGTATGTTCGGGTAAAAAAATTGATTCGCCCCCCTGACTGCTGGGACCCACCAGCTACATCTTCGCACGCAAGGAAGTGCCTGACAGTCGGGACCCACCTCGTCGAAGCGTACGTAGCGTTGTCATTCTGGTCGCGAATGTGTACGTACATACTGGTCGATGTAGAGGCGCGTACGTGTCGTAGTAGAGGCGTGCACGTGTCGTAGTAGAGGCGCGCACGTAGCATGTACACGTACGTACAGCGACCAGTGTGCAAGAAAGAAAATACGGCCACGTACGTACATACGGGCAGGGTCTCGAACGCCTACTCGCGCATATGTACGGCCAGGGCTCGTGTACATGGCTGGGTCGAAACGGAGAAACTCCATCGTCGTCATGTTCATGGGGAGCCAACCGGCTGGGTCGGAATGGAATGTGTCGTCGTGTTCATCAGGAGGGCTTGGATGGAACAGCCGATGGAAACGAGGCCTGGCATACCGCAGAACGAAGGAAACGGCCTTGTGTTCGACCGACCACAGTCAAAACAGGATCCTGTTCACCGGGAGGGGTCTGGCATACCGCAAAACGGAGGAAACCGACCTCCTATGGTCTAAACAGGGGTCCTATTGATCGGGAGGGGTGTGGCGTACCGCAAAACGTAGGAAACGGACTTGTGTTGGAGCACTACGGTCAAAACGGGGGTCCTGTTCATCGGGAGGGGTGTGGCGTACCGCAAAACGCGTCTCCACGGGATACTGTTCATCTCCACCGTCGACCCCCTCCAGCCTCCACGGGCTACTGTTCATCCACCGTCGATCTCCTCCAGCCTCCACCTGCGACTGTTCATCCACGGGCTCATGTTCATCCTGCCTCCACCGCGCGCTACTCCATCGGCTACTGTTCAACCAGCCCTCTCCATGGGCTCCTGTTCAACCACCCCTCCACGGTCTACTGTTCATCCACCCCTCCACCGTCTACTGTTCATCCAGCCCTCCTCGGGGTTGTCCTGTTCATCCAGCCCTCCACGGGGCCCTATTCATCCAGCCCCAACTGGCTCGATCGATCGGGGTCCTGTTCATCCAGAGGCAACACCACGGGGTCCTGTTCATCCACCCCCACCAGAAACCGTTCATCCAAACCCCTAGCAACGCTCACTGTTCATCCAGAGTCATCATCGATCGGCTTCAGTTAGCAGCAGTGGCGAAGGAATCGCTCAATCGGGTTCAGTTAACAGCCATCATCGATCGCTTGGGTTCAGTAACGCGTAGCCTGCAGTGCAATCACTCGGGTTCAGTTAGAGCCCAACGCTTCGCACCCACGCACGTGCGTGTACGAGAGAAACACGCATCGCTCGGCCCCGACCACCCACCGTTACCGGGAACACCCTGATATTTTCCTCGCCCATTTTCTGTCATGATTTTTTGTCATAGAAGTAGGAGCCCACCACATCTATGATGATACCGAGTTTTGTCACAATTATCGTCATAGAAGTGTCATAAGTATGACAGAAAAAAAATTTGTTCGACCCAAAATGTCACGGATGTGTCTTTTTTGTTGTTGTGAAGAGGTCCCGCCGGAAGAGATCTTGCGGGAAGGAGCCCCGCCGGCCTTCTTCCTCCCTGGATATTCAATAGCAGGAGCAAGTGTCTTTGCGGCAGTTGCCGCGACTGCCTCTCAGTAGAGTTGATCGGCGCAGATGAGTGCATCTTTCTTGTCGGAGGGGACAGTGAAGATGGTCAGCGGCCCCGGCATCTTCAATGTATTGTAGGCGTAGTGGGATGCCGCCATGAACTTGGCCAGCGCTGGGCGGCCAAGGATCCCATTGTATGGCAAGGGGATATCAGCGACATCAACGACGATCTTCTCCATCCTATAGTTCAGCTCGCCCCCAAATGTAATGGGCAGCGTGATTTTACCTTTAGGCTGGCTCCTTCCCGGGTTGAGCCCTCGAAACGTGTCCGTCTCTTTGAGGTCTCCATCAGGAATCTGCAGCTTCTTGATCACAGCGGGTGAGATCAAATTCAAACCGGCCCCACTGTCAACCAGCACATTTGTCACTTTGAGGTTGCGTATTGTTGGTGAGACCAACAATGGCAAACACCTGATCGCAGTTGTGCGGTCAGGGTGATCCTCGGTGTAAAAAATGATGGGCGTGTGGGACCACTTCAACGGCTTTTGGGCATCGAATGACGGCTCTGCCGCAGTGACCTCACGTGCCCACTGCTTCAGTTGGCGGTGAGAGGTGTGCAGCGAGGCACCACCATCGACGCACATGGCCTCTGTAGCTTTCTGAAATTCATGCTTGCCGGACTCGTCGTCCTCGTCGTGATCATCATCTTCCTCCTTCTTGCCGTGGCCCCTGAGCGGGCCTCTCTTTTTGAATATCTTTGCCGCCGCGACCTCCTTAGCCGCCACGATTCTTGCCGGACCCCTCAGCACCATCACTAGTAGAAAACGGAGCTTTAAAATTGGTTTGTAAGGGCCTTTAGTGCCGGTTAGTACCGGTTCGGCACGAACCGGCGCTAAAGTGCCACCACGTGGCGTGAGCTCGCGCCCTGGTATGGGGGACCTTTAGTACCGGTTGGTGTTACCAACCTGTACTAAAGGTTTTTTTAATTTTGGAAAAAAATTGTTTTTTATTTTTAATTATTTGATTATTTAGTCTCTAATCACCTCTCTTAACTGCTCAAGTGTGGATCACTCATTCCAAATCATCTAACTTCCCGACCGGTCACCCATCCCTCTCACTACTCCAGCCCGAGCACGCTTAACTTTCAGGTTCTATTCTCCTTCGTTTCCGAGTCTGCACTTGTTGTTTTCCTGACAATAGTAAGATGTCAATCCTATTAACCCTCAGGAGTTTAGCTTGAGCATGAAGTCACACATTTCACCGTTTGATTTTGAAACTATTATTCTAAAAAAACAGTAATTATTTAGTAACGCTAATATTTCTTGAATAAGTTTGACCACAGTTTGACCATAGTTTGACCATAGTTTGACCAGATTTGACCAAAATTTAAAAAATTGAAATAATTATTTAGTAACACTGATATTCTTGAATAATTATGTAGTAACATTAATACTTCTTGAATAAGTAGTTTGACTAGATTTAACCAATTTTTTTAAAAAAACTGAAATTTGACCATATCTTTTTTTCCTTTTGGAATTTGAGGATTCTAAAAATTCCAAACAGGCCGTAGGTGGTCTCCATCGGATGTAGATTTTTGTGCTTAATTTTTTGATATATTATACGTTTTTTTCCGACATCGTATGCAAAAGTTATAGTCGTTTTACATTTTCCCTACACTTTTTGCAAAACATGTCCAAATTTAAGTTTTCAAATTTTCCAAACTAGTAGATGTAGTAATATAACTACCTCTCGAAGGATTTTATTTTTTTGAAGTTTTTATCATTTTCTTTTGATTTTTTCAAAATTGAAATGGCGATACACGGGGGGGGGGGGGGGGGTAGAGTTTGAAAATTGCCCCCTTTAGTGTGGGTTCGTGGCACGAACCCACACTAAAGGCTTGTCCCCTTTATTGTGGGTTCGTGGCACGAACCGGTACTATAGGTTAGACCTTTAGTTCCGGTTTTTGTCACAAACCGTCACTAAAGGGGCTCGTGGGGCCCTGGCCTGACGCCAACCTGCCACCACCCCTTTTGTACCGGTTCGTGGCACGAACCGGTACTAAAGGTTCATTACGAACAGGTACTATTGATCGCCGCCACGAACCGGTACTATTGATCATATTAGTGCCGGTTTTTTTACAAACCGGCACTAATGTTCTTCAAGTTTGACCCTTTTTCTACTAGTGCATCCTGACCCTTCTCCTTGTCCTGCCTCTCATATTCAGCTTTCTGCTTCTCTGCAAGCAGTTCAACCTGTCGGCAGTTCTGGAGGTCATGGCCCTTGGTGCGGTGGATCTTGCAGTACTGCTTGTCGGAGCTTCCTGGTTGGCCACGGCTAAATCTCTATATGTATTTATGCAGGGACTCACCATCCTTTTGGGGGATGACATGCAAATCACTGGCCTGGCCAGGAGCTTGGTGGCCTCCGGTGAAGGCGCCAACAAACTCGTGGCACAGTTCCGACCAGGAGGAGATGGAATCTACCGACAAGTGCATCAACCATGACATGACGTTAGGCTTAAGTGCCAGCGGAAAGTAGTTGGTGAGCACCTTATCGTCACGAGCCCCGGCGGCTTGCATCGCGATGGTGTAGATGCTGAGGAACTCCGACGTGTGAGTTTTGCCGTTGTACTTTTCCCCAACAACAGGCTTGAACGTGCGGTCGGAGGGCCACTGGAACTGCCGCAGCTCTCGGGTAAAGGCCGGATAGCCCACCTCATAAGGCAGGCCACTAGGGGCCCCCGGTGCTGGGTGGTCCATATTAGGTCCCGCACGCCGATCTTACTGATGGAGCGCCTCCCGCCGTCGCTCGATGGCAGTTCGAGCGTCTTCCTGAGCTTGCTCTTGAAGAACTCGATGTTGATTGTAGTGGGTTCGCGGGTCAGACGACGCCGTGGAAACGTTGTCACAGGCGTTTGCCTGACGGGCCGGTGGCTACTGCCGCGGCCGTTTGGGAGCGGAGTACACCGTAGTCGCAGCGTCTCTAGTCCCCCCACCGCTGACATGCACCGGCTCAACAGAACACCGGTGTGAGGGTCCCGTTGCGAGCGGCCCGTCTTTGTTGGCAAAACTGACAAGGCTTCGAATCGTGGTCCTCCACTCGTCGAGCTTGTCCACGGTAGGGGGAAGTCGAGGAGCAGTTGCACGCCCGCCAGTGCTTTTGCGGCATGGGCGGTGGCGAGAGCTGCGTAGATCGTGACGCGCTCCAGCTTCTAACCAAGTTAGAAAGGGCTCTGTCACGGTCTCGCGGTCGCACGCCGCTTCCGCCGGTGTCCGTGCGCGCTCGCCGGCCTAGTGCACCCTGCGAATGGCGCACATGGCTCTTTCCGCGGCGGTGCCCAGGGGCTCCGGCATGGCGGTGTTGCTGATCGCGAGGCTGTGGCGTGGGTGCCAGCTGGGACGCCGTAGAGATTGCTGCGCTGCCAGTGGGTAGCACGAGCCCATACCTGGACCCAGCGGCGTTTGGTCCATCGTCTTGGGCCCCTATGACATCGCTCGCCCGGCTCCGGGTGCCAGAGTGTCGAGGATGCTCACGGGCGGCGCCTCCGGCGCCATCCGTGGTCACCCCATCGCCCGCCCGCGCTGGTGCGGACGAGCCTGCTCCAGGCGATCCAATCGTTGTCATCCCCTTCTTCTTGTAGGCCATCGTGATGATGAAGTCGAGGCGTCGGCTTCAAAACCGGATTCTCACAGCTTGCGCCCTCTACCTGGCGCGCCAAAGATGTCGGGGGAAACGACACCTACGGGATCACATAGAACCCCTTTTTGCAACGGTTGGCGGGCGCGGGGCTATGGAAAGAGCGGGATTAGAAGATCAACGCAGGGGGATTATCGAGGATCGGGCCGCGAGTGATGCGTAATACCATACTCCTGTGGTTTTTGTTTATATGGTGTTCTTGTACTAGCTACAAAGCGTGCAGGGTCCAAAAAGTCCGAATTTTCTCCCAGTACGCCGCAGGCCTCCTTTTATACATAAAGGGGCTGCCAAAGTGCCACGCAGGAGGTGGAAAGTTTGTACAGTAGTCGACTCTATCTCCTGGCACTGTAGGATAAACGCATTTAATGAGCTGCCGACATGCCCTTCTTGCTTTATCGGGGATGGCAAGGAAGGTCATCCCAGCTGTCACCGCCTTGCCTGGCTTTGACGCGCGTCCGAGTTGACGAGGCGTGTAGTGCCATGCTAGCTGGCTGGCTGCTGAGTTGGTGCGGTGGCAGAGTCTTCACTAAGATCTGCATGCCACCACGTAGGTGCTTGCTGAGTTGGCCTGGAGGCCGCACGTTGCCATGCAGGTGCTCGCCTAGTTGGTGGGCTGACAGCTGTGTGGGAACGGCGGTGGAGTCTTGGCGGGTGGGGGCCTGGCTGTGGCCCCACGGATGGCTTCGGAAAGAGGATTGCTGGGGCCCCGGCAAGGGTCTTACTGCGGCATCGTGGGCGTCCCGGGCAAGGGTCTTGCCGGGGGGTCTCGTGGGTATCCTCGGTAAGGATCTTGCCGAGGATCTTCATCTTCTGATTCTCATCTAGTCTTGTATGTTCTTGGTCTTCACAAAGATCTGCATGCCACCATGGAGGCGCCTCCCGAGCCTTAGTTCCAATGTGGGTGATGGCGTGGAACTCTTAGGCTCAAGGATGGCGGCTCTGCTGGTGTTGGGCAAGTTTCCCCGGCAAGGTTCTTGCCGGGGCTGTGGAGGCCGCCCCGGCAAGTGCCTTGCTGGGGGAGTTCACCTCGCCCTTCTACTATTCGTGTCTCTGGCTTGGCGTTTCTCTGGTTGTCTTGTGTATTTGCTTCCTTCCTCTGCCCCGCTAAGTGTGGGCGCAAGCGTGGCTCCAACTGCTCGTGCACAAGTAAAGGAGTACAAAAATAGGACCCCTACTTTGGTACACCGATAATGGTATTCCAAAGAACATCTGAAGTTGTACCGTCAGTATTCATTCAAGCCAGAGGGCAAATTGTATATGTGAGCATATGATACAGAGTTTGATTTTCGAACGTCAAGGGCTTTGGCTTGGGCAGACCATTGTAGTCACGGATCTTTTCTTTGTACATTATGCACTTGAACATGTCATCAGAAATGGCATCGATGTTGTGCGCTCGGATTTCAGTTTTGTCATGCTCAAATAAAGGAAAGTGAAAGTGCGAGACAAAATCCCTGGAGGTACACTTGATGCATTGCCTTCAATCATCCATTCCATGATCCACTTGGAACTGTCAGATTCATCACCAGTGATGTATAAGGTTGCATAGAACTGTAGGATAATCTCTCTGTTCCAAGGGTGTTCGAATGTAAACACATTTGTGATGAAGAAGTCTTCAATATTTTGCAGCACCTGATCAAAACAACCAATACTCTTCATTGCTGCTATGTCTGAGAACTCATGAGGAAAAAAATTCTTGCTGTCATATAGAATCTGAGAATAAAAGATGGCCTCTTCCTGAGTCCAGAAATGAGGGGATTCAGATGTGCGTGGCCCATTGTATGGACTTTTTGGAAAGAATTTAGGGTGCGTATTCCGATTGAATAGCGGCCCTTTGGTACCAGCACCTGCCTTGAACATGGGAAGTTCTTCACGAGGGAATGGATATTTCAATTCATCCTTGACTGAAATCACTTCATGAGCATATATCACAGAGTCGGTATGATGAGCAAAAACTGATTTGTGTCCGGATGGTCCATCGTCTGAGATTCTTGTCGCTGTGTTGCTTCAAATTTGAAGTTGAGGTAGAGCATATTCTACAACTGCCAGCTCTAAGGTTGAATCAGGCATTGGAGGCTGTTGAGGTTGGTCATCGGGAGTTGTCTGTTTAGCAGAGGGAGGAACTGTAACATTTGGTTCAGCATCAGCAGGAGAGGCTTGATGCTCAGATTGATGAATTTCACCTTCTTCTGAGAAAAGTGGCTGAGAGGGAATTTCCTCATGAATAGGGGAGGACACAGACACTAGTTCAATTGGCCTTGGCGTTGTTGGAGCATCTGTTACTTAATTATTTGCTATTGAGGGAATTGCTAGCTCTGGTGTGTTTTCCTTCTGTGGCATAGCTACAGGAGACTATTCTTTCATAGGAGTAGTAGGAGCATTTTTCTTCGCAATTTTCTTTTTCTTCTTCTGCCTCGGCTGAGCAGATTGATCAACATGCCCTTTAACAAGATCATTATAGCCAATGGCCTATGCTTGATGATCGAGGCAGATCTTGTGAACAATATTATCCAGATCCGAATGAAATCCCAATCTTCTATTTCAAAGGATAGTCAAAGTTCGATTGACATCCATGTATGATTCTTCAAGTTGCTTGATGAAAACTTGGAAGTTGTAGCTTTCGTTCGGTTCTCAAGATCATTAAGTTCGGTTGTGAGGTTGTTGATCTCAACATAATCTTCTCTCATTTCTCGAAGAAGATGAGACGCTTGAGTGATGACTTCAGGAGGAATCGGCAAAGATTCCACTTCACCATCGAATAAGTTTTCAACAAATATGTCAAACTTCTCCACGATGAACCTTGATTGAAATAATGGGGAGCATTAGTTTTCACATCATTCTGTGCAACATGAGTAGTTGGCACTTGAACCTGCTCGGATGGAGGCATTAAAGCCAATGGTTGCATCAACATGGGAGGAAACTTAGTAGCCTTTTCTTTCAGAACATCAACATGCGGAGCACTATGCTCGGCAGAAGGAGCTGTGATTTTCTTTACCTTCGGCTTTGGTGGCTTGGTTGTGCTTACTAGAGCATTAACTACCAAATCTTGTAAATTTATAGCCTCGGGATGAGTGGTTCTGTCCACGTGGTCGACCATAGTGATGGTGATGAGGAGTTTTTCGCTTCAAAGTGATCTTCTTCGGAGGTGCTATTGGAACTGCACGAGCTCGGAGATCACGCAGTATGGTGGAAGTATAGATGTTCACTTGTTCATAGAGAGTTGCGTCGATATCTTCCCTTCTGAGTGGAGGATCATCTTGATCGGAGGAATTGCTTTCATCATTTCTATCAACTGGCTTAGCTGGCCTTTTCTTCGGCTCGCTCTTTTTCCTCAATGCAGCACAACTAGGATCATGCTTGTGCTTTGGACGCCCTTCTGATTTTCCTTCAGCCTTTTTCTTTTCGACGTCTGATTTGATAAGGCAAAGATTTTCTTCTTCTCGAGCTCTTTCCTTTTCTGCATTCTTGGATCTCTTTTCAGCATTCTTCAAGCGCTTAGCCTTTTCATCGGGATAGGAGTCAGGACTCTTAAGAGACAACTCATTAACATCTGGTGGTGGCGGCGGTCTCTCCTGGGGATCACTTGCTCGGACAAGGCCAATATCACGGTAGTCACCCCATGTAGGATGGAAGGCAAATTTCTTCGCGTACCGAGGATGAATCATTTCATAGTAAAACCACTTGCGTGCCTAGTGACGTCGAATCTTTTGGAGACAGGCACTTTTCTGTGTTGTTGTTTCTCCCGCAATAGTGTTATAGTTATAATGTGAGATATATCAAGCTGAATTTGTGAATGGTTGCCTGCCATCTTTCTTTTTCTTCGAAGCATCTTCTTCTTGCTCATCTTCATTTTGTTCGGATCTCGTTCTTTTGCTGGTCGATGGGCCTACCATTGGGCCCTTGACATTTGGATCCTTTGACTCATGTGCTGTACCCGAACTGCCTCTTCATCATCGGCCATGCTCATTGGTCGAGCAGAATCTTCAACAGATTGCCTATTCCTCTGAATAAGAATATATTCGAGGGAAAATGGGGACATGTTTACAAATGCTCACAACGAGGATTTTTTCGAACGAAAATGTTTTGAGGAAGAAATAGATGCAGACTTTGAGAAATGTTCTGAATGAAGAAAACATATAGAACGAACTAGTAGGCCCGAAGAATATACTAGTTAGCGTGCTAGGAATTCCATTCGAGCGAAACATAACTCAAACCTTAGATCTGAACTTTTTCAGATGCGAGGAACAACTACAAACCACATCCGCACTAGTAAAGGTAAAACAATGGATCTAAGATATGCAGTAAAATCGGAGAAAAATAACCGTGGAGGAACTCGAACATGAAGGACGGAGGCCCGAGTTCGAACTACATGTACCCTAGCTTGGTGGCGTGCAGCAGCTACGGCGGCGCGGGGAAGAAGATGTCCCGCGGCGGCGAGGAAAGACTCTGGTGACCACTTTCTAGCAGTGAAGCGACGAAGAGGTCGTCGGTGTCGAGCTCAAGGTGGAGCGCTGCGGCGAGGGTTTCAGAGGCGATGGTGGCAAGAAGGAAGAGAAGTAGCCGAGGAAGAGGGGCTGGTGCGGTTTTATATGCGAGAGGAAAATAACCGCAGGAGTGGATCTGATCGCACGTCCACAATCTAGAGACTATTTCGATCCAACGGAAAGGATGGAGTGGAAGTTGATGTATTGCACATGGAATCCATCACAAAAGATCATGGTCCTGACTTGGGAGGGAAACCCCAAATTTTGGACAACTTTCGCCAAAATAGATTAATATTCGGATCGAATCTTAATCATGGTCAAGGAAACCAGATAAAGTTTTGTTCCAGATGAAATTGAGCATTTCTAACGGAACAATATAGACTGGAAGAGATAGAACAGAGCGAAAACAGGGTCCTAGGAATTTCACTCAGACAGCTATACACAAACATCCGGAAGAGTAGCTATGAGAGAAATGCATTTGGACAAACACAAAAAACTTTCGATTGAAAAGAAATTCAATGAAAGAAAATTGTGGTGGCGTGACCCACCGTATAAGAATTGTATGACCTCGAGCATCGCACAATTAACATGGCACCCGGTTATCTAGTTCTTCGTTAATGTATTCACTCTCAGAAAGAAAATTTCACATTGTCGAAATTTTCAAACTCTTCGAGTTTTATGCACCCATTCCTTCTAAGATGTGAAGTGTTAGCACGGGTGTCGAGACCAGCTTACTGCATGTTTGCCTAGTCCAGGATACTTAGCTCACACCGTCACACACATAATATTTTCTTATCGAGAGGCTTGGTGAAAATATCAGCGAGATTGCCTTCGATCTTGACATGATTGATGACAATATCCTCTCGAGCAACGTGACCGCAATTGAAATGATGTCTGATGGCAACATGCTTCGTGCGTGAATGCTGCACAAGATCGTGTGCAATTTTGATGGCACTTTCATTGTCACAATATAGAGGGATATGCTTGACCTTTATACCATAATCTTTCAGAGTCAGCTTCATCCACAATAACTGAGTGCAGCAAGCGCCAGCAGCAATATATCTGGCCTTAGCCGTAGAAAGAGATACACAATTCTGCTTTCTTGACGACCAATATAACAATGGTCTATCGTGGAAATGGCATGCCCTTGAAGTAGATTTCCTGTCAACCAAGTCACCATCCCAATCTGAGTTTGAATATCCAACGAGATCAAACTATGCTCCCTTAGGATACCATAAACCTAAGGTGGGGGTGTGAGACAAATATCTCAGAATGCGCTTGACCGCTTGGTGATGTGATTCTTTCGATGCGGCTTGATAGTGGACACACATGCAAATACTCAACATAATGTCAGGTCTGGATGCACATAGGTAAAGCAGAGAACCAATCATTGAACGATAAGCCTACTGATCATAAGCCTTACCGTACACATCTGCATCCAGCTTACTATTCATGGGCACAGGAGTTTTATAGCCCTTCATTTTGGAATCTTGCATTTTGAACTTATTCAGACATTCTTTCAGATATTTCTCCTGAGAAATGAAAATTCCATTTGCCTATGACGGATTTGCAGTCCGAGAAAGAACTTGAGTTCACCCATCATAGACATTTGATATTTATCAGACATCATTTTCTCGAACTCTAAGCTGCAATCATTGTTAGTACAGCTGAAGATAATATCATCCACATAGATTTGACATACGAATAGATTATCATCAACAACACGAGTGAATAGTGTGGGATCAGTGGATCCTCGCTTGAACCCTGTGTCGAGAAAAAACTTGTTCAAAGTGTCATACCAAGCTCGAGGTGTTTGCTTCATCCCATATAAAGCTTTCTTCAACCTGAAAACTTTGTCAGGAAACTCAGGGTGTTCAAAGCCAGGTGGCTGTCTAACATAAACTTCCTCAACAAATTCACCATTGAGGAAAGCACTTTTCACATCCATTTGATAAAACAAGATATCATTGTAATTTGCATAAGCGAGAGGAATGCGAATTGCCCCAAGGCATGCAATAGGAGCATATGTTTCACCAAAATCAATACCTTCTACCTGTGTATACCCTTGAGCAACAAGACGTGCTTTGTTTCTCACCACAATGCCATTTTCATCTTGCTTATTGCAGAAAATCCATTTTGTGCCAATGATATTTTGCTTCTTGGGATTCGGTTTGTCAACCAATTCCCACACATAATTTAGTTTGAATTGCACCAACTCCTCTTGCATAGAATTTATCCAATCTAGATCATTCATGGATTCTTCATACTTGGTAGGTTCTGCCAATGAAACAAAGGAGAAACTGCCATAGTAGTTAGCCAAACGAGTGCGTGAACGAGTTGTGGGTCGAGAACCTCATGTTCATCGAGAATTAATGAAGGATCAATTCGATTAGCCACTCGAGGATGAGCATTTTCTTCATGATGATCATTGTCATTTTCATCACCATCAACATTTCTGTCATCATTCCCTTCTGGATTGACATTTTGATCGGCATTTGGAATTTTATTGCCATTTGCATTCATAGTGACATTTGCTTCGGCACTGGCTTGACGAGTTCTGCTTCGAGTCATGGGGGCATCATCTTCAGAAGATTCAGGTGCATTTACTTCAACAGGCTTGACGCTCCCAATAGCCATTTGCCGAATAGCGTCAGGGATTGGTGGTTCATCTATCAAATCGCACATTACCGTTTCCATAACTCTCGTGGTGAGAGTTATAGACACGATAGGTATGTGAATTTGAGCCATAACCAAGAAGAAAACCTTCATGTGCCTTAGGTGCAAACTTGGAAGAATGATTAATTTAAGGATGTAGCAAGGTGCACCAAAAGCACGTAATAAGAAATATTTGGTATCTTACCAGTGATAAGCCCATATGAAGTTTTCTTAAGGAACTTGTGAAGATAAACACGATTGATAACATTACAAGTAGTATTAATGATAGAGGCGGGGTGTCCCGATCTTTCGATGAGATGATAACTATCGATTTGATGGAGCCGACTTTGACAATCCGACTACAAACGTGCACGACGTTGCGCCTTAGCAATCGCTAAACCAACTTTGAGAGGTTATTGACCACGCCGGAGCACAATCAACCTGACCACGAAGGTCTATTCCTGCGAGAAAACGAAGAACAAGCAAGAATATGATAAAAGCAATCTGAATATTGCGAGTATATATGAAGTATTGATAAAGGTGGGGATCCGTAAGCGGTCTTGGTCTGGTCGTTGGACACAAACGAAGTACACAAAGTTGCAATGGCTAACTTTTAACTAAACAAATCCCAAGGAAAAAGCTACTAGATGGATCTACTTATATAGGAGCAAGGGGTGGCGGCCAAGGAGGTGGGAGGACGTCCCAAGGCAGCCTAAAACCAACCCTAGATTGTACAAGGCTCATGGGCCCAAGTGGAGGTGATGCAACACCTTTGGACTTGTTGTTTGACTCGGATTCTGCTGCAGCGTCAGATTGTTTCGTCCATATCTCGACGCTCCGGACGAATTTAAAGGTGAATCCAAATGGAGTGGAAAGAGGATGAAATCTAATTTCCAACAAAAAAAGAATCACCCAATTCGGAGTCTGTATGAAAAAGTTCTTGCCGTTTTTAATCAGGTATGTCTGTGCAGTCCGAATCTGAATCCAGAACGTGAGAGACTTGGACTCTATCTTCTCTTGGCCCAAAAGTGACGTGAAGGGACTTTTTGAACAACACCTAAACTTCTCTTTTTCCCTTATCTTCATATGTGGATTGTACAAATGTCCCATACACCTGCAATTAGACAAAACACAAAAGTGTGTGAAGTATTTTTGTTCTGGATAATATAAATAGATTATTGAATTGTTGACACTAAAATCACCTGACAAATATGCATGTATGCAATATTTTTGTTCGTATCCAAGGTAGTCAGGTCCTCATCAATTAATAGCATCAGCCCAGAAGCGAATAGGAGTTTTGTACCCACTGAGCATTGTTCTCGCCATTTCGATGAGAGTTCTATTCTTTCATTCAACAACTCCATTTTGTTGCGGAGTGTATGCGACAAAGAACTCATGAGTAATACCATTTTTGTCGAGAAATTCATTGATGTGAGTATTTTTTTAACTCAGTTCGATTTCACTTCATATTCATTTTGGGCCTTCTTGGCGAAGCTTTTGAAGATATCTTGGGCGCAGATCTTGTCTTCGAGAAAGAATACCCAAGTGTATCAAGAGAAATCATCAACAATAACCAGATCATAATGGCTGCCACCAAACTTGCATAATTTTGAGGACCGGATAAATACATATGAAGAATTTCCAGAGGTCTTGTGGTCATAATTGTCTATGATGAATGATGCTTCTTGGCTAATTTACCAACCTCACATGCAGCACAGAGACGATTCTTATCGAAATTTACATTAGTAATGCCACGAAGATGATTTTTCTTCACCAGGGTCTGCAAATTCCTCATACCTGCATGACCAAGTATATGGTGCCACAGCCATCCTTCGGTTGCTTTTGCAAGCAAACAAGTTTAGACTGAGGGACCCTTAGAGAAATCCACAATATAAAGATCACCTTTTCTAATTCCGTCAAAGACGAAGTAATTGTCAGAGGCCATGAAGATAATGAATTTGGATATAGAAAATAGAACTAGCATGCCTAGATCACATAGCTTGCCAACTGACATGAGATTCAATCCAAGCGACTGAACAAGTAAAACATCATAACTGGACTTGTCTTTGGCTAAAGCAATTTTACCTAGCCCAATTACCTACCCTTTGTTGTTGTTGCCAAAAGTGATATACTTCAGAGGACAAGTAGTTAAGTTAGGGCCGACAAACAACGACTTGTCTTCGGTCATATGACTAGGGCATCCACTATCCATTATTCATTATGTACACCCGGAGACATAGTCCTCAAGAAGAATTAGGCTTTCTTTACCACCCACATCTTTGTAGGTGGCTTCGAAACAGGGGGGCGAGCAGGATGTGATTTCTTTTGGTAAGCATAGTTGTTGCTTGAGAGGAAACAAGCATAATCAAAAGAATAAGCCTTGAAATTCCTCCCGGACGAATGAGCATAGTGATTGTATGAAGTATGCATATACTTATTCTGTCAAACTTTTTCAATGAAGCATCGAGCATTTTGAGCTTGCATGGTTAGTAAACTGGTAATAGGTAATGCATCCATAGTTTTCTTAGGGACCCAAATAGCTTTCTTTGGGGGTCCATTTCTTCTGTTTGGTCCAACATAGAGAACAACAGCCTCACCATGTTGATTTTTGAACAACTTATAGTTGTCCAGAAAATCATCATCAGGATATTCAAGTATGGGAGAGTTATATCCCTAAAGTAATGCTGGATCGAGCATTTTGCTCTTTGTAGGTACCCACACAGTGCAAGGATGCCATCACCTCCATGCTTGGCCTTGCTCCAGTGTTCATCCCTCTTATCCACGACAGGCCCTTCATTTGTAAGCAAAACAAATGTATCCAATTTAGGCAACATCATATTCTCATGAACATTAGAACCATTACCAAGAAATGAAAGTACCTGATAATTTAATTGGCATGCGTGAGCTCTAGTAATTGGTCCAGTATATGTAGCAGCAGGGGCTGTGGGTGTAACAATGGTATTGATGTCCTCATCACATACTCTTGACTATCAATTGATAGACGAAGGTCAAAAAACAACTAAAGAGGGACAACCCAAAAGAACATATGATTTTCTGAGTTGAGGATGCATGGTTTAGCATGTCGAACGAAGTTCAACAGGTTTCTTCCTGATAACCCATGCAGAAAGGTAGAACTGGCAGAACCAGAATGTAGAATGGAGAACTCATCAAGAGCATTCTGGTTGTGATCTTTTGGTTCAAAAGAACTTCTGCCATAGGATGGTTCATGGCATTGGAAGAATGATATACCACGTACCTCGCGGACTACCGCAAAGGTTACTAATACCCTAAAGGAACGAGCAAACACTATCAACAGGAAGTAAGTAGAGTGAACCTTGGGTTCAAAAACCCAGGAATGGAATACCTACTAACTAATAACAGCACGGGATGCTTTCGAGAACGATGGCCAGAATCATCACACTGGAACACAAAACATGTTTATATTACTAGGTGATCGTCTAAGACACCTATGGTCATAGTAATAGCTCCAACATATATGTCAAGACAACAGAGTACGTCAACTCATTGATTAGTGTGCTTATTCTGACCAAAAGGACATCGGGAACAGAAAGAATGGATTTGCAAATGCATCAGATTGTTTAGAAACCAGGGATGACTCAGACAACATAACGGCTGTACATGCTCGAAAAAGATTTGAGACATCCTGCAAAATGATGGCATAGCCACTCAACATCACAGAAACAAGGTTCTGAGGCTAGCTATGAACATACGAAAGTAGTAGAAGCTAAACTGAGACTTGAAACCACAATCCTATAAGTCTACGGATTAGTAACACGTGATCCTGGTAGAAAGAAGAGAAGCCTAGTTCTTAATCCCTGCAGAAGAGAAGAGATAGACTCAAATCAGAAGGACATGAGGTAGATGAGTAAAAAGAGCCTTACGTTCCCTTCCACAATCAATTCCCTAATATAACTAAAGCATTTCTAGACTCAACTTCGACCAGTTTGGCTTGGTAATCCTACAGGCAGTCAGGCTCTAATACCAAAGCTGTCAGGACCCCGATTCTAAGTCACACCGATCTAGCATGTAACACATCATATCACTTTGCGGCCTAATGCACGGTATACCCACGGGTGCTACCTTACCTGGCCCGGGACCGTTTCCGCCTTTTGGCTCACGTATATGATAGTGTCACTAGCAACCATATGACAGAGTGATAGAGGCAAAGGTGTCCCGATGTTTCGATGAGATGGTGGCTATCGTTTTCTGTGGGAGTCAACCTTGATGATCTGACTACGAACGTGCGAGACGTCGCGCCTTAGCAGTCGCTAAACCAACTTTCAAGGGTTATTGACCACTCCGGAGCACGATCAACCTGACCACGAGGGCCTGTTTCCTGCGAGCAAACGAAGAACAAGCAAGAAACTAAGATTGCAATCTGGATATTGCGAATATAAGAGGAAAGCGTTATTAATGAAGGTGGGGTTCTGTGACGCCTTGGTCTGGTCGTTGAACACAAACGAAGTACGCGAAGTTGCAGCTCTGGCAAACTTTTAATCTAAACAAAACCCAAAGTCTAAACGGTGCCCTAAGGGTTGTATATATGGAGGAAGAGGAGGGGGGATTTCGTGGCCCTTGGGGACGGGGTCCGAATCCAACCCTATCTCTTGTTTCCCCACACATACGGACTCAAAAAACAGCCTATACTTATGTATTTCGAAATTACATGGGCCTGGCCCAATAATAAGGTGACGCAGCACCTAGAATAGTCTCTGGATGAATCTTATGAAGTGGCATCTTGTATATTTCGTCCAAGGCTTCATGCACTCATTATGGTGGCTTCAAAGTCCTGAAATCATCACTTTTAACTCCGTTCTTGTTCCCCTTGCGCATGCCATCAACTCCATGCTTGTTCTTGCTGCAATGTTCATCCCTCTTATCCATGCCAGGCCCTTCATTTGTAAGCAAAACAAATGTATCCAATTTAGGCAGCATCAAATTCTCATGAACATTAGAATCGTTACCAAGAAACGGAAGTACCTGATAATTTAATTGGCGTGCGCGAGCTCTAGTAATTGGTCAAGTATATGTAATAGTAGGGGCTGTGGGTGTAACAATGGTATTGATGTCCTCATCATCCTCCCCTGCTTGAAATGAAGTCATCCTCGACGGAAGATCATCTTCCTCACCCATATAAGGCTTCAAATCTGCAATGTTAAAAGTGGGACTAACCGCAAAATCTGCAGGCAGCTCTAGTTTATATGCATTATCATTTATTTTCTCTAACACCTTAAAAGGACCATCAACACGTGGCATTAGCTTTGATTTACGCAAATTAGGAAACTTATCCTTACGCAAATGTAACCAAACAAGATCTCCAGGTGCAAAGACAACATGTTTTCTACCCTTATCTCCATCAAGTTTATATTTAGCAGTCATACGCTCAATGTTGTCCTTAGTTAACTAATGCATTTTTAAGATCAAGTCAACACGTTGTTTAGCATCAAAAGTAACCTTCTCCGAAGACGGAAGAGGCAACAAATCAATGGGTGCACGAACTTGTTCCATGTTCGTCCTTCTTTACAATTATGCATTACATCTTTAAATTCAGCATCATGCACATATTGACCTTTGATGGTCTCCAAACCAAATATTTTGAAGTCAAGTTGTGAAAGCATAGTATAGCGACGAGACAATGCATCAACAATAACATTTTCTTTACCCTTCTTGTGTTTAATGACATAAGGAAAAGTCTCAATGAATTCAACCCATTTAGCATGTCTATGATTCAGTTTAGCTTGACTTTTAGTACGTTTCAAAGATTCATGATCAGAATGTATAACAAATTCTTTGGGCCATAAATAATGTTGCCATGCCTCTAAAGTCCGAAAAAGAGCATATAATTCTTTATCATAAGTAGAATAGTTCAGACTAGGCCTACTCAATTTTTCAGAAAAGTATGCAACAGGTTTGCCATCTTGTAATAACACACCTCCTAATCCAATTCCGCTAGCATCACATTCAAGCTCAAAAGTCTTATTAAAATCAGGAAGTTGGAGTAAAGGAGCATGTGTCAACTTATCTTTCAATACCGTGAAGGCTTCTTCCTGTACGGTACCCCAAACAAAAGGCACATCCTTCTTTGTAAGCTCATTGAGAGGTGCAGCAATGGTGCTAAAATCTCTCATAAAACGCCTATAGAAACCAGCGAGTCCAAGAAAACTCCTCACGTGTGTGACCGTTTTGGGCTGCGGCCAACTCTCAATAGCTTCAATCTTGGCTTTACCAACTTAAATTCCCTGTGGAGTAACAACATGGCCAAGAAAAGATACTCGGTCAGTGCAAAAGGTGCACTTCCCAAGGTTACCAAACAAACGTGCATCACGTAGAGCAATAAAAACAGCACGTAAATGTTCCAAATGTTCTTCCAAAGATTTGCTATAAATCAGTATATCATCAAAATAGACTACCACAAATCGTCCAATGAAAGCACGTAAAACTTCGTTCATTAGTCTAATGTAAGTACTAGGTGCATTAGTTAACCCAAAAGGCATGACTAACCACTCATATAAACCAAACTTAATTTTAAATGTTGTTTTCCATTCATCTCCCAATTTCATACGAATTTGATGGTATCCACTACGCAAATCAACTTTGGAGAATATTGTAGAGCCACTCAAATCATCAAGCATATCATCTAGCCTAGGAATAGGATGACGATAACGAATAGTAATATTATTAATGCCTCTACAATCAACACACATACGCGACGTACCATCGTTTTTAGGCACTAGTATAATAGGGACAACACAAGGACTAAGAGATTCACGTATATAACCTTTGTCGAGCAGCTCCTATACTTGACGCATAATCTCCTTCGTCTCCTCTGGATTGGTACGGTATGGTGCACGGTTGGGTAGCGATGCACCGGGAATTAAGTCAATTTGATGCTCAATCCCGTGAATAGGTGGTAATCCCGGTGGCACATCTTGTGGGAAGACATCAGCGAACTCCTGCAAAATGTTAGTGACAGTAGGGAGCAAAGAGGAAGGCACGTCCTCGAATGAAAATAATGCCTCTTTGCACACAAAAGCATAGCAAACAGATTTGCTAAAATATAGCTCATCAATCAGATTTGGTGGCAAGTAAACATGCACTTTTCAATTTAATTTTAGAAGCAACACTAGATGGTTTATTATTAGGCTTCATTTGTTGCTCAAATTCATTTTCCACAATCTGATTTTCACTCTTATCGTTCTCGTGTTTTGCTTTATTAGCTCTATTAATATCATCTTTCAAAATGGAATCAGGAGTCATAGGAAGCAAAGTAATATTTTTATCCTTATGAACAACTGATTGTTTCTACCATGGTGTACATAATTTTTATCAAATTGCCATGGTCTACCAAGTAATAAGGAACATGCTTGCATAGGTACCACATCACAATCAACATAATCAGCATATGAAGAGATACTAAAATGCACACGAACGGTACATGTTACCTTAACCTTGCCGCTGTTGTTGAACCATTGGATGTAGGAAGGATGTGAATGTGGTCTTGTGGTGAGAGATAGCTTATCCACCATCTCCATGCTAGCCAAGTTATTGCAGCTCCCTCCATCTATGATAACGCAAATAGAACGTTCCTTCACAACTCCCTTTGCATGGAACAAATTATGCCTTTGGTTTTGCTCAGCTTGTGTGACCTGCACACTTAAAACACGTTGAGCAACTAAACATTCATACCTGTCAGCATCTTCAGCAGCCATGTATTGTGTCTCATGATCAGAATCATCTCCATCGTGTTCTTCATGTGTAATAAGAGCCAAAGTATCCTCATCATAGTCACTAGCGGACTCATACCCACCATCCTCAGTAGCAATCATCACACGCTGAGATTTGCATTCTCTCACAAAATGTCCTCTTCCCTTACAACGACGACAAATAATATCGCTTATGTGCCCTATTGACGCCATGGAAGAAGAAGAGCTCTGCGCAGGCCCGACATGTGTGCTCTTGGCAGAGAGTGGTGGTTGTGCCTGCTTTCTTGTATCACGGCTAGAGGTGGCACCTGATGGAGGTGATGGTGCAGTGTAAGTAGAGGATGCACGTGGTGTCCATGATGATGGTCGACCTGCAGAAAAGTTAGTTCGCGCCAATGCCTGTCGATCCTGCACTTTATGTTCAGCTTTACAAGCAAGATGGAATAAACGAGTGATATTATTATACTCCTTATACTCTAGAATGGTCAGAATCTCTCTATTTAATCCACCCATAAAACATGCAAGCATAGCTTCGTTCTCCTCAACAATACCACATCTAATCATGCCAGTTTGTAATTCCTGATAATATTCTTCTACAGAATTTTTTCCTTGTCTTAAACGCTGCAATTTTTGAATTAATTCACGTTGATAATATGGTGGAACCCAACGAGTATGCATAGCAGTTTTCAAAGCAGCCCAAGTAGCTGGAATAGGATATAACCTACAATGTTCAGACCACCAAACACATGCAAAGCAAGTGAAAGCACAAACAACAGTAGGAACACGTCTCTCCTCAGGATATTGTAAACATGTAAATCGTTGTTCAGTTTCTAACTCCCAAGTAAGATATATATCAGGAACATATCTACCCTCAAATGGGGGAATATTCAATTTTAGTTTAGGGAGATGGTCATGATCTCGTACCTGAGGGAGAGCCCTACCATTGCCATTATTTGCATGCGGACGACGTGGTGGTTGTTGTGCTGGTGGTTGCACGTAGTTCTGATTTTGATCAACCTCATCCTCGTAATCTCCCGCATAATCATCCTCCACCTCAGCTGCAGGAGCCACAGAAGTATCAACAACAGCACCAATAGTTTGGCCAGGCTGAAGAAGGACACGGCTCGCTCGGTGGAGGGCTGTTTCGTGATGTGGAGGTAGTTGTTGTTGTTGTGGCAGAGGTGCTGCAGGTGCAACCGGTGGTGGAAGACGCGCCAGCATTTCATTAAACCTGTTATCGAGCTTTCTTTAGAACGTCTTCTCAAGGCGAGTTATCTTCTCCATGGCCTCTTCAAAATTGTTCAGCACATCTTGCACCTGCTCAGTCATCATTTGCTGAAACTTATCATGAGGCTCCTTGTTCGTTAAGTTCTCCCAATCAATCTCGTCGGCTTGTGATCCTGACATGGTTAGAAGCAATAGAAACACACAAGAATATGATCCTACAGACTACTAACGAGTGGTGGTGGTGGGTGTCACAAATCCGTCAAGCAAATCTCAAATTCTTACCAGTTCTTACCCAACAGCAAGCGGTGAACGGCAACCGATATAGTCAAAACTCTCAAAGCTTGGATAGAGCGATTACCAGGGAGAGTCAAACGCATGATGTAGATGTATGTGGAGCTGGGAAGGCTTATATGGTAGCAAAAAGGGTCAGAAATAATCAATTCAGATATGCAAAGTTGAATAAACGCTCGACAACGGTACTGTGCTGGTCCTAGGCTAGACCGTACTAGAGACGCGAGCTTAGAATACTAACAAAATCACGGCGCTGCACGTAAACAAGGGAGGAGCACACTCTGATTTTTTTCCTTCTTTCACTTTTTTTTGCACTTTTTTTTCCTCTTTTTTTTGCTCCGCAACAATTTTTTTTGAAAAAGTCTACAAATGTCCTAAAAACTGCCTAGCCAGAATTTTCCAGACTTAGTTTTTTTTAAACGGGAACTATTTTTCTTCTGCGGATGGCTCGGAAGTTGGGGAGTCCTACTCTGTCACGACTCGGAGTATCGTGTGATCTAGAAATCGAGAACAAAGCAACAATTACTGGACTCGGACTGGTGGCGGAGATGAATCTGGTGGAAACTCGGACTGGTGGCGGATATTTGCAGGGTGATGGAACACGGACTGGTGGCGAATCTGTGATGGAGGTGGACTCGGATTAGCATGATGGCGGTGGATATGTGGTATATGGTAGCGGCGATGATGATGGTGGTATATGGCAGAGGTGATGACGATGGTGGTATATGGCAGCAGTGATGATGATGGTGCGGCGGCGGCATGACAACTTGTGAACAGAACTCGAAACTCTAAAGTACTAGATGATAGGACCAGCAACTTGACACGACGATGCAACCGCAAATTCAACAAAGCAAATACAGAAAAGATTATGCAAATGCTCAGATTGGTTCAGATAAGATGAACTAACCCTATTTTTTGGCTTTTTCATGGACTATAGGTATGAAGAACAGACTCGACCTAAACTACGAAAAACTGTAAAATCTCACCGAGCAACCTGGAAATCTGATACCACTTGATAGAGGCAAAGGTGTCCCGATGTTTCAATGAGATGGTGGCTATCATTTTCTGTGGGAGTCCACCTTGACGATCCGACTACGAACGTGCGAGACGTCGTGCCTTAGCAATCGCTAAACCAACTTTCGAGGGTTATTGACCACGCCGGAGCACGATCAACCTGACCATGAGGGCCTATTTCCTACGAGCAAACGAAGAACAAGCAAGAAACTAAGATTGCAATCAGGATATTGCGAATATAAGAGGAAACCTTTATTAATGAAGGTGGGGTTTTGTGACGCGTATGGTCGTTGAACACAAACGAAGTACGCGAAGTTGCAGCTATGGCAAACTTTTAATCTAAACAAAACCCAAAGTCTAAACGGTGCCCTAAGGGCTGTATATATGGAGGAAGAGGGGGAGAATTTCGTGGCCCTTGGGGAAGGGGTCTGAATCCAACCCTATCTCTTGTTTCCCTACACATACGGACTCCAAAAACAGCCTATACTTATGTATTTCGAAATTACATGGGCCTGGCCCAATAATAAGGTGATGCAGCACCTAGAATAGCCTCTGGATGAGGCTTATGAAGTAGCATCTTCTATATTTCGTCCAAGGCTTCATGCACTCATTATGGTGGCTTCAAAGTCGTGAAATCATCACTTGTAACTCCGTTCTTGTTCCCCTTGCGCATGCCATCAACTCCATGCTTGTTCTTGCTCCAATGTTCATCCCTATTATCCATGCCAGGCCCTTCATTTGTAAGAAAAACAAATGTATCCAATTTAGGCAGCATCATATTCTCATGAACATTACAATCATTACCAAGAAACGGAAGTACCTGATAATTTAATTGGCGTGCGCGAGCTCTAGTAATTGGTCCAGCATATGTAGTAGTAGGGGCTGTGGGTGTAACAATGGTATTGATGTCCTCATCATCCTCCCCTTCTTGAAATGAAGTCGTCCTCGACGGAAGATCATCTTCCTCACCTAAATAAGGCTTCAAATCAGCAATGTTAAAAGTGGGACTAACCCCAAAATCTGTGGGGACATGCATACATGAACCAGCATCGAACGTGTCGGTCATCAGCGTGTGAATCCTGGTTGTAGCAACTGGGCTAACAGGACTCCGGGAACCCGGGCTGTAGCAGGCTAGCAGGACTCCGGAAGTCATCGCGTGACATTTCCCCGAAGGGACAGACACAGGAACGAAATGGATCACATTCTGTAAACCGGGCTGTAGCAGACTACCATGGCTCAGTGGAAGCACCATACTACATTTCCCCACAAGAGAGGCTACCAAGGATAGACAACTAGGTTGTCGGACCCCACACATACCAAGCATTTCAATCATACACACAATATGCTCGATATGTGTAAATACAACATGGCATCACAACAAAACTCTATGACTCAAAGTAATTATTCATTAGGCTCCCAAGAGCCAGATATTACAAACATGGGTCTGATGACCCAACATACAGAGCATACAAGCAACAAGCACATGCGGAAGCATAACTTGTCTGAGTACAGACAACTACAAAACAAAAAGGCTGAGAAGCCTGACTATCTACAAGACCCTCTCAAGGGTACAAGATCGTTGCTGAGGTAACAAGCTAAACATCGAAGTCCACGCGGAACTACTAGCGAGACTGAAGTCTCTCTGCAAAAACATAAAATAAGCAAACGTGAGTACAAATGTACCCAGCAAGACTTACATCAGAACTAGCTACACATGCATCGGTATCAACAAAGGGGTGGTGGAGTTTGACTGCTGCAAGCCAGCTTTGACTCGGTGGCTATCCTGAACTACGACTGCAAGCAACTCTTTTGAGGTGGCGCACACGAGTCCACATATTCACCATATCAATACCCCACTATGGATCCGCTCCCGTCTCCCTACGAGAAGGCCATCCATAGCACTCTTGCTTATCTTGTGAGTTTTAGAGTATCCATTTCAAGTTATCTATGAACTGCACAGGCAACCCAGAAGTCCTTTACCGCGGACATGGCTATTCGAATAGATGATGTTAACCCTGCAAGGGTGTACTTCTTCACACACGCTCTCGCCACTTACCACCATGTACACGTCGTGTATCTCGGCAACCTTCAAGCGGAAGCCTGGCGAGGGAGTCGGCCACGACCTGACTAACCACACAAGTCTCTAGTCCAGGTTTATCGCCTATTCGGGTTCCATCCGCAAGGAGATCCGGCCGGGGTGTCGCTCACGGCCCCAAACGATGTGTGCAGGGTTCCCAACCCCACCTCGACGGATGGATCTACGCTTGGTACACCGTGCCATGGTGCCTAGTCTTTCCCAAGCCCACCTGTACTAGGTACCACTTGGTAGACTACTAACACAGCCTACAAACACCAGAAACTAGTTGCAACTCCTGGACAGAGATCAGGTTGATTAATAAGTCGAGAGAGCTTGGAGCGCCCGGAGCCCAATGTGTGGTAGTAACTATTCGTGGATCACTAACACAGAACTCAGTTCTTGAGGACGGCTACAATGAGACAACCCACCATGTACTCCTACATGGCCTCTCACCGCTACCTTTACCAAATCGTGTTCACACACTTAGCTCTCAACAGTAGGACATGTTCACCACATTCCAATTCATCCCCGATGAATCAGACCTAACTCAACTCTAAGCAATAGCAGGCATGACAACAAGCATGAATGAGTAGGCACATCAGGGCTCAAACAACTCCTACTCATGCTAGTGGGTTCCATCTATTTACTGTGGCAATGACAGGTCATGCAGAGGAAAAGGGGTTCAACTACCGCAGGATGTAACAGTTGAATCGTTGTTGTCCTAATGTAGTAAAAGAGAGCAGGAGCGAGAGAGTTGGATTGTAACGGAATGAACAAGGGGTTTTTGCTTTCCTGGCAATTCTGAAGATAGTATAGCTCTTCATCGGTGTCATCGAACTCATCGTCGGAACTACGTCCATTAAGAGGGGACAAATACCGGCAAACAGAGAAGAACAAAATCAATGCAATGCAACTATATGATGCATGATCATGACATGGTAATATGCTGTGATTTGAGCTAATGAAACAGAAAGTCATTTTGATTGAAGTGGAATTCAAAGCTAGATCAAATTCCAACTCCAAGTCTATTATCAAAATTTTCCTAATCATGTTTCATCCTAAACAGTGAGGTTTACTTTCTCAAACATGCATGAAAATGCCATAAACAGATTCTTTGGATTTTTCTGATCATTTTTCATATATAAATCTTTTCAATCTGAGCTATAGATTATTTTCTATGTTTTTTAGAAGTTTTAATTATTTTCTAGAATTCATAAATCATTTCCTGATTTATTTAAATCCCAGAAATGATTTACCGCGTTAGCATTACGTCACGGTGATGTCAGCAGGTCAACAGACCGGCTCCGGGTCAAACCTGACGTGTGGGGTCCACACGTCGGTGGCACAGGGCTGGTTTGGGTGAATGACAGGTGGGACCGGTCAACGCTGACTTCACCAAAGTCAAAGCTGACAAGTGGGGTCCACACAGATTAGCACTAATCTAAACAGGAAAATTAGACTAACCTAATTAGGTTCTGGGACCCACATGTCATCAACAAAGGGCACTAACTAAACAGGATTAGCACCTAAGCTAATGGGGCGCCTGGGGAGGAGTCCGAGCCGGACTCTCCTCGGCGTCCGTGCCGAGCATGGCGGCCCGCGCGAGGGAGGCGGGGCGCGGGGTGGGCCGGCCTGGCTCGGCTGGGCTTCGGCCCAGTCGGGCGCGAGGAGTTTTCTTTAAAACAATTTCGCCGACAGAAATAAAATCTTAGAAAATAAAATAAAAATCTAAAAATGCCAAAATAAATTTTCACCGTCTAAATAAAATATTTAGGACGAGATGAACATTTTCTTGGCCCTAAAATGCAATTTTGAAAACGTGCAATTTTTCTAATGCAAATAAAATCCGAATAAAATCAAATAAAATCAAATAAATGATTTTAATATTTTTCCTCCAATATTTCAATTATTTTGGAGAAGTCATATTATTTCCTCTCATATATTTTAATATGAAATATTTTTTAGAGAGAAAAATAATTAAAATCAAAATCCTCGTTTCATTATTTGATAAAAATCAAATATGAAAAACCAAGAAATCCCCAACTCTCTCAGAGGGTCCTTGAGTTGCTTAGGATTTCGAGGATTGCGGAACGAAAATGTAGTAAAATATGATATGCACGAATGACCTATGTATAACATTCCAAATTGAAAATTTGGGATGTTACAAAACCTGTTTCTTTAACTGGTTTGCCGTTGTAACTTGCTCCATGTTGATTTCAGTTTCAATTGAATAAACAGTTATGTTCTCATATCATGCACATTACAAGTCTTGTTATTGCTCTGTAGTTTCCCACACTTATATTCTGTCTATTCTGCTTTGTCTTAAACAGATATTATTTGAACTGTGTCTCTATCTTGATTTGGCAACAAAAACTAGAATGATATAGACCATACAGTGATCATGGTACATAGATATATGGTTGTTTCATGTTGTTATCCTATCCACTTTACTACTGAACTGATTTACCAAAATGAGTTTCATATACAACATGGTAAACCTGTGATGTGTCCGCTTGTTTCTTTGTTAGAATGCGTACAAAATATTGGAGAAGAGTACCCCGTTATGCAATGGTAAAGGAAGTAATGCAGATAAGTTTCAAGATAGTGAGACATCCCTAGTTGTGTCCAAGAAATCTGATAAAAACTATCTTGACGACAGTGAGACAACCCAAAAGTCTTGTCTTGATGTAGTGTTCGAGTTACTGGCCACTACTACTGGCACAAGCTCTTGGAACTCGCTGCCTGAATCAGTTCGTCTTCTTGAGTCTAAACTTCAAGTTGAAAGACATCGATCGGATGTGCTGTGACATGAAGCCGAAGGACTGAGGAAGTCCCTGCAGAATTCAGATGCATACTTTCTGGTGCAACAACAAGCGCTGGAGGATTTAAGCGCCAAACAAGAGAAAGTTAATAATCTTGCTAACCATCTTGCCAGCATTATGGGTACCCCGGATATTGTTTCTTGAGCTCTTCTGAAGTGGTTTCAGTTCTAGACTTGTTTTGCTACGACGTTTTTTTTGCACTGGTCGCCAACTTTGACAACTAGTATATGTGATATGCTGCTTTGTTCCCTATATTTGCACTGATGGCGAACTTTGATGCCTAGTGGATGTAATATGTGTAATAGCCGTGATAGCCTAGCGTAAGTTGCTTGCTTATTTATTTCCTTGTTGTCTTGTTTATTTGTTTGATTGTAGTCAGTGCAGTTGTTTTTCCACGGTTTGCTAGTGGCCACAATAACTGTAGTGGCCATTGTCCTCCTATGGGCCGTAGAAACAATGGGCCTTCTACGGGCCGTAGAAACTGTGGGCCTTCTACGGACCGTAGCATCAATGGACCTTCTACGGGCCGTATGATCGATTGGCCAAACATGGGCCAATAACAGACCGCATGATGGGCCATAAACGGGCTAGAGCTGGAATCGTCCATTCATGGGCCGACCATAATGGGACGTCATTAATCGGCCGTATTTGACGACGCTATTAAAACGGCCCAACAGATTAACCGGCCACACACGCGCCGACTATAACCACGGGCTGAATTTGGCCCACTAGCAGAAAAGGTCAGTAACGGGCCGTAAGTAACCGAATGCTGGAAATGAGCCCAATAATGAATGGGCCTTGAGAAGGCCGAAAGATAACACGGGTTGGAAACGGCCCAATGGAATAATGGGCCATTAATGGGTATAAAGTGGTACACTATTCGTTACGGGTCAGTTTCACCACGGGCCCTTAATGGGCCAAGAGTTACAAAGGGCCTCATATGGGCTGAAAGATGTCATGGGTCATACATGAGCCGAAAGTTACAACGGGCTGGAATCATATTGGACGGCCCAGATGAAGCTATTGGGCTTAATTCGGATAGGATGTAACCGGCCGTGAGTTAGCGGGCCGTAAATGGGCTATATACAAACTTGCCGTTAACAGGCTTTCCATGGGCCGCTCCGCTACCTTTTGACCAAGTGAAACGGGCCGGCCTTTTCACCGGAATGGGCCTCTGTTGGGGTCATGCCACATGTCGACGTATCATAGGCGCCTCGTGTCCAATGAGTGGATGATATCTGTCCCAACGGTGAGCCGACACGTGGTTCCTGTGGCCATCGAGAAAACATGGATGTACATGCCTGACAGAAAACATGACCTACTGTGACAAACACGTATTATCACGGAAGTGTATTTTTTTGCAGTGTCCACTTTATTGTCATCTTCTGTTGCCACTTCTTTTGTTCGGCATCACCATCCATCTGCATTGTCATACGCGCCGTAATCTTTCGTTCGCTGGAGCTTGATTCATCTTGGAGTGAAAACAAAAGATCAAGAAAAAAATTGAAAGAGAGAAGAAATATCTTTGTGTTGCTTTGGCTACTGGTTGCCACGTTTTGGAGGTGTTCTTGGATAGGAAAAAAGAAAGCAAACAGAGAAATAGGGAGAGAGAAGTTAAAAAAACTGCTGGTTGCTATGTTTGGCTTGGTACTTGTTTCCCATGTTGCTTTTTCTTTGGGCAAGAGTACCGTTGTGTTGTTTGGAAAGACATAAAGAATAGGCTGGAAAAAAAGGCAACCGTGGATCTGTTTCCTAATACTTTTGGAAGGTAGCGAAAAAAAGTTCAAGAAAAATATATAGCAGGAGATATTCTCGTGCAGAGAAGTAAAGAAAAAGGAACGTGAAAGACAAGCTGCCACGTTTGGATTTGGGGAGTCTGATTCCTTTGTTAGAAAAATCTGGTTTGTTGACCTAATAATACTAACTGCCATGTTTGGATTTGGAAGTAAAAAAACTGACCGGTCAATTGTTAGAGCTGATCCGAATAGTCAGGAAGAAATTGAGGAAGGAAAGATATTAAAAGGTGGAAGTTTGTCCATCGGTTGTGCCCATTTGGCAAGTTGTAATTACTGATACGCGCCGGTCCGCCGGCGGAATTTTCGGCCGGCCGGTCACACCGCGTACACACGATTTAAATAGCTACAGCCGTAAGATGGTCTTCCTTTCCCCGACTGTTTCGTTAAGGAAACAAAGAAAAAGCCATGGCACCCGTCATGAAGTACAACCCATAATCCTCTCCAGAAATCAGCTAGCTAGCCGGCCATCCTCGCCGCTGATCGGCGTCCTCGCCCGCCTGTCTCACCGCTGATCGCCGTCCTCGTCGCTAGTGGTCACCATCGCATCCCTGACCTCGCCGGTTTCAGCAGGATGTCGCCTTCGCTCGTAGCAAAACTACGTTGTCATAGCAAAATGCCCCACGTCTCTATCCTTGCCGCACCTAACCGCCGCCATCATATCACCCGTGTCACTGCACCATCGTGCCTCAGATCGCAGCACTCAGTGTCGCCACTCGCATCCAGTTGAAGCTTTTTCTCATACTAGTTGAAGCTTTTTTCATGCCCATTGAAGCTTTTCTCCACCGGTCGATGCAGCGATGCTCGCTGCATGGGGTTGAGCGAACGACAATTGCCAATGAACGCCATTTAAATGGACGTAGCAAAAATTCTCGCTGGTTGTAGCAAAAAACAGCGACGGCTGCAGCAAAAACATCGTCGCCGCTGTCCTGGGTCGCATCTCCGCCATTAATGAATGTAGCAAATTTCTCGTCGGTCGTAGCAAAAACCGATGACGGTTGCAGCAAATAACCATCTCCATCATCACGGGTCGTAGCTTTGCCGTTAGTGGATGTCGCAAAAAATGTTGCTGGTTCCATCATGCCGCGACGCATGCAGCACTCGTCGCCCTCAAGCTCGCAGCTCCATGACGATGTGGGCATGGCCATGGTCGCCACGGTTACATCACCGACAAAAACGGATGTAGCTTCGCGGGGCTGTGGTTGCAGGTTCTTTCCCCATCCTCCATGGAACTTCAGCTAGCAGTAGTGAACATGGATCTTGGAGACGACCTAGAGAAGAAGATAAAGAGGAAGGCTGAAAAAAAGAAACAAGCGGACGTCCTGGGCCAAGAAGGAAAGACGGAGACGTCTGTACGCAGGATCCCCGTACGATCAAGTGGTGCGAGGGTGACCGGCCGAAGCTTTGGCCGGTGCGCCGTTGTCAAACCTTTCCTTTTCCTTTATGCTCGCCGCATAACACTCCACCCCCTGTGCTCATCGTCATGGCTTGATGAGGCACGACCTGGATCGTGCCACTGATTTGGCCCGATCTTTCACGATGCAATAACTTTGTAGATCCACCGATAAAAAATACTTCCAATTACACGAGCAGTACGTGTAACCTGAAGCAGGGGTGACGACGACCAACGGACAATTCCTCGTCTCACGAGGAACCTCTCGCTGAAGTAGACGTAACCAGCACGCAACCCATCAAGAACGACGGACCTCGAGCCAAGTGCAATTTTCACGCAGAAAATTCACACAAAATAAATACCACGGACACCCAAAAAGGACCGCTTAATAGTCGATACACGACATTGTCTAACTCTCAAAAATAACCTCCCGTACATTGGCTGTAGCCAGCCCTCTTTATGGGTGTCACATACTTGGTCGAACCGACCCAGGTGCTAGCTAACTTCCATCCAGACTCTATCTCTCTTTTCTTGTTTTATTTAAACTAAACAAAGCTTATCTAATTAACTAACCGGCAAGATTGATCACGTAAGAACCTGGACTCAAAGAAAAGACAACGAAACTAGTACTAGTGGATAAAAGAAAAACTTGACTCTCACGTTGTCACACAAGAACTTGGAGTGGAATTCTTTCCAACGAAAAACCAACTGGATGGTGGCGTTCTAAACGTCGGCTTGATCGCTTCATCCTCGGGTTCGATTGCTGATGGAAACTTCACGAAAATAGATTCAATATAAAACACATGTTCACTGACCGCCTGTGTTTGCACGTCTGGTACCTTGTTCATATTCTTCTTCTCCAGAAACCACTTACATTTTTCTGATACTTGTTGCATCAAATTCCAGCGGGCTAAGTTTCTGTCCTTTTGTGTAGAACATGAAATAGCCTGAAATATTTTTGAACGCAAAACAATAGTTTCGGCACTAGTGATCACATCATCCACTCCCTCTTGAAACGAAGTCGTCCTCGGTTTCATGAGAGCTTGAGGGACCTTTTCTACTGAAAGAAAATCACCCCCTCCACCTGAAGAGAAACTGTCTTCAATTTTTTGTTTTTCTTGGGACCCCTCTCCTTTCGCACTTTCAATACCATATCCGAGAGGATTAATTTATCATTCATCGATTTAAGTGTCCTTTGTATGCCTTTATGAATAAAAGTGTATGTGTTGGCCCTTCCAGAATGTTGCACATTACGGTCATACTGCCAAGGTCGGCCTAGTAGTAAACCGCAAACTTCCAACGGCAAAACATCCCATTCCACCTCATCGACATACTGTCCAACTGAAAATGGTACACGCACTTTATGTGTAATTTTGAGCTTCCCACAACTGTTCAACCACTCTAAATGATATGGTTCGTCATATTGCCATGTGGACAAACCAAGCTTCTCCACCAACATCTTGCTAATGCCATTAGTGCAACTGCCTCCATCAATAATTAACTTGCACGCCACACCTTTAATGTCACACTGAGTTTGAAATAAACTCATGCGCTGACCTTTGTCCACTGTCAAGTCATCTTCATCATGTACCCTCTTAAGTTGAATATTCAGCCCACTCGTTGGTACTGCTGGTTTCTCTTTGTTCTTCTCATGTGAAGAAATATTTTTAGTTCCAACAAGACTATCCTTAGCCTTTTTCATTTCTAGCAAAATCTGCTCTACTTCTTTCTTTGCATTAATTGCAGCATGTGCTCGGTCTCTTCTCTTACGATCTTCCAAATATTGTTCGGAAGAGTATGCTTCAAAATAAATCCATCGACCATTACGAAAAATCTGAAATTTCCTCCAAGAAAAATAGCCAGATTTATCAATCTGTAGCTCCCTCTTTTTTGTCCAAGATTTACCAAGTATCAAGCTACACATATACATATGATATGGAAGAACATCACAGAAAACTGAATTGGTAAATCCACAAAATCCAAAAGTCACCTCTACTTGATGTTTTATTGTCACAAATTTTCCCTGCCATCTAAGCTTATATGGGTCTGGATGTTCTATTACTACTAGCTTCAATGCATCAACCAAGGTTTGACTCACCAAATTTATTTCTGAAGAACGATCAAACATTGCAGCACAAGTAGTTGGCCCAACCTTCACTCTTGTGTAGATTTGAAACCATGAAAGGGCTCATGACGGATCCTTCTCACATTGGGACATCTCACCATCAAAAGAATACTCCATCCTCATCGCAGTTTTATAATCTGTATGAACAAATTAAAGAGGAAAGTTGCACCGTAATAAACCCAGTAATCTGATACTAACTGATGAGGCACGACCTCGATCATGTCGCTGATTTGGCCCGATCTTTCACGATGCAATAACTTTGTAGATTCATCGATAAAAAATAATCCCAATTACACGAGCAGTACGTGTAACCTGAAGCAGGGGTGACGACGACCAACGGACAATTCCTCGTCTCACGAGGAACCTCCCGCCAAAGTAGACGTAACCAGCACGCAACCCGTCAAGAACGACGGACCTCGAGCCAAGTGCAATTTTCAGGCAGAAAATTCACACAAAATAAATACCACGGACATCCAAAAAGGACCGCTTAATAGTCGATACACGACATTGTCTAACT
Source organism: Aegilops umbellulata (assembly GCA_032464435.1). NCBI lineage: Eukaryota > Viridiplantae > Streptophyta > Magnoliopsida > Poales > Poaceae > Aegilops > Aegilops umbellulata. The sequence continues at coordinate 187,309,848 of CP136058.1, forward strand.
CTCAAAAATAACCTCCCATACATTGGTCGTAGCCAGCCCTCTTTATGGGCGTCACATACCTGGTCGAACCGACCCAGGTGCTAGCTAACTTCCATCCGGACTCTATCTCTCTTTTCTTGTTTTATTTAAACTAAACAAAGCTTATCTAATTAACTAACTGGCAAGATTGATCACGTAAGAACCTGGACTCAAAGAAAAGACAACAAAACTAGTACTAGTGGATAAAAGAAAAACTTGACTCTCACGTTGTCACACAAGAACTTGTAGTGGAATTCTTTCCAACGGAAAACCAACTGCATGGTGGCGTTCTAAACGTCGGCTTGATCGCTTCATCTTCGGGTTCTATTGCTGAAGGAAACTTCACGAAAATAGATCCAATATAAAACATATGTTCACTGACCGTCTGTGTTTGCACATCTGGTACCTTGTTCGTATTCTTCTTCTCCAGAAACCACTTGCATTTTTCTGATACTTGTTGCATCAAATTCCAGCGGGCTAAGTTTCTGTCCTTTTGTGCAGAACATGAAATAGCCTGAAATATTTTTGAACGTGAAACAGTAGTTTGGGCACTAGTGATCACATCATGGCTCGCAGAGAAGCAGCAGCCCCCCCCCCCCCCGGCGCGCTTGCAGCACTGCCTTCCCCCGCTCGCCCATGCTGAACGCCTCGCCGCCCCACACGCTCATTGTCGTCGCTCGTAGAAACAGCAGCCGCCCCGCTTATAGCTTCCCAAATGTCGTATGCAGCCCTCTATTTGCGGGTTCCAGCTGCTACACACGTCGGTTGCAGCTCACCTTTTGAGGGGTCAAAGCTCGCCATCATCCAGTCGCCGTTGGATGCAGCTGGCTGGCCACCGGTTGTACCACCGCCTGTGCCGGTTGCAGAACTTTCCTTCGCCAGTTGTAGCAAAATTCAGTGACGGTTGCAACAAAAATTTCGCCACTGCCTTCATGGGTCGCATGAACGGTTGTAGCAATTCTCATCGCTGGTCTTAGCAGAAGTCGATGAAGGTTGATGCAAAATCATTGTTGCCGCCGTCGTGGGTCACATCATCAACATGAAATATTTTTAGCAATTATCATCGTCGCTCGTAACAAAAACTGACAAAAGGTTGAAGCAAAATCGTCGTGGTCGTTATCACGGGTCGCAGGTCGTGACATCGATATGAATGGTTGTAGAAATTCCAATCGCCGGTCATAGCAAATACCGATGACTGTTGAAGCAAAAATAGTCATTGTCGCTATCGACATGAAGGATTGCAGCAATTCCCGTCGCCGGTCGTAGCAAAAGGCAACGAAGGTTGCAGCACCGGGACTCAACGGTTGTATCTTCTCCCGTGAATGATGAAAGGAGCAAGGGATGGCAAAGAAGCAAAAGGCAAAGAGGAAGAAGAAAAAAACAGAAAAAAAAGTTGTGTGGGAGAGATAAGAAAAGGGATATCTCACTTGAGGCCCACGAACGCACCTGGCCCAGTCGCTTCTTCGTAAAAAGGCTAGCGAGCGAGGGGCGACCGACCGAGCGCTCGTCCGGTCGTCCGTCGGGAAACGTTTCCCTTGTAATTAGCTGCTACGTTTGTGCCTTGTTATTTTCGGCAGGAAAGGAGAGAGGATCATGTTCAGATCTCTTGCCACGTAGGAGTACAATGAAAGAAATTTTTGACACTTGGAAGGTTTGGATTGGGATATAAAAAAAGGAAACTGCCAATCGGTTCGGTTGGAAGAAAACGTGAATCGTGTCTTAAATATTGAGGTTGTTGGTGTGAGGTTGTTGGAAGAAAAAAAAGGAACTGAGAGAGAATATTCGGCCATATTAAAAGGCAAGTCTGGTCAGCAAAAAAAATTAAAGGAATTAAACGAGATAGTAGAGAGAGAGAGAAAGGAAGGAGAAAAAAACGAAAGTACACATGGATTTGTTGCCGTGGAACATTATATCGGAGTTTGAAAAGCAAAGAGATTGGATCCGCTAAGAAAAGTGACATAAATTCGTGGGAAGATAAGAGAGAGAGAGAGAGAGAATTGGTTTGAAGAAAAGAAAAGTTGGAGCGGAGTTTGAATAGAATAAAAGATAGCCAGGGTTTAAAAAAAAGGGTAGTTTTCTTTCGAGAGAAGTGGAGGACAAGGAATAAAAGGATTATCCGGTGGTGGAAGAGAAGAGACATGCATACTAGTGCTAGTACTACTTTCGAGTTGCTCCATCGCTCATATATTTTTTCATACAATTTGCACTTGTTACCACCGCTTGTGAATTTCACTTGTGTCTTACGCTCGCGTCTTTAGCATGGTCTAGCGTAGGACAAGCACTATATCACTTTGAGCGAGTTTTCAGCTTGCATTAATTAACGTGATTGTAGCATTTATTTTACACATATATAAAGTCAACCTAGCTCCACATATATCTACACTATGCATATGTACGTTCACCTCGCAATCGTTTTACCCAACTTTTGGAGTTATTTGACACTACTGGTTGCCGGTCACCACCTGTTGCATGGTAAGAACTTGTAAAATTTTGATTTGCTATACTACGTGTTTTACCACCACTTCCCAGTAGTTCAGAGGAAAATTATTTTTGAATTTTGTTTCTTATTTCTACTAATCATGACAGGATCCAGAGTCAATTCATGGGCTTTGTCGATCGCGGGAGACATGCCACCACCTATTCAAATAACACAACCGTCACGAGAGGTGCACAAACATCCAGATGCACATGATGAGGTTAATGTTTCTATATCACCTTTTAATGGCCGTTTTAGACCTGCTTTATATATTGAATGGGAGTTATAAATAATATATTTGATTCCCATAATTTTGATGAATGTAAAAGAGTAATGGTTGCAGTTGGTACTTGCACTGGTTAAGCGTTACTTTGGTGGAGTGAATATTGTTGGTTACACCCTGATTATATACCTACTACTAGGATGATTTGAAACCTGCCATGCGACATACATTCGTCCCCGCTTATTATACTCGTGACATGATTAAAAAGTTACAACATTTAAAACAAGGTAGTGACACTGTAACAAAATGTTATGATGATTTACAAACTACCTTGTTGCATTCGTCTTTCGAAGAAAGTGCAGATGATTTTATGGATAGATTTTGTGGAGGATTAAACCATGACATTCAGGACATACTAATTCATGAAAAGTGTTATCCTATGGACCGTTCGCACGTCTTGCTTGCGAAGATGAGCAGGAGATAACAAGACGTGTTGCCAAGAAGACAAACAATCGGAAGGTGCAAATCCCAAGAGTTGCGACGGTTGTTCATTCCACCACTACGCCTACTATGAAAACAACATCCATTATTGTGAGCACTACATCACCTCCACCACGTGACTTTTCGCCACCTAGAGTGCCTATATCATCTAAGTTAACCATAATAATTACTGACAAAGGTATTAATCTTCCACCTCCACACGAGTATGATGAATGCCTTGTCAATTTAAATGCACCATGTGATGAGCTACCCACTAGTTTGATCACGCCAGCTATTTTAGAAGACTATGTTGATGATTTTGACTTTGCCATGTGATAAAAAAATAGTGAACCCATTTAATTAACTATTGATTCCAAAGAACCATGTGAATTAGGGAATAAATCAGATTTGGATCAAATACGTTTGAAAATAATTGTGCCAATGTTTGCTCATTTTGATATGACCTCTAATCTTGGTGATGGTTCATCAAGGTTGGGATGGTTTAATGATGAGCATTGCCAATCTTTTCTTACGGTTAAGAGCTTCACTTCTATGTGCAAACTGAGTTGCAATATTTTCATGCCTTTGACTTCTTGTGATAATATATTGGCTTTATATTTCATGACTTTTGAAGGGTGCTATTGTATAATTGTGTCGCATGTACCACAACTGAGATCAGTAAAAATGAATGAGATATACATATACAATGTGTACACCTTGTCTCTTTTGTTGGCCACATTTCATATTAAGAGACACCGAGGACAGCTTTTTTTCAAGAAGGGGAGGATGATAAGGACCTGGAGGCCAATGTTACACCCACAACCCCTACTACTATACCTATTGGAACAATTAGTATAGATCACGCATGCCAGTTATATTATCATGTTCTTTCGTTTCTCGGTAATGTTTCCAAAGTTCATGAGAATATGATGTTGCCTAACGTCGATACATTTTTGTTGCTTACAATTGATGGGCCTAGCATGGACAAGAAGGATGAACGTTGGAGCATGATCAAGCATGAAGACGAAGGCGCGTGCGAAGAGACAAGAATGGAGTTTGTAGTGGAGATTTCCGCACTTTGAGGCCACCATGATGACATACAAGAAGATGGACGAAATATACAAGATGACATTCTATAAATTTTGTCCATAGCTTATTATTGGTGTTGCGCCACCTTATTTTTGGGCCAGGCCCATGTAATTTCGAAATAATTCTTCATAGGCTATTTTTAGAGTCCATATTGTAGGGGAAACGAACCGGGAGGTATTTTAGTCCCACCTTGCCAAGGGTGGACGAAATCTCCTCTCTTTTCCCCTATAAATATAGCCCTTAAGGCATCGTTTAGACTTGGGTTTTATTTAGTTAAAAGTTAGCCATCGCTGCAACTTTGTGTACTTCGTTTGTGTCCAACAATCAGACCAAGACGGCTTAGGAAACCCCACTTTTATCAATACTTCATCCATATTCGCAATATTCGGATTGCTTAATCATATTCTTGCTTGTTTTTCGATTGCTTGCAGGAATAGACCTTTCTGGTCACGTTGATCATGCTCCGTAGTGTTCAATAACCTCTCGGAGTTGGTTTAGCGATTGCTAAGGCGCAACATCATGCACGTTTGTAGTTGGACTGTCAAAGTCATCGCCACCAAATCGATAGTTATCATCTCATCAAAACATCGGGACCCTCGCATCTATCAAACTCATTTGGACTATTCACTTGGGAATTCTTTTGAATTTCCCCAAGTGACTCCTAGCACTCTCAGCCCATCTCTAGACTTCATCTCTCCCAAAATAATGCCATGGAAACTTTTTATTCAATGGCATACTATTCATTTTCCCTCTGAAAATGAATATTTTTCAGTTCTCCTCTAAAGCAACCCCTATTTTTATAGCTCCTAAAATCCTAAATAATTCCCAAATATTCGCTAGGGCATACCTCACCTTTCGATGCAAAATATATCCCATGATTATGACTAAAAATTTCCTCAAGAAAATATTTTCCCGTCTGGACAAAACAGGCACTTTGTGAAGGAAGTGCACTTTTGCATGATCCATTTGAGCTGAATTTTTTATAGCTTAGCTACCTTCCAACCCAACCTAACAAACTTGGTCTTGGGGTATTGATCTTCCCCGTGACCCGCCTTGAATGCGTGATGTGGGGTTCGTGCGTGGGGGGGGGGGGGGTTGCTGCATGCTTGCATCACACCGTGGTAAATGGTAAAGAGGGGGCCCACGCCTTCCCCATAAAAATGGAAAACCGCAGGCGCGCTGCTCATTTTACCCCCTGTGCCTTTCCCAATCTCGGAACTGTCACCCCCTTCTTCTTCCTCATGCTCTTGCATTTGCCCGCCGCCACCACACCCTCATTGCCCTTAATCCTCCATCTCCTCTCAGTTGCTATGGCGCCCAAGACAAGCAAAGGCAAGGGGGCGGCCAAGCATGCCGGGGAGAAGGAGGCGCCGGAGAGCGAGTTGGCGGCGCTTTGGACGTAGCACGCCTACTCCCCCTTGACGGTCGATGTGGTCCATCTCAGGGACTACTTCAGGCCCCTATGGGGGAGGGAGACGACAAGGCACCCTACCACACGCATCGTCCCTACCGATTTTGCCAAGGCCGGCCCAAATCGGTACCCCTTCTTTGTTGAATACTTCTCTTTCGGGCTCTGCCCCCCTTTCTCTGATTTCTTCAATGACGTCATGCACACCTACGCCTTCCATCTTCTCGATCTTACGCCGAATGTCGTGGCGTGCATGGCCTTCTTCACCCATCACTGCGAGGGCTTCACCAGAGTGCTCCCTAGCATGGCTCTCTTCCGCCACTACTTCTACCCTCGCATCCAGCAAGGGGGCGCCATCTCCGGCTGCATCACCTGGATCCCTAGGTCTCAGGAGAAGGGCACGTACCCGAAGGGTGCCCAGAAGGAGAGGTGGGAGGAGTGGCGGAGCAGGTGGTGCTGGATCGATGAGGAGGATCCACGGGAGTTCTGCCTGGTTCGTCGGACTCTGCTGGTCCGCCACAAGGACTAGAGCGACCTCGACGCCAATGACAAGAAGCTCTCGGTCGCCACCACCAGGATCAATCTCCTCACCGTGGCTGGGCTCACCCTCGAAATGATTGGGGCTGATTTCATCCGCCGCCGGATTGGCCCACTGCACAACAAGGGGAGGCCGGCTTGGGACTACAGGAACGCGGCTGACATCATGAGGCTCCGCCCTGGCTTGAAGCACAACTTCACGCTGATGGGCATGCTCACTTTTGCCAGAGGCTCTTCCAGCTCAAGGTGAGTGACGACTGCAGGGGTAAGAGGACCGGCAGAGCCAAGAAGGCTGGCATGACCGCCAAGGTGTCTCTGTTTGGGTTGCCGGCGAGAGTGGTCCCGTTGAGCAACAACTCTCGCTAGACCGCCATCATTGCCATTATGCCGGACTTCAATGCGCATGGCCTTGATCCACTCTGGGACGAGCCGCAAGCGGAGGAGGTACAGGCGTTCTTCACCAACTTGTCGGAGAATTATGTCCGCGATGAGCCACTGCTCATTCGCGACACCACCAAGGAGGAGCTGGACTACATCGCCGCCAGGGCGGCGGATGCGGCGCTCGCCAAGGAGGCTGGCAGCACTACCACCGTGGAGGAAGAGGCTGACACGGCTGCGGAGGAGAAAGAGCTCGCCGGATGGGCGGAGTCTGCTGAGGAGGCAGGCAGCGTCAGCACCGCCCCCCTCCTCATTGAAGACGTGGTCGAGGAGTCGGCCGAAGAAGAGGCCGAGGCTGATGACCCCTCGGCCACAGGGAAGAGGCACGTCCTGTGGCGGGCTAGCTCCGGTGAGCCGGTCTGGCCCGACAGGACCGCGCAGCGGCAACAGGTCCAGCAGCAGTCCATGCGCCAGACGAGGGCCGCGGCGACGAAGGCCGCGGTAGCGAAGAAGGCGGTCAAGGCCGCGGTAGCGAAAAAAGGCGGCCGCTTCCTCCTCGTCCAAGCGACGCCGGACCCCATCCCCTTCTCCTCCTCCTTCGGATGGCACCCCGGAGGTTAATTTTGACCTCGGGTCATTCAGCCCGAAGAAGAAGAGGAGGCTAGTGGAAGAGCAGGTGGAGGACGAGAAGCACTTTGCCCTCCATCATCTCCTAACCCCACGCCTGTGCTATCCTCCTTTAACTTGATGTTATCCTCACAGGGACATGAAGACGTTAGCCCAGAGGGTGGCGAAGAGGGCCAGGGCCTCGACGGGCGACAAGCCCCCGGCGAGCACTCCACGCACACCGGAGTTGGTGGTGATCAGCCCAGACGACAGCCCCCGATGCAGCCCCCGCTTTAGCCCCCAGCGTGAGTTCACTACTCACTTCCCGTTGGTGTGTGTTGGGGCACGATCCCTTGGTGCTAACCTTGTCGGGTTCCCAGGAGGAGGGCGGCAGCAGGAGGAGCCGCTCAGGGCCACCCCCAACATGCGACCCCCATCGACCGCGCCGCCCAGACGGGCGTCCCCGACAAGGGCACCAAGCACTAAACCCACATGCACGGAGGAGGAGGAGGAGAACTTGGGTGGCAGTGGCTCCATCCCGGCAACGAATGTTGGCGGGGAGGGAACCACTTCTTCCCAGCTTGGCACGGGTACGTGGCCTGCCTCCTGTCCCTGTCTTTTCTTCTTCTTCTTTTTTTGAACCTTGATTTTGGCCTCGTCTCATTCTCCTTCTTGGTATCCAGACCCTCCCTCGGCGGACCAGGAGGATATTGATACCGTCATCGAGGAGGTCGCCAAGGACGCCGAGGCCGAGGCCGACAAGATTGCTGCCGAGGAGGCCGCCAAGACCGCCGCTGAGGAGGCCGCCAAGGGGCCTGCCGGGGAGGCCGGCAATGCCGCTGCCAAAGAGGTCGGCAAGGCTGCTGCCGAGGACGCCAGCAAGGGGCCTGTTGGGGAGGAGGTGGCCGACGACCAACCTTCCTCCCCTACAGCCCCTGTCCCGGGCAAGTACTTGAAGGTGGGCGACAACCTGTTCGTCAACCTCCCAGGGACAGTGAGCACCAGGGCGCCAGCCAAGGGGGAGGTGTTTGACGACGAGGCGCTTGCCACCGCCGGGCTACAGGTTGTTGATGAACCGAGCAATGACGGTGTCGGTTACCAACAGGAGCAGCTTCTCCGGGCCATGAGTTTCAACTTCCAGAAGCTCGAGGAGCTCCACCATGCCCGCCTAGACAAGGCAAAATCCAGGATGGCGGCAGCGGACAAGGTGGAGGAGGATTTTGAGGAGGGCATCGCTCAGACGCAGGCGTGGTTCTGTGAGGCTCAGGAAGAACTGAAGGCTGCCCAGGGTGAGCTTGCTAAGCGCAAACGAGAGCTTATCCTGAAGCAGGCTGACGTCAAGAAGGTCCAGGAGGTGGCGAAGGAACATGCCGCCAAGGATGAGGCTGCTCGGCAATAGCACCAGGCTCTACTAAACTCCCAGGAGGAGGACCTTGCCGCTCGTGAGGAGGCGCTCGCCGCCATACACCGCGGCAAGGATGAGGAGGTCGAGAGGCTCATCGCGCAGCGGACCCAGGAGCTGGAGAAGAGGCACAAGGACGCGCTCGATGCTCAGGCTCGGGTTCACGACGACGAAATGGAGAGGGTGGAGCTGGAGCGGGATGGGATGAAGAAAGTGGTATTGGAGTTGATGGAGGGGAGGGACATGGGCTTTGGCGGACGCCCAGGCCACAGTCTCTCATAAGGCCAAGCTGCTCTCCAAGGCCAACGACTCCATCAATGACCTTAAGCTGAAATTAGATGGCTTGGACGGGAAGCTTTCGGAGGCCGGAGCTCGTGAGGAGACCCTGAACAAGGCCCTGGAGGACTAGAAGCTACTGCGGAGCAATGACGCCGCCGAACACAAGGATTACGCGAAGAGCGTAAACCTCTGGATCAGTCGCCTCGTCGATGTTGCGGCGAGGCTCACCATGCAGCTGGCTGCCATGGGCATGCCGAACTTCAAGTACTCCCTGGAGGTGAATATGAGCCCCAACGCCAGGCTGACCTTGTTCTTCGAGGGCATCCTTGAAGCCCTGGAGCAGCTTCGTTCCAACTGAGCGACCTCTCTGGCCAATGAGGCCTAGAAGCTCTGTCGGGGTGCCCTGACCAAGGTCCTCACCAAGGTGGCGTACTGGAACCCCAACGTCGACTTTGCCGACGAACTGGAGAGCTTGCCGGAGGATGTGGACCTCGCGGCGCTCGAAGAGCATATCGAGCCCATCATCAAGCGCGTCGACGGAGTCAGGAGGGTGGAGGGCCAGCGCCGAGACTAGGCACCCCGTTTCTCATTGGCGCTGCGAGTTCAGGACCAAGACGATTTTATCTTAAGTTAGAACTGCGGCAACAATTGATGTAATATAACTCTGCAGTACTTTAAGATGAAACAAGTTGTGATGCCCCTGATTCAATCGTACACTAATCATACACGCAAACATGTACGATCAAGATCAGGGACCCACAGGAAGATATCACAACACCACTCTAAAAATAAAAATAAGTCATACAAGCATCATAATACAAGCCATCGGCCTCGAGGGCTCGAATACAAGTGCTCGATCATAGACGAGTCAGTGGAAGCAACAATATCTGAGTACAGACATAAGTTAAACAAGTTTGCCTTAAGAAGGCTAGCACAAACTGGGATACAGATCGAAAGAGGCGCATGCCTCCTGCCTGGGATCCTCCTAAACTACTCCTGGTCATCGTCAGCGTCCTGCACGTAGTAGTAGGCACCTCCGGTGTAGGAGGAGTCATCGTCGATGGTGGCGTCTGGCTCCTGGGCTCCAGCATCTGGTTGCGACAACCAGGTAGAATGGAAAGGGAGGAACGAGGGAGAAAAGCAACCGTGAGTACTCATTCAAAGTACTCGCAAGCAAGGATCTACACGAAAAATGCATGGGTATCTGTGAAAAAGGGCAATATGGGTGGACAAGACTGCAGAATGCCAGAATAAGAGGGGGATAGCTAGTCCCGCCGAGGACTATGCTTCTGGTAGCCTCTATCTTGGAGCATGTAGAAGAGAGTAGATGGTAAGTTCACCAAGTAACATCGCATAGAATAATCCTACCCGGCGATCCCCTCCTCGTCGTCCTGTTAGAGAGCGATCACCGGATTATATCTGGCAGTTGGAAGGGTGTGTTTTATTAAGTATCCGGTTCTAGTTGTCATAAGGTCAAGGCACAACTCCAAGTCGTCCTGTTACCGAAGATCACGGCTATTCGAATAGATAAACTTCCCTGATCCCATTTGGCTGGACACACTTTCCTGGGTCATGCCCAGCCTCGGAAGATCAACACGTCGCAACCCTACCTAGGCAGAACAGAGAGGTCAGCACGCCTGTCTAAATCCTATGGTGCAGGGGTCTGGGCCCATCGCCCATTGCACACCTGCACGTTGTGAACGCGGCTGGAAGCAGACCTAGCCCCCTTAATATAAGCGCGAGCTTACGGTCCAATGCGGCACACACCGCTCAGTCGCTGACGTCACGAAGGCTTCGGCTGATACCAAGACATCGAGTGCCCATAACTTTCCCACGTAGTTGGTTAGTGCGTATAGACCAAATGGCCAGACCCAGATCAAATACCATGAACTCGTTAAGCGTGTTATTCTGAAGTAACCGCGGACGCCGACCAGGGCCAGGCCCACTTCTCTCCTAGGTGGTCTCAACGTGCCATGTTGCTCCGCCACAAAGTAACAGTCGGGGGCAGTCGGGAACCCAGGCCCACCTCTACCGGGATGGAGCCACCTGCCCCTTCAACCCCCATCTCCGAACAGTATCATAAGTAATGTAATAGTATAAAGTATATAGCATATGCCCGTGATCACATCCCGAAGTGATCACGACCCAGTAGTATAGCATGGCAGACGGACAAGAGTGTAGGGCTACTGATGGAATACTAGCATCCTATACGAAGCATTTAGGATTGTAGGTAAGGGTAACAATTCTAGCAACAATGACAGGCTATGCAGCAGAATAGGATTAACCGAAAGCAGTAACATGCTAGACTACTCTAATGCAAGCAGTATAGAGAAGAATAGGCGATATGTGGTGATCAAGGAGGGGGGGCTTGCCTGGTTGCTCTGGCAAGTAGGGGTCGTCAACAACGTAGTCGGTCGGGGCACCAGCAGCGGCGTCGGTCTCATAGTCTACCGAAGAGAAGAGGGGGAAGAAACAATGAATACAATGCAAACACATGCGTAATGATGCATGACAAATCAAACTACGGGGTTAGGTGTGCCCTAACGGGGTAAGAGGTGATACCGGCAAAGGGGGGAAACATTCGGGAAAGTATCCCCGTTGTTTCACATTTTCAGACAGATGAACCGGAGGGGGAAAGTTGTGTGTTCGATATCCTAGGTGTGTGTGGCGGACGAACGGGTTGCATATCCGGATTCGTCTCGTCGTTCTGAGCAACTTTCATGTACAAAGTATTTTCATCCGAGTTATGGATTATTTTATATGATTTTTCAAATTTGAAACAATATCCTAGATTTATTGTTTATTTATATTTCGAAATTAAACCGTAGAATACTTTTGTCACTTAGTGATACTCTAGCCACAGTGTATGACAGTGGGGCCAGTGGGTTTGGGTTGACCCAGTCAATGGTTGACTGGTCAACATATGAACAGTGTAGGGCCACATGTCATTGACTTAGATAATTTCTTAAATTTGTTGTTCCTTTAAACTAACAATGGGTCCACATGTCATCTACCATTAGACTAACTTAGCACACTAATTGTAAATCCTAATGTAAACTAGTCCTAAATAAACAATGGCCGGCCACACACACAACGCACACACACACGGTACACACACATACGGGAGCAGCGTAGAGCATTAGCAATGGCCGCACAACAGCAGCGATACGCAGCGGCAGGCAGCAGCAGTCAGCGAGCGCGCGGGGCCTGGTGGCTGCAGCAGCAGTACGGCGGCGACGGAGCAGCAAGAAGCAGCAGCGGGCAACAGCGACTGCGGACGCGAGGAGCGACGGTCGAAGGCGGGCGCGCAGTGGTGGCGAGTGGCGGCGGCCGCCGCATGTCGAGCAGGGGCGGCAAGCGCCGGCAGTACTCGGCACCAGCAGCACGCAAGTAGCAGTAAAATGTAGCGGCAACAGTAACATAGCTTTGGCAGCAGCAGAGCAAGGTAGAGCAGCAGTTCAGAGCACGCACGCATTCTAAGAAACAAAATACAGGAGGATTCGCACAAGGGGACTAGCACGAGACCTCTGCATGCCGAGACCGCCGGAGACTCCGCCTCCGCTGCGGTGGACAGCGAAGTTCTCTACTGCAGCCCTCGACGGTAGGCAAGACTGGCGTCCCGGAACCCTCTGGCTCGATCGCCCCCACAACTTCCTCTTCCTGAGGAATGTCGACGGCAAGGTCGAGGAAGGAAGGCTGCTTCGCGACGGGGAATGGGTCGCCCCGGGGTCCGAGATGGTACTGCTCGACTGCGTCGTGCACGTTGGTCACCGCGTGCACCCGGATCGGCGCCGGCTCACCCTTGCGCCGGGTGATCTATCGCCCAAGGCTCTCTCTCCGGCATCGACTTCGCAAAGGCCGGGATCACGGTTCGAGGTTCTGGCCGTCGAAGGAGACGAACCGGAAGTGGATGTGGAGGTGGATTGCTTGGTGTTGGCGAGTCAGGTTGCGGACGCGGCTCTCTCCGATGCTGAGTGTGACGAAGGTGGGCACTGGTCTACTGTGAAATCCAAGAGGAGGAAGATGAAGGAGGAGATTGCAGAAGAATTCTGGGCGGATGTCGGGTATCCCACACCGGCGTCGCGTTTTTGGGAGCGAGGCTCGTCGTCAACCTCGTTCCAATCCAGGCAGGTGAGAGATAGTCCAGTTTCTTCTAATGTCCAATCTTCTGCTCGCAGGTCTTCACCGAAGCACCTCGCTATCGGCCCGCCGGCGCGGCCGGCCTCCCGTGGAGTGCAAATGCGCCCATGGAAGGGCCCACTGCCGAGGCCGCGACCTCTGCTTCCGGTGGCGCTTGCTGACTTCCTCCCGGAATCGACGTCGGCGGCGGTGGCTGATCGGCCGACGCTGATTGCGGATCAAGATGGAGACGGGATTCAAAATCAAATTACGCCACCATGTGGGGACGGGCCCAAGGTGTTGGACGTGCCAAAACCAGCCTTGCGCCTGGGCCGTACAATGCGATGGATCGATCTAACAAGGAGACCATCAGGAATACGTAACCCTACCGCGTCCGCTGCCCCCACATCATCCAACACTATTCGTCCCGAGCCGCCGCCTTCCTTCGCCCAAGTGCTGCTCGGAAGATCGTCAACCATGTCCGGTCGTCCGAATCAGCCACCCAAGGGCTCGGGACAGGCAGCTCCTCTTCCGCCCGCTGGATCAACACCGGGGAACTCCGCTGGCTTTGGTGCGTCTGCCGGACCTTTCCGTTTTGGTGCGCCTTCATCCCATGCATCTGCGGCTGCGTCAGCCATTCCAATGGCCGCAGCTTCGGCGCAAGCTCCGGTAACTTTCGGCGCCGGATACCAGCCACCACAAGGGGCCTCTCGCCGTCCCAAGGGCAAGCACAAGGGGGGTCGCCGCGATGCCGCTGTTGCCACTGCAGTCCCCCCGGCTGCGCTCCCTACGCCCGTGTTTCCGCCGGCGGCAGCGCCGACCGTGCCGGCCCATCAAGTTCAAGGCTTCACGGTTGATGCTTCTGGCTCCACAGCCACGGGTGACATGGCAGGGTAGCTTGTGAAAGGTAAAAGAACCGGTTTCTGGTGCTTCAAGTGCAGGTGCGACAAGCACATGTCCAAGGACTGCACAGCGGTTCACTACTGTTATATATGTGACAACTACAAGCATCCCCTCCACCGTTGCACTATACTCAAGCAACCTAGGCCTTGCGCATCACTCGGTGGACACGGAATACTCAATGCTATGTTTGTTCAGTTGCCGGACTCCCTGTTCAAGGAACATATTGCACCCCCCATCTTTGCCGACAGCTTTGGTTAAGATTTCTGATGGTTCTTTGACTGCCGCTGTGGTGGAGGCCGAGGTCGCTAAGATCGTCTCCCTACAGACTTCTTGGAAGTGGGAGGCCATTCCTCATGGGGCCGATTCTTTCTTGGTGTCTTTCCCTTCCATAGAGGTTTTGCATCGAGTGGCAGCTTTTGAGTACAATGTCGAGTCACATGATGTGAAGATCTCTTTTAGTGAATGGAAAGTCGAGGAGGCTGGATCCCTGCATCCGTTACAACCAGTTTGGGTTCATGTCACCGGCATCCCACCCCCTCTCCGCCACTTCCTTGGTCTATGGGCGGTTGGATCCTTTATTGGCGCAACACATGACGTTGACTTGTTATGCTTGCGGTGTCACAGTATTGTGCGAATCCAAGTTGCTGTGCATTCTAAAGATATTTTCGCCAAGCAGGATGGGAGTAATGAAGCTTCAATCTCCTCTGATGTTTACGTCAAGCTAAATGCGTATGAGTTCCGATATGTGCTCGAGGAGGACGACTATGTCCCGGATGCTGACTTCGTACCTCGTATTTGGGAGCGCCATGATGAACATGATGACGGTGCTAACCGAGATGAGGATATGCCAGACAGGGATGCTACCAAGAGAGCTAAAAACACTCAAAATGATAGTGAAAATATATCGTCAGGGGCTAGATATGGCACTAATGTGGTGTCTATGCAAACTTCTACTGTTAGTACTATGCAACACCCTGATGCAGTCCTTCCGAGTATGACACACTGATGGTCAAGATATCCAGAGGACTGTGGAGTCGGAGGGAGAGGCAGCCACCGTTGTGTGTGCTGCAAGCTCGCTCATGGATGCATGTGCACCGAAGAAGCATGCAGTGGTCATGGCTAGCTCCGTGCATGTCCAGCTAGCCGTGGGCACGGTGCATGAGCCCGTCGCTCACATGCATGTGGCTGGGGGCGCGCCTGCACAGCATGCAACGCATGCAGCAACCCCAGTCCCGATGCTCGGGCAGCTAGCTATGGGCAAGGATACAACACCAGCAGTGCACGCAGCTGCTGCCACCTCGGGTTGCGTGCGAGGTTCCCCGACACCATCTGAGTCGACTGCACCAACATGTTCTCCAGTCGCTGTGGTTCCACTCGGTCTAGCAACGGTTTGTGTGCATGGTTCTGCCGCGATGCCCATTGCTACCGTTCCGGTTGGACCGTCGGCGCGTCCCTCTTCACCGACATCTGGGACATTATGGACCCCGACGGCTAAGCCGACGACACCGACGGCGACTATGTCTGGAGGGATTGCTTCGCCTCTCCGACGTAGTAACCGTCATGCCACCTCCGCCGATGGTTCCTCTATGACTGATGAACACTCTCTAGCGAAGGCGATGCGCCGCCAAGCCATGAGAATTTTGGACCCCACGCCAGGTACCCTGTTTGCTCAATCTTTTCTTTCTTTTTCAGATACTCACATTAATAATAGCTTAAATAATGTTGGTGTATTTATGGGAAAGAACGATAAAGAAATTAAACTGTCGGTTGGGGCACTTAAACACATGGAGATTGACCGTTTAAAGGTTTCTCCGAAGTGTAATAACACCCTATCTAACCCCGAAACCGAGGAGGATGATGAAGCGGATGCCAAATATGATGGTCCGCTAGTCTCCCATTTGGTTGGTGATATTACCGAGGTTGGTTTGGATGACGCAAGATCTGGGTCCATGTTTTGTGACTTCACAGCATCTTTGCGAAAATCTAAATCACAATCCTCTAAAAAGAAACAAAAACCGCCCAAGAAGGCGAAAATTTCCACACCAATCCGAGTTTCCACATGAGAGGCATGTTTTGGAATAGCAGAGGTCTCTCAGACTTGGCTAAACATAAACACGTCAGTGATTGTGTGCGAGAACATGAATTGGATTTTGTGGCAATTTTCGAGGCTGGTAAATGTGACTTCCGCCCGCACGTCCTCGATCACCTATCTGGTGGTTTCGACTACACATGGCATAGTCTACCAGCTCGTGGAAGGTCCGGAGGAATCCTTCTTGGGATACAGACCATGACAATGGACTTGTTGTCCTTTTCGACCGGTGAATTTCATATCAAATTTCACCTTCGAAACAGGGCTGATAATTTTACATGGAGCCTGGTCGCAGTCTATGGGGCTGCCCAAGATGTGCATAAATCCGCTTTCCTTCGTGAACTGGTGAATCTGGCTAAGGATAACCCGTACCCAATGCTTATTGGAGGGGATTTCAATATCCTTAGGTACTAGGAAGGAAAAAATAATGACTGCTTCGACACTCACTGGCCTTTCCTATTCAATGTCGTGATTGATAGTTTGGACATTCGGGAGGCTTGTATGTCGGGGCGGCAGTTCACTTGGGCTAATAACCGTTCTGTGCCAACGTACGAGAAGCTCGATAGGGTACTCATGGATACCGAATGGGAGCTAAAATTTCCTATGTTAACCGTACAAGCCCTAGAGAGAATCGAGGCATTATCGGATCATGCACCAATCATTCTTGATTCTAATTCTACGAGCCATTCTTCCCGCCACCCTTACAAATTTGAATTGGCATGGCTGCACCGGGAAGGTTTTTTACAAATAATCAAGAAAGTTTGGGAGAGGCCAGCCATTGGTCGTACACCGATTCAGAGATGGAATTATAAAATAAGGGCCATGAGGCAACACCTCTCTGGATGGGCAAAACACATCAATGGGTTATATAAAAAAGAAAAGCAGCGCCTTTGTACCATCATTGATGACCTCGACAAAATTGCAGAGACCCGCACCTTATCTCAACATGAGATTGAATTGAAAAATCAATCTAATGAGAAGGTTGCCCGTCTTCTACGAGAAGAGGAGATCAAATACTACCAGAGGTCCAAAGCCGACTTCATTCTAATGGGAGATAGTAATACAAGATACTTCCAATTGCTCGCCAATGGTCGACATAGGAATAAATGTATTCATAGTCTCCAATAGGATGAGGGGCGGATCGAAGGTCAAAGGGAACTCAAAAACTATATCACCAACTACTACAAATCTCTGTTTGGAGCGTCGGATGAAGGTAATGTTACCCTTGACGAGACCCGAATAGATGATATTCCACAAGTCATGGCAGAAGAGAATGATATCCTCATAGCACCTTTCTCAGAAGAGCAGGTGAGAGCGGCGGTGTTCCAAATGGAACACAACAAAGCTCCAGGCCCTGATGGTTTCCCCGCAGAATTCTATCAAAAAATTTGGGATATCATCAAGGCTGACCTTTTGTAGTTGTTCAATTGTCTTCATGCCGATCGACTTGATCTATTCAGAATAAATTTTGGCGAGATTGTTTTGGTGTCGAAGATTAAGGAGGCTGAACGGATTCAGCAGTTTAGACCCATATGTCTCCTTAATGTTAGCTTCAAGATTTTCACCAAAGTGGCTACGAATAGGTTAAACTTGATAGCTGACCGTGTTGTCCGTCCATCTCAAACGGCCTTTATGCAAGGACGAAATATACTAGATGGTGTAGTAATCCTGCATGAGACCGTCCACGAGATGCACCGAAAAAACATGAGTGGAGTGATATTCAAAATTGACTTTGAAAAGGCATATGACAAGGTCAAGTGGTCTTTCCTTCGACAGGCCCTAAGGATGAAAGGTTTCTTTGATAAATGGCGCCAGTGGATCCACAATTTTGTAACTGGAGGTAGTGTGGCCATCAAAGTCAATGATGATGTAGGCCATTACTTACAGACAAAAAAAGGACTACGGCAGGGTGACTCCATGTCCCCAATGTTATTTAACATTGTCGCTGACATGTTGGCGATTCTGATTGAGCGCGCCAAGCAGGACGGCCAGATTGCAGGAGTAGTGCCACACCTTGTGGATGGTGGCCTCTCTATTTTACAATACGCCGATGACACAATTCTTTTTATGGAACATGATCTGGACAAGGCTCGAAACCTGAAACTCTTGCTTTCGGCGTTTGAGCAAATGTCGGGTCTCAAAATAAAACTTTTATAAAAGTGAATTGTTCTGCTTTGGAGAAGCCGTTGAGGCGGCGGCCAATTATGCTGACCTATGGGGTTGCGCACAGGGCCAATTCCCGATTAAATATCTGGGAATACCGATTCATTATCGACGCCTCACCATTGCAGAGTGGAAGCATGTAGAGGAGCGTCTAGAGAAACGGTTGAGTAGTTGGAAAGGCAAACTACTCTCAGTTGGAGGACGGTTGGTTTTGATTAACTCTGTCCTCACAAATATGGTTCTCTATATGCTTTCTTTCTTTCAACTCCCAAAAGGGGTCCTAAAAAGACTGGATTATTTTAGATCCAGATTCTTTTGGCAAGGAGATGGTGAAAAGAAAAAATACAGGATGGCCAAAATGGAGCGTGGTTTGTAGGCCGGAAGACCAAGGAGGGCTCGGAATTCATGACTTGCAGGTCAAAAACGAGGCCCTACTCAGTAAATGATTGTTCAAACTTCTTACTGAGGATGGTGTTTGGCAAACCATGCTGCGCAATAAGTATCTAGGTCAAAAGGCGGTGTCTCAGGCATTTTGGAAACCTGGCAATTCACACTTTTGGGCTTGGCCTAATGGCGGCAAAGAAACATCTCTTTCGCTTTGGGTCTTTCGCGATAAAGGATGGGTCGAAGATTCGTTTTTGGGAAGACATCTAGCTAGGCAATGCCAGTCTCCGAGAACAATATCCAGGCTTATACAACATTGTTCGCGATAAGAATAATACTATTGCGCAAGTGCTCAGTTCATTCCCGCCGAATATTTCGTTCAGGCGGGATTTGATTGGCCCCCGACTTGTGTCATGGCATAATCTTTTATCCGGCTGGATTCGATTAACCTGACACAAGGGCGGGATGTGTTTCGCTGGAACCTTACTACATCAGGGTCTTTCACTGTAGACTCTATGTATCGTGCGCTCACACATTCTGAGGTACCAATGAGTAATAACAAGAAAATTTGGAAGTCCAAGATTCCACTAAAAGTGAAAATTTTCATGTGGTATCTTCGTAGGGGGGTTGTGTTAACCAAAGACAATCTCGCACGACGCAACTGGCAAGGGAGTAAGAAGTGATGTTTTTGTACTCATGACGAGACAATCAAACACCTCCTTTTCCAATGCAAGTTTGCACGTTCTACGTGGTCAGTCATCCAAATAGCGTCAAATTTGTATCCGCCCACAACTGTTGCCAATATTTTTGGTCATTGGTTGGACGGTATTTCAAATAGGTTCAAAACGCTAATAAGGGTGGGAGCGTATGCCTTAATTTGGTTGCTTTGGCTATGTAGAAATGATTTTGTCTTTAACGGAAGAAATGCTTCTCCTCTACAGGTTATTTTCTGGTGTACGCAATTGCTACGTATGTGGTCTATGTTACAACGACCGGAGGACCAACCGATGTTCAAGGCGGTGTGTATGCGATTGGAGCAGGTGGCTATGGAGGTTTTTTCCCAACATGGGTGGCAACATAACCTTCGGATCGATCCACCACCTCCATCGACATAGGCATAGTGTCGGTCTATAGGGCTCTACTGTTGCCGATTTGTCGGTTTTTTTCATCAATTTTTGCCAGACCTTCATATTGGGTCGTGTGCATCCTAGTTATGCAGAGGCCGGGTGTTCTCATAATGCTTTGTATCCGCTTGATGCTACATTTGAGATAATAAAATCGCCCTTTATCGAAAAAATACGTACGCGTATGCCCGAGATCGGGCACGTCGGTGAAGGAGGCCTATGGCGTCCAAATCGAAGGGGTAAAGGGGGGTCCGAGGGAGGAGCTCACTATGAGGTGCTTGGCATGCTCGTTGTAGCCGGAGAGAACTGGAGGCGAGCGGATCAACGACGGCGTTGCAGCGGCCGAAGGTAGAAGAGGACGGCGATAGCGAGCTTCCGGTGCACCCCTCCTTGATTTAAAGCGAGGAGGCGGGGGAGTCGTCGATGCTGGAGCTCGTGGACATCCTTCTGGACACCGAGGAGGCTAGTGGCCACGGGATCAATGCGGTGACGGCGACCATGAGCTTCAGGCGACGAAGAGACGAACGAGACGAATAAGAGAGGGGGATTTGGGAGGCTAGGGTTCGTCCGGTGGGTCGGGCTCTAGCTTAACTAGGTCGGGGGTGCTGGCGGATGGCTGACACGCGCCCATCGGCGACGTGGACGGGCGCGCCAGCTCCAGGCCATGGCTCTGCCTCCCTCTGTACAGAGGTTGAGGAAAAGGCCATGGTGGAGGGCTGGGCCTGGTACAGTAGAAGGGTTGGGCTATGCGCACCGGGGGTTTTCCTTTTATTCCTTTCCTTTTCAGTTTCCTTTATTCTTCTCTGTTTAATTTATTTTAGCTACATTTTTCTATTTATTTTAGCTACCAAATGATTTTTGTTAACTATGAAACTTTGCACATAATTCCTAGTCAACACTATAAGGTTGCACAAAAAGTTTGAGGCCAATTGGAACTGTTCAAATTTATAGTTGAATTAAAATGTGTTTATTTAATCTTGTTGTTACACTAAAGTAATTCCAGGGGCAATTTAGGAAACCAAATGAGGTTGCTTCCAACATGTTAATTACTTAGTTAATATTTGCAACTCATCGAACATTTTTATTTGACAATTTGAAGAAATAATAATTTGACTTGTTATTATATCATTTGAATTTGACACCATTTTTATCAAGTGGAAAAATGGCTTTAAAACATGATGACAAGGCACATTAGGGTGAGTTTACTGTGGCTTAATTATCCGGGCGTCACAATTCTCCTCCACTACAAGAAATATCGTCCCGAGATTTAAGAGGTGGAAAACGAGGAAAAGGTCTGGTTACGAATTATAATGAATCTTCCCAGTCTTGGTTGCTCTTCTCGAAGAGGTCGATCCATAGCATTGATGTATTCATTCCTATGCATCAATGCATCATGATGAAGTTGTCTTCCTTCCTTCAGGATCTTCACCAAACTCACGAAAGGATAACAGGGGGGAAACTCTATAAGGACGGGTTCAAACAAGATTGAGCATCGGACAGTTAACTCATGGGAAGAGGCATAAGTATCTCTCGGATTGAAACTTAAGAAGATATCAAGAGCAAGTAAGAAGGTATCATGAGAAGTTTCAAACAGATAGGCAATCGTTCGATGCCTAATCAGAAGGTGAAAGGGTTTCAGAGCATCGGAATAAGTATTGCGGCTAAAACAAGAATAGATCATCTCAAGGAAGGTGGCTCATGAATTACCTATGAGGCCACACGCGAGGAAT
This sequence comes from Aegilops umbellulata, assembly GCA_032464435.1. NCBI lineage: Eukaryota > Viridiplantae > Streptophyta > Magnoliopsida > Poales > Poaceae > Aegilops > Aegilops umbellulata. Next base: position 187,331,256 of record CP136058.1, read on the forward strand.
ATCTTTGGGAACAGGGGGTGTACAGGATAGTCAGGTTTCGATCCTGTGGAACTGTGGGTTATGGGCCCACCATGTGGGTTAAAAGTAGAAAGGCGTTGACAGCTTGCATGGTCATGATAGCAAGGCACGTCAGAGAAGAGACTGTCAGATATGTCGGCAACAACTTCGGTACCAAGGGCGAGGGACGAAGAGAACCATTTTCCTGCTCGTTGAAACGAGGCGGACCTATAGGGAAAGTTCTCGTCCATTGGTGGTTACCGGAATGCCATCAACAAAAGCAACAGGGTCTTACTAACACGGTTGTACACCAAGGTGTTTTCATAAGCAGAAGAATATTACTGCTTAGATCATATAGATCACCAGAAAGGTTAAACAAAACAATGGAAAGGAAAGGTGATCATCATATTAAACAGAACAATGGAAAGGAAAATGTGTTTAAACACATATTTCAAGGGTATATCCTTCCCAAGGACAAGCAGAGCATGAATCCATGACAGGATATAACGTAGAAAAGCCCTTAGGAAAGGGGGGAAGAAATTTCATGACATTACCCATACAACAGTGTTTAGATAATTGATAAAGAGAATTTAGCATTTTGCTTCAAATGCTCTTATTGAAAATCGGAGTACCACCGACATGCTTCGGGGTAGCATTGACATGGTCTTCAAGCGAAGATCGGACTTTGGATACACAAAGGAGCCACCAGGATAAACTTATTAAACAAGGCATTCAATTTCCTCATGGAAAAATGATTAACCTTGTTAAAAAGAAAACTATAACACTAGGTCCTCTGGTCAGGTGTGCTAGGCATGACATCACCTTATAGGGGCATATAGGGACCAATGTTATAACTCTTGAAAATATGTTCCAACCATCATATCTGACCGAGATTCAGATCTGATTGGTGTCAAGATACCTTAGACTCAGGATGCCTGAGAAGAAAGGTGCAACAAAAATTGTCGAGGTGATATTGTAAGATTCTCGGGAATTGAACTATGGAAGCGAGTTCCGAAACAAGAGTTCATCAGTAAACCAAGGAGAGGATGAGGAGCTGGCTGATGGAATCAGCGACAATTCATCAAGATTAACAAAAGATGGATTTCCACAACTATGTGAACAAGGAGATAACATTTGTCAGATCAAATGGTATAATGATGTATGCTCGAGGAAAACATACAAAAAAACATTGGTTGAAAGGTGCAACCGAAATATGGTGCTAGGTTGCATGATCAATGTTAGAATGGTGACTTAAGGAACAAAAGAATTAGAAGGAAACTATCGACCATTCACTTCAAAGCAATAGGGTTGCTAGAAGTTTTGAACTCACACATCAAAGTTCAATTGCCGGTATTCCGATTAGAAACAACACGGGGACCAAGAAATGAACGGAGATGGCGAGAAGTATTTCTATATCAAGTATTCTTAAGAGGTGGTGAAATTCCCATGACATTATTGACATAAAGGGTGGTAATACTCCAAGGTAAAGAAGAACAGATGCTGGATAGAAAGGAACTCAAGGTATAACACAAAACACGGACAAGTGTGTGTTGGAGGGAAGTCAATAAAGTGGTCGATGACAACACAAATCATCGAGAGCAAGGATGGTATTTCTCATCATGAACTCAATTGGTATCCTGGAAGATCTCCAAATGCCGATGATGATCACGACACATTTGTCGAGAGATTTCATGAAGATGTAATCGATTGGCGATGACATCAAGTCAAAGGAATAATGAAGCGAAAGGTTATAGAACCAAGGATACGACACAAACTCGAAGCCAAGCTTGCCGTTCAAGGTGAAATGATATGATGAGGAGGATCGACGTAAGCTTAGCTCATCGTCAAAAATTATGCTCCGGGAACAAGAACCATGTAGCATAGTTGAAATTAGCACTATGATGATATAGCCGATCAGGCTAGAAATGACGTGATCGAGTACAAACTCGTAAGTAAAGAAGATTACTAATAGTTGTTTAATCATGACGCGGACTCGATTCAGTTATCGGTGTCCTTGAGTGTTTAATGACCCAGAACCCATGGAAAATTGGAATCGGCAAGAATAATAGTTGATGAAGAACTCATAATAAGTTATGCAGTTTCATGATATTCTCGAGATAACAGAGGTAAAACTCGAAAGTAGATCAGGATAGAAACTGAACTGGATTGTTGAGTGGCGATAGCAGATACTTTAACCTTGTCAAAATAGACGAGGCACTGGAATGGTTTCCTTTCAGAAATATATTAAATAAAGTTGGCATGGTCAGAACCATAGCTGCAAGTCCAATATAATGACTCCGGAAGAATTATTCAAATGATTCAATAATTTTGCAAGAAGCTTCCATGATAAGTTCTACATTGGGTCCATGGGCATGAACACAAAGTTCAAGGTCGACTACCACTTCTTTAATGCATAACCTTTCATTCACTGCTCTAATAAAAATGATTTCATTGTGAAAACCTACCTGGTGAATTACCAGAGGAGTGTGACCCGTGAAAACTTTCGGGTTCACACAAATTAAGGAAGCCATAGGTTCAACCCATCGGGACATCTTAGAAACATATACCACAACTTTCGAGAGTAATTATCACCAGCTTGAAAGCGGAGCATGGTTGGCCAAACAGGGAATAGGATCTACCAATGGCATTATGTATCAGGGAAAGAACTCCTCAAGGGTTTTGTATACGAAGGACACTGTCGGATGATAATTCAACAAAGGACATGATGGTCCATAATGAAGTTCATGTGAGCATCGGCTCACAATCAGAGGATGAAACAATGCAAGGGCACTGGATTATAGAAACAACTGACTAATTCAAAGCTCAATTGAAAAGGAATTTATGATTTCCAAATCAAGGGATCAAAAGCAAACATTCTGATCGAAATTGAATAAGTTCAGTAGACATAGAAGCACAACCGATAAAGGCATTGATTGGTCAAGAAGCAGCTCGTATCCAAATGACGTCTGAGCCAGAAGGATGAATTCTAGGATCTGACTGAGGATTGAGAGCATTCGCAACATATTGAATCAAGGGACTCGAAATTATAATGACAAAGGATACTAATGAATATTGCTAGTCATATGGAACGCAACCATAATGCAAGCAGACAAGAATTCCAAGAACAACAGGCTGTGAGAATTTTCGAAAGATCAAATAGTATTTCGAAGACTTTGGTGAAACACATGAACAACAGTGAAAGAACGGATACTCGGTAAGTGCGAGGAATTATCCGTAGGGGGTATTCATGTGGCAAGAACTGCAAGGCAGTAGGCACAAAGTATTCTCGCATAATAGAGAGAATTTCAGGGTATCTTGTAATAACAAGATCAACGGGGAATGATTGTATGAATGGCAAGTGTACTTGGTTATCCATTGGGGTTTATCGATGGAATGGAGTTACAAAAGCGATGGCACAAAGTATCGAGGGAACATCGGAGAGTAACTTCAGAACCTTCTAGTGCATCAAGCGATCATCTGTATCGAGTGGCTCTCCGGGAGGAAGTAGTTACAAGAACCTAGAGTTAGAGTTAGTAAAATCATTTAACCCGAATAGAAGAGAGATTAGAGTCCAGAGTAAAGATCGAGGAGTAAAAGATCCTAATACCACCCAATGGCGACGTGGGCCCGTAAGCCACACAGCCATGTTAGTAAAACAGTTTTCACTGACTAGACTCAACTTTGGCCAAGGAGTTGGAAAGGGGGATTCCTACATGCAGTTGGCTCTGATACCAACTTGTGACGCCCCCGATTCAATCGTACACTAATCATACACGCAAACGTGTACGATCAAGATCAGGGATCCCCAGGAAGATATCACAACACAACTCTAAAGATAAAAAAAAGTCATACAAGCATCATAATACAAGCCAGGGGCCTCGAGAGCTTGAATACAAGTGCTCGATCATAGACAAGTCAGCGGAAGCAACAATATCTGAGTACAGACATAAGTTTTTTTGATAGAAATACTGTAAGGGAACCCCCTACAGTATAATTGGTGCAACAAACCCAAATTGCAAGTACCATGCCTTGAACCTGGGTGGGTGGGAAGCCATCAACCCCTTCCCACCACTAGGCTATGCCTTAGTCTGCAGTACAGACTTAAGTTAAACAAGTTTGCCTTAAGAAGGCTAGCACAAACTGGGATACAGATCGAAAGAGGCGCATGCCTCCTGCTTGGGATCCTCCTAAACTACTCCTGGTCGTCGCCAACGGCCTCCACATAGTAGTAGGCACCTCCGGTGTAGTAGGAGTCGTCGTCGACGATGGCGTCTGGCTCCTGGGCTCCAGCATCTGGTTGCGACAACCAGGTAGAATGGAAAGGGGGAAAAGAAGGAGAAAAGCAACCGTGAGTACTCATCCAAAGTACTCGCAAGCAAGGATCTACACCACAAATGCATGGGTATCTGTGTAAAAGGGCAATATGGGTGGACTGAACTGCAGAATGCCAGAATAAAAGGGGGATAGCTAGTCCTGCCGAAGACTATGCTTCTGGCAGCCTCCATCTTGCAGCATGTAGAAGAGAGTAGATGGTAAGTTCACCAAGTATCATCGCATAGCATAATCCTACCCGACGATCCCCTTTTGGTCGCCCTATTAGAGAGTGATCACCGGATTATATCTGGCACTTGGAAGGGTGTGTTTTATTAAGTATCCGGTTCTACTTGTCATAAGGTCAAGGTACAACTCCAAGTCGTCCTATTACAGAAGATCACGGCTATTCGAATAGATAAACTTCCCTGCAGGGGTGCACCACATAATCCAACACGCTCGATCCCATTTGGCCGGACACACTTTCCTGGGTCATGCCCGGCCTCCGAAGGTCAACACGTCGCAGCCCTACCTAGGCACAACAGAGAGGTCAGCACGCCGGTCTAAATCCTATGGCGGGTCTGGGCCCATCGCCCATTGCACACCTGCACGTTGCGAACGCGGCCAGAAGCAGAACTAGCCCCCTTAATACAAGCGCGAGCTTACGGTCCAATGCGGCACGCGCCTCTCAGTCGCTGACGTCGTGAAGGCTTCGGCTGATACCACGACGTCGAGTGCCCATAACTTTCCCATGTAGTTGGTTAGTGCGTATAGACCAAATGGCCAGACTCAGATCAAATACCAAGAACTCGTTAAGCGTGTTATTTCGAAGTAACCGCGGACGCTGACCAGGGCCAGGCCCACCTCTCTCCTAGGTGGTCTCAACCTTCCCTGTCGCTCTACCACAAAGTAACAGTCGGGGGCCGTCGGGAACCCAGGCCCACCTCTACCGGGATGGAGCCACCTGCCACTTCAGCCCTCATCTCTGAACAGTATCATAAGTAACGTAACAGTATAAAGTATATAGCATATGCCCGTGATCACATCCGGAAGTGATCACGGCCCAGTAGTATAGCATGGCAGATGGACAAGATTGTAGGGCCACTGATGGAATACTAGCATCCTATACTAAGCATTTAGGCTTGCAGGTAAGGGTAACAACTGTAGCAACAATGCTATGCAGCATAATAAGATTAACTGAAAGCAGTAACATGCTACACTACTCTAATGCAAGCAGTATAGAGAAGAATAGGCGATATCTGGTGATCAAGGGGGGAGGGGCTTGCCTGGTTGCTTAGGCAAGTAGGGTTCGTCAACAACGTAGTCGGTCGGGGCACCAGCAGCGGCGTCAGTCTCGTAGTCTACCGGAGAGAAGAGGGGGAAGAAACAATGAATACAATGCAAACAGATGCGTAATGATGCATGACAAATCAAACTACAGGGTTAGGTGTGCCCTAACGCGGTAAAAGGTGATACCGGCAAAGGGGGGAAACATTCGGGAAAGTATCCCCGGTGTTTCGCGTTTTCAGACAAATGAACCGGAGGGGGAAAGTTGCGTGTTCGATATGCTAGGGTGTGTGGCGGACGAACGGGCTGCATATCCGGATTCGTCTCGTCGTTCTGAGCAACTTTCATGTACAAAGTATTTTCATCCGAGTTAAGGATTATTTTATATGATTTTTCAAATTTTAAGCATTATCCTAGATTTATTGTTTATTTATATTTCGAAACTAAACAGTAGAATACTTTTGTCACTTAGTGATACTCTAGCCACAGTGTATGACAGTGGGGCCAGTCAACATATGAACATTGTAGGGGCCATATGTCATTGACTTAGATAATTTCTTAAACTTGTTGTTCGTTTAAACTAACAATGGGTCCACATGTCATCTACCATTAGACTAACTTAGCACACTAATTGTAAATCCTAATGTAAACTAGTCCTAAATAAACAATGGCCAGCCACATATGGCTGTGGCACCGCTGGCCACACACACAATTCACACACGCACGATACACACACATACGGGAGCAGCGTAGAGCATTAGCAATGGCCGCACAATAGCAGCGATACTGAAAGTGCTGTTTACTGACTAGAGGGGGGGTGAATAGGCAATTTTTATGGAAGTCTTCAAAACATGAAAGTTTTGAAGACAAACAATAGAAATGATCCTATTGATATGCAGTGGGAGATAACTACACTAGACAAACCATTGTCAAGTATGCAATGAAGTAAATGCTCGAAGACAAATAGTAGCTAGGTAGTAAGGATCAGGATGGAAGATGATATGAAGCCAAACAACGATAGTAGTCAAGCAGTGAAGACAAACAGGTAACGCAATCAGGCGATGACTTCACAAAGACAAACTGTAAAAAACAGAGAGGAAGAGGATAGAACCAGACAATTTTTGAGGACACATGATTTGTTGGACCAGTTCCAGTTGCTGTGACAACTGTACGTCTGGTTGGGGAGGCTGAGATTCAACTCAGAAGACCGCGTCTTCACCTTATTCCCCTTGAGCTAAGGACACACAATCCTCGCCTAATTACTCTAGTAAGTCTTCAAGGTAGACTTCCAAACCTTCATAGACTTCGTTCATCGGCGATCCACAATGACTCTTGGATGCTCAGAACGCGACGCCTAACCGGCTGGAGGATTCACAGTCCTCAAGTGTAAAAAGTCTTCAGATCACTTAGACAGAAAGACTTCAGTGATGCCTAACACTCTTTGGCTCTCGGTGTTTGGTCTTAGTCCTCGCAAGGATTTCTCTCTCTCAAAAGGTTTGGAGGTGGGTTGCTCTCAAACGACAAAAGCCGTGTACTAACTCTGAGCAGCCGACCAATTTATGGTCTAGGGGGTGGGCTATTTATAGCCACTAGGCAACCCGGCCTGATTTGTCCAAAATGACCCTGGGTCACTAAGGAACTGACACGTGTTCCAACGGTCAGATTTCAAACACACACGACAACTTTATTTGGGCTACAAGCAAAGCTGACTTATCCAGCTCTGGATAAGATTTGCTCTCATTGTCTTCGCTCGAAGACATAGGATATTGGTTGAGCATCACTTCAGTCACTCTGACTTTGTTCACTTGGACCCCGCTTAACAGTACGGTGGTTCCTACGACTCAACATAGAAGAAAAGGAAACAACGAAACAACTAAGTCTTCGCGCTCCATAGTCTTCACACAATGTCTTCTCATGTCATAGTCTTCAATGTGAATATCTTCATATACCACCACTATCTTCAATGTCTTCATACATTTTTAGGGGTCGTCTCCGGTAGGTAAACCGAATCAATGAGGGACTACTACCTGTGTTATCCTGCAATTCTCACAAACACATTAGTCCCTCAACCAGGTTTGTCGTCAAAACTCCAAAACCAACTAGGGGTGGCACTAGATGCACTTACAATCTCCCCCTTTTTGGTGATTGATGAAAACTGGTTGAAGTTTTCAACGGGGATAAAATATGTGAAATTGTAAAGGATAGGGTCTTTTCATCATAAGTAGCCAAAGGCTCCCCCTGAAGATGTGCATATAAGTAATTTGCTTTTGGAACACAAATGCACATGGCAGGTTGTACTTGTGGAGATCCTCTTCAACTTATGACGACAATTCATCATGCATGATTTGATGTAACGAAGATAATGACATGCATAATGAAAAATGGACGTCAGCAAGATGATCTAAGTGCAGAAGTTATCATCGCACATGCGGAATTTATCATCGCATCACAGAATAGCAGAAAATGTAGCAGACGGCCATCAAGTTTAAGTGTTACAACTCAAAGAACCAAATGTATCAAAAGCAAGAGTTGTAAACACTAGGCAAAATATAAAGCAACTGCCCGCTTGAAGACTATCAACTCATATGCTTCTCTCCATTTTGTCAGTAAGGACCAAAAAGGTTTGAAGACATAGAGCCTCTACGCGTTCCCAGAAGGAGTAGGAGTAGATGCAGGGTTGGCATCGGGGTTTGGCGGTGCAGACGAACTTGGTGTAGTGTCGATTCGCGCTGAAGTCGGGGGTGTTGAAGTAGCATCATCTTCATCATCAATCACTCTGGCATTCACCGTTGCAGCAGAGGAAGAATAGTCAGAGTCTTCAAGGGATGGAGTTCGACATAGGACAACATTCCTTGGAGGAGTGGAGTCAAACTTGAATCTTTCAGTGAAGCCATCGTCTTGAAGATCTGCTTCAGCACTGAGCAGTGTCAAACTCTTCCATGATCGCCTACAGGTTTCGTGAGTGACAAAAGCATTCTTAGTGGCAAGATTGCGAATGCGATTGACGTCCACTAAGAGACTTTGCATCTGTCGCTTAAGCCAGAAGTGATGCTTGTCTTGTTTTTGATGCAATGCCACAAGAAGTTCTCGGTCATTCAGAACACGAGAGCGCTTTCGAGGCCTTTGGGCAATGGTGCTCTCAGTAGCTTCAGTCTGTGCACGGTGAGGCAAGCGAGTATTTCCAGCCAATGGATAGACACGAGCGACTGCTTGAACCCCTTCAATGTTTTGCGAGAAGCTTTGGTGGACAACATTCTAAAGACTAAGAGGCTCCTTGGCAGGCTCTGGGTATATGGCTTCAACTGACATATCAACCTCAGGCAGAAAAATCAGATGATTGCGAGCAGAGGGCTGATAGTTGACAGCTGAGTGTAGCTTGATGAGGCGCATGACCCATGGAGCATAGAACTTCAGGCCAAAAAGATCAGAGCCAGATGCAGCCAATTGTCTGATAAAGAAATCCTAAGCATTGAAGCAGATGCCATTTAAGATGTAAAAGACCAAAGTCTTCATGGCTCCTTCAAGTTTTGCAGCTGATGAATGTCCTTTGACGGGCCACAGAGTTCGCCTGATGATGTGATAGATTGTTCGAGGCAGATACTCAAGGTCTTCAACAAAGAACTCCTTAGGGTAATCAGCGTCAGATGGCAGAGGCTTCTTCATGCTCAACATTTGGCTCATGTTGGGCTCTGGCTTATGTAAGATACTCTCCAGTGCAATGCGGTGAAGCTGACAACCAGGTTCATAAAGCTCTCCTGGAGTGGGCAGGCCGGTAAGCTCAATGATGTCAAAGGATTTGGCTTCATGATGGACATTGCCTGTCATCCACTCAAGGACCCAAGTCTTCGGATCCCTGTTGTAGCCGTGAATGTGGAGGGTTGCATAAAATTGGAGTAGAAGTTCTTCATTCTAGTGCTCCTTGTCAGTCACAAATTGGAGCAAACCCGCATCACGAAAGCAGTCAAGGGCCTCCTCAAGGCATGGCAGTCCAGCAATGGCTTCAGTGTCAAGGCGCGTATGAGGGAAAATGCGCCCTTGATCATACATAACACATGAGTAATAGCTTCGCTGTTGATAGCTCCAGAAACGATCAGATGAGATCCTTGCCTTAGTGTAGGGGTTCTTGGCGCTGTCAAAGAAGGTGTTGTGCGCTTTGAAGCCATTGGCATTGAAGGACCCTGGTGAAGTGGTTGTCCCTAGAAACATGGGCAATCTTGGCGTTGGCTTCTGAACATGAGGCCTCTGCTCGACATGATAGTCAAATTGAGGACCAACAGCAGGCGGAGGAACCAGAAGAGGCCATTTGACAGTGATAAGCTGCCCATAGTTGTATGCTTGCTCGATAGTATGAGGCCTTGGAGGCGGAATAGGAGCAGTGGCATTGATTTCAGGCTGCAGATTGGCGGTAGGTGCAGCATCAGCTTCAGGTGCAGTCACTTCAGGCACCATATTGACTTCAGGCGCCACATTAGCTTCAGCCATGACAATGCCATTGGCCTCAGTGTTGGTGTTGGTGGCCGCCTCAGTATGTGTAACCTCCTCTTCAGGAGCAGGAGGGTCGGACACGTTCTCCTCTTGATTGGCTGGGGGTGTGGCAACACGTGCTTCTCTTGGTTCTTCTTCTTTGTCATCAGCTGATGCAGTCGGAATATCTTCAGGCACTTTCGCTTCAGACTCTGAGATGTTCACAATAGGAGAGGCTTCAGGAAACACTTGGCGTGAAACAGATTGGCGCTCATCTCCTTCTGGAACACTTGACAGACTTTCTTGAGGCCTTGGTCCTGTGCGAAGCCTGCGAAACGCTGGCGATGCATGTGGAGATGGAGTTGGTTGGGCCTCAAAATCTTCTTCGTCAACCACAGGAGTGGTGACCTGTCTTGGGGGAGTAACTGGTGTGTCTTCATCACTTGGAGATCCTTGAGGGTGATCAGCCCATGAGTCATCCTGAGCAATTGGCGTCAACGGACGACCAATGCTGATGAGTTCGTTGTTCGTTAGAACAGGCGATGATACCACATTGTGCTCAATCTGAGGAAGGACTTCATCATCTCCTACATTGTGGTGGTGACCAATGTCTTCAGCTGCGGTGGGGTCAGCAGCTGCAATATCTTCAGCCTCAGGAGCCTCTGTGGAAGCAGGCTCATGAACTATCAAACGTCTTTATTGATGTGCAGACTCTGGACGAGCAACCGAGATTGGCTCGACAACAAGGGGCTCTGTGGGAGCAGCCCGATCCTTCTTGGACTTGCGCTTCTTGGTGGGTGGAGCTTCATCTGAGATGTTCTTGGTCTTGTGCTTCCTGGCCTTGGCTTCAGCTGCCCTTGTTTTCTGGAGCTCTGAAGCCACTGTGGGGACCTTAGGCTTCACGCCTGTCATGCTGGCAGAGAAGACAATGCGAGGATCTTCCCGCCTTGATGGTTCAGTTTGGTCCACAAATGTCTTCTTATTCTTGGCAGCCATCCTGGGGTCAATGCCTGGACGCCCAAGAGCCTTGCGCTTTCCAGCTTCATTGTAAGCTTGCACGCACTTGGCAGCCAGACTCTTCACACGCTCACAAGAACCTTTAGCTTCTTTGCGCTTCTTGTGAAATGCCTCCTTGAGCTCATGCAGCATAACCCTGAAGTTCTGGACATCCTTCACACTGAGCCTGGCCATATGCTTCTTGAACTGAGCCTTTTCAAAATCAATCTTGTGCTTCAGCTCAACGATTTTCTGAGCAAGAGCTAGCTCAGAAGGAATGGCGCCGTTGAAGGAGACGCTGAGGCCAATTGGAAGTTGCAGATCTTCAAAGCTGAGATTGGGGGTGTCAAACCACTCATCAATGAAGTTATTGATGACTGCCACGTCAAAGAGAGGCAAGTCATTGAAGATTTCTGCTTCTTCCTTGCTCTTTATCAGTTGCTCTAGAGCGTCATCAGCAAGATCGTCGTCACTCGACAGATCAATAGCTTCATTCTCATTTCGCAATATGGCAGCAGGAGTCAGATCAGGACTGGAGGAGTGCATGGGCTTCTTCTTTTTCTTCTCGGTCTTGGAGATGCGAGAGAGATCTGTGCGTGCGCACTTGGTGCAGGTGGAGCTATGGCCAAGGGCTTCACCTGTGAAGCTTTTGGTGGAGAGAAAGGCTTTGGAGCCTTGGGTTTCTTCTACTTCTTCGGCTTCAGAGGTGCAGGCGCTTCATCAGAATCAGCGTCATCCGCAGGTCGATCCACATCTGCCCCTTGAACCCTGATATGAGTAATTAGACCTTCCAAGTCATAGAAGGGCCCAACTAGATTTGGTTCAGCTTCGCGTGTGCCATTGGCACGAGGCGCAGAGGGGCCAAGGTTGAAGTCTAACCCCCAAGATTTCTTGTTCTCCTTGGCCGAGTTCTTTGCAAACTGAAAATTGTGTTTGAATAGATTGTCTTTGCGACACCATAGTAAAGATGATGGGTCGGCATTAGCTGGTTGTGGCCCATGGACCATGCAAGGATAGAAGCCTTGCTCAATGGCTTCAACTCTGGACCTGGGTGGAAGATTTTTGTACAAAATATCTCCCCATGGTCGCTTGATGGCATTTTTCTCAGCATATTCCTGGGTCACAAACCTGTACTTGTACCACTGTTCTGCCCAATATCTTCGAATCCATTGGATTCGAGTTTTACGTTCATTGTAGGTTTCTTCAGGATCAGTTTTGTACAGTTCATGCAGATCAGCTGGCAAATCCTTTGATGTTTCCCCGCGGCGCTGTCTGCCACCCTTCCTAGCAGATTTCTCTATTGCCATGAAGTTTAAACTAAAAGGCTTCAATACAGTTAAAGGCTTTCGTCTGCTGGTCAGACAAGAGCTAGCTTCGGGAGAATTGTTGTGATGCTGTAAGAATTCTGCAAATGAATGCAGACTATGAGAACCAAGGGATTCTCCCATGGACATGTACCAGTGACAGCATTAGAGATGCGAGGGAAGGGGAAGAGGTCATATGCATTCATAGAAGATTTTGAAGATAAATCAGTTTACAAGACATTGACCTCATAGCGCGAAGACATTCACTTATATGTTGAGAGTTGGTTCCAGATTTGTACGAATCCAAGAATAAGTACAAGTGAGGAATCTAACTAGATGTGAAGCATAAGTGAATATACTAGGCATTATATGAGATGCAGACAGGATAGATCTAACATTGTGTAGGAAGAAACTACTTTTGCTAAACAGGATGAATCTTTAGGATAAAAAAGATGGTAAAAAGAGGGTTTTATTTACCACACGAAGAACTGCTAGACGTAGAAGAAGTGGAGGCCGAGAAGTTCGATCTTCCATGCCCTAAATTGGCGACGGAAGACACCTACGGCGGCGGCGGAGAAGATGATGTCCATGGCCGGCGTGAAGACGGCGTCAGAGAAGTTGCGACAACTAAGCGCTTCGTCGCCGGAGTCGTCGAGGGCTAGCGGTGGCGCTAGGGTTTGACGAGGTGGAGAGGTGAAAGAAGGATTTTTTACCGTGAGGGGACATGTATTTATAAGGAAAGGGACGGCACGGCGCAATTACGCAGGTGTGAAAGCACAAGTGCTCCCCAGGTGGTTTTGGTAATTAATGTCAACATATCTCTTGTTGGACTAATGTTTCTATCTAGCATGTTTCAGATAAGTTCAACAATGGAGTGGAATGGACTAAAGGTTGTGGGAACTCCTTCAAGATGCTAAGGACAAAGGATTGGCTAAAGCTTCAAGCTCAAGACTCTTCATTTTACATTTTTAGTGATCCAAGATCACATTGAGTCCATAGGAAAAGCCAATACTATCAAGGAGGGATGAGATGTTGCTTAATGAGCCTTTTGCTTCATGTGCTTAATGATATGCTCCTAAACCCTTAGCTACTTTCCCACTTCCACATATGACCTAAACCCAAAGTCAAACTCGGACCTACCGATTCTTTCTATCCGGCGCCACCGAGTTTCACATGTCATAAGCCACTGCCAAACCCTAGCAAATCGGTTTTACCGATAGGGATCTCGGTCTCACCGAGATGGGATTGCAATCTCACTGTGTATGTCCATTGTCAAAATCGGTCTCACCGAGTTTAGGCAATCGGTACTACCGAGATTACAATGCAAACTCTCTGGTTAACTTATTACCAAAATTGGTCCAACCGAGTTTAGTAATCGGTCCCACCGAGTTTGCCTGACCAACTCTCTGGTTAGCCTATTACCAAAATTGGTCTCACCGAGTTTGTCTAATAGGTCTCACCGAGATTACGTTATGCCCTAACCCTAACCATATCGGTCCTACCGAGTTGCATGTCAGTCCCACCGAAAATCTCTAACGGTCACTAGTTTTACTATTTCGGTCCGACCGAGTTTGTTGATTCGATCCCACCGAGATTGGTAAATTGTGTGTAACGGTTGGATTTTGTGTGGAGGCTATATATACCCCTCCACCTCCTCTTCATTCGTGGAGATAGCCATCAGAACACATCTACACTTCCAACTCACATGTTCTGAGAGAGAACCACCTACCCTTGTGTTGAGGCCAAGATATTCCATTCCTACCATATGAATCTTGATCTCTAGCCTTCCCCAAGTTGCTTTCCACTCAAATCTTCTTTCCATCAAATCCAAATCCTGTGAGAGAGAGTTGAGTGTTGGGGAGACTATCATTTGAAGCACAAGAGCAAGGAGTTCATCATCAACACACCATTTGTTACTTCTTGGAGAGTGGTGTCTCCTAGATTGGCTAGGTGTCACTTGGGAGCCTCCGACAAGATTGTGGAGTTGAACCAAGGAGTTTGTAAGGGCAAGGAGATCGCCTACTTCATGAAGATCTACCGGTAGTGAGGCAAGTCCTTCGTGGGCGATGGCCATGGTGGGATAGACAAGGTTGCTTCTTCGTGGACCCTTCGTGGGTGGAGCCCTCCGTGGACTCGCGCAACCGTTACCCTTCGTGGGTTGAAGTCTCCATCAACGTGGATGTAGGATAGCACCACCTATCCGAACCACGGGAAAAACATCCGTGTCTCCAATTGCGTTAGAATTCTCCAAACCCTTCCCTTTACATTCTTGCAAGTTGCATGCTTACATTCCGCTGCTCATATACTCTTTGCATGCTTGCTTGATATGTATTGTGTATGTTGAAATTGTGCCTAAAACTCCACTCAAACCGAAAAAGTTTAAAAATTGCAACTTTAGCACTAAGTGTCTAATCACCCCCCTCTAGACACACCTACTTCTAGATCCTACAAGTGGTATCAGAGCTTTGGTCTCGATTGCCTTGGTTTAATCACCATTGGAGGAAGATGGATGTGTCTACTTTAGGGAGTCTTAGACAAAGGGTGCCTATTCTTGATGGAGAGTATTTTCATGAGTGAAAAAATGAGATGCTTGTGATTTTCAATCAATATCATTTGAAGAAGTATATTGCTAGTCCTTGTGCACCTCATGTTGATTCTATGCATCCCACCCTAGATGAAGATATTGACATGATTCGCAATCTTAGAACCGTTGAGCTCATCATTAGAGGATTGCCCAAAAACTTGATTGCTAGTTTACCTACTCTTAATTGTGCATATACTATATGGAAATTTCTTGAGGAACGATTCCCCGATTATTCCTTGAAAAATTTGGATGAAATTCTCCATAAATCTATTGCCTTGAGTAAAATGAACTCTAGTGATCCTAGTTTTGGTGATTGTCTATTTAAGCTTACTAATCTCATGCATGCTAAAGGAAATGTTGGAATCATTAGTGATATTATATCCGAAGCTATAAGAATTCATAAAAGTGACCACTTCGATGATCATTTATCTAATGAGTCACTCTCTCTAGGAAATTATGAATCACAAGATCATGTTGAACATGGATACTACGATGAGAATGATGGTAGTGACTTCGATCTTGATGATGCAATGAGACACTTTGGTCTTATGGCTAATCTTCGAGGATATGTGCCAGGAGGAAAGGAATGGGTTCTTGACAGTGGATGTACTGATCATATGACCGAAGACGAAGAGATGTTCCGTGAGCTTGCTGAAAATGACGACCCTCAAAAATATGTCACCTTTGGTGATAATTCAAAGGGTAAGGTGGTTGGCCTTGGTAAGGTGGCCATCTCACACGATAGCTCCATTCAAAATGTCATGCTCGTTGAATCTCTTGGCTACAACTTACTTTCAGTATCTAGACTTGCTGATTTCGGTTTGAATGTCCTATTTACTGAGGTAGACTGCCAAGTGTTTCGTCGAGACAATCATAAAATGGTTTTTACTGGTATACGTAGAGGTGACCTTTACATTGTCGATTTCTCTAAAAAGGCACAACCTAAAACTTGCTTTATTGCTAAATCCTCAAAAGGTTGGTTGTGGCATAGACGACTAGGTCACGTTGGCAAGCTTGACAAGCTTATTAAAGGAAATCATATCCTTGGAGTTAACGATGTTATACTTGATAAGGATAGACTTTGTAGTGCTTGTCAAGCAGGTAAACAGGTTGGAGGAAGGCATCCCGTGAAGAACATCATGACCACAAGGAGGCCACTCGAGCTACTTCATATGGATCTTTTTGGTCCCAATGCCTACAAGAGTCTCGGTGGAAATTCTTTTGGTCTAGTTATCGTTGATGATTTTTCAAGATTTACGTGGGTGTTCTTTCTTGATGATAAATCGCAGGTCCAAAAGATCTTCAAAAACTTCGCTAGGAAGGCCCAAAATCAGTTTGACGTGAAGATCAAGAAGGTTCGGAGTGACAACGGAACGGAGTTCAAGAACGCAAATGTGGACACCTTTCTTGACGAAGAAGGGATTTCACACGAGTTCTCGGCTACGTACACACCTCAACAAAATGGAGTTGTTGAGAGGAAGAACCGGACGCTCATCGAAATGGCGAGAACGATGCTTGATGAGTACAAGACGCCGAAGCACTTTTGGGCAGAAGCGGTTGAGACGGCTTGTCATGCAACAAATCGCTTGTATCTTCACAAGCTACTCGGCAAGACGGCCTACGAGCTCCTCACCGGTAACAAACCCCAAGTTGGATACTTTCGAGTATTCGGCTCAAAGTGCTACATTCTTGATAAGCATCGTCGTTCAAATTTGCTCCTAAATCTCATGAAGGTTTCCTACTTGGTTATGGCTCAAACTCTCACACTTACCGTGTCTACAACAATTTCACCCGAAAGGTTCAAGAAACGGTATATGTGAAGCTTGATGAATCTAACGGCTCACAAGTAGAGCAATTGCCAATTGATGTAGGAGACAAAGACCCTTCAGAAGCAATCCAAGACTTGTCTATTGGCAAAATTCGTGCAACGGAGGTGAAGGAGAGTACCTCGTCCGTCCAAGTGGAGGCTTCTACTTCACGACAAGGTGAACCAAGAATTGACACGGAAGCATCCACAAGTGGGACACACCAAGATGAAGAAAACGAGGAAATGCATCAAGACGAACATCAACAACCTCCTTCTCCACCACGACAAGAGAACGACAACGTCAATAATGGAGAAGACCAAGAAGAAGAACAAGATGAAGAAGATGTTCAACGAAGACCCAAGAAAAAGCTTTCACGAGTTCGAGCAAGAATTGCCAAAGATCATCCCGTCGAGCAAATCTACAATGATATTCAAACCGGGAGAATCACTCGCTCTAAAACTCATTTAGCTAACTTTTGTGAAAACTATTCATTCATCTCTAGCATTGAACCTATGAAGGTCGAAGAAGCATTGGAAGATCCGGATTGGATAAATGCTATGCATGAAGAGCTACACAACTTTGAGAGAAAGCAAGTTTGGACATTGGTTAAGAAGCCCAACAACAACCACAACATCATTGGTACTAAATGGGTGTTTCGCAACAAGCAAGATGAAGATGGACAAGTGGTTCACAACAAAGCACGTCTCGTCGCCCAAGGGTACACACAAGTCGAAGTTATGGACTATGGTGAGACATATGCTCCCGTTGCTCCCGTTGTCCAAACCAATGATGTTGTGGTTGTTGTCGGGCTTCTTAACCAATGTCCAAACTTGCTTTCTCTCAAAGTTGTGTAGCTCTTCATGCATAGTCCATAACTTCGACTTGTGTGTACACAAGTCGAAGTTATGGACTATGGTGAGACATATGCTCCCGTTGCTAGACTTGAGTCCATTCGCATCTTACTTGCCTATGCTAATCACCACAATATCACCTTGTAACAAATGGACATTAAAAGTGCTTTTCTAAATGGTGAAATAGAGGAGGAAGTTTATGTCAAACAACCTCCCAGCTTTGTCAATCCTAAGAAACCTAATCATGTTTACAAACTTCACAAAGCCCTTTATGGTCTTAAACAAGCTCCTAGAGCATGGTATAAATGCTTGACCAAGTTCCTTATTGCAAGTGGTTTTGAAATTGGAAAAATTGATTCCACAATTTTTACTAAAAGGGTTAATGGAGAACTATTTGTATGCCAAATTTATGTTGATCATATCATATTTGGTTCAACTAACCCTCTTTTTAGTGAAAAGTTTGGAAAGCTAATGTCGAAGAAGTTTGAGATGTCTATGATGAGTGAACTCAAATTCTTTCTCGGTTTGCAAATCAAGCAAACTAAACAAGGTACAGTTATCTCTCAAACAAAGTACACCAAAGACTTATTCAAGAAGTTCAATATGCAAGAATGCAAAGGTATGCCTACACCCATGCCTACTAGTGGACATAATGATTTGACCAAAGATGGTAAACCGGTTGATCAAAAGGTTTATCGCTCTATGATTGGTTCATTGTTATACCTATGTGCCTCCCGTCCCGATATTATGCTAAGTGTGTGCATGTGTGCACGATATCAAGCTGCTCCTAAAGAATGTCATCTTAAGGCCGTGAAAAGGATAGTGAGATACCTAATCCATACACCAAATTTTGGCATTTGGTATCCTAAGAGGTCCTCTTTTGATCTTGTTGGCTATTCCGACTCGGATTATGCCGGAGACAAGGTTGATAGAAATTCCACTTCGGGTACTTGTCAATTTCTTGGTAGATCTCTTGTGTCTTGGTCCTCCAAGAAACAAAACTCGGTATCCTTATCTACCGCCGAAGCGGAATAAATTGCCGCTGGTTCATGTTGTGCTCAATTACTTTGGATGACCCAAACTCTTAAAGATTATGGGGTCTATGTGAAACATGTTCCATTGCTTTGTGACAATGAAAGTGCTATCAAAATTGGTCATAATCCTGTACAACATTCTCGAACTAAGCATATTGAAGTTCGTCATCATTTCATTCGAGATCATGTTGCTAAGGGTGACACTGATCTTAAGCATGTTCGCACCGATAAGCAATTAGCTGATATATTCACTAAAGCACTTGATGAGAAAGTGTTTTGCAGGTTGAGAGGAGAATTGAACATCATTGATGCTTCGAACTTGGAATAGAAACTCCATTGGATACATGCAAGACATGAGCTTATGGCTAATCCATGATATATCTCTTATGATGACTATCTTATGTCTTGGATATATTTGTACCTTGCATGTTATCTAACCCATGTAGGTACTTGGTTGAATCTAATTCCATGAGATTGCAACTCAC
This sequence comes from Aegilops umbellulata, assembly GCA_032464435.1. Taxonomy (NCBI): domain Eukaryota; kingdom Viridiplantae; phylum Streptophyta; class Magnoliopsida; order Poales; family Poaceae; genus Aegilops; species Aegilops umbellulata. The sequence goes on from CP136058.1 coordinate 187,350,377, forward strand.
TCACGTCTTGAGCAATCTCTACATCACCAAGTCTCTACACAACGGTGGTTGACGACAAGGAAGCACAAAACCATTCGAACATATCCTTTGACAAATTCTATGTTGAGCTTCATGATTGTCATTTTTGGATATACAAGTGCTTTTACTTGCAATAACTAACCCATGTAGGTAGATGAACTCCAATTCCAAGGGGTGCTCCCAACTCATGATGAGCTACATCAACTTCGAGCACCCACACAAGTTCAACTACATGAGCAAGATCCACACCACCACCCAAGGTATATTATTCCATCTTAGAGAAGCTTTACTCCAAGTCATGAGTCAAAGCAACTCCACAAGATTTGAATACATCAAAATGCTTAAATGAAAAATGGTAACCCCATTTTGAGCCTAAACGATGAGTATGACCTATGAGCAAGTGTTCTCACTTGACTCCTAAGTCAATATACTCTAACATAGGTGACTATGTCACCGCCCAATTCTAGATGAAGTTCTCTTGTGTTCTTTTCTGTGTTATTGCATTTGTCCCTTGCATATTTGTTTCCCTCTTTTTTTAAAAAAACTTCATCTAGAACTCTCATTCTTTTCTTTTTGATTCTTGTTCTGCATATTTCTGCATCAAATTCCTTGCAAATCTTTCAGTTAATTCATTGCAAATCTTTGTGAGATCTTATTTGACTAGTGAGCTGAGGTGACAAGTGTTTTCTCTGTAATGAACTCGGTTTCACCGAATTGTAATTTTCGGTCCAGCCGAATCCCTTCGGTACGACCGAAACATGCCACTCGGTGCCACCGATTTCGCAAAAGGAAAAACAGTTTGCCACTTATTCTATATTTCTTCTGATCCATCTCCACTCAATGAATCTTGTCCTCTACAAGCATCACAGTTTTATCCATTGCTTTGTGCTGAGTCTCAAGGACCAAACCCATTCGACGGATTCCAGAAAAACCTTCTTGGAAATTGATGTCAAAGGGGGAGAGAGAGATCACATCAAAGCTGATCACCAGGGAGAAAGAGAGAGAAAGTATTGAGGGGGAGAAAGAGATCTCCAGGGGGAGACAACACTCAAGGATCCCAGATGCTTGATGTTCAAGAGGAGAGATGCCACATGTCTTTTTGGGGGAAAGACATGTTCATATGTGCTCATTTGCATTAAGTTCTATTCATTTATATCTTTCAGCTCTGATTTTCTGTTCCCTATCTTCTCCCAATATCCCATATCAGATTCAGGGGGAGCAAGACATCTAAGGGAAAGAATTATTCAAATTCATTGCATATCTTTACTCTTGGGGACATGTCTAATCCAATGTGGTACCTTGTACTCACTCTCTACATGTCATCCCAGTCTTGGTATTCTAGTGGTTTCTTTTGGTTTGCTCTGGCTAGTGGATGTACTGTGTTATCTAACCTTGTTTATGCAGGTTCATTCCATCCTAAGTCAACTCAAGACTAAAAGGCAAGTATATGCATCAGAATCATGAGTACGAGGAATTCTTGCTTCTGTACATACTGTTTGCGAGAAGGACTCATAAGCATGAAGGTATTTCTCTTAATAATCTTTTGCTCTGATGCATATGGCCAAGATACATGTAACACATTGCCTACTCTGTCATGATTATGCTCTCACATGCTTCCACATTTTATATTCACATGATTGCATACATGTAGGGGGAGCCTATGTTTGTTACATGTCCTTCCAAAGCATTACTTGCTATTCTTTATATCTTTATCTAAAGCTTTGATGTATGTTGCCATCAATTACCAAAAAGGGGGAGATTGAAAGCACAAGTGCTCCCCAGGTGGTTTTGGTAATTAATGTCAAAATATCTCTTGTTGGACTAACGTTTCTATCTAGCATGTTTCAGATAAGTTCAACAATGGAGTGGCATGGACTAAAGGTTGTGGGAACTCCTTCAAGATGCTAAGGACAAAGGATTGGCTAAAGCTTCAAGCTCAAGACTCTTCATTTTACATTTTTAGTGATCCAATATCACATTGAGTCCATAGGAAAAGCCAATACTATCAAGGAGGGATGAGATGTTGCTTAATGAGACTTTTGCTTCATGTGCTTAATGATATGCTCCTAAACCCTCAGCTACTTTCCCACTTCCACATATGACCTAAACCCAAAGTCAATCTCGGACCTACCGATTCTTTCTATCCGGCGCCACCGAGTTTCACATGTCATAAGCCACTGCCAAACCCTAGCAAATCGGTTTTACCGATAGGGATCTCGGTCTCACTGAGATGGGATTGCAATCTCACTGTGTATGTCCATTGTCAAAATCGGTCTCACCGAGTTTAGGCAATCGGTACTACCGAGATTACAATGCAAACTCTCTGGTTAACTTATTACCAAAATCGGTCCAACCGAGTTTAGTAATCGGTCCCACCGAGTTTGCCTGACCAACTCTCTGGTTAGCCTATTACCAAAATCGGTCTCACCGAGTTTGTGTAATCGGTCTCATCGAGATTACGTTATGCCCTAACCCGAACCATATCGGTCCTACCGAGTTGCATGTCAGTCCCACCGAAAATCTCTAACGGTCACTAGGTTTACTATTTCGGTCCGACCGAGTTTGTTGATTCGGTCCCACCGAGATTGGTAAATTGTGTGTAACGGTTGGATTTTGTGTGGAGGCTATATATACCCCTCCACCTCCTCTTCATTCGTTGAGAGAGCCATCAGAACACATCTACACTTGCAACTCATATGTTCTGAGAGAGAACCACCTACCCTTGTGTTGAGGCCAAGATATTCCATTCCTACCATATGAATCTTGATCTCTAGCCTTCCCCAAGTTGCTTCCCACTCAAATCTTCTTTCCACCAAATCCAAATCCTGTGAGAGAGAGTTGAGTGTTGGGGAGACTATCATTTGAAGCACAAGAGCAAGGAGTTCATCATCAACACACCATTTGTTACTTCTTGGAGAGTGGTGTCTCCTAGATTGGCTAGGTGTCACTTGGGAGCCTCCGACAAGATTGTGGAGTTGAACCAAGGAGTTTGTAAGGGCAAGGAGATCGCCTACTTCATGAAGATATACCGCTAGTGAGGCAAGTCCTTCGTGGGCGATGGCCATGGTGGGATAGACAAGGTTGCTTCTTCGTGGACCCTTCGTGGGTGGAGCCCTCCGTGGACTCGCGCAACCATTACCCTTCGTGGGTTGAAGTCTCCATCAACGTGGATGTAGGATAGCACCACCTATCCGAACCACGGGAAAAACATCGGTGTCTCCAATTGCGTTTGAATTCTCCAAACCCTTCCCTTTACATTCTTGCAAGTTGCATGCTTTACATTCCGCTGCTCATATACTCTTTGCATGCTTGCTTGATATGTATTGTGTATGTTGAAATTGTGCCTAAAACTCCACTCAAACCGAAAAAGTTTAAAAATTGCAACTTTAGCACTAAGTGTCTAATCACCCCCCCTCTAGACACACCTACTTCTAGATCCTACAAGGTGCCCCTGGCGGTTCACATTTGAGGGACACGTGGCGTACATGGAAAACATTTGGGGTTGTTCCACGTTCCCACGCCCGCCTGGACTGTCGGATGGTCGTTCTGGCTTCTCCGGATTTCAGGCAATAAGAATAGAGCATTTAAAACAGAGTTAATGTTTGTCTCTGTATCTTCTGCTGACAAGGATGCAGAGAAGACATTCGACAATTTCAACAGAATGCATATGATTTGGAAAGATTGAGTTTGAGATAGAGAGTATAGATAGATTAGGGTCCGATCACATTCACTTAGTTCAAAAGATTCAATAGAGAAGACATAGCTATAAGTGAGTGCTGTAGAGGACAGAACACTAATATGTATATATATCAGAACACAACCAAATCAACATAGTGAAGATAAACATGAAGACAAGTTGAAACTGAAGACAAACCATATGTGAAGACATAGCTAAAGTAATGCCATGAGAAAAAACACTTCAAACAGAAGAATTTGTTGGTGTCGTTACCCACCGTATAGGAAGTATTAGACCCAGACATGACGCACAATTATCGTGGCTCTCCGAAGTCAAATTCCACGTTAATGTATTCTCACTCAGAATGTAAGTCTTCATTGATTGAAGATATACTTTACTTCGTGTGTTGCACATCTAAGTCATCAACATGCATAAGTGTTAGGATGTGTGCCTGATCACAGGACATTTGAGGATTCCAAGATATTTAGCTCACACCATAACTTGCAAAACCTTTTCTCATCCAATGGCTTTGTGAAGATATCTGCTAGTTGCTCTTCAGTGTTGACGTGAATGATATCAATATCTTCCTTCATGACATGATATCTGAGAAAGTGATGACGAATTTCAATGTGCTTTGTCTTCGAGTGCTGAACTGGGTTGTTGGCAATCTTGATGGCGCTTTCATTGTCACAGTAGACTGGTACTTGTTTCAGATGGATGCCATAGTCCTTGAGAGTTTGCTTCATCCATAGAAGCTGAGCGCAGCAACATCCAGCAGCAATGTATTCAGATTCAGCAGTGGAGAGTGATACCCAGTTCTGCTTCTTTGAAGACCAACAAACAAGTAATCGTCCCAGAAAATGACATGTGCCTGATGTAGACTTGCGATCCACCTTGTCACCAGCATAATCAGCATCCAAGAATCCAAGCAGATCAAATTCTGAGCCCTTTGGATACCATAATCCTAATGTTGGGGTGTAAGCCAAATATCAAAGAATTCGCTTAACAGCTAAGTGATGTGATTCCTTTGGTGCCGCTTGGAATCGAGCACACATGCAAACACTAAGCATAATATCTGGCCTAGATGCACATAGATAAAGTAAAGAACCAATCATGGAGTGGTATACCTTTTGATCAAACTCTTTACCATTGTCGTCGGGACCGAGATGGTGTTTGGCTGGCATCGGCGTCGTATAACCTTTGCAATCTTGCATTCCAAACTTCTTCAAGCAATCTTTGATGTATTTTTCTTGAGATATAAAGATGCCATTCCTTTGCTGACGAATTTGAAGACCAAGGAAGAACTTCAGCTCACCCATCATGGACATCTGATATTGCTCTTGCATCATGTGTCCAAACTCATCACTATATTTCTGATTGGTGCAGCCGAAGATAATATCATCCACATATATTTGGCACACAAACAGTTCACCATCATATGTCTTCGTGAAGAGCGTGGGATCCAGGGATCCAGGTTTGAAGCCTTTGCTCTTCAGGAAGTCTTTGAGCGTATCATACCAAGCACGAGGAGCTTGTTTGAGGCCATACAGTGCTTTGTTTAGCTTATACACCATATCAGGATGTTTTGGATCTTCAAAGCCAGGAGGTTGTGCGACGTATACTTCCTCTTCAATCTTGCCGTTGAGAAATGCACTCTTCACATCCATTTGATATAGCAAGATGTTGTGATGGTTATCATAGGCTAGCAGTATGCGAATAGCTTCAAGCCTAGCCACACGAGCAAATGTTTCATCAAAGTCAATCCCATCCACTTGAGTATATCCTTGAGCGACAAGACGTGCCTTGTTTCTGACGACTTTACCATGCTCATCTTGCTTGTTGCGATATATCCATTTTGTGCCTATTATGTTGTGCTTGCAAGGGTCAGTTCGCTTGACCAGTTCCCAGACATTGTTTAGTTTGAACTGTTGAAGCTCTTCTTCATAGCTTGAATCCACTCAAGTTCCATAAAGGCTTCAGCAACTTTCTTGGGTTCAGATATTGAGACAAAAGCAAAGTGCCCACAGAAATCTGCTAACTGTGTTGCTCTTGAACGAGTGAGTGGACCAGGTGCATTTATGCTATCAATTATCTTCTCAATCTGTACTTCGTTTGCAACACGAGGATGAACTGGACGAAGATTTTGCTCTTGCTGATCATTGTCATCATTGGGGGGATTTTCTTCAGGCCGAGCAATGTCTTCAGGTTGATTAGGTGCAGAAATGATAAGTTCCTCTTCAGGCTATACTTCACAAGGCACGATTTCACCAGTTCCCATTAGCTTGATAGATTCACTGGGTGGAGCTACGTCTAGCATATTTGGCAGGGGCTCTCTTTGTGAGCCATTGGTTTCATCGAACCGTACATCCACAGTTTCAACGACTTTATATAGAGGTTGAAGACTCTGTAAGAGTGCGAGTCCTTTCCGTAGCCGAGCATGAAACCTTCGTGAGATTTTGGTGCAAATTTTGATTTGTGATGTGGATCCTTGATCCAGCACCTAGCTCCAAATACTCTGAAGTAACTGACATTTGGCTTCTTGCCAGTGAGGAGTTCATAGGATGTTTTCTTCAGAAGCTTATGAAGATAAACACGGTTGATGACATGACATGCCGTATCAATAGCTTCAGGCCAGAACTTTCTTGGTGTATTGTACTCATCGAGCATCGTTCGAGCCATCTCAATGAGGGTTCTGTTCTTGCGCTCCACGATGCCATTCTACTGAGGTGTGTGCGGAGCTGAGAACTCATGAGTGATTCCCATTGTATCTAGATAAAGATCAAGGCCGGTGTTCTTGAACTCAGTGCCGTTGTCACTTCTGATATGCTTGATCTTGATGCCATAATTATTCATGGCACGGTTGGCGAAGCGTATGAAGAAATCTTGCACTTCGGTCTTGTAGAGAATTATGTGCACCCACGTATATCTTGAGTAATCATCAACAATGACGAAGCCATAGAGACAAGCAGTTGTTGTGAGGGTAGAGTAGTGAGTAGGGCCAAATAAGTCCATGTGTAGCAGCTCGAAGGGTTGAGATGTCGTCATGATTGTCTTCGAGGGATGCTTTGCCCTAGTCATCTTTCCAGCTTCGCATGCACCGCACAAATGATACTTCTTGAACTTGACGCCCTCGATGCCTATGACATGCTTCTTCTTGGCGAGAGTGTGTAAGTTCCTCATGCCAGCATGCCCCAGCCTCTGATGCAAGAGCCAACACTCTGAAGCTTTGCAAGAAGACATACGGCAAGCTGTGGACCTGCTGAGAAATTTACCATATATAGATCATCTTTCCGATACCCTTCAAATACTAGAGACTTGTCAGATTTCATTAGTACAAGGCAACGATATTTTCTGAATATCACAATCATGTTTGAGTCACAAAGCATTGGGACGGACATTAAGTTGAAACCAAGGGATTCAACAGGCATCACTTTATCCATGTGTTGATCCTTTGAGATTGCAACTCTACCTAGACCCAATACCTTGCTTTTACCAATGTCAGCAAATGTGATGTGACTCTTGTCAGATGGACGCAAAGTTGAGTCCATGAGGAGACTTCAATCACCAGTCATATGATTAGTGCACCCGCTATCCATAATCCAGTCTGAAGCATGAGGTGTCATAGCCTACATTACAGTTAGGGGGATAGGCTTCACCAAGAGCATTGTGAAGCATAAACATTTGACGGGCAAGAGGATTATCGAAGCTCAGATCAAAATTAGGATTAATAGGATGTATGGCAAATGATTCAGAAACAATGCATAGTAAGACCATTTGGGCATTTGATCTTGCGCCCTATAAGTTGTTTTAGGTCTCCAGCAACAGCATCAGACGCCTTTGATTTCAGGCTGGAGACCATTCCCTGCAAAAGAGTTAATTCTTCTTAACCACCCACATCTTCAGGGGTGGCTTAGAAGCAATGAGTCTAAGTGCAACATCTGAGAACTTTGGCTTTGGAGCCCTAGCTAATAGCCTTGCAGGAGATGAATGATACTCATATGAATAAGCAGAAAAGTTCTTAGTTCTATGAACATAGCGGTTTGAAGACACACGCTCATATTCATAAGTCTGAGTATGGTTTCCCTGCAAAACATTGGCGTTAGGGTGACTCAGGTGAGTCCACTGTCTGTATGAAGCTTTGGGCCATATGAAGCCTCAGGTCTGGGGTTTTTCTTCTTCCCAGGTGGTGTCATGATGACATTCACTGGAAGATTCTCAAGACAGCTTTTGGGAACCCAGATCTTCTTCATAGGTGGTCCATTCCTGCAGTTAGTACCAATATACCTGGCAAACACTTCACCATTCTGATTCTTAAATAGTTTATAGTTTGCATCAAAGGATTCATCAATGACAACAGGGTTAGCACAGGTAAAGCGAGATAAAGTGGATGGGTCCACTGAAGGTCCCTTTGCAGCAACCCAAGTGGTTTTGGGGTACTGCTCATGCTTCTAGTAGGAACCATCAACGTTCATTTTCCTCTCGAACCCAACACCCTCTTTCCTAGGGTTTCGGTTCAGAATCTACTTTTTGAGGACATCATACAATGTTTGATGCCCTTTGAGACTTTTGTACATCCCTGTTTCAAGCAATGTCTTCAACCTAGCATTTTCATCAGCAATAGTAGTGGTATCCTCAGCAGAGGGGTTAGTTGCCACATCAACAGTTGAAGACAATGTAATAGTAGCAGCAGTAGAACATTCAGCAACAGAGGTAGTGTTGTCACGCTCAAGGCATTTTAGACATGGGGGTTCAAACCCATCCTGAGCGGGACTGATCTGTTGAGCGCGAAGTGACTCATTCTCTTTTTGAAGATCTTCATGAGCCGCTCTCAATTTCTCAAGCTCTTGCTTCCTTTGAAGATAATCATAGGAGAGCTTTTCATGAGTGGTTGAGAGCGTTCATGACGACTTTCAAGTTCTTGGTACTTAGCATGAAGATTTTTTATGTCTACAACTAAGGATTGTGAATGGGTCATTTCCGCGTCATACAGGTCATCGCTTTTGTCTAACAGTTTTTGAGTATGTTCCATAGCCTTTTGTTGTTTAGTTGCAATTTTAGCAAGTGTTTTGTAGTTGGGTTTGGATTCACAATCAGAGTCATCTTCACTAGATGTTTGAAAGTAAGCATCGCGTGATTTTACCTTGGCACCACATGCCATGAAGCAGTAGGTGGGTGCAGAGTCATCCTTGTCATTAGCTTCAACGTTGGTGAGGGAGTCTTTGTCTTCAGTGTTGAAGATCGACTTGGCAACGTAGGCTGTCGCTAAAGCCAGACTTGCAACGCCGGGGTCGGACTCCTCCTCAAACTCCACCTCCGCCTCCTCAGAATCAGACTCCTCTGAATCCATCTCCTTGCCAACAAAAGCATGAGCCTTGCCAGATGAGTTCTTCTTATGAGATGAAGACTTGGAAGAAAACTTTGAAAATTTCTTCTTCTTCTTCTTGTCATCAGAATCATGTTCCTTGCTCTTCTTCTTCTTCTTCTTCTTCTTCTTCTTCTTCTTCTTCTTCTTCTTCTTCTTCTTCTTCTTCTTCTTCTTCTTCTTCTTCTTCTCATTGTCCCACTGTGGACACTCAGAGATATAGCGTCTAGGTTTCTTGCACTTGTGACATGTTCTCTTCATGTGGTCATGAGTGGAAGCTTCATAATTTCTTGAGCTGGATCGTGAAGACTTTTTGAAGCCCTTCTTAGTGAACTTCTAGAACTTCTTCACAAACATAGCAAGTTCCTTTCCAATGTCTTCAGGATCGTCAGAACTGCAGTCAGATTCTTCTTTAGATGAGGAAATAGCCTTTGCTTTCATAGCCCGAGTTCGGCCATAGCTAGACCCATAGATATCTCTTTTCTCAGAGAGCTGGAATTCATGTGTGTTGAGCCTCTCAAGTATATCAGACAGTCGAGTGTCTTGAAGTCAGGACGTTCTTGAATCATGAGGGCAAGGGTGTCAAAGGAGCTTTCAAGTGATCTCAGTAGTGTCTTGATGATTTCATGCTTGGTAATCTTAGTAGCGCCGAGAGCACGGAGCTCATTTGTGATGTCAGTGAGGCGATCAAACGTAAGCTGGACATTTTCATTGTCATTTCTCTTGAAGCGGTGGAAGAGATTGCAAAGAACACTGATCCTTTGATCTCTCTGGGTTGAGACGCCTTCGTTGACGTTTGAGAGCCAGTCCCAGACTAGCTTCGACGTTTCCAGAGCACTCACACGGCCATACTGTCCTTTGGTCAGATGACCACAGATGATGTTCTTGGCAGTAGAGTCCAGTTGAATGAACTTCTTGACATCAGCAGGGGTGACACCTTCACTAGTCTTGGGAACGCCATTCTTGACGACATACCAGAGGTCGACATCAATGGTTCAAGATGCATGCGCATCTTATTCTTCCAGTAGGGATATTCAGTTCCATCGAAGACGGGGCAAGCAGCGGAGACTTTGATTATCCCTGCAGTCGACATAGCTAAAACTCCAGGTGGTTAAACCGAATCACACAGAACAGGGTAGTACCTTGCTCTGATACGAATTGAAAGTGTTGTTTATCGACTAGAGGGGGGTGAATAGGTGATTTTTATGAAAATCTTCAAAACATGAAAGTTTCGAAGACAAACAATAGAAATGATCCTATTGATATGCAGCGGAAGATAAACTACACTAGACAAACCATTGTCAAGTATGCAATGAAGTAAATGCTCGAAGACAGATAGTAGCTAGGTAGTAAGGATCAGGATGGAAGATGATATGGAGCCAAACAACGATAGTAGTCAAGCAGTGAAGACAAACAGGTAATGCAATCAGGCAATGACTTCACAAACAAACTGTAAATACAGAGAGGAAGAGGATAGAACCAGTCACTTGTTGAGGGCACATGATTTGTTGGACCAGTTCCAGTTGCTGTGAAAACTGTACGTCTGGTTGGGGAGGCTGAGATTCAACTCAGAAGACCGCGTCTTCACCTTATTCCCCTTGAGCTAAGGATACCCAATCCTCGCCCAATTACTCTGGTAAGTCTTCAAGGTAGACTTCCAAACCTTCACAGACTTCGTTCACCGGCAATCCACAATGACTCTTGGATGCTCAAAACGCGACGCCTAACCGGCTGGAGGATTCACAGTCCTCAAGCGTAACAAGTCTTCAGATCACTCAGACAGAAAGACTTCAGTGATGCCTAACACTCTTTGGCTCTCGGTGTTTGGTCTTAGTTCTCGCAAGGATTTCTCTCTCTCAAAAGCTTCGGAGGTGGGTTGCTCTCAAACAACAAAAGCCATGTACTAACTCTGAGCAGCCAACCAATTTATGGTCTAGGGGGTGGGCTATTTATAGCCACTAGGCAACCCGACCTGATTTGTTCAAAATGACCCTGGGTCACTAAGGAACTGACACATGTTCCAACGGTCAGATTTCAAACACACACGACAACTTTACTTGGGCTACAAGCAAAGCTGACTTATCCAGCTCTGGATAAGATTTGCTCTCATTGTCTTCGCTCGAAGACATAGGATTTTGCTTGAGCATCACTTCAGTCACTCTAACTTTGTTCACTTGGACCCCACTAAAAAGTACGGTGGTTCCTACGACTCAACATAGAAGAAAAGGAAACAACGAAACAACTAAGTCTTCGTGCTCCATAGTCTTCACACAATCTCTTCTCATGTCATAGTCTTCAACGTGAATATCTTCATATACCACCACTGTCTTCAATGTCTTCATACATTTTTAGGGGTCGTCTCCGGTAGGTAAACCGAATCAATGAGGGACTAATACCTGTGTTATCCTGCAATTCTCACAAACACATTAGTCCCTCAACCAGGTTTGTCGTCAATACTCCAAAACCAACTAGGGGTGGCACTAGATGCACTTACAGATATGCAGCGGCAGGCAGCAGCAGCATGCCACGGTAAGCAGCAGTCAGCGAGCGCGGGGCCTGGTGGCTGCAGCAGCAGTATGGCGGCGGCGGAGCAGCACGAAGCAGCAGTGGGCAACAGCGACTGCGGACGCGAGGAGTGGCGGTCGGAGGCGGGCACTCAGCAGTGGCGAGTGGCGGTGGCCGCCGCATGGCGAGTAGGGGCGGCAAGCGCTGGCAGTATCCGGCACCAGCAGCATGCAAGTAGCAGTAAAGTGTAGCGGCAACAGTAACACAGCTTTGGCAGCAGCAGAGCAAGGTACACACATATACGTACGCGTACGCCCGAGATTGGGCACGTCAGTGAAGGCGGCCTATGGCGTCCAAATCGAAGGGGGAAAGGGGGTCCGAGGGAGGAGCCCACTATGAGGTGCTTGGCATGCTCATTGTAGCCGGAGAGAACTGGAGGCGAGCGGATCAACGACGGTGTTGCAGCGGCCGAAGGTAGAAGAGGACGGCGATGGCGAGCTTCTGGTGCGCCCCTACTCAATTTAAAGCGAGGAGGCGAGGGAGTCGCCGATGCTGGAGCTCTTGGGCATTCTTCTGGACAACGGAGAGGCCAGTGGCCGCGGGATCGACGCGGTGACGGTGACCATGAGCTTCAGGCAACAAAGAGACGAACGAGACGAATGAGAGAGGGGGATTTGGGAGGCTAGGGTTCGTCCGCTGGGTCAGGCTCCAGCTTAACTAGGTCAGGGGTGCCGGCGGATGGCTGACACGCGCCCATCGGCGACGTGGATGGGCGCGCCAGCTCCAGGCAATGTCTCTGCCTCCCTCTGTACAGAGGTTGAGGAAAAGGCCCTAGTGGAGGGCTGGGCCTGGTACAGTAGAAGGGTTGGGCTAAGTGCACTGGGGGTTTTCCTTTTATTCCTTTCCTTTTCAGTTTCCTTTATTCTTCTCTGTTTTATTTATTTTAGCTACATTTTTCTATGTATTTTAGCTACCAAATGATTTTTGTTAACTATGAAACTTTGCACATAATTCCAAGTCAACACTATAAGGTTGCACAAAAAGTTTGAGGCCAATTGGAACTGTTCAAATTTATAGTTGAATTAAAATGTGTTTATTTAATCTTGTTGTTCCACTAAAGTAATTCCAGGGGAAATTTAGGAAACCAAATGAGGTTGCTTCCAACATGTTAATTACATAGTTAATATTTGCAACTCATCGAACATTTTTATTTGACAATTTGAAGAAATAATAATCTGACTTGTTATTATATCATTTGAATTTGACACCATTTTTATCAAGTGGAAAAATGGCTTGAAAACAAGATGACAAGTCACATTATGGTGAGTTTACTGTAGCTTAATTATCCAGGCATCACACATGCTATCTTCCTGTATTGATCTTTCTTTGTATGTATACACCCTACGCCCAGTAGGATAGGTTCGCCGGCGCGTAAACCCATGCTACAGAGATTTGAGGACGGATCCTTAGCAGCCTGTCGGGGGGTGCTTGCGCCAGACAAACCACCTTGCTGCTCTCAGCGCGGTCGCTTGAACTATTGTGCGGACTCGAAACAGAACAAGGGCGCTGCTAATAGCAAGCAGGTCACCTTGCCGTTCTTAGCGCGGCCGCTTGAACTGTTGAGCGGACTCTAAACAGAACAAGGGCATTGCCAATAGCGGAAGGGTCCCATTGCGTGCAGGTTTTCTGTACAAAGAGCAAGATCTTTCGAGGAGAATAACATTATATTAAGAAGAATTGCTCAAAGTTGTGCGTGACTTAGCTTCTTGCGGCCACGCAGATGGTCGTTGCAGCTGCGGACGGCACCAGAGTGCGGCTGATTGACATCGCCTTCTCTGCTTGAGCCATCGCGATGAAGGAGTTGGTAAGTTGGCTCCAAAACCGGATTTTCACAGCTTGCGCTCCCTACCTGGCGCACCAAAGATGTCGGTGGAAACGACACCTATGGGATCATGGGGAAGCCCTTCTACGGTTGAAGGGCGTGGGGCTATGGAAAGAGCGGGTTTAGAAGATCCACACGGGGGAATTTATCCAGGTTTAGGCCGCAAGTGATTCGTAATACCCTACTCCTGCTGGTTTGTGTTTATCTGGTGTTCTTGACTAGCTACAAAGTGTGCAAGGTTAAAAAAGTCCGAATCCTTCTCCAGTATGCCTCGGGCCTCCTTTTATAGCCAAAGGGGTGGCACAGAGGAGGTGGAAAGTTTGTACTGTATACAAGTCTATCCCCTGGCACTGTAGGACAAACGCATTTAATGCGCTACCAACATGCCCTCTCACTTTATCGGGGATAGCAAGGAAGCTCGTCTCGTCCGTCGCCACCTCGTTTCGCTCTAACGCGCGTCCAAGCTGACTAGGCGTGCAGCGCCACGCTGGCTGGCTGCTGAGTTGGTGCGGTGGCAGAGTCTTCACGAAGATCTACATGCCACCACGCAGGTGCTTGCTGAGTTGGCCTGGAAGCTGCATGTTGCCATGCAGGTGCCTGCCTTGTTGGCGGGTTGACTGCTCTGTTGGAACGGCGGTGGAGCCATGGCAGGTGGGGGCCTGGCTGCAGCCCCGCAGATGTCCCCGAAAAGGGTCTTGCCGGGGTCTCGCAGGTGTCCCCGACAAGGGTCTTGCCGAGGGTCTTGTGAGCATCCCTGGCAAGGATCTTGCCGGTGGTTTCCGTCTTCTGTTCTCATCCAGTCTTGTATGTTCTTGGTCTTCAGGAAGATCTGCATGCCACCATGCAGGCGCCTCCCGAGCCTTGGTTCCAACGTTGTCGATAGTGTCGGAACTCTTAGGCTCAAGGGCAACGGTGTGGGAGTCCTGGACTAAGGGGTCCTCGGGCGTCCGACCTGTTATCCATGGGCTGGACTGATGGGCTGTGAAGACACGAAGGCTAAAGACTGTACCCGTGTCCGGATTGGACTCTCCTTGGCGTGGAGGGAAAGCTTGGCGACTAACTATGAAGATTCCTTCTTATGTAACTGACTCTATGAAACACTAGATCCCCCCCCCACGGTGTGTATATAAACCGGAGGGTGTAGTCCGGAAAGGATATACTCATTACCATAGTCATACAAGCTAGACTTCTAGGGTTTAGCCACTACGATCTCATGGTAGATCAACTCTTGTAACACTCATATTCATCAAGATCAATCAAGCAGGAGGTAGGGTATTACCTCCATCGTGTCCCCGAACCTGGGTAAACATCGTGTCCCCTGTATCCTGTAACCATCGACCTTAGTCGCACAGTTTGGGACCCCCTACCCGAGATCCACCGTTTTTGACACCGACATTGGTTCTTTCATTGAGAGTTCCACTGTGCCGTCGACGAAAGGTTCGATGGCCCCTTCGATCGTCTATAGTGACGCTGTCCAAGGAGAAATCTTCCACCCCGGACAAATTTTTGTATTCGGCGGCTTCGTACTGCGGGGCAACTCGCTTGGCCATTTGGAGCAGATCGATAGATATGCCCCTGGTCACCAGGTCAGATTTGGAAGCTTGAACTACGTTGTGGATATCCGTGGAGACTTGATCTTCAATGGATTTGAGACCGCGGCGATCGCTCCCCCTCGCTCCGATGAACATGACTTAAATCTATCATCGGACCAGATTCAGGAGATGGTTCCTGTAACTGCTACGGCCTTATATCCGGAGCAGATTGCACCATCTGAAGCCATAGAGTCCGCGGCGTTGGAGCCGCACACGGACTCAACACCTGGGAATATTTGCATCAACATAATTCCGGGCTCGGTTCCGGCTATAAATTGCGAACCGCATACGCCTGCAGACACTGAGCTGGATCGGTCATCAGTCTTCGAGTTCAGCACCGCAGACGTCTTCCAACACTTTCCCTTGGGTGATGTGCTAAATTCATTAAAAAACCTGTCCTTGGCGGGGGACTCACAACCGAACTATGTCCGGTTTGAACTAGAGGCTGATGATGGGGAATTTCGCTTCCCACCCGCCACCCACTTCATAGCCACGGTCGAGGACTTAACTGACGTGCTTGATTATTGCTCCGAAGACATCGACGGTATGGACGACGATGCCGACAAGGAGCAAGGCCAAGACCTGCCATTCACTAGACGCTGGACGGCCACTGTCGATGTCAAAACCGGCGAATCTCGGGTAGGGGGTCCGGAACTGTGCGTCTAGGCGGATGGTAACAGGAGACAAGGGACACAATGTTTTACCCAGGTTTGGGCCCTCTTGATGGAGGTAAAACCCTACGTCCTGCTTGATTAATATTGATGATATGGGTAGTACAAGAGTAGATCTACCACGAGATCAAGGAGGCTAAACCCTAGAAGCTAGCCTATGGTATGATTGATGTATGTTGGAGTTGTTGTCCTACGGACTAAAACCCTCCGGTTTATATAGACATCGGATAGGGTTAGGGTTACACAAAGTCGGTTACAATGATAGGAGATCTAAATATCCGCATCGCCAAGCTTGCCTTCCACGCCAAGGAAAGTCCCCTCCGGACACGGGACGAAGTCTTCAATCTTGTATCTTCATAGTCCTGGAGTCCGGCTGAAGGTATAGTTCGGATGGCCGGACACCCCCTAATCCCAGACTCCCTCAGTAGCCCCCGAACCAGGCTTCAATGACGACGAGTCCGGCGCGCATATTGTCTTCGGCATTGCAAGGCAGGTTCTTCTCCAAATTCTGTGTACCTGTTGAATAATGTCCGGTATTTGTAATGTAGCGCTCCTCGGCTCCTTCGCCCAATAATGGCAGCCTTCCACGTGTTGAACGAATACGAAAGTCTGGGTGTTTTTACATTCACACCCCTGGTCGCGTAAATGAGCCGCCTATTTAAAGAGATGGGGACTCAGACCCAAACCACACCTTCTCCCTCTTGCGAGTAATCATCAGAGCGCATCTAGCAAAGGTCCATTCCACCATGGCCAACCATCGCAACTCCTCCTATCGCCCTTCCAGCCCTAGGCCTGGAAACTGGGAGAGGTGCTCCATCCCACATAGCGAGCTAGTGTCGCTTCAGACCAAGGGATTCCTCCCTCTGGCCTTTATGGTTCCGGTTCAAGCCGGACTCGCCACCCATAATGGCGGAGAGAAAGCGGAGAGCGCCCCCAATCCCTCCAAAGGAGAGCGGGTATGCCTCGTCCCTTATTTAATAAGAGGACTTGGATTTCCAATTCATCCGTTTCTCTGGGGGCTTCTGAAGTTCTACGGCATCCAGCTGGACAATCTCACGCCTGCCTCTATACTGCATATCGCGGGCTTCGTTGCTCTTTGCGAGCTGTTCTTGGGAGTTGAGGCTCATTTCGCGCTGTGGAAGAGGCTATTCTGCCTGGTGCCCCGTTCTCAGGAGAGGGCAATATATCAAGTGGGCAGAGCCGAAGTATGGCGCATCGTCGGGACCGGATATCTATCCGGAACCCCGAAGAAGGCGTCCGAGGACTGGCCTTCAGAATGGTTTTATATGGAGGATGTCCCGCTGCCGGATCCTATCCGGATCGGCCTCCCCGAATTCAACAATGCTCCCTTAAAGAAACGCCTAAGCTGGCGTCCGCGGAGCCCTCAGCGGGAAAGTGATAGGGACGTCCTTGACCTGATGGGCCGGATAAGACTACTGGCTCATTCCGGACTAACCATGATTGGAGTCATGGCCGCATGCATTATGCGGGGGGTGCAGCCACTTCAGTATAGAAGCCACCCCATGTGTGATTTTAACGGGGAAGATGACACCACCTGTTACGGTCGTAAGGGGCCGAACTCGGCTGCCGCTCTGATAAAGATCCTGTCCTCTTTGTACGAGGGAGAAGAGGAGGAATTCCTCCGTGTCAACCCTCAGGGTGGATTTACTATGTACAACCCTCCGAGTTGGGTAAGAGGACAATTTTGCTCACCCATCCGTCTCATATTCCCATAATTAAATATGTAGTCTAACGACTTAAACGCAGGAAATACGTCAGGAAGTAAAGGATATGACTAGCCGTCCTCCACAGCCCGAGGATCCACAGAGGTCCCTTAATCCGGACTCCGAAGAAGATCCGGACATAGCTGTGGAGCTAATTGACTGGGTATTTCATCAGCTAAGCAAGGTTGATACCGTGGTGGCCATTACGGCCGATTACCCAGGGTTAATCCCGGCCTCCCAGGTAACAGAGACCGAAGTCTCATCACTTTGGGAAGGAATCCATCCTCACGCGTTTCAGTTTCCCTGACAATAACCATGTTTTGCAGGGGAGGTTTCCGAGGCGGGAGGCCGAGCCTGCGGCTAGCCAACGAGGGGCTGCAGGACCCCGTGGGGTAAAAAGGAATGTAGTCCGGACTGAGACGCCGACGCAAAGGTATAGCGCACTATCTGCCTCCCTGGTGTTGTTCTTTCAGGGCATATTAACGCTCGTGTTCTCTTCAGGACGAAGAGACCTCGCCGGACTATATCTGGAGAGGTTGCCAATCGTGCCTCCACCAGCCAGGCTCCAAAGCCTGGTCCGGAAGCGGAGGTGAACACAAGGCGCGCACCGGACGCTCCTCCGACAGAGGATGCAGACAGGTTGTCTGCCACCAATTCCGAGGTGGAGAGTGCCATGAACCATAGGCGTCGCCGGACGGTTCTTCGCGACGCTTGTTTCTCCCAGGAGGCCTTGGATGCCTTTAACTCGGGAGATGCGTACCTCCGTGCCGCTCAAAATGGCTTAGCCAGAGCCACGGAGCAATATGTAAAAGACATACGGGTAGGAAAATTTCTAGTAAATATATATACCAGTAGCCCCCGAGACTTGAAAGAGTTAGAATAACTGATTTATGGATCATATGTTTATGCAGGCTCTTATAGAAAAGAATACCGTACTGTCCCGGGAGCTAGAAGAGTGCAAAGCCCAATTGGAGGCCGCACTAGCCGCGGCAGGGGAGCCCAAGGAGACCCCCGCTGGTAATATACGCTTCGAAAGATAAATATTTTGCGAAGTGCGGCATGGGTGCAAATTTGACGAATCATTTTGCAAATGGCGCCGGACTGGATCCGGAAAAACAACAAATTGTGCGCCAGTTAGAGACTGGGGAGAGCATGCTGACAAAGGTGAGGCAGGAGAAGAATGATCTTCAGGATGCCAACACCAAGCTGGGAGTTGAACTAAAAGATGTTCGTGCCCAGCTGTCGGACTCCACTAAGTAGAATCAACGGCTTCGACGCGGCATATATAGTAAGTGCTTAAATGAACTTCTGAAAAAGAAGGAGTTTGGCGAGGAAGTCAAATGATAGAGTTATGTCTGTAGGTATGCTGACAGGTCGTCCTGCAGAGGAGATGCCCGGTTCAACGGGCGACCTTCTTCCCGAGCTCTCGCAGCTGCACGAGCGAGTTCGGCAGGCGATGCAAGGAGTTGCCCAAGCCTTATGGCCATCCCTCCCCAGGCTCGAGGGCCTTGGAGAGCTTGCAGATAAGCTAAAGGGAGTGCAGAGGCGCTTCCGGTTGTGGAAGATATTGGCCTGCCGCCAAGGCGTGAGGGAGGCCTGGGCCATGGTAAAGACGCGGTACACAAAGGCTGACCCCAACCACATGGCCGAGGTCGGACCTGTAGGACCTGATGGGAAGGAGATCCCTGTTAGCTTAGTATACGACAAAGGAGAATTGGCCACAAAGTATTTCCAGCAGGACTATAAATTAGACAGCCTGTTAGATGGTATTGAAGAGGAATACAATCAGACAGAGTGACTATGTAATTTTTAAATGACATGTGTAATGCCTTCTAGCCGGATTGTAGATCGTTTGTCGTTGCCGACCTTTTCGCTTCGACCTCGGGACCTGACGGTCCGGAGTGTGTCCGAATACCCTATCGGTTATGTAAGAACCATGGTATGCATGGAGACCAGGCGTAGGGGTCATTAGTGCTTTATCAAACAAGTGCCCAACTAGTTATGTTATATTACATGGTTAGTAAGAAACATCTTCCAGAGAGAATAGTTCCGTTAGGGGTTCCTTTCTCTGGGAGGCATGCCCTAAAGTGCATGCCCAGACTGCAAACGCAGGAAAAGCATCTGGGGGCATATATATAAATAAGTAAAAAAGGTCATCTTTAGTTCACTGACCGAATATTCCCTTAAGAACGCTAGCTTTCGGCTTCACCCAGTCTGAGGTACACATCCGGCTGACCCGGCAGTAACAATCGCAGAGGTGCTCCCTTTACCGCCTAGCCGAGCAATCGGGAACGTAGGGGTAAGCACATGAGCCAGGCAACCCAGCTTGGCCAAAACTTAAGTCATATCGATGCATATAATGGTGAAGAAAAGGTGCATGCGGAAGTTTGACACATGATTTGGGCGTGAAGACCGTATGAATAAGCTTCTGTTTGAAGAAGCCCCCAGGTATAGTGAGCGCGAGTAGCGCGTCACTTTGTTGAGCCTTTAATGGCTATAAAAGAGAAAAAATAAAAGAAAGGGTGGAAGGAGAGAAATGTAAGACAGAAAGTGTAAAAAATGGACAGAGGAAGGAGACGAACACAGAGTCCGGCACTAGGCGTAGAATCTTCGGAGACGGGCTGCGTTCCATGGGTTCGGCTCGAGTCAGTTATCCGAGGCATCTCGCAGGCGGTACGCTCCACTGGTCAGGACTTGGTCAATTATGAAGGGACCTTACCACTTGGTCTTGACTTTGTCCTTTTTCTTGTCCGGCAGCCATAGAACTAATTCGCCAACGTTGTAATTTTTGGCCCGCACTTCCCTGCTTTGATATCTTCCAGCCTGCTGTTGATAGAATGCGGAATGGGATTTTGCCATGTCGTGCTCCTCCTCCAAGGCATCCAGACTTTCCTGCCGATCAAGCTCGGCTTCTCTTTCTTCGTACATGCGCACCCGAGGTGAGTCATGAATTATGTCGCAAGGCAGAACTGCCTCTGCGCCGTACACCATAAAGAATGGTGTGTATCCGGTGGTGCGATTCGGCGTGGTCCGCAGCCCCCAGAGTACGGAGTCAATCTCCTCTACCCAGTGCGTGTTAGATTCCTTTAGGGACCGCACTAATCTGGTTTTGATGCCGCTCATGATAAGACCATTTGAACGCTCGACCTGGCCGTTAGTTTGTGGGTGATAGACGGAGGCATAATCAAGCTTAATGCCCATGTTTTTGCACCAGAGTTTTACCTCGTCGGCCGTAAAGTTCGTGCCATTATCAGTGATGATGCTATGGGGGACGCCGTAATGGTGTACGACCCCGGATATAAAGTCTATCACCGGTCCGGATTCGGCCGTCTTAACAGGCTTGGCTTCTATCCATTTGGTGAACTTATCCACCATGACCAGTAAGTAATTTTTCTTGTTAGCTCCCCCTTTAAGGGGCCAACCATGTCAAGCCCCCAGACCGCAAAGGGCCAAGTGATGGGGATAGTTTGGAGGGCGGTAGGTGGCATATGGCTTTGGTTTGCAAAGAGCTGGCAACCGACGCATCGTTGGACCAGGTCCTGAGCGTCTGCCTGGGCCGTCGGCCAATAGAAGCCTGTACGGAAAGCTTTGCTTACAAGGGACCGAGCTGCGGCGTGATGACCATCGAGTCCGGCATGAATTTCAGCCAGCAAGTTCCGCCCTTCCTCTTCGGAGATGCACCTTTGAAGTACTCCGGTAGTGCTTTTCTTATAAAGCTCTCCCTCATGGACTTTATAGGCCTTGGATCGCCGCACTATGCAGCGTGCCTCATTTTGATCCTCCGGGAGCTCCTACCTATTAAGGTAGGCTAGGAATGGTTCTGTCCACGGGGCGACGACAGCCATTATGACGTGGGCAGAAGTTGTAATTTCATTGGCAGGGGCGCCGATTATGTCAGATTGTTCGGTGCCGAGTGCGGATTGGTTCGGGCTGTCATTACCAGGCTCCCCTTCCCATACTACGGATGGCTTGAACAGCCTTTCCAGGAAGACGTTGGCGGGGGGGGGGGGGGGACTGCGTCGCATTTTGCGCCGATGCGTGCCAGGATGTCTGCTGCCTGATTGTTTTCCCGGGCTATGTGGTGAAATTCGAGCCCCTCGAACCGGGCTGACATTTTTAAGACGGCGTTGCGGTAAGCTGCCATTTTTGGATCCTTGGCATCGAAGTCTCCATTTATTTGGGATATCGCGAGGTTCGAATCCCCGCTCACTTCCAGGCGTTGAATGCCCATGGATACTGCCATCCGGAGACCATGTAAAAGGGTCTCGTATTCGGCAGCGTTGTTGGAGTCCGTGTACATAATCTAGAGTACATATTGAACTATATCTCCTGTGGGGGATGTCAAGACGGCGCCCGCCCCTAGTCCGGCCAACATTTTGGAGCCATCGAAATGCATGATCCAGTTTGAGTATGTGTCGTACTCTTTAGGGAGTTCGGCCTCCGTCCATTCTGCGACGAAGTCAGCCAAAACTTGCGACTTGATAGCTCGCCGTGGCTTATAAGTTATGTCAAACGGGAGGAGCTCGATGGCCCATTTTGCAATCCGTCCCGTTGCGTCGCGGTTGTTTATAATATCGTTGAGTGGTACTTCCGATGCTACTGTGATTGAACACTCTTGAAAGTAGTGTCGTAGCTTCCAGGATGCCATGAATACCGCGTATGCAATTGTTTGATAATGTGGGTACCATGATTTGCATGGAGTGAGGACAGTGGACACGTAGTAAACCGGCTTTTGAAGGGGGAATTTGTGTCCGTCCGTTTCCCACTCGACGACGAGTACTGCGCTGACAACTTGATGGGTTGCTACAATGTACAATATCATTGGTTCGCCGATGTTTGGCGCGGCCAGGACTGGGTTTGTTGCCAATATGGCTTTTATTTCTTCGAGTCGGGTCGTGGCGGCATCCGTCCACTCGAAGTGTTCGGTGCGCCGAAGGAGGCGATAGAGGGGTAGTGCCTTTTCTCCCAAGCGGGAGATGAAGTGGCTTAGAGCCGCCACGCATCCGGTTAATTTCTGTATTTGTTTGAGGTCCTTTGGGATATCCAATTGTGACAAAGCTCGGATCTTGGTTGGATTTGCTTCGATTCCTCTACCTGATATAATGAAGCCCAAGAGCTTTCCGGCTAGAACGCCGAAAACGCATTTTTCCTGGTTTAGCTTGATGTCATATGTTCGGAGATTATCGAATGTAAGCCTCAAGTCGTCTACTAGATATTCGACATGTTTTGTTTTTACGACCACATCATCCACGTATGCCTCCACTGTTTTGCTGATCTGGTTTCCCAGACATGTCTGAATCATGCGCTGATATGTTGCGCCAGCGTTTTTGAGCCCAAATGGCATTGTGTTAAAGCAGAATGGGTTGTATGGGGTGATGAATGCCGTTGCGGCTTGGTCTGACTCGGCCATCTTGATTTGATGGTAGCCGGAGTATGCGTCGAGGAAACACAACGAATCGTGTCCTGCTGTGGCGTCGATAATTTGATCGATGCGGGGGAGGGGAAGGGATCCTTTGGGCAAGCCTTGTTAAGGTCTTTAAAATCAACGCACATGCGCCAGGATTTGTCCTTCTTTGGTACCATCACCAAGTTTGCTAGCCAGTCCGGATGTTTTATATCTCTGATGAATCCGGCCTCCAGTAGCTTGGCTAGCTCCTCTCCCATAGCCTGTCTCTTGGGTTCAGAGAAACGCCGAAGTGCTTGTTTGATAGGTTTGAATCCTTTTAGGATATTTAAGCTGTGTTCGGCCAGCCTGCGTGGGATTCCTGGCATGTTTGAAGGGTGCCAGGCGAAGATGTCCCAGTTCTCGCGTAGGAACTCTCGCAGTGCGGTGTCTACATCAGGGTTTAATCGTGCCCCGATGGAAGCTGTTTTATTGGGGTTCGTCGGATGGACCTGGAATTTGACTATTTCATCCGCTGGTTTAAAGGAGGTGGACTTGGATCTTTTGTCGAGTATCACATCGTCCCTGTTTACCGCGGAGCGCAGCAGTCAGTTCCTCAGCCGCTAGGTCTTCGGACAGTGCCTCGAGGGCCAGTGCGGCTGTCTTGTTTTCGGCGCGGAGGGCTATGTCCGGATCACTGGCGAGAGTGATGATTCCATTTGGCCCGGGCATCTTGAACTTCATGTACCCGTAATGGGGTATTTCTTGGAAGATTGTAAACGCTTCCCGCCCTAGCAGAGCGTGGTATCCGCTACTGAACGGGGCCACCTGGAATGTGACTTCCTCGGACCTGTAATTATCCGGCTGTCGGCGTCCTGGGAACGGGGGTCCCCAGGCCTGCCTGCCCGCGGCCCGCGGCGTGGCTCGAGGGGGCCCAGCACGGCCCAACTTCATCAACACAAGACCCAAGACCCTCACGAGGGGCCAAGCCTCACGGGGCGGATGACACAACACTTCCTCAGGCACGGCCTCGTCAGGCTGGCTCACGAGGAGGCGGAGAGATCAAGGCGGGGTACCTCGCGAGGTGCGCATGACGACCAAGGGCGCCAGGCGGGCGCCAGCCCGCGCAGTGTCCTCCCTTTCCTCTTTGGTGCAAAGGGGGCAAGCGCAGGCGAGAGTATCAAGCAAAGGCATCCATTTCGGTGCAACGAGACCAAGACCAGTCCAGCAGTGGGAAGGAGGTCATCGTGGAGCCCAGAACGGCGTCACCACAGGGCCTTTGGCAGGCGATTACCAACTTTAGTCAGGATAAGTGTACCAGATGTTCCCCTTCGAATTGGCCAATTGTTGGCGCCCTTCCCGCTCAATATTTGGGAAGAGGCCCAGGGCCTTTGCCTATAAATAGGACTAGCCACCCCCAGGGTGGGGGAGGAGAATGAATCGATCAATCTAGCAAGCTAGCATCGAGCAATCGGGCCAACAGAGAGAGAGAGTGAGAAGGGCGGCCGGACTCCTCCTAGTAGTTCGTCCCCCTGACCAAGAACAGACCCTCGCTTGGCTGTTCTTCCCTGTACTGTTCTTCATCACCAGCCCAAGAGGCAATCCACCACACCACATGGAGTAGGGTATTACACCACAACGGTGGCCCGAACCAGTATAATCTCTATGTCTTTTGTGTTGTTCCTTTGGTAGTTTTGATCCTTGCGAGACGGAGAGGTAGAGGGCATAATCTCCGCGCACACCCCAGAGTTCGAACCTTAAGGGTCTGCCGGAACCCGAAACCCGACATTTGGCGCGCCAGGTAGGGGTGTGCCGGAATTTGTCTTCCACCGCTCCGCTCTCTGTCAATCGCCGCGTCCATGTCTGACGCTCGTCGGGCCCGCGCCGAGCGCCGGGCCGCCATCGCTTCCCGCGTCGCCCAGACGGCTCCCGTCGGTGGGCATCCTCGTCGTTCCCCGTCGCCCTCCGTCAACGCCGCCACCGGCCCGGCGGGGAACGAGCAGCAAGCGTCGTCTCAGCACCCGTCCGTGCGGCAAGACGGCCGCACCGCTACTCCATCACTCGCACCAGCCGGCTCTTCGTCCCGCGCGCTCCGCGCACCCTTGGAGGCTTGGGCTGCGCTCATCGCAGCAAACGAGTTCCTGCGCTACCGTCCCGTCGACGACGTCTACGAAGAGTGGCTCGACCGCGTCGCCGAGCTCGTCCGCGCCGCAGGGGGCTCTCCTGTGCCGTCCGCCCGGCTGCACCGCACTTCGCCACGCGCTGGCAATGAAGTTCCGGGGGCGTACCAGCCGTCTCCCCTCCAAGAAGACGCCGTGGCTCCAAGGCGCGTGGCCCCTGGGCGAAACCCGCTCCGCCAGGCGCCATCCCAGCAAGAACGGAGCTGCCAAGAAGTCCCTCGACCGCAAGAGGCTGCCCGGGCGCTACCTGCC
Source organism: Aegilops umbellulata (assembly GCA_032464435.1). Taxonomy (NCBI): domain Eukaryota; kingdom Viridiplantae; phylum Streptophyta; class Magnoliopsida; order Poales; family Poaceae; genus Aegilops; species Aegilops umbellulata. Next base: position 187,375,622 of record CP136058.1, read on the forward strand.
CCGGCTCGCCGTGACCCTGCTCCGGCTCCAGCACGTCAAGACCCCACACTGCTCTCAGCTACAGCGCATGGGGACCCGCAAGGCCAAGCTCTCCCTCAACCGAAGCCTCCCGTGGCCAGCGCAGGCTGCCGCGCCTACACCACCGAGCTGCGCAGCGTTGCGTGGCTCGGCAAGTTCAAGCCAGACCTGCCTCCTCGCTACGACGGCACAACCGACCCTGCAGAGTTCCTCCAGCTCTACGAGCTGGGCATCGAAGCTGCCAGTGGAGATGAAAAGGTCATGGCGAACTGGTTCCCCATGGCACTCAAGGAAGGAGCTCGCACCTGGCTCCTGAACCTGGCCCCAGGAATGATCTCTTCCTGGGACCAGATGCGCACCCGCTTCATCGCCAACTTCCAAGGTACCCGTGACCGGTCGCCTGCCGTGAGCGACATGCGCCGCATCAAGCAACAACCCGGAGAGACCCTGCAAAAGTACATCCAACGCTTCAACAGCGCGCGCCTCAAGATCCCCAGGGTGTCCGAGGAAGCCATCATCTCGGCCTTCTCCGATGGCGTGCGTGACGTCAAGATGAAGGAGGAGCTGGCGATGCATGAAGATCTATGCACCTCCCTGGAGCTGTTCAACTTGGCGACCAAGTGCGCCAGGGCTGAGGAGGGGCGTCTCTCCCTCCTCGAGCTGCCTGCCGCAGACCCAGAAGAGAAGAAACCCAAGGCCAAGGACGTGAAGCGCAAGGGGGCCGCCGTGCTCGCGGCAGAACCAAACACCAAGCGGGGCAAGGATCTGCCTGAATCTTCCAGGGGCAGTCGGTACTGTGTGTACCACGACCTCCACACCCACAACACCAACGAATGCCAAGAACTCCGAGGAGTGCGAGAAGGAAGGATCGGCCATCGTCCTAACCGTGCCGACCGGGGCTACGGCCGAGGAGGAGGAAGGAACCCAGGACACTGGGAAGACCGCGGCCCGCGCCAAGGGTGGCGCGATCAACCTCGCGAGGACCGCTGGCGAGACTTGCCTCGCGAGGGGGACTGGCGCGATCAGCCTCGTTAGGATCGCCTGTAGGGAAACGCAGGCCTCCCTCCACTACCGCCTCAGCCAAGAAGGAATCAGGACCGTCACCAGGACGAGGGGGCTGGGGGCTTCCAGGAGCCACGCGCAATCGCCTGCATCCTGGGCGGAGCTCAAGACCCAGCCTCCCAACGCATCTTCAAGCAGTTTGTCCGCGAAGTGAATGCAGTCCTCCCCAGGCTCGAAGCTACGCGCCCTCTCAAGTGGTCGGCCACAGCCGGGGTCCTCCCGATGCTTTGCTCCCCAGTCATCAGCAACGTACTGGTCACCAGGACCCTCATCGATGGTGGAGCAGGGCTCAACGTCCTGTCCGTGGAGACATTCAACAATCTTCAAGTGCCCTACGACCAACTTCAGCCGACCAGGCCCTTCTCCGGAGTCACTGACGGTTCCACGATCCCGATCGGGCAGGTTCGCCTCCCTGTCACCTTCGGAGCCCGCAGCAACTACCGCACCGAGCTCATCGACTTCGACGTCGCTCACATCCGCCTGCCGGACAACGCCATCCTCGGGTACCCAGCGCTGGCCAAGTTCATGGCCGTGACTCATCATGGTTACAACGTCCTCAAGATGCCAGGAAATGGCGGAGTCATCACGGTGCCGTGTGAAGAAAAGGATGCAGGAGGCTTCCCGAGATCACCCCCAAGAAGAAGAAGACATCGTCAGGCTTAGCCCCTCAGGAGGCAGGCCCCTCAGGGCCTGCGTCTGCCCAGGGGGACCCTCCTTCCATCGCATAGGAAAGCGCGACCGGCGCCCTCCTCAGGCAGGGCTCGGGGGCTCTCACCTGGAGGGCCACCGACCTGGCCAGGGTCACGAGGGAGGCGCTTGGGCACCACGTGGAGTCGTGCCTTGAAGCACGTTTCCCTCGAGAAGGAGCAGGGCAAAGAAGGCCAGACCAGCAGGAGTTCGTTAACAAGGCCGTGCAAGAACTACAGGAGTCAAGAGTCATGAGAGGTTGCCTCCGTCTACCAGCTATGGCTCCCCATCCAGGCGAGGATGGTGGGCTGCGCGTCTGCATCGACGTACTAGGGCTCAATCGGGCCGCCACGACGGAGCGTCTCTGGCCCTCGCAAGTGGGGCGTTGCGGAGGCCCACCCCACAGCTATGTTCGCATGCCTTACGGCTTGCCGAGCGTGGCTGCTGCATCCCAGCGCCTCATGAGGGGCATCATGGAGACTCAGGAAGACAGGCGTTCCGCGGTCTTGGCGGAGATGGAGACGATTCGCGAGGAGCCACCAGCGCCTCCGGAGCCTCCTTAGGCCCCTGGGCCTGGGGGCTGGTGAGGATCGGCTTCCGCAGCCCACCAAGTCTGCTGCACCAACACCACTTCATCCTCGGCATCTTCAGGTGACGTCCTTCAAGCTTCATTTCCAGCTGGGAACGCCCCCTAGGGCTGCTTCATTCCCAGGCCGCGTGGGTCCGTCCCTGCAGCGTGTATCCCTTTTTTTATTTTTCGGTCATTAGCTTGCTTTGTTGGGGGCGCCCCTCGGGCTGCATCATCCCCAAGCCGCTCGGGCCAGGCCCAGTGGCGTGTATCTCCCTTGCGTTTATTTCCAGCTATGCTTTCGTCTATCATGCTTGATTAATTGATGCCTGTCCACGGCACCTCTCCTTCTCCATGTCGACCACTTGCACGTTAAGGGGGGGGGGGTACCTGAGCATCGCGACTCAGGGCTCTTACTGGCTCTCCACCCCTCACCCTCTGGCCTTGTCCACGGCATCGCGACCTGGCATACCAGCGACGGCTGAGACAAGCTCGAGGGCCGAGATCCGAGGACGTAGAGTGCCGGCATCTAACCCAATTTGCAGGCACAAGTCTCAAGATATGGACCAGTGCCAGGCGCAACCCACCTAGAGGTAGGGCCACGTGAGTCCCACGCTGGCTCACGGGTGCCTTGATACACCTCACCTAGCCCTACCGTGCCGGCCACGTGTCAGGGCGGGGCTGTACATGCCCCGGGGGCTCCTCCCGGAGGGGAGCCCCCTCCCACGTACCAGTGGAAGCACCATGCTCCGCGCTGGCTGACGACACTACCGAGGAGCGGCTATGCCCGCACACATACGGAAGCGCTGTGCTCCGCACTGGTGATAAACAACTGAGGGTGGCCTCCGGGCCGCGCTAACCTCAGGGAGCCCAGAGCTCAGTGGCTAGCCTCATCGCAACGCCTCCCCTCGGGAGCGCCGCGCGAGGGGGCTAGGCACGGGGGCTACGCCTGGGTCACGCCCAGACGTACGCCGCCCAGCCAGGCCCCTCGGGCCTAGCTCGTCGCGCGTCTCTCCCCGAGCGGAGCCAAGGTATGAAGGCCGTTTGAGCGTCAAGGGGGACCCCTGAGCATCGCGACTCAGGGGCCTAACTGGTCCTGTAGCCCCTCACTCCTTAGTTCTGAAAGGCTATGCTGGGTGAGGTACGCGCGGGGCCGGGCTTTGCAGACGTAGAACGGTAGTCTCGCTTGCATCTCACCTCATCGCCCGCTGTTTGCGCGTCAAGGGTGACTCCTGAGCATCGCGACTCAGGAGCCTAACTGGCTCGGTAGCCCCTCACTCCTTAGTTCTGAAAGGCTATGCTGGGTGAGGTACGCGCGGAGTCGGGCTCCGCAGACGTAGAACAGAAGATACACCTACATCACGCTTCCCTACTTGTTGTTCATGCGCCAAGGGGGACTCCTGTGCATCGCGACTCAGGAGCCTAACTTGTCCCGTAGCCCCTCACTCCTTTGGTCTCGTCCTGGTTTCTGGTCGGGGCCAATGCTGGGTGAGGTACGCGCGTGGCCGGGCTCTGCCGGCGTAGAACACAAGCAAGTAGGGAAGAAAAGGATAAAATTCAAGGAACTTAAAAGCAAAATATTACAATCCATACTGTCGTCTCAGTACCAAACGCAAGTTTAAATGCCTCCCCGAGGCGTGGTGCATGTGCAGGGATTAAAAGAAGAACAGGAGCAGTGGCGGAGTCACTTGTCGGCGGTGGAGCAGCGCGGAGTGGCTTCGCCTCGTGGAGCGGCAGGACCGCCAGCGCCATGCTTCGGCTTGGTGCTGAAGGCCCGGAACTTCCCCAGCAGCGCCTCCGCGCGCCCCTTCACGGCTTCGACGGCGGCGACAGCACCCTCGCCGCTCACCGGCTCCAGCAGGCTGTCGAGGTCGGTGCTGGGATCGCGGAGGTAGATGTGGGCGAAGACCCGCGTCAGTGCAGCAGAAGACAAGACACGCGCCTCGGCCTCAGCCGTGGGGCCAAGGCCAAGGGCGACATCCTCAAGGGCTTGAACAAGGAAAGGAAGCAGCGTGGCAGGGCCGTCCTCGTCACCGGCCAGCGGGCTCTCCAGGCCACTCTCGTAAAGTGTCTTCAGCGAAGCGCGAGCATCCTCCTCCATGCCCGCGAAGGCCACGCGATCCTCGGCATGGACCCGGGCCTTGGCGTCCAGCTCGGCCTTCGTCACCTCCAGCTCCTTCTTCAGTGCGCTTAGGCGGTCGTGGCGTTTCTTGAGCTTGGCCTCCCGGTCCTCGAGGGCCGCCTCGCGTGCCTTCATGCCTTCTTCCTGCTCTCGGCAAAGGAGGACCTCCTTCGCGAGCTGGTCTCGCAGGCCTTGCAGTTTGCCCTCCAGCTCCTTGCAGCGACCGTGGACTTCAACCACCTCTGCCAGGGCCGTGTCCTGGGCAATCTTCGCCTCGGGGGTGGCCTCCCTCTCTTCGTCACAGGCAGTCGAGGCATGAACCAGTGCCACCCGAATCGAGGCATGGGAGCGGATCCACCCCGAAGCCAGCTCCAGGCGCCCGGCCACCAGGCGAGGGTCGGCGCCAAGAAGATCCTGCCGCAGACGGTCCAGTTCAGCAATGGCACGCTCCAGGACAGCAGAAGAAGACGGAGAAGCATCGACGCGCTCCAAGGCAGCAGGAGGAGTTGGGGGAGCAGCGGTCGGTGGAACAGGAGGAGAAGGTAGCGGCGGCGAGACCACATCGTCCTGAGGCGGAGTCTGCTGCGCCCCGACGGCCGTGGCGGCGGCAGCAGGCAGGAGCACCTCGGGAGTCACTTGGGCCATGGGGGCTGGGCTCTCCCCAGCCAGCTCAGCCAGGCCTCGCAAGGATGAGCGGGCAGGAGAAGCCCGCTCCTCGCGATTGCCCTCACCTGCAGGCTCAGGCGCTGCCGCGAGTGGGGCCTCGGGAGCCCCCTTCGGTTTCTTCGCCGCGGGCGCCAACCTATCCAAGAGGAGCGAACATCAAGCCTCACCGGCGGAACAAGGAACAAAAATATGAGGGATCAAGCACTTACAGGTCGCCGCTGGAGGGCTCGAGAAGCCTCCGGCCGTACTTGAAGCCTGAGAGCTGGCTGGAGGGGTCAACCTCAGAAGCAGAAGGCGCGTCCGCGGATCGCCCCGGAGCCGGGGCGGACCCGCGGGGGATCAGCCCGGTCCTGTCCTTCTTCGGGATCGGGGGCGAGCTCCCGCTACCCAGCACATTGTCACCCTCATCATCATCGCTCAACGAAAGGCGGAGATTGTGGGACTTGCGCAGGGGAAGGGGAGCCCTAGACTCTCCGTCAGTTGCCTCAGACTCAGGGCCCTCTCCCCGCTCCTCCTCGCCCCCCTCTCCGCTGGAGTCGCTGGAGGACACGTCCACCAGTCCCTTGGGAGCCACCACGGGCACGGGCCCGTCCCCGTTGAACACGGGCATGGAATCCACCACCTGCTTCTAGTCGTCGCGAAGGAACAAGGGCGTGGGTGCGCCCTCCAACCTTGCCACCTCGCCCCCAACCAAAGATTGGAGAACCGCGGTCAAATCCTCGTCGCCCACAGCCGCGGGGCTCGGATGAGGCCTCCACATCGGAGATGATTAGTGCCGAAGCGGAGCCAGTTGGTCCTCCAGGAACTCCCTCAGCAACAACGCGCCGGTCAGCTTCGTCGCCGCCGTGCTGGCAGGCTTCAGGTCCGCGTCCATCTTCTCCAGTACCGGCTTCGCGCGGGGGTCCGTAAGCTCCGCCCGGGACCAGTCGCCGGAACTCACGGGCTGCTCCATGGGTAGGATCAGCCGGGGGTGGATGCGCCCGGCGTCCACCAAGACCCACTTACTCCTGAAGCCCTCAATCCTCTTCCCGGGATTCGAGATGGCAATGGCGCCACCACACGCAATGAAACTCGTGCATGCGGAAGGGGAACCGCGGGTGACCCGGAGGCAGAAGTAGTGGCGCAGCAAGGCCACTAAGGGTTGCACCCCCACATGAGCCTCGCAGTAGTAGGCGAAGATCGCCAAGAGAAGGATGGAGTTGGGGTGGAGATGCAGAGCTTGTAAGTCATAATGGCGGAGGACAGCGAGGAAGAACTCGGAGAAAGGAGGCACCAAGCCCGCAGTAATGGAGCTTACGAAGAGAGGGTAGAAGGTGCTTCCTCGGCCCTCAGGGGTGGCGGAGCCGACCTTGAACACCCGCGCCCCATCGATGCCTCGCGCCGCCGCCATCTGGCGCAGCTGGGCAAGGATCGCCTCCGACACGTTCGACGAGTCCAGGGCAGGCGAAAACCAAGCTTCGGCCGGGGGCTGACGAGGCGCCATGACTTCCTAGGTCACACGGGAAGAGTAGATCTGGGAGTTAGGAGGAAGGAAGGAGAGGCGCAAGAAAGGGAATCTGAGCAGCAACCGGAGAAAGATAAGAGCAAAGCCTGGGCAGGCGCTGCGCCTTTAGTAACCCGCACGGTTGCTAAAGCACCCGCGTCCAATCAACTGCCACGCGACGCCCAAGGCCGCAGGCTGTTAGGGCCCGCGGCGCTTCTCCCTTGCCCTTTCGCCTCTCGGCACGGCCAAATCCGGGCGCGCCTTGGGCCCGGGGGCTACTGTCAGCGTTCTGGGAACGGGTGTCCCTAGACCTGCCTGCCTGCGGCCCGCGGTGTGGCTCGAGGGGGCCCAGCACGGCCCAACTTCATCAACACAAGACCCAAGACCCTCGCGAGGGGCCAAGCCTCGTGGGGCGGACGACACAGCACTTCCTCGGGCACGGCCTCGTCAGGCTGGCTCACGAGGAGGCGGAGAGATCAAGGCGGGGTACCTCGCGAGGTGCCCATGACGCAAGCCATGACGACCAAGGGCGCCAGGCGGGCGCCTGGCGGGCGCTAGCCCGCGCAGTGTCCTCCCTTTCCTCTTTGGTGCAAAGGGGGCAAGCGCAGGCGAGAGGATCAAGCAAAGGCATCCATTTCGGTGCAACGAGACCAAGACCAGTCCAATGGTGGGAAGGAGGTCATCGTGGAGCCGAGAACGGCGTCACTACAGGGCCTTTGGTAGGCGAGGACCAACTTTAGTCAGGATAAGTGTACCAGATGTTCCCCTTCGAATTGGACAATTGTTGGCGCCCTTCCCGCTCAATATTTGGGAAGAGGCCCAGGGCCTTTGCCTATAAATAGGACTAGCCACCCCCAGGGTGGGGGAGGAGAATGAATTGATCAATCTAGCAAGCTAGCATCGAGCAATCGGGCCAGTAGAGAGAGAGAGAGAGAGTGAGAAGGGAGGCCGGACTCCTCCTAGTAGTTCGTCCCCCTGACCAAGAACAGACCCTCGCGAGTCTGTTCTTCCCTGTACTGTTCTTCATCACCAACCCAAGAGGCAATCCACCACACCACACTGGAGTAGGGTATTACACCACAACGGTGGCCCGAACCAGTATAATCTCCGTGTCTTTTGTGTTGTTCCTTTGGTAGTTTTGATCCTTGCGGGACGGAGAGGTAGAGGGCATAATCTCCGCGCACACCCCAGAGTTCGAACCTTAAGGGTCTGCCGGAACCCGAAACCCGACACCGGCGTGCCGAACACCACATCTAGTGTGATTTTTCCTGTACAGTGCGCTTCCCGACTGGGGATTATTCCTCTAAAGGTTGTGCTGCTTCGCTCAATGCGGTTCCAGTCTATTTCTATTTTTTGGAGGGTTTCCTCATAAATGAGGTTCAATCCGCTGCCTCCGTCCATGAGTACCTTGGTGAGGCGAAAGCCGTCCACTATTGGACTGAGGACCAATGCGGCTGGTGCTCGGGCTGTTCGGAATTTAGGTTCATCACTGGCATTAAAAGTAATAGCCGTGTCACTCCAAGGGTTTATTTTTGCTACTTGATAGACTTCAGCGAGGCTGCGGAGTGTTCTTTTTCGCATATTATTTGATGCGAAAGTCTCGAAGACTGTTAAGACTATACTGGAGTCCCTGAGGTGGCTTTCTACGGACTCCAGAATTAGGAGATCTTTGCCCCTCTTGGCCACATGCCGGAGTATCCAACATGATCTAAGGCTGTGAGTTAGTGTGGTGTCCTCTGTACTGTGAATTTTACAGGGTCCATTAAGCCATCCCTCCAGTACGGTTCCATGCCCTGTAGAGGGTTTTGGTTTTTTGGTTTTTAACCCGGGTGTCTGATGATGATGCACCCTTTTATTTCGAACGAGGCTTCTATTCAGGGCCGGATTATCCCAAATTTTAATTTCGGTTTTCCAGGCGCTTTCCATCGCACAGTACTTTTGTAATATGGACGCCAAGTCAGCGAAGTGTGTAATATCACGACGACCTGTGGCGTTGAGGATTCCCTTGTCCGTGCAATTATTGCAGAAGATTGAGATTGCGTCTTCCTCGCGACAGTCCTTTATCCTGTTCATAACCAGGAGGAACCTTGCCCAGTAATGATGTACTGTTTCTTCGGGCTTTTGCCTGATTTGGGATAGATCGCTTATGTTCGGGTGGGTGGGTGGAATTACATCCGCATCCTCACCCAATCTGAGACTCAGAGGCCAAGGAGTTTCCGAACTCTGAAGTTTGGATTCTTGGATGTTGTCCGATGAGCTCGTTTATGGAAGAGAGCTCCATTGGATCCAACTGCTCGGCGAGTTCCGAGCTGATGTGAAGGTTGCTGTTGATGACCCGAGAGGTCACCATCGGCGCAACGGCCGAGCATGCGGTCATAAGAAAACCACCAAGCCGGAGAGTTTGGCCGACAGCCAAGGCTCCCTTAGTAATGGCGCCGTCTTTAAAGACGGGAAGAGGCATCCTTCCTGATTGCGACGGCACAGAGGAACTCTCAATGAAAGCACCAATGTCAGTGTCAAAACCGGCGGATCTCGGGTAGGGGGTCCCGAACTGTGCGTCTAGGCGGATGGTAACAGGAGACAAGGGACACAATGTTTTACCCAGGTTCGGGCCCTCTTGATGGAGGTAAAACCCTACGTCCTGCTTGATTAATATTGATGATATGGGTAGTACAAGAGTAGATCTACCACGAGATCAAGGAGGCTAAACCCTAGAAGCTAGCCTATGGTATGATTGTTGTATGTTGGAGTTGTTGTCCTACGGACTAAAACCCTCCGGTTTATATAGACACCGGATAGGGTTAGGGTTACACAAAGTCGGTTACAATGATAGGAGATCTAAATATCCGCATCGCCAAGCTTGCCTTCCACGCCAAGGAAAGTCCCCTCCGGACACGGGACGAAGTCTTCAATCTTGTATCTTCATAGTCCTGGAGTCCGGCTGAAGGTATAGTTCGGATGGCCGGACACCCCTAATCCCGGACTCCCTCAGCCACCTCTTCATACGATGTGTACATGGTTGACACACCTAAAAAAGCTAGTGACGATGACAAAGAAGATCCAGTCGTGAATAAACCTTCTGAGACATAGTCCAAGCACCGGCGCCCTAAATGCCGTTCTAAGCCACGTCGCTCAAAAGATGGCAACACTGGCACCGCAGAAACTAGTACTCCAGACGACGCCGAAAACAACGAAGACCTTGTTGGAGCAACATCCGAATAGGAAGAACAAGACAACGGGCAAGTTAACCCTGATAAACAGGCCATGCCCAATGATCCGGATGATGATAGTTATCATCCACTCTCCGAGGATGAGGAGAGCCTCGGCAACGTGGATTTCATCATGCCCGAGGCACCCCTCGAGCGGGAGCGCTTCAAGCGCCAGCTAATAGCTACTGCAAGAAGCCTGAAGAAAAAGCAGCAGCAGCTTCAAGCCGATCAAGACCTACTCATTGACAGATGGACTGATGTCCTGGCAGCCAAACAATACGGCCTCAAGTGCCCAAACAAGAGTTACCCGAAGCGCAGACTGCTGCCTCAGTTCGATGAGGAGGCATCGGAGCCCATACCTCCCTCGCGCAATGCAGAACGACCACCACGCGGACGGGATAGTGCGGCGGACCGACCACCTCGCGGTCAGGATAAAACGGCAACTCAGGCCGAACAACAGCCTGCCCCACCGCCTCGTAAAAGGAGAGACAAAACACCTCGGGGCTACACATACGACCTTCGGCAGGACTTGGACAGTAGAGCAGGACACACTAGATCAATCTATGGATCGCGAGGACTCTTTCCGACTCGGGATGACGGCTACCTATCCGGACGCGACAAACCTAGTCACACCCGGGCCGATAACCGCAGACGGACTCGAGCGGAGGTACGCCGTGACGCGGCCCGATATAGAGGCGCCGCACAACCTCTCTGCTTCACAGATGAAGTACTGGATCACGAGTTCCTCGAGGGGTTCAAGCCCGTTAATATTGAATCATACGACGGAACAACCGATCCCGCCGTATGGATTGAAGATTTTATTCTCCACATCCATATGGCCTAAGGAGACTACGTCCACCCCATCAAATACCTCCCACTAAAATTAAAAGGGCCAGCTAGACACTGGCTAAATAACCTGCCTGAAAATTCCATCGGCAGCTGGGAGGACTTGGAAGAAGCTTTTCTTGACAACTTACAAGGTACTTATGTCCAGCCACGAGACTCCGAAGACTTAAGTCATATAGTCCAACAACCTGGAGAATCAGCCAGAAAATTCTCGACTAGGTTCCTAACCAAAAAGAACCCGATCGTTGACTACCCGGATGCCGAAGCCCTAGCAGCCTTCAAACACAGCATCTGTGATGAATGGCTCACCCGCCACCTCAGCCAAGAAAAGCCAAAATCCATGGCAGCCCTCACATCACTCATCACCCGCTTTTGCGCGGGTGAGGACAACTGGCTGGCTCATAGCAAAAACATAGCCAGCGAGGCAGGCCCCTCCGAGGGCAACAACAACACCGGCAAGCTCCGGCGCAATAGACACAAACGCCGAAGCAATGGCGATAACACTGATGACACCACAGTTAACGCTAGATTCAACGGCTCCAAGTCCGGCCAACGGAAGAAGCCCTACAAAAGGAACAGTGAAGGACCATCCAGCTTGCACCGCATACTCGATCGTCTGTGCAAGATACATGGCACCCCAGACAAACAAGCCAATCATACCAACAGAGATTGTTGGGTATTCAAACAGGTGGACAAGTTAAATGTCGAGAACAAAGAAAAGGGATCACAAAGCAAGGACAAGGATGAAGAGCCCCGACAGCTGAACACTGGGGGGCAGAAGAAATTTCCCCCTCAAGTCAAAATGGTGAACATGAAATACGCTACACACATCCCCAGAAGGGATCGCAAGCGAGCACTAAGGGATGTCTACGCGGTAGAGCCAGTCGCCCCAAAATTCAATCGATGGTCGTCATTCCCGATCACCTTCGATCGTTGAGATCACCTAACAAGTATCTGCCATGGCGGTTCGGCCGCACTGGTCCTTGACCCAATCATCGACGGATTTCACCTAACACGAGTCCTAATGGACGGTGGTAGTAGCCTCAACCTGCTCTATCAGGATATATTGCGGAAGATGGACATTAATCCCTCACAAATCAAACCCACAAAGAATACCTTTAAAGGAGTCATACCAGGCATAGAGGCCTGTTGTACGGGCTCAATCACGCTGGAGGTGGTCTCGGTTCTCCGGGCAACTTCTGGAGCGAAGAGTTAATCTTCGATATCGTCCCCTTCCGCAGCGGCTACCACGCACTGCTTGGACGAACCGCGTTCGCTAGATTCAACGCAGTACCACACTATGCCTATCTCAAGCTTAAGATGCCCGGTCCACGCGGCGTCATAACAGTCAATGGCAACACTGAACGCTCCCTCTGATTAGAGGAGCACACAGCCGCCCTAGCAGCAGAGGTACAGAGCGACCTTCTCAAGCAGAACCATAATCTGACTGCCGAGCCCCTAGACATCACTAAGAGAGTCCGGACCACACTGCAACAGGATGGTCCGGCCCTTCAAGAGCTCGATTAGCAATTCGTCCTCCGTCTCAGTCCCGATGAGGTAGCGACATCTGCACCACGCGTACATAATTACGCATTCAAAATTCCATGGGCATCGACGGAGGCACAACTAGCTTGTAGTTCGGCTACACCGATCCCGGACTCACTCGTATCTTCACTATTCCTTTTTTCCTTCTTTTTTTCCCTTCAGGTATCTTTTATAGAGGCCTCCTTCGATGGCCTGATTACCAGTCTTGTCAAAGGACAAGTGCACCAGATTGACACAGAGCACAAGCATATAGGGGAATCTCTAGAGGACAATCCAACGATTACTCTACCTTTTTTCAGTACCCGAATGCAGCTCTCCTTTGGTTATGGCATGTTAAATATCCGGTTGCTTATCGCACTATTTGTATAAATGCGCTTCGACGCTTTAACCCAACTATAATGGAAACAGTTCACGGCCCAAGTCAAGGGGCCCCATATACTACCTCTGCTCTCTTTCTGTTTTCCTTTGCCATTAATTACTTATATTCTCGCACCCGTGCACTTCGGTACGCTTCATATTCGCCAGGGGCTTCCCACGCCTCATAATACGGCGACAAAGTCCGAACACTTCTTACAGATTAGTTTGGCACCCCGAATTTAGCATTATATGCATTGGCTCCAAATCATGTCTTTGGTCAATAGTTGAGTTGCCCGGCTCCTGTGCTTGCTACCCTACGTTCCGCTACATCGGCTAGGGTAGTAAAGGGAGAATTACTACGATTGTGCCCTGGTCTAAACCAGACGAGCACCTCAGTAGAGAAAGCCGAAAACTGACTGTCATGATGCAGCGAGAGCCGGTCAGCTGTTCGGAGGTCACAAATCGTTGGAGATTTTTTTTCGCATTTTGCGAACGATCGGTACTTCCCGATCAGACGTTGAGAACACTCTGATTCATATACCAGGGGATGTGCCTATGTTTTATTATAAAAATCCTATGGCTAAGTGAGGGCGTTTAAGCCGCATAGTCTGATTGCATGGTTCGTTGCGCTAAACAACTCCTTCAAGGAGCATATAACTGGATCAAGATTGTTTAGATTCCATCACGAACACCTCCGTACTACCTACGTGAGGGCAGAAGCCAACGACTGGCCAACCCTTAGATTCCATACAACACGGCCGCACAGGAGGAAACAATCTAAACATAACAAAAATTATATTACAAACCGGATTTGTTTTCATCATACAAGGCAAAGACAAAAACGAAGTTATTCATTCGAAAATAATGTCCTGCCCGCACTGCACTGCTGCAAGTCGAGATCCCTCCAGGACATCCGCAAAATATCACTCGGGTGTGCGGTGCTCCATGCCCTTTGGCGGCCCCCTGGCCACCTCGACGGCGTCCATCTTCGCCCACCACATCTTGCAACAAGCAAAGGCCATGCGGGCACCTTCGATGCAGACTGATCGCTTGACGATGTCTAGCCACGGACAAACCTCCACCACCCGCTTCACGAGGTCAAAATAACTGCTAGGTATAGCTTCGGCTAGCCACAGCCGGATTATTCAATCCTTCATGGCCAGTTCGGCCACCCTGTGCAGCTCGACCAATTATTTCAGTTGATCGGCAAAGGCCACCGGATGTTCTGGCACAGCATACTGCGACCAGAACAGATTCTCCATGGAACTCCCTTCCCTGGCTCGGAAGAACTCTGCAGCATCGGACATGCTGCGTGGCAGATCCGCAAAAGCCCCTAGGAAACTCCGAATCCGGGTAAGTAAAAGGTACTTCCTCTCCGCATACTTGCTTTGCATGTTAAAAGCCTTACCCGCTGTGATCTTCTTGGCCTCCTGGATCTCCTGGAGAGCGTCTCGGGACTCATTCCGTGCGGCCTCTGCACTCTGGCGAGCCTTGGTAAGTTCGGCCTCTCGAACTGATGCCTCGCGCTCCAAGGCCTCACACTTCTTCATCGCGTCCTGGAGCTCCTTGAGCTTCTTACGGGCGGCTTGCTACTGGACAACCTTCCCCTCGGCTTCGGTTAGGGCATTCTTCAGGGCCTCGACCTCGGTCACCGCCCCTACACATATTATGACACTCCGGTCAATACTCACTGCTTACTTTTTCCGAATACACAGCAAGTCCTTACTCACCTTGCTTCTTGTGGAGCTGAATCTTCACCTCGCCGAGCTCGTTCTTGGTCCGCTCCAACCTCTGCTTCAGTTCAGAGACTTTGGCAGCATGCGAGGTCGCAACCAACAGCGATGCCTGTTTAATCACAAAATTAGTCTCCTACAAAGGGTTGATCCTCTGTCCGGCCTTTCTTTCCGAACACCAGACAATGTCTCAGGGGCTACTATCGGCACGGGGTGTTCTCTCTCTACGTGACTTACCTGGAAACCTGTCAACAGGTTGTTGCAGGCCTCGTTTAGTCCTCTCTTGATGGACTGAACCTTCTCGATCACCATACCCATAAGGATACGGTGCTCGTCCACAATGGAGGCGCCTCGTAGTGCCTCCATCAGGTTTTCCGGTGCCCTTGGTTGGACAGGGGCCATCGGTGGAATTGGCGCACCCCCCTCCTTCGAAGGAAGGCGCATGATGGATGTTGGGGCTGTATCGGTCCCCGGAATAGTATTCGGCCGAGGGCCAAACTGAATACATCCCTCTTCGCCAGTCCCCATGGGGATCTGCTCCCCCATGTGTCCGGTAGCGGAGGTCTTGCCTTGCGGCACCTCCTGTACAGCGTCCTGCCCCCCGGCTCGGAGCGGTCCTCCGGGACAACAATTCGGTGTCATCCTTGGCCTCAGGGGAATAAGCGGCGGCGGCGACATACTGGCCATTTTCGCCGGATCCAACGAACCTCCAGATGAGGATCGCTGGATGTTGCCACGGGCCGGACTGCAATGGCACAATGAACCACGTCCAAACAATAAAAAGGAGAGGCCGGGTACACTAATGTACGAGAGTCATAGTACTTATGGTGTGGCCCGAGGCTTAGTGTGGAGGCGTTGCTCCGAACTGCTGTCAACATCCCATGCGGTGTTGACCGCAGGGGCGCCCTTCCCCTTCTTGGGCGTTCCCGCCTCCAGATTCGTGGAGGCCCCCCTCTTCTTCTCCTTAGGGGGAGGGTTCTTCTTCTTCTCCTCCTCCTCCTCTTCCTCGTCATCGTCCTCAGGGACGGAGGAATGGGCTTCCTCGTCTTCGGATGTCACGTCTGAAGTGCCCTTGCGACGGGGGCCACTTTTGCCCCCCTTGGCCTTCTTCTTGGCCTTCTTCTCCGGTGCCTTATATGGCGCCGGCACCAGCATCTACGCCAGACACAGGATGACCGGTTCTTCAGGCAGTGGAGCCGGACACTGGGTCCGCTTCGCCCTCTCCATCCAATCCTGAAAAAGCAATGATAAAAACTCAGACATCATCCTCGAAACAAACAAGTAGGGGATACATAAAAAATAACATACCTCGCTGGCGAGGTGTTTAAAATCGTGCTCACAGTCTGAATCTGTGGCCGGCGGTTTCCCGTTGCTCTTAAACAGAAACTTCCAGGCACCTTCGTGAGTGGTTTCGAAGAGCCTCTCCAGGGTTTGGTGCTTCTTCGGATTAAACTCCCACAGAGGGCGACTTCTGCGCTGGCACGACAGGATCCGGCGAACTAGCATCACCTGGATTACATCGACAAGCTTGACATTCTTGGCTATCATACTCTGAACACGCATCTGCAGCGCTATCATCTCATCGGGCGAACACCAGTTCGGACTCTTCTCGACCCAGGAGGTGAGTCGCATGGGAGCACTGGAGCGGAATTCGTCAGATGCGGCCCAGGTGGTGCCGCGGGGTTCTATGATGTAGAACCAATGTTTCTTCCACTCCTTTACCATCTCCACGAAAGTACCTTTCGGCCAGGAGACGTTGGAGAGCTTACTCACCATGGCTCTCCCGCACTCCGCGTGCTCGCCATCAACCACCTTCGGCTTGACGTTGAAGACTTTGAGCCATAGCCTGAAGTGGGGTTGCATGCGGAGGAAGGCCTCACATACGACGATAAACGACGAGATGTTGAGGAAGGAGTTCAGGGATAGATCATGGAAGTATATCCCGTAATAATACATCAGCCCGCGGGCGAAAGGGTGGAGTGGGAACCCTAGTCCGCGGATGAAATGATGGATGAATACCACCCTCTCGTTGGGCTTCGGCGTGGGGACGACCTGTCCCTTGACTGGCAGACGATGGGTGATTTCCTTCGCCAAGTATCCGGCCGCCCGAAGCTCAGTAATGTCCTCCTCCTTAACGGAGGAGACCATCCGCTTGCCCTGACCTCCGGATCCGGACATGGTTGAGTGCTAGCTCGAGTGGAAAGGGGATAAGAAGTTCGGCGCTAGAGCTCGAGATTGGGAGGGCAGAGATGGAGAGAAGGCGTGGGAGAGGAAGAAGGAATCCTTATCCCCTTATAAAGGTAGTAAATATTGAACGCCTCCCCACTTGCCTTAGAATTCTCCAATTCCCATGGGCTGTATAAACGGCACGGTTGGGTTACCCATGCCCGCATTGATGAAAATCCCACGATAAGGGGACACGATCTCTGCTTTGACAAGACGTGCCAATGGAAACCGCGTCTCGGGACGTGGAGCGGCGGACACAGAGGCGGTTCGGAATTGTGACCGGTCGGACGTGATGTCATGCTGCAAAAATTTGTCAGCAGATTGGATTCGTGTAAAACTATATTTTCTCTGTGGTTGTGTATGGTGTGTGTGACATGTCCAGATACTATCATTACGTCCGAAGACTATCTTTGAGTTCAGAAAGAAGGGAACCGGCCTTGCAATGCCAAAGACAATCTGCGCGTCATTCAAGCCAGGTTCAGGGGCTACTGAGGGAGTCCTAGACTAAGGGGTCCTCGTGCGTCCGACCTGTTATCCATGTGCCGGACTGATGGGTTGTGAAGACACGAAGGCCGAAGACTGTACCCGTGTCCGGATTGGACTCTCCTTGGCATGGAGGACAAGCTTGGCGACTAACTATGAAGATTCCTTCTTATGTTACCTACTCTATGTAACCCTAGATTCCCCCCGGTGTCTATATAAACCGGAGGGTGTAGTCCGGAAAGGATATACTCATTACCATAGTCATACAGGCTAGACTTCTAGGGTTTAGCCATTACGATCTCATGGTAGATCAACTCTTGTAACACTCATATTCATCAAGATCAATCAAGCAGGAAGCAGGGTATTACCTCCGTAGAGAGGGCCCGAACCTGGGTAAACATCGTGTCCCCTGTCTCCTATAACCATCGACCTCGCACAGTTCGGGACCCCCTACCCGAGATCCGCCGGTTTTGACACCGACAGGCGGTCTTGCTGGTGTTGGGCAAGTTCCCCCGGTAAGGCTCTTGTCGGGGCTATGTAAGCTGCCTTGCCGGGAGGAGCCTACCTTGTCCCTTTGCTCCTCGCGCCTCTGTCTTGGCGTTGCTCTAGTAGTCTTGTGTGTTTGCTTCCTCTTCTGTCCCGCCAAGCGCGACCGCAGGCGTGTGGCTGTGACGGCCCGCGCACAAGTAAAGGGGCACAAAAAGGACCCCTACTTTTGTACACCGACATTTTATCTAAGGAATGTAACTATAGCATGGGCCTATGAAACACGCTACTGCTATAGTAACTACAGCGCTTTGCAGCAACAAGCGCTACTACTATGCATTTATCCTTTATTTTTCTTTTTCTTTTGTTTATCTTTTTTTTCATTTTTCCTTTTTCTACTTCTTTCATTTTCATTTACTTTTCTACTTCTTTTCCATTTTATTTTATTCTTTTAGCAGTAGCGCTCTATATAGGAAACACGCTACTACAAGGCAGTTAGCGGTAGCGCGCTTTTTGCAGCCGCGCTGCTACTACTCCTATCCTACGGGCAACAATGTGGGAATTGTAGTAGTAGCGCTTTTTTGAGCAGACACGCTACTGCTACAAATATAGTTGTAGTGGGCTTTGTTGATGCGCGCTACTACTAAGTAGTAGTAGCGCTCTATTCTAACCAAAGCTACTGCTATACCTCTGTGTATAAGGTTTTCCCTAGTAGTGCTTGAATGTGTTGGTTTCAGCATGTTGATAAAGCAGATATCAAATGGAAGGCAATGTTACCTACAACAGGCTTAAGAGCCATCAAATATTACAATTCAAACTGGTATTGTTGAAAATGAATAGAACGTAGGTAATGCTTAAACATCACACTAGATAAATGTGTAAAACTGAAATAAAGGTCATGTGTTAACTATACCAGGCATAACTTGAACCAAATGTAGCCGTTCAAACTGGTATTGATGCAATCGAGCGGTACAGTTCTGACTTGCACATAATGAACATCACATTTCAAATGACTGAAAATAAACAAGGCATAAATGATTAGTATAACAACCAAATATAGCCGTTGAAAACTGGACAGAGTCTCACTGCAAGAACCCTAACAAGCAAATACAAATAAACAGGGCATATGCTTGAAAACTAGACAAATGTTCACATCAACCAAGGGAACAAGCAAATACAGATAAACAAGGCATCTGCTTGAAAACTAGACAAATGCTCACTGCAACCAACCTAACAACGAAATATAGATAAACAAGGCCTCTGCTTGATAACAGGACAAATGCTCACTTCAACCAACCTAAGAACCAAATACATATAAACAAGGCATATGCTCGATAATTGGAAAAATGCTGACTGCAACCAACCTAAGAACCAAATATAGATAAACAAGGCATCTACTCACTATAAACAACCAAATATAGTCATTCGTGAAACTAAAGTGCACAATTCATACTTAAACATCACATAACCCTATTGAACAATACATTTTTGCATAAATGAAATAATTAAACACGAGACAGTAAAAACACTGCATGACAAATGCTACTACAACAAAGGGTACGGGTTGGCAAGCTAGAAAAGGTAAGATTTTCTAATACGATGTTGCCTCACATGTCATGGACAGGATCCTTCCAGTTGGAAGAGCACAGAACCATGGTGCACTCTCTGATGGCCTATTTCACCTTGGAAGAACCTTTGTGGGTGCCCTCCTTGATAGAGGCGAGGGTCCCGACCTTTCGCTGAGATGATAACTATCGATTTGGTGGAGACAACTTTGATGATAACGTGCATGATGTTGCTCCTTAGCAACTGCTAAACCAACTCCGAGAGGTTATTGATCACGCCGAAGCATGATCAACCAGACAACGAAGATCTATTCCTGCAAGCAATCGAAGAGCAAGCAAGAATATGGTAATGCAATCTGAATATTGTGAATATAGATGAAGTGTTGATAAAAGTGGGGTCTCATAAGCGGTCTTGGCCTGGTCGTTGGACACAAACGAAGTACAAGATGTTGCAGTAATGGCTAACTTTTAATTAAATAAAACCCCTAGGAAAAAGCTACTAGATGGAGCTACTTATATAGGAGCAAGGGGTGGCGGCCAAGGAGGTGGGAGGACGTCCCAAGGCAGCTGAAAACTAACCCTAGGTTGTACAAGGCTCACGGGCCAAAGTGGCGGTGATGCAACACCTTTGGACTTGTAGTTTGACTTAGATTCTGCTGCAGTGTCAGATTGTTTCGTCGATAACTCAATGCTCCGTACAAATTTTAAGGTGAATCCAGTTGGGATGGAAAGAGCACGAAATCTACTTTCCAACAAAAAAAATAATGACCCAGTTCAGAGTCCGTATGAAAGAGGTCTTGGCGTTTTGAGTCAGGTATGTCTGTGCAATCCGAATACGAATACAGAATGTGAGAGACTTGAACTCTATCTTCTCTTGGACCAAAAGTGGCGTTAGAGGACTTTTTGAACAGCACCTAAAATTCTCTTTTCCCCTTATCTTCATATGTGGATTATACAAATTTCCCATACACCTGCAATTAGACATGGCACAAAATTTTGTGAAGTATTTTTGTCCTGGATGATATAAATAAATTATTGCATAGTTTGGATTAGAAATCACTTTCGATGAGATGATAAATATCGATTTGGTGGAGAACGACTTTGAAGATCCAACTACAAAGATGCACTACGTTGCGCCTTAGCAATCACTAAACCAATCTGCTGAGGTTATTGACCACGTCAGATCACGACCAACCGGACCACGAAGGTCTATTCCTGCAAGCAATCGAAGAACAAGCGAGAATATGTTAAAAGCAATCTGAATAGTGCGAATATGAATTAAGTATTGATAAAAGCAGAGTTTCTTAAACGGTCTTGGTCTGGTCGTTGGACACAAACAAAGTACACGAAGTTGCAGCGATGGCTAACTTTTAACTAAATAAAACCCCCACGAAAAAGCTACTAGATGGATCTACTTATATCGGAGCAAGGTGTGGCGACCAAGGAGGTGGGAGGACATACCAAGGCAGCCAAAAACTAACCCTAGGTCGTACAAGCCTCATGGGGCCAAGTGGAGGTGATGCAACTGTTAGATTATGGGTTCTGGCAAAACCCTTGAGGATCAAACTCTGGTGTGCGCAAGAAGAACTCTCTCCCCGTAGCTCACTCTCTCACCACGATCTCAAAGCCTAGCTCGCTGAACCCACGGAACAAGGGACAAAGAGTTTATACTGGTTCGGGCCACCGATGTGGTGTAATACCCTACTCCAGTCTGGTGTGGTGGATTGCCCTGTAGGCTGAGGATGAACAAGTACAAATGAAGAACAACCTCCTGAGGAGAGGTGTTCTTCAGCTCGGTGAGCTGGTTCGTGCGAGGATGGAATGGATCTGATCCAAGATCTGTCCCCCTCCTATGGTGGTGGCTAGTCCTATTTATAGAGGCCCGGGTCCTCTTCCCAAATATTAGGCGGGAAGGGATCACACAACGGCCAATTTAAAGGGGGACAACTAGTAGAAGCTATCCTGACAAAATGTGGTATTTGCCTGCCAAAGGCTCTGGTAGTGACGTCGTCAAGGGCTCCGCGATGACCTCCGTCCTGTCGTCCTGCTTGTCTTGGTCTCGTTGCACCGATATGGAAACCTTTGCCTAATGCCTCGGGACTCCTCGCCTGCGCCTGCTCCTTTAGCACCAAAGAGGAAACCAGTAATCTGCGCCGGCTGGCGCCCGCCTGGCCTTGGTCGTCATGGCACACATCATGGGAACCTCACGACGTGCCCCTCGCCTTGATCTCTCCACTCCTTGCGAGCCAGCCTAGTGAGGCTGCCCCTGAGGAGGTCTTGTGTCGTCCGCCTCGCGAGGCTTGGCCCCTCGCGAGGGTCTTGAGTGTTTGTTGGTGAAGATGGGCCATACCAGATGTTAGGGGAGCCACGCCATGGGCCGCAGGCAGGCAAGTCTGGTGACCCCCATTCCCAGAACGCTAACAGTAGCCCCCGGGCCCAAGGCGTACTCGGACTTGGCTTCGAGGCGAAGCCAAGGGGCAAGTGTGGAGCACCGCGGGCCCCAACCGCCTGCGGCTTTGATTGACGCGTGGCGACTGACGGGACGTGGGCGTCTCCGCTTCCCCACACTACCTCGGCAATTGCCCGACTTGACGTGTCCCTGGTGCATGTAGAAAATCCATCATTATCTGCGATCGTGGGGGTCGTCGATTGGCCTCCTCCTGCTATAAATGGGGAGGAGGCGGTGCCCCCGTCGCCCATCTCTTCCTCCGTTCTTCTTGCTTCTTCTTCTTCCTCCGTGCTTCACCGCTTGGCGGCGACACCCATGGCGCCGGTATGTAGATTCTCGGCCGTCGAAAAGGGAAAAGGCCCCCGCGAAGAACCGGGGCCACTCCCGCCGAAGAAGAGGCTGGCCCGCTACTGCGACGTCGTCATGAGGCCGGAGGTGACGAGGCCTTGGCATGAGCGGCCTCCTCCCAGATATCCGCTGCCTTTGTACGCCCAGGCAGAGGGCTCTGGAGGAGGAGGCGGCAATCAACGCCGACCGCGCCGCCGCCCCAGGAACCCACGCCGAAGGCTCCTCGCGTGAACTGGTGGTGTGGGAGGCGATGCCACCGCGCTCTTGGATTCGCTTCCCACAGTTCTTCTCCACTGAGATGCCGCCGAGGGGTCCCCTCGAGTTTTGGCTGCAGCGCACTGAGTGTGATGCCCCGGCGACGGGGGCGGAGGTTGAGGTCGTCTCCCCGGGCAAGATCTTCATGACCCGCGGATGGGGCGAGGTCGCCCGAGCTTGCCGTGCGGAGGGTGTCCTCGCCATCCACTTCGAATACGATGGCGCCTCAATGATGTTCTTCAAGGTCTTCGACGAGGAAGGCTACCGCCTAGAGTGCTGCCCTGGAGGGGGTCGTGGGGATGGCACAATGGCAGGAGCCGGGTCTGCCGCTGGCCTCGCCAGCAGTTCCTCCGGCAGCGGCGATGGCGCTTGGGAGTCCAGTGACTCTCCCGGTCCCTACGAGACTCCGGAGACAAGCGGCGATACCTACGTGCCCCCGAGCTCTCGCCGCACCCGGAGCGCAGCAGCATCGTCCGCCCACCACCGCCGCTAATTTGGATGGGGTGGGCGTTGGCCTCCCGTGGCCCATTGTTGATGATGGCATTAATGGCGATGCCTGTAGTTATAGATTCCGATAGTCTTTTCCTTTTGTTCCCTGCAAGGAATCAAGATGAACCCCACGGGGGTGTGTAAAGAATCTGTAG
The DNA here is from genome assembly GCA_032464435.1 of Aegilops umbellulata. Taxonomy (NCBI): domain Eukaryota; kingdom Viridiplantae; phylum Streptophyta; class Magnoliopsida; order Poales; family Poaceae; genus Aegilops; species Aegilops umbellulata. Next base: position 187,398,374 of record CP136058.1, read on the forward strand.
CGCCTTTTGTGTTAATATCATCCCCATTATAAAAGCTTATGTTCGTGCGTCTTGCTCCGGCTTGGTCCCCCCTTTCCATCCCTGCGGCAGCCCGGCACTCTACGCTGACAGGCCCCAGTCCCTAGGCAGGCTTCAGTCGTCGCTGGTATGCCATGTCGCGATGCCGTGGTCAAGGCCAGGAGGTGAGCGGCCCGAGGTCCGGTAAGAGCCCCTGAGGCGCGATGCTCAGGAGGTCCCCTTTAACGTGCAAGCGACTCCCGGAAGGAATGAAAGGTAAGCGGCGTCGCCGTAGCAAGGCTGCATGAGCTAGGAATTCTGTGTCTCAGCGCCGGGCCGGCTTGAATGCGTGACTTATCTTTGGCGATACTGGATCGAGTCCTTGTGCCGCACCTGGCTCGTGTGTTGGTGGCGGTACTACTAGGTCAGGTTCACGTTAGATCCCTCCTCATCTCGTGCCCTCCTGAGTGCTCTGCGTTCTCGGGTCCCGACCCTCAAGCAAGGCTCAGCCACCGCTGGTATGCCAGGTCGCGATGTCGTGGTCAAGGCCAGGGGGTGAGGGCTGGAGAGTCGGTAAGAGCTTCTGAGGTGTGGTGCTTAGGAGCCCCCCTTTCACGCGCAAGCGAATGGCACGAGAGAAGGAACGAGCTGATGGGGACACCAATAGCTAGCGCTCCGGAGATTCCTGTGAGTTAGTTGGAGAGGGAATATAGCTCGTGATCGCGTTGGTTACCAAGTTGTTGATTGTTCCACAAGAAGACAAAGGCACTGAGGATCTGACGAGGTGACGTGCGCGGAGTGGGCCAATAGCAAGAGCTCGATCTCTCAGGTTTATCAGCATAGCAGGGACGGACCCGAGCACAAACGTCGTGCTGATATGTGGAGCCCTCGCCGCGGGGTAAATAGGAGGTCGGTCAGCAATGCGGGATGCCACGAGATGTAATCAAACAAGTGATAGCCGTAGGGAAACCACGCAAGGAGATAAGCTAGTTCAGATATATGCATGTACGATACATGCCACTGGGACGAACTCGAGCGGCCTGGGGATGATGCAGCCCGAGGGGCGCCCCTGACTGAGTAAGCTAAACATGCAAAAAGATAAATGCCGCAGGGACAGGCCCATGTGACCTGGGAATGGTGCAGCCCGAGGGGCGCTTCCAGCTGAGTAAACTCGGAAATGGTCACCTGGTGCCGCTACCGAAGGAGTTTTGAGGTAGCTGAAGGTGTGTGATGAAGGAGTCGCTCGTCACGAGCCACCAGGGCCTTGAGCCTCAGGAGGCTCTGGGGGTTCGGGTGGTTCCTTGAAGACCGTCACCATCTTCGCCCGGGCTGCGTGATGTCTGGCCTCCTGAGCCGCTAGGATGCTCCGCAAGCGGCGCTGGAAGGTGACAGCCGCATTCGGCAGGCCAAATGGCATGCGAACGTAGCTGTGAGGTGGACCCTCGCACCACCCAATGAGCGAAGGCCAAAAGTGCTTTTCAGATGCGGCCCTGTTGAGCCCTTGGATGTCGACGCAAACGCACAGCCAGCCGTCCTCGCTAGGATTGGAAGCTGCGTCGGGTCGTGGGCGGCAGTCGTTGCGTATGTTCCTTGCCTCTTGAAGCTCCTGGGTCGCCTTGATGATGAACTCCTGAGCACCGGGCGCTCCTCGCCCAGTGCCCTACTGAGGGAAACGTGCGGCGAAGCATGCCTCCACATGGTGCCCGAGCGCCTCCCTTGTGACGTTGGCTAGGTCTGAGGCCCTACAGAAGAGAGCCCCCGAGCCTTGCCCAAGGAGGGCGCCGGGAAAGCCTTCCTATGCGAGAGAGGGAGGCGCCCCAGCTGCAGGCGCGGTCCCTGCGGTGGTGCCACTGGCGACACCACTCTCCTGAGGCCCTGGACGGAGTAGCTACTTCTTCTTCTTGGGGACGGCCTCAGGAGGGTATAGGGTGCTTTCGTTGTCGGGGTCTTCGATTGCTGCGGCTTGGAAGGTGTGCTCCAGGGAGCACATCGCATCTCTTTCTTCATAGGGGACCACGATGACTCCGCCGCTTCCTGGATTTTGAGGACGTTGTAGCCATGGTGGGTCACTGCCATGAACTTGGCCAGTGCTGGGTACCCAAGGATGGCATTGTACGGTAGACGGTTGTGGGCGACGTCGATGTCAATGAGCTCAGTGTGGTAGTTGTTGCGATGTCCGAAGGTGACAGGGAGGCGGACCTGCCCTATTGGGGTGGTGGAGCCGTCGGTCACTCCTGAAAAAGGCTTGGTAGGCTATAGCTGATCGTATGGCACTTGGAGGCTATCGAACGTCTCAACGGACAGGATATTGAGCCCTGCACCACCGTCGATGAGGGTCTTGGTGACTTGGACGTTGCTGATGACGGGTGAGTAAAGCATCGGGAGGGCGCCGACAGTAGCCGCGCACTTGAGCTAGTCCGACGAGCTGAAGGTGATGGTGCACTTGGACCACCTGAGTGGGCGCGTGGCCTTGAGCCTGGGAAGGGCCGTGTTCACCTCGCGGGCAAACTGCTTGAAGATGAGCTGGGAAGCTGGGGCATGTGCACCGCCCAAGATGCAGGCGATAGAGCGCGACTCCTGGAAGCCCCCAGCCCCCTCGTCCTGATGGTGGTCATCGATCCTTCTTGGTGGTGGCGGCAACAGAGGGAGGCCAGGATTGCCGTGAGGACAGTCCTCACGAGGCTGGTCCCTCCAGGCGCCCTCACGAGGCTGGTCTTGTCAGTGGTCCTCACGAGGCCAGCCGCGCCACTCCTGACGGGGGTCGTGCTCATCCGAGCATCCTCTGCTTCGTCCTCCTCCTCGACCGTAGCCCCGGTCGTTGTGCTCGGGGCGTCGACCGAAGCGTCCATCTCGGATGGCCCTGAGCTCTTGGCAGTCATCGGTGTTGTGGCTGTGTACGTTGTGGAAGGCACAGAACGAAAAGTTGCTCTTGGACAACTCGGGGTGGTCCCAGCCGCGCTGCGTGTCCGACTCCGCCGCGACCACGGATACTCCGTTGTGCTTCACGTCCTTGGCCTTGTCTTTCTTCTATTCTAGGCCAGCAACAGGGAGCTCGTGGAGGGAGAGGCGCCCCTCCTCAGCTCTCACACACTTGGTCACCATGTTGAACATCTCCAGTGCCGTGCATAGCTCCTCGTGGATAGCAAGCTCCTCCTTCATCTTGTCATCGTGGACCCCATCAAAGAACGCTAAAATGATGGCCTCGTCCATCACCTTAGGAATATTGAGGCGAACGATGTTGAAGCGGTGGATGTACTTCTGCATGGTCTCTCCTGGCTGCTGCTTGATGCGGCGTAGGTCACCCGCGGCTGGCCGGCAGTCGTGAGTGCCCTGGAAGTTGGTGACGAAGCGGTCGCGCATCTCAACCCAGGAGGAAATCGACCCCGGGGGCAAATTCATGAGCCATCAGCAAGCACCATCCTTGAGAGCCATAGGAAACCAGTTCGCCATGACTTTGTCGTCGTCGTTGACCGCCTCGATGCTCAGCTCGTAAAGCTGAAAGAACTCCGCGGGGTCAGGAGTGCCGTCATAGCGCAGGGGTAGGTCCGGCTTGAACTTGCCTGGCCAGACGATGCTACGCAGTTCCGGAGTGAAGGCGCGATAGCCTGCTGTGGCCACTGGGGCCCGTTGCAGGGGCGGAGCTTGATCTTGATGCCCACGCGCCGCCGCCGCGGGTGGTGCGCGGTCTTGATGTGGTGGCGCCAGGAGTGCGGGAACGTAGTCTCGCGGTAGGGGAACTTCTTGGCAGCTTCCTTCTTCATGCGTGGGCGCCCGACGCGTTGGGTCGCACCAATGGTCTGCGCGTCCTTGTGATAGGGCGCCCTCTTGGTGCGAAGGTAGCGAAGGCGCTCCGTGAGCTACATGGCCCACAGATGGAGGAGGGCGAGGCAGCAAGAGGGACGGTGAGGGGGAGCCCCCAGCGGCACTGACGAGCTCGGCGATGCGGTCCAGCCAGCCCTCGTAGAGGTCGTCAATCGGGCGGTAGCGCAGGAGCTCGCATGCGATGAGCAGCGAGGCCTGCACGTCCGTGGGTGCGCGACGAGCGTGGGACGATGAGCTGGCCGGAGTCAGTGAAGGGGTGGCGGTGCGGCCGTCCCGCCGCACAGAGGGGTGCAACGAAGATGCTTGCTGCTCGTTTCCTGCCGGGCCGGTGGCGGCGTTGGCGGCGGGTGATGGAGAATGACGGGGAGGCCCTCCGACAGGAGCTATCTGAGCGACACGGGCGGCCATGGCGGCCCGGCGCTCGGCGCGAGCTCGAAGCGCGTCTGCCATGGACGTGGTGGAGCGGTGAAGCATGGATCAAAAGTTTCAGCGCACCGCTACCTGGCGCGCCAAGTGTCGGATTACGGGTTCTGGCAAAACACTTGAGGTTCGAACTCTGGGGTGTGCAAGAAGATCTCTCTCCCCCTAGCTCACTCTCTCACCACGATCTCAAAGCCTAGCTCGCCGAACCCACGGAACAAGGGACACAGGAGTTTATACTGGTTCGGGCCACCGATGTGGTGTAATACCCTACTCTAGTGTGGTGTGGTGGATTGCCTTATAGGCTGAGGATGAACAAGTACAAATGAAGAACAGCCTCCTATGGAGAGGTGTTATTGAGCTCGGTGAGGTTGTGCGTGTGAGGATGGAATGGATCTGATGCATGATCCGTACCCCTCCTATGGTGGTGGCTAGTCCTATTTATAGAGGCCCGGGTCCTCTTCCCAAATATTTTGTGGGAAGGGATCCCACAACGGCCAATTTGAAGGGGGACATCTAGTACAAGCTATCCTGACAAAAGGTGGTCTTCGCCTGCCAAAGGCTCTTGTGGTGACGCCGTCGTGGGCTCCGTGATGACCTCCGCCCTGCCATCCTGCTGGTCTTGGTCTCATTGCACCGATATGGAACCTTTGCCTGATGCCTCGGGACTCCTCGCCTGCGCCTGCGCCTTTAGCACCAAAGAGGAAACTAGTACTCTGCGTCCGCTAGCGCCCGCCTGGCCTTGGTCGTCATGGCTCACGTCACGGGAACCTCATGAGGTTCCCCTCGCCTTGATCTCTCCGCTCCTCGCGAGCCAGCCTAGTGAGGCTACCCCTGAGGAGGTCTTGTGTCGTCCGCCTCGCGAGGCTTGGCCCCTCACGAGGGTCTTGAGTGTTTGCTGGTGAAGATGGGTCGTACGAGGCCATTAGTGGAGCCATGTCGTGGGCCGCAGGCAGGCAAGTCTGGGGACCCCCGTTCCCAGAACGCCGACAACAACACCTTTGGACTTGTAGTTTATTTGACTCGTGACTGTAGTGAAAACCCCCCACATCTTTCATCATTTATTCATAGGGCAAATATACAATGTACATGGATTACAAGAGGTAATCAAAAAGGAAGAAAGGTAACAGAAACCTAGATGCTAGAATACAGAACCTCATGGAGGTAGAAATGAAATCCATCTTAACAGCTCCTCCTGATATCTATGCTTGACTCTGTGTTGCATGAGTGTGATATCATGGATGAAAGCACTCCTCCATCTATAAAAACTTTGTCTCTCATGCCTGAACACCGTTGCATTCCTGATTATCCAAAAGTTCCAGCAAGCAACAAAAACAACCTCAGTAAAGAAAGGTTTTGCAAAATCTTGCTTAGCTTGCATCACAATAGAAGACATGTCATCCCCAGGGGTCCATGAGACTTGGAGTTAATTCCATATTCTCACACTGAAATTACAATCAAAGAATAAATGATTCGTGGTCTCACGTGTCAGCAGAGGATAAAGCACACAATTAACGCCATCATCCAAATGCCAGTGCCTTCTTTCAACCTTATCTTTAGTGTTAAGCCTATCCATAATTAACATCCAGGCAAACACTTTTATTTTCATTGTGTAGGAAGATTTCCATATCCACAAAAGGAGAGGATTGAAAGACATGTTGGAATGCATGAAAGAATAGAACAACTTGTGTTTGAAAGCATGACACGTCCCCTGCCAACACCAAATGTCATTTGCATCCACTTCCCTACTGCAATTTGCCATCAGAGTCTGCACTATCATATACTCTTGGTATGCCTGTGCAGACAAAGGTAAGTGGAACATCTGGGTGATATCCTGGGATTGGAATGCTTCAGAGACAGTAAGCCAGGGATCTTTCAAATAGGAAAAGAGCCTTGGAAATCTTGTTTGCATGGGGGCCACTGAGTCACGAATCTTCCATTTATCAGACCAGAACAAAGCTGAGTTCCCAGAATTGATTTGTACCCAAGTTGTGTTCCTAAAATGATCCAGCAGTTTACAGATATCTTTCCACATAAAAGAGCCACATCTATCAGTCCCCTGAGGTACAGAAGAATGGTAATATGTATCCCAAATAGGAGAGACCCATGGCAGATCCATCCTATTTAGAAATTTATGCAAATGCTTAAGCAAAAGAGACATGTTCTGTACACCCAAGTTCAAGATGCCCAATCCACCTTTATTTTCGGGCCTAAAAATTAGGTCCCAAGCTGCCAAGGATGGTGAGGGCTCATCCCCTATGCTTGCTCCATAAACACTGCCTTTGTATTCTCTCCAATTGCTTTAGAATTCTAGCAGGAACAAGCAAGCTGCCTAGATAAAAGATGGGCATGGAGGCAATGCAGAGTTCAAAAACTGAATCCTTTCCCCCTGATTTAGAAAAGAAGAACTAGCTGACATTCTTCTCTCCATACAGTCAACAAGGGGCATAAAGTCCACCATTTTGGGCCTGGTAGTACCAACAGGTAGACCAAGATATGTGAAGGGCATTTTACCAACATGACATCCAAAAGCAGCAGCCAAACCAATGGTGTGTGCTCATCAACATTTATGGGCACCATGGAAGATTTATGATAGTTCAAAACTAAACCAGTTGAAGTGGAAAACACCTGAAACATGTCCTTTAGAGCTAGTAACCGAGCCCTATCTTCTGGTAAGATAATGAGAGTATCATCAACATATTGAACTATGGGATAGTCTTGGTCATGACATGGTATAGGAAACTTTAAAATTCCCCTTCTGAACATATCATTTACTACTGACTGTAAAAGGTTAGCAGCAATAACAAAGAGTAAGGGTGAAAGGCAATCTCCTTGTCTAACACCGTTTTTACAAAGAAATTGCCCTCCAGGTACTCCATTTAAAAGGATTGATGAAGTTCCAGTGGAAAGCAATTGCTTAACCCAAGAAATCCATTTCTGATTGAATCCCTTGTACTTCAGGATCTGCAAGATAGCTTCATGTTCACTGGAGTCAAAGGCCTTCTCAAAATACAGTTTAAGAATAACAATAGGTCCCTTTGACTGATGGCATTGATGTAAATATTCAAGGGACCAACCAATACAATCCTGGATAGTCCTGTTTTTAATGAAACCATATTGGTTCTTATGAATACACTTCATAATTATGTTTTGGAATCTATTGGCAGCCATCTTGGACAGAAACTTGAGGCCCATCCCAATAAAGGAAATTAGTCTATAATCCCCAACTCCTTCAGGAGCCAACTTCTTTGGGATGAGTGTGATATAAGAACCATTAATATTTTCCAAGTTTGCAGTGCCATTATGAAAAGCTTCAGCCAAATCATAGAAATCTTGACAAATAATATGCCATCATTTTTTGAAGAATAACCCATTAAAACCATCTGGTCCAGGGGCTTTGTCAATGGGCATATGTTTGACAATGTCATCCATTTCCTCTTTGTAAATGGCTCTGTAAGGAAGTCTAACCCATCAATTGGTTGAAGCAAAGAACTCAGGTGAAAGCCCCTTACTATTCCAGCATAAACTCCCATTCTATTCTTGAAACAGTTCCATATGATGCCCTCCATCTGAGAATGTTGTGAAACCACAGACCCATCTACATCTTTCAAGGAAGCAATGGAATTTATTCTATGCCTCTCAGTGGCCATAGCGTGGAAAAATTTGGTGTTCTCCCCACCAAGTTTAATATACCTGTTTGTACACCTCTTCTTCCAATATATAAACTGGAGGTGTAATAGTTTTCCACATGCAATTTGACCACCTTCCTAAAGTTAAATTCAGGTCTATACAATGGCCTGATATCTTTTAAGCCATCAAGACACAAAATTACCTCATTACAATTTGAGATCAACACTTTCATTTTGGAGATATTCATCTACCATTTCTTAAGAGCCCCTCTCAAACTCTTAAAATTATCTGCAATCTGGGCAGTATAATGAGATTTGTGAGAAGGTTGTTGCCATGATTGCTTAACACAATCCATAAACCCCTCAAGCTAAACCCAATAATTTTGAAACCTAAAGATTTTAGATTTAGGGTTGGAGGTCTTGATTGACACCACACAAGGCACATGATCAGAAGCAGTTCTGGCCAGAGGCAAAACCTCAGTCATAGGATAGGAGAAGATCCAATCAGTAAATGTAAATAACCAATCCAGCTGCTCTAATAAGGGATTGTCCTTCATATTGGACCATGTATAAGATCTCCCCTTAAGAGGTAGCTCCAGCAGACCTAGGTGAGCAATGATTTCACTGAAAATGAATATATCATTCAAATCATCCCCAGGCCAGTTTTCAACCATAGGTATTTGCAAATTATATAACCAGCTGACAAAGTTATCCCTAGCTTCCCCTTGGCATGGACCATAAACAGAAATTAAAGACCACTGTTCATTATTTTGCTTGGAAATGAACTGCACTACAACTGCAAATTGCTGAATCTCGATCACAGTGCCCCAAAAAATAGATGAATTCCACACAATCAGAATGCCCCCAGAAGGACCCTCAGAGGGAGAGGAAGCGGAACTATCAAATCTTTTAGGGAAGAAAGATCTAATAGACCTGAAATCAAAAGAAGCACATTTGGTCTCTTGGAAACAAGCAACAACACATTGACTCTCATCCAACTTCTGCCTGACAGCCCTTTGTCTAGCATCAGAATTTAGACCCCTAACATTCCAACATAGCACACTCCAGTTCTTACATGCATTACTCATTAAAACAAATATGAGTAGAGAACAGAGTCTTATGACACTTAATGCCACCAAAAACAGTAAGATCACATGTCCAGCATGGTACATTTAAATTATTACAGGGAACATGAAAAGACAAATGCCCTCTCGACTGAAGAACAAAAGAAGACATCTGCGACCTCCATCTTGCCAGCTGATAACTAAACGTTTGCACCATTGTTTGTGGAGGCAGAGGGATCAGCCATAAGCTTCTCCACAGAGATCAGATCATCAGCAATGCCAAGCTCTTGGACAATCTGTTGAAGTTTGCTAATAGGAGTTGGAGGTGGAAGATCATCAACTGGCTCCTCCTACATGTTCTCAGATACTGTAGCAGAAGAAGGCTTGGCCTTTGGCTTCCTCCTCTTGGACTGCATTGGTAACTCCTAGAAGGTTGGCTTGAAACCATCTCTATAAAGATCCATGAGTGCACCTTCTGATTGAAGTTTCAACAACAGGAGTTGGAGCCAAAGTCTTCTTGGGTGTTCAAACCTTTCTCTGTTCATTTGTAGAAATGACATCAGGTACCACAAGAGAGGAAATTTGGTCTGTCAGCTCAAATGACTGTTGTGTCTCACAAACAGAAGCAAATTCACTTTGCATAGCTGGGAAAAGAGCCCTTGCCACAAGCCTATGCTCCATTTCAATACTGTCATAAGTCACTCTTGGCACATCAAAGGCCAAGTCCCAGCATCTTTTGGATAGCAAAGCACACTGAAAAAGCAACACTTGCATGGGCTTAGGGATTTCATATATGACCTCAGAGTGTAGGATCGCCTCAAAATTCCTTATGAATGTCATCCCTGGGGGCAACTCAGGCCCACAAAAAACTTTACTAACAATATCATTTGGGACAATCATCAGGGGAGCTTCTTCCAGAGCATTATTTTCATCCACAAAGGGAACATTCTCAAGAACTGGTGCATGGGGCTAGTAAACCACCAGAGCCCAGTCATCAGGGTTGTAAATTGGAACATCATTAGGTTCCACAACTACTAGTTGCTCTTTTCCAAATTCAGGCACATCATGCTGCTCCACATCAAATACAAGCAAAAATTAGGCTGAATGTGTTGATCGATAGACATAGAATGATCTTCAGAGTGGTCCAGCACTATAGATTCTTTTTCCACCTCCACTTCATCCTAAATAACTTCATCTTCTCCCCAAATAGCGTTGCCCCAGTTGTTGTTTCCCATGTAAGGCTGCTCTGGAGGTGGTGGTGGAACATCATTCCACCCCAAAGCAGGGTATGGAGGCAGAATGAATTGTGGGAGCTCAGGGAAAGGCACACCAGGCAGGGGGTGTGGGTTTCCATTAATTGTCATCCAATCCTCATCTTGTGGCATTTGTTCAACAAAATTTGCACCAAGAATATAAATACGAGCAGTCCATGACACTCTTGCCCCCCCCATGAAACATAATCATAGAAAACAACATCACGAGGAACTAGAGCATCCGCAGGAAAAGATGCAAAAACAAGCGATATGACGAGGTATGGATTCTCATTGTTCCAATGATGAAATTTGCCAAAAGTGTTCAGCACAGCTCTAATATTGTTAGTGTTTCAAAGATCTAAGGGAATACCCAGTAGTGTAATCAGACCCTTACGAAAACCTTGAGTACCACAAAAACCCTCCCCTTCATCATGCTTCATAAAACAGACAAACCGATCATTTCCAAGGTGCTGTGGGGGAAGTTGTAGGAGGGAGAAACGCACTACTGGATCCCTAACTTGAAATAGGCCCACAACATTGATCCAAGGATGTACAGAACAAACCTGATAGCCATGAACTTCCGGCCAGTCAGCAACTTCCTCGCGAGCAACTCCAATCTCATTTGCAGCTAGCACTGGCATGACCTTAATAAGCATAAAGTCTTCATAGCGACGCACAATAGGGATGTGCCGCGTCACATATGTGCGTGGCCATCTTGCATCCCCTCCATCGATGATGTGTTGTCCAGCAGGGACATATTGCATTGGATCAAGAGGGAAGTTGGCCATGACATGCAATGGCGATGTTGGCTCGGGAGGTGGCGGTGGAGTCGCCTGTGGAGAGCCAGGAGGAGCCCTGGGGCCAAGTTGGGAGGAATTGGGCGATGTGGACGGTGCAAGCAAAACAGGGGAGTCCAAGTTTGGTAAATATCCTGTTAGAGAGATATTCTCGGCCCCTGTAGCTTGAACCTCGGAAACTGGAACGACAACAGGTTTCGGTTTCCAAACCAAACCCAAGCGCTGAGCAAAACGGGCGCAATCACGCCTTCGATGACCAACCCGAGAGCACCCCAAGCACTTTAAAGTTGACGTGCACGCAGACTAAAAATGCCCTTTCTTAAAACATATCTAACACGTTACAATTTCATCAACCATATCATTAACCATTTGAACGAAAGAGGCTGCTGCTTCAGATGAGCTTGGCACTATTACTGCAGTAGATGGGCCGTTCCTAGTTGGGCCCAAGAGAGGTTGGTTTGAAGACCTAGAAGTCCCTCCCGAACAAGCTGGCACACTATCCAAGGCAATACCCCCCAAGGCGGTATGTTGTTGGATCACCGACGAGCTCACCATGCCAAAGACAATCGGTGGCGAGGTTACAGTCCAATTGAGATAAACAGGCTAAGGCGGATGAATAACCACGCGTTCCCTGTCACATACCTCATAGCCAGCGCTCTCAGAGGCAGCAATGCACTCAGCAGAAGCGTGATAATTATACCATTTGCATGCATCATAATTTTGAAATGTAGCAAAAGATAATTTCTTCTAAACAGTGGATCCAGACTTAATGGCTGATTTAGCAGGAGGTTTATGCATTGCAAGGAGACCCAAGGCTGCCCTGCGCTTGGAAGGGCTAAGCAAAATCCATTAAACATCACACTTTTTCTTCCAAATTTGAAACTCACGATACCAATTCGGTCCCCCATTTCCCCACAAATGAAAGTAAAATTTGAATTCAGGGCAGGAGTAAGATCTAGTATCAACAATGTAGAAACCAACATCCTTGCAAGAAACATTAAAGCTAAATACCTTTTCAGCAATGGATGAAACCCAGAGATTAATGGCCGATCCTCCCAATGCAGATTCTAGAGTTGCGGCCACATAATCCTCTGTGAGCCTGAAATCATGCCTGCTGAATGAGACGACCAAGGTGAAGGCACCTCTGTCTTCCATAGGATGAACGGTGAGGCCAGAAGCCCTGTATATCTCATCCGCAAAAACCCTACCATTGGAAAAATCCAAATCAAGCGTAGATCCAGGAGAGGATGCCATCACAGAAGACATGAGTAGAGAGATCTTGAGACGCCAAACAAGATGGGTGGATCAAATCTCCAAGTTACTGGTGGAATGTGGAGATTGCCGGAGGCCTAGGGTTTAAGGGTGGGTGGGTGGAGTTGCCATTGTATTGGGTGCGTTGGGGACACTTGGACTTGTAGGGGTGGGTGGGTGGGTGGAGTTCCCATTGTAGTGGGTGTGTTGGGGACACTTGGACTTGTAGTTTGACTCGGATTCTGCTGCAGCGTCAGATTGTTTCGTTGATAACTCAATGCTCCATACGAATTTTAGGGTGAATCAAATTGGGTCGGAAAGAGCACGAAATCTACTTTCCAAAAAAAAATCACCCGATTCCGAGTGCGTATGAAAGAGTTCTTGGCGTTTTGAGTCAGATATGTCAGTGCAATCCGAATATGAATCCAGAATGTGAAAGACTTGGACTTTATCTTCTCTTGGCCCAAAAGTGACGTGAGCGGAATTTTTGAAAAGTACCTAAACTTCTATTTTACCCTTATCTTCATTTGTGGATTGTACAAATGTCCCATACACCTGCAACTAGACATGGCACAAAAGTTTGTGAATTATTTTTGTCCTTATTGATATAAATAAATTATTGCATAGTTTGCATTAGAAATCACTTTTGATGAGATGATAACTATCGTTTTGGTGGAGAATGACTTTGACGATCCAACTACAAACATGCACGATGTTGTGCCTTAGCAATCGCTAAACCAATCTCCTGAGGTTCTTGACCACGTCAGATCAAGATCAACCTTACCACGAAGGTCTGTTCCTGCAAGCAATCAAAGAACAAGCAAGAATATGATAAAATCAATCTGAATATTGCGAATATGAATTATGTATTTGATAAAAGTGGGGTTTCTAAAGTGATCTTGGTCTGGTCATTGGACACAAACGAAGTACAGAAAGTTGCAGCGATGGCTAACGTTTAACTAAACAAACCCCCAGGAAAAAGCTACTAGATGGATCTACTTATATAGGAGCAAGGGGAGGCGGCCAAGGAGGTGGGAGAATGTCCCAAGGCAACCTAAAACTAACCATAGGTCGTACAAGCCTCATGGGCCCAAGTGGAGGTGATGCAACACCTTTGACTTGTAGTTTGACTCGGATTCTGCGGCGTCATCAGATTATTTCGTCAAGATATCAACGCTCCAGACGAATTTTATGGTTAATTCAATTGGGTTGGAAAGAGTACGAAATCTACTTTCCAACAAAAAAAGAATCATCAAATTCGGAGTCCGTATGAAAGAGTTCTTGGCGTTTTGAGTAAGGTATGTGTGTGCAATCCGAATATCAATCCAGAACGTGAGAGACTTGGACTCTATATTCTCTTGGCCCAAAAGTGAAGTGAGAGGACTTTTTGAACATCACCTAAACTTCTATTTTTCCCTTATCTTCATATGTGGATTGTACAAATGTCCCATACACCTGCAATTAGACATGGCATAAAAGTTTGTGAACTATTTTTGTCCTGGATGATATAAATAAATTATTGCATAGTTTGCATTAGAAACCACCTCACAAATATACATGTATGCAATATTTTTGGTGGTATCCAAGGTAGTCATGTCCTCATCACTCCTCGTGGTCGTGGTCTATGAGATCTGACTTAGTTGTTGAACATGTATATTGAAAGTGCTAGTTATCGACTAGAGGGGGCTGAATAGGCGATTTTTATGAAAGTCTTCAAAACATGGAAGTTTAAAAGACAAACAGTAGAAATGAACCTATTGATATGCAGCGGAAGGTAGACTACACTAAGCAAGCCATGGTCAAGTATGCAATGAAGTGAATTCACGAAGACTAATAGCAGCTATGTAGTAAAGATCAGGATGGAAGATAGTATGAAGCCAAACAACAATAGTAGTCAAGCAATGAAGTCAAACAGGTATGGCAATCGACAATGACTTCACGAAGACAAACTGTAAGTAAAGAGAGGGAGAGGATAGAACTAGTCACTTGTTGAAGGACACAAGATTTGTTGGACCAGTTCCATTTGCTGTGACAACTGTACGTCTGGTTAGGGAGGTTGAGATTCAACTCATAAGACCATGTCTTCACCTTATACCCCTTGAGCTAAGGACACCCAGTCCTCGCCCAATTACTCTGGTAAGTCTTCAAGGTAGACTTCCAAACCTTCACAGACTTCGTTCATCGGCGATCCACAATGACTCTTGGATTCTCAAAACGCGACGCCTAACCAGCTGGAGGATTCACAGTCCTCAAGTGTAACAAGTCTTCAGGTCACGCGAACAGAAAGACTTCAGTGATGCCTAACACTCATTGGCTCTGGGTGTTTGGCTTTGTCCTCCCAAGGATTTCTCTCTCTCTCAAAAGCTTCGGAGGTGGGTTGCTCTCAAACGAAAAAAGCCATGCACTAACTCTAAGCAGCCACCAATTTATGGTGTAGGGGGTGGGCTATTTATAGCCACTAGGCAACCCGACCTGATTTGTCCGAAATGACCCTGGGTCACTATGGAACTGACATGTGTTCCAACGGTCAGATTTTAAACACACACTGCAACTTTACTTGGGCTACAAGCAAAGCTGACTCAACCAGCTCTGGATAAGATTTGCTCTCATTGTCTTCGCTCGAATACATAGAATTTTTGTTGAGCATCACTTCGGTCACTCTGACTTTGTTCACTTGGACCCCACTTAACAGTACGGTGGTTCCTACGACTCAACAGAGAAGAAAAGGAAACAACGAAATAAATAAGTCTTCGCGCTCCATAGTCTTCACGCAATGCCTTCTCTAGTCATAGTCTTCAATGTGAATATCTTCACGTACCACCATTGTCTTCAATGTCTTCATACATTTTTAGGGGTCATCTCCGGTAGGTAAACCGAATCTATGAGGGACTACTACCTGTGTTATCCTGCAATTCTCACAAACACATTAGTCCCTCAACCAGGTTTGTCGTCAATACTCCAAAACCAACTAGGGGTGGCACTAGATGCACTTACAATCTCCCCCTTTTTGGCGATTGATGACAAACCGGTTGAAGTTTTCAACGGAGATAAAGTATGTGAAATTGTAAAGGATAAAGGTATTGTGTTCATAAGTGGCAGAGGCTCCCCCTGAAGATGTGCATATAAGTAATTTGCTTTTGGAATGCAAATGCACATGGCAGGTTTTACTTGTGGAGATCCTCTTCAACTTATGACGATAATTCATCATGCATGATTTGATGGAACGAAGATAATGACATGCATAATGAAAAATGGACGTCTGCAAAATGACCTAAGTGCGGAAGTTATCATCGCACATGCGGAATTTATCATCACATCACAGAATAGCAAATAAGTAGCAGACGGCCATCGAGTTTAAGTGTTACCACTCAAAGAACCAAATGTATGAAAAAAACGAGAGTTGTAGACACTAGGCAAAATATAAAGCAACCGCCCATATGGACCCGCTTGAAGACTATCAACTCATATGCTTCTCCCCCTTTTGTCAGTAAGGACCAAAAAGGTTTGAATACATAGAGCCTCTACGCGTTCCCAGAAGGAGTTGGAGTAGATGCAGGGTCGGCGTTGGGGTTTGGCGGTGCAGACGAACTTTGTGCAGTGTCGATTAGCGCTGACGTTGTGGGTGTTGAAGTATCATCATCTTCATTATCGATCACTCTGGCATTCACCGTTGCAGCGGAGGAAGAGTAGTCAGAGTCTTCAAGAGATGGAGTTCGACATAGGACATCATTCCTTGGGGGAGTGGTGTCAAACTTGAATCTTTCAGTGAAGCCATCGTCTTGAAGATCTGCTTTAGCATTGAGCAATGTCAAACTCTTCCATGATCGCCGACAGGTCTCGTGAGTGACAAAAGCATTCTTGGTGGCAAGATTGCGAATGCGATTAACGTCCACCAAGAGGCTTTGCATCTGTTGCTTAAGCCAGAAGTGATGCTTGTCTTGTTTCTGATGCAATGCCACAAGAAGTTCTCGGTCATTCAGAACACGAGAGTGCTTCCGAGGCCTTTGAGCAATGGTGCTCTCAGTAGCTTCGGTCTGTGCACGGTGAGGCAAGCGTGTATTTCCAGCCAATGGATAGACACGAGTGACTGCTTGGACCCCTTCAATGGGTTGCGAGAAGCTTTGGTGATCAGCATTCTGAAGACTAAGAGGCTCCTTGGCAGGCTCTGGGTATATGGCTTCAACTGAGATATCAACCTCAGGCGAAAAATCAGATGATTGCGAGCAGAGGGCTGGTAGTTGACAGCAGAGTGTAGCTTGATGAGTCGCATGACCCATGGAGCATAGAACTTCAGGCCAAAAAGATCAGAGCCAGACGTAGCCAACTGTCTGAGAAAGAAGTCTTGAGCGTTGAAGCTGATGCCATTGAAGATAAAAGACCAAAGTCTTCATTGCTCCTTGAAGTTTCGCTGCTGATGAGTGTCCTTTGACAGGCCATAGAGTTCGCCTGATGATGTGATAGATGGTGCGAGGCAGATACTCTAGGTCTTCGACAAAGAATTCCTTTGGTTAATCAACGTCAGGTGGCAGAGGCTTCATCATGCTCAACATCTGCCTCATGTTGGGCTCTGGCTTATGGAAGATACTCTCCAATACATTGCGGTGAAGCTGACAACCAGGTTCATAAAGCTCTCCTGGAGTGGGCAGGCCGGTAAGCTCAATGATGTCAAAGGCTTTGGCTTCATGATGGACATTGCCTGTCATCCACTCAAGGACCCAAGTCTTCGAATCCCTGTTGTAGCCGCGAATGTGGAGGGTAGCATAAAATGGGAGCAGAAGTTCCTCATTCCAATGCTTCTTGTCAGTCACAAAGTGGAGCAAACCCGCATCACGAAAGCATTCAAGGGCTTCTTCAAGGCATGGCAGTCCAGCAATAGCTTCAGTGTCAAGACGCATATGATGGAAGATGCGCCCTTGATCATACAGAACACATGAATAATAGATGCGCTGTTGATAGCTCCAGAACCGATCAGATGAGATCCTTGCCTTAGAGTAGGGGTTCTTGGCGCTATCGAAGAAGGTGTTGTGCGCTTTGAAGCCATTAGCATTGAAGGACCCTGGTGAAGTGGCAGTCCCTGGAAACCTGGGCAGTCTTGGCTTTGGCTTCTGAACCCGAGGCCTGTGCTCGACGTGGTAATCAAATTGAGGACCAGCAGCAGGCGGAGGATGCAGAAAAGGCCATTTGACAATGATGAGCTGGCCATAGTTGTATGCTTCCTCGATAGTATGTGGCCTTGGAGGCGGAACTGGAGCAGTGGCATTGACTTCAGGCTGCTGATTTGCGTTTGGTGCAACATTAGCTTCAGGTGCTGTCACTTCAGGCACCATATTGACTTCAGGCGCCACATTAGCTTCAGCCATGACAACATCATTGGCTTCAGTGTTGGTGTTGGTGGCCGCCTCAGTATGTGTAACCTCCACTTCAGTAGCTGGAGGGTCGGACACGTTCTCCTCGAGAATAACTTGGTTGGCTAGGGGTGTGGCAACACGTGCTTCTCTTGGTTCTTCTTCTTTGTCATCGGCTGATGCAGTCGGAATATCTTCAGCCTCTTTGGCTTCAAACTCTGAGATGTTCACAGTAGGAGAGGCTTCAGGAAACACTTGGCGTGAGACAGATTGGAGCTTATCTCCTTCTGGAACACTTGACAGATTGACTTGAGGCCTTGGTCCTTTGCGAAGCCTGCGAAACACTGGCGACGCTTGTGGAGATGGAGTTGGTTGGGCCTCAAAGTCTTCATCTTCAGCCACTAGAGTGGTGACGTGTGTTGGGGGAGTAACTGGCGTGTCTTCATCACATGGGGATCCTTGAGGGTGATCAGCCCACGAGTCATCCTGAGCAATTGGCGTCAATGGACGACCAATGCTGATGAGTTCACTGTTCGTGAGAACAGGCGATGATACCACATTATGCTCGAGGTGAGGAAGGACTTCATCATCTTCAACATTGTCGTGGTGACCAATGTCTTCTGCTGCGGTGGGGTCAACAGCTGGAATATCTTCAGCTTCAGGAGCCTTTGTGGAAGCAGGCTAATGAACAATCATGCGTCGTTCTTGGTGTGCAGAATCGGGACGAGCAACAGAGATTGGCTCGACAACAAGGGGCTCTGTGGGAGCAGCCCGATCTTTCTTGGTCTTGCGCTTCTTGGTGGGTGGATCAGCATCAGAGGTGTTCTGGGTCTTGCGCTTCCTGGCCTTGGCTTCAGCTGCCCTTGTCTTCTGAAGCTCTGAAGCCACTGTGCGGACCTTAGGCTTCACGCCTGTCATGCTGGCAGGGAAGACACTGCGAGGCTCTTCCTGCCTAGATGGTTCGGTTTGGTCCACGGATGGCTTCTTCTTTTTGACAGCCATCCTGGGGTCGATGCCTGGACGCCCAAGAGCCTTGCGCTTTTCAGCTTCATTGTAAGCTTGCACGCACTTGGCAGCAAGAATCTTCATGCGCTCACGTGACCCTTTAGCTTCTTCACGTTTCTTGTGAAACGCTTCCTTGAGCTCATGCAGCATGACCTTGAAGTTCTGGACATCTTTCACACTGAGCCTAGCCATATGCTTCTTGAACTGAGCCTTTTCAAAATCAATCTTGCGCTTTAGCTTAACAATTTTCTGAGCAAGAGATAGCTCAGAAGCAATGGCGTCGTGAAAGGAGATGCTGAGGCCAATTGGAGTTGCAGATCATCAAAGCCGAGATTGGGGGTGGCAAACCACTCATCAATGAAGTTGTTGATGACTACCACCTCAAAGAGAGGCAAGTCATTGAAGATTTCTGCTTCTTGCTTGCTCTTTATCAATTGCTCAAGAGCGTCATCAGCAATATCTTCATCACTCGACAGATCAATGGCTTCATTCTCGTTTCTCAAAACGGCAGCAGGAGTCAGAGCAGGACTGGTGGAGTGCATGGGCTTCTTCTTTTTCTTCTCGGTCTTGGAGACGCGAGAGAGATCTTCAGACTGCACACTTGATGCAGGAGGAGAAGTGTCCAAGGGCTTCACTCGCGAAGCTTTTGGTGGAGAGGAAGGCTTCAGAGCCTTGGGTTTCTTCTACTTCTTCGGCTTCAGAGGTGCAGGCACTTCATCAGAGTCAGCGTTATCTGCAGGTTGATCCACATATGCCCCTTGAACCCTGATATGAGTGATGAGACCTCCTAAGTCATAGAAGGGCCCAACAAGGTTTGGTTCAGCTTTGCGCGTGCCATCGGCACGAGGCGCAAAGGGGCCAGGGTTGAAGTCTAATCCCCAAGATTTCTTGTTCTCCTTGGCCTAGTTCTTGGCAAACTAAAAATTGCGTTTGAACAGATTGTCATCTCGACACCATAGCAAAGACGATGGGTCGGCATCAGCTGGTTGTGGCCCATAGACCATGCAAGGATAGAAGCCTTGCTCAATGGCTTCAGCTCTGGACCTGGGTGGAAGATTTTTGTACAAAATATCTCCCCATGGTCGCTTGATGGCTTTCTTCTCGGCATACTCCTAGGTCACAAACCTGTAGTTGTACCACTGTTCTGCCCAATATCTTCGAATCCATTGGATTTGGGTTTTTCTCTGATTATAGTCCTCCTTTGGATCAGTCTTGTACAACTCATAGAGGCCAGGAGGCAAATCTCTTGAGGTGTTCCCACGGCGCTGTCTGCCTCCCTTCCTAGCTGATTCTGTTGCCATGAAGTTTAAACTGAAAGGTTTCAACAGAGTCAAAGGCTTTTGTCTGCTGGTCAGACAAGAGCTAGCTTCGGGAGAATTGATGTGATGCTGTAAGAATTCTGCAAATGAATGCAGACTATGAGAACCAAGGGATTCTCCCACGGACATGTACATGTGACAGCATTAGAGATGCGAGGGAAGGGGAAGAGGTCATATGCATTCTCAGAAGATTTTGAACAGAAATCAATTTAGAAGACATTGACCTCATAGCACGAAGACATTCACTTATATGATGAGAGTTGGTTCCAGATTTGTATGAATCCAAGAATAAGTACAAGTGAGGAATCTAACTACGTGTGAAGCATAAGTGAATATACTAGGCATTATATGAGATGCAGATAGGATAGATCTAACTTTGTGTAGGCAGAAACCACTTTTGGTAAGAAGGATGAATCTTTAGGATAAAAAAGACGGTAAAAAGAGGGTTTTATTTACCACACGAAAAACTGCTAGACGGAGAAGAAGTGGAGGCCAAGCAGCTCGATCTTCCGTGCCCTAACTTGGCGACGGAAGACACCTATGATGGCGGCGGAGAAGATGATGTCCGCGGCCGGCGTGAAGACGGCGTCGGAGAAGTTGTGGCGCTAAGCGTCTCGTCGCCAGCGTCGTCAAGGGCTAGCGGTGGCGCTAGGGTTTGGCGAGGTGGAGAGATGGAAGAAAGATTTTGACAGTGATTGGACTTGCATTTATAGGGAAAGGGACGACACAGCGCAATTACGCAGGTGCCCCTGGCGGTTCACATTTGAGGGACACGTGGCGTACATGCAACACATTTGGGGTTGTCCCACGTTCCCACACCCACCTGGATTGACGAATGGTCGTTCCGGCTTCTCTGGATTTCAGGCAAAGAGAATAGAGCATTTAAAATAGATTTAATGTTTGTCTCTGTATCTTTTGCTGACAAGGACGCAGAGAAGACATTCGACAGTTTCAATAGAATGCATATGATTTGGATAGAGAGAGTTTGAGATAGAGAGCATAGAGAGATTAGCGTCCGATCACATTCACTTAGTTCAAAAGATTCAACGGAGAAGACATGGCTATAAGTGAATGCTGTAGAGGACAGAACACTAACTTATATATATATCAGAATACAACCAAATCAATATAGTGAAGATAATCAAGAAGACAGGATGATATCGAAGACAAACCAAGTGTGAACACATAACAAAAGTAACGCCATGAGAAACACTTCAAACAGAAGAATTTGGTGGTGGCGTTACCCACCGTATAGGAAGTATTAGACCCAGACACGGTGCACAATTATCATGGCACTCCGAAGTCAAATTCCACGTTAATGTATTCACACTCAGAATGAAAGTCTTCATTGACTGAAGATATACTTTACTTCGTGTGTTGCACATCTAAGTCATCAATATGCATAAGTGTTAGGATGTGTGCCTGATCACAGGACATTTGAGGATTCCAAAATATTTAGCTCACACCATAACTTGCAAAACCTTTTCTCATCCAAGGGCTTTGTGAACATATATGCCAGTTGCTCTTCAGTGTTGACATGTATGATATCAATATATTCCTTCATGACATGATCTCTGAGGAAGTGATGTCGAATTTCAATGTGCTTTGTCTTCGAGTGCTGAACTGGGTTGTTGGCAATCTTGATGGCGCTTTCGTTGTCGCAATAGAGTGGTAATTGTTTCAGATGGATGCCATAGTCCTTGAGAGTTTCCTTCGTCCATAGAAGCTGATCGCAGCAAGATCCAGCAGCAATGTATTCAGATTCAGCAGTGGAGAGTGATACACAGTTCAGCTTCTTTGAAGAC
This sequence comes from Aegilops umbellulata, assembly GCA_032464435.1. Classification (NCBI taxonomy): domain Eukaryota; kingdom Viridiplantae; phylum Streptophyta; class Magnoliopsida; order Poales; family Poaceae; genus Aegilops; species Aegilops umbellulata. Next base: position 187,420,081 of record CP136058.1, read on the forward strand.
CAACAGACAAGTGATCATCCCAGAAAGTGACATGTGCCTGATGTAGACTTGCGATCCACCTTTTCACCCGCATAATCAGCATCCGAGAATCCAACCAGATCAAACTCTGAGCCATTTGGATACCATAATCCTAATGTTGGGGTGTAAGCCAAATATCAAAGAATTCTCTTCACAGCTAAGTGATGTGATTCCTTTGGTGCTGCTTAGAATCGAGCACACATGCAAACACTAAGCATAATATCTGGCCTAGATGCACATAGATAAAGTAAAGAACCAATCATGGAGCGGTATACCTTTTGATCAAACTCTTTACCATTGGGGTTAGGACCCAGATGACCTTTTGTTGGCATTGGCGTCGTATAACCTTTGCAGTCTTGCATTCCAAACTTCTTCAGGCAATCTTTGAGGTATTTCTCTTGAGATATGAAGCTGCCATTTCTTTGCTGATGAATTTGAGGACCAAGGAAGAACTTTAGCTCACCCATCATGGACATCTGATACTGCTCTTGCATCATGTGTCCAAACTCATCACTGTATTTCTGGTTGGTGCAGCCAAAGATAATGTCATCCACATATATTTGGCATACAAACAGTTCACCATCATATGTCTTCGTGAAGAGTGTGGGATCCAGGGAACCAGGTTTGAAGCCTTTGCTCTTCAGGAAGTCTTTGAGTGTATCATACCAAGCGCGAGGAGCTTGTTTGAGGCCATACAGTGCTTTGTTTAGCTTGTACACCATATCAGGATGTTTTGGATCTTCAAAGCCAGGAGGTTGTGCAACGTATACTTCTTCTTCAATCTTGCCATTGAGAATAGCTTCAAGCCTAGCCACAGGAGCAAATGTTTCATCAAAGTCAATCCCTTCAACTTGAGTATATCCTTGAGTAACAAGACGAGCCTTGTTTCTGACGACTTGACCATGCTCATCTTGCTTGTTGCGATATATCCATTTTGTGCCTATTATGTTGTGCTTGCGGGGGTCAGGTCGCTTGACCAGTTCCCAGACATTGTTCAGTTTGAACTGTTGAAGCTCTTCTTTCATAGCTTGAATCCATTTAGGTTCCATAAAGGCTTCAGCAACTTTCTTGGGTTCAGATATTGAGACAAAAGAAAGTGCCCACAGAAATTCGCAAGTTGTGTCGCTCTTGAACGAGTGAGTGGACCAGGCGCATTTATGCTATCAATTATCTTCTTAGTCTGTACTTCATTTGCAACACGCGGATAGACTGGACGAAGATTTTGCTCTTGCTGATCATTGTCATCATTGGGAGGATTGCCTTCAGGCTGAGCATTGTCTTCAGGTTGATTAGGTGCAGAAATGATAAGTTCCTCTTCAGGTTGTGCTTCAGAAGGCATGATTTCACCAGTTCCCATTAGCTTGATAGATTCACTAGGTGGAGCTTCATCTAGCACATTTGGCAGGTGCTCTCTTTGCGAGCCATTGGTTTCATCGAACCATACATGCACAGTTTCAACATCTTTATAGAGAAAGAGGTTGAAGACTCTGTAGGAGTGCGAGTCTTTTCCGTAACTGAGCATGAAACCTTCATGTGCTTTCGGTGCAAATTTTGATTTGTGATGTGGATCCTTGATCCAGCACCTAGCACCAAATACTCTGAAGTAACTGACATTTGGCTTCTTGCCAGTGAGGAGTTCATAGGATGTTTTCTTCAGAAGCTTGTGAATATAAACACGGTTGATGACATGGCATGCAGTGTCAATAGCTTCAGGCCAGAATTTTCTTGGTGTCTTGTATTCATCGAGCATTGTTCGAGCCATCTCAATGAGGGTTCTGTTCTTGTGCTCTATGATGCCATTCTGCTGAGGTGTGTACGGAGCTGAGAACTCATGAGTGATTCCCATAGTATCGAGATAAAGATCAAGGCCGGTGTTTTTGAACTCAGTGCCGTTGGCACTTATGATATGCTTGGTCTTGATACCATAGTTATTCATGGCATGGTTGGCGAAGCGTCTGAAGATATCCTGTACTTCAGTCTTGTAGAGAACTATGTGCACCCACGTATATCTTGAGTAATCATCAACAATGACGAAGCCACAGAGACAAGCAGTTGTTGTGAGGGTAGAGTAGTGAGTAGGGCCAAATAAGTCCATGTGTAGCAGCTCGAAGGGTTGAGATGTCGTCATGATTGTCTTCGAGGGATGCTTGGCCCTAGTCATCTTTCCAGCTTCGCAGGCACCGCACAAATGATCCTTCTTGAACTTGACGCCCTCAATGCCTATAACATGCTTCCTTTTGGCGAGAGTGTGTAAGTTCCTCATGCCAGCATGCCCTAGCCTCCGATGCCAGAGCCAACACTCTGAAGCTTTTGCAAGAAGACATACGGCAAGGTATGGACCTGCTGAGAAATCTACCATGTATAGATCATCTTTCCGGTACCCTTCAAAGACTAGAGACTTGTCATATTCCATAAGTACAAGGCAACGATATTTTCCAAATATCACAATCATATTCAAGTCACAAAGCATTGAGACGGACATTAAGTTGAAACCAAGGGATTCAACAAGCATCACTTTATCCATGTGTTGATCCTTTGAGATTTCAACTCTACCTTGACCCAATACCTTGCTTTTACTAGTGTCAGTGAATGTGATGTGACTCTTGTCAGATGGACGTAAAGTTGAGTCCATGAGAAGACTTCGATCACCAGTCATATGATTAGTGCATCCGCTATCCATAATCCATTCTGAAGCATGAGGTGTCATACCCTACAGTACAGTCAGGGGGATAGGCCTCACCAAGAGATGTGTGAAGCATAAACATTTGACGGGCAAGAGGAATATTGAAGCTCAGATCAAGATTAGGGCTGATAGGATGAATGGCAGACGATTTAGGAACAAAATACATAGTGAGACCATTTGGGCATTCGATCTTGCGCCCTACAAGATGTTTTAGGTCCCCAGCAATAGCATCAGACGCCTTTGATTTCCGGCTGGAGACCTTTCCCTGCAAAAGAAAGTTAATTCTTCTTAACCACCCACATCTTCAGGGGTGGCTTAGAAGCAATGAGTCTAAGTGCAACATCTGAGAACTTTGGCTTTGGAGCCCTAGCAAATAGCCTTGCAGGAGAAGAACGATACTCATATGAATAAGCACAAAAGTTCTTAGTTATGAACATAGCGATTTGAAGACACACACTCATATTCATAAGTCTGAGTATGGTTTACCTGCAAAACATTGGCGTTAGGGTGACTCAGGTGAGTCCTCTGTCTGTATGAAGCCTTTTGGCCATATGAAGCCTTAGGCCCGGGGTTTGTCTTATTCCCAGGTGGTGTCATGATGACATTCACTGGAAGATTCTCAAAACAGCTTTTGGGAACCCAGATCTTCTTCATAGGTGGCCCATTCCTGCAGTTAGTACCAATATACATGGCAAACACTTCACCATTCTGATTCTTAAACAGTTTATAGTTTGCATCAAAGGATTCATCAATGACAATAGGGTTAGCACAAGTAAAGCCAGATAAGGTGGATGGGTCCACTAAAGGTCCCTTTGTAGCAACCCATGTGGTTTTGGGGTACTGCTCAGGCTTCCAGTAGGAACCTTCAACATTCATTTTCCTCTCGAACCCAACACCCTCTTTCCTAGGGTTTAGGTTTAGAATCTGCTTTTTGAGGACATCGCACAGTGTCTGATGCCCTTTCAGACTTTTGTACATCCCTGTTTCAAGCAATGTCTTCAACCTAGCATTTTCATCAGCAATAGTAGAGGTATCCTTAGCAGAGGGGTTAGTTACCACATCAACAGTTGAAGACAATGCAACAGTAGCAGCAGTAGAACATTCAGCAATAGAGGTAGCATTGTCACGCTCAAGGCATTTTAGACATGGTGGTTCAAATCCATCCTGAGTGAGACTAATCTGTTGAGCGCGAAGTGACTCATTCTCTTTTTGAAGATCTTCATGAGCCGCTCTCAATTTCTCAAGCTCTTGCTTCCTTTCAAGATAATCATAGGAGAGCTTTTCATGAGTGGTTGAGAGCGTTTCATGACGACTTTCAAGTTCTTGGTACTTAGCATGAAGATTTTGTATGTCTTCAACTAAGGACTGTGAACGGGTCATTTCCGTGTCCAACAGGTCATCGCTTTTTTCTAACAGTTTGAGTATGTTCCATAGCTTTTTGTTGTTCAGTTGCAATTTTAGCAAGTGTTTTGTAGCTGGGTTTGGATTCACAATCAGAGTCATCTTCACTTGATGTTTGAAAGTAAGCATCGCGTGATTTTACCTTGGCACCACGTGCCATGAAGCAGTAGGTGGGAGCAGAGTCGTCCTTGTCATTAGCTTCAGCGTTGGTGAGGGAGTCATTGTCTTCAGTGTTGAAGATGGACTTGGCAACGTAGGCTGTGGCTAGAGCCAGACTTGCAACGCCGGGGTTAGACTCCTCCTCAGACTCCACCTCCGCCTCCTCAGAAGTAGACTCCTCCTCTAAATCCATCACCTTGCCAACAAAAGCACGAGCCTTGCCAGATGAGCTCTTCTTATGAGATGAAGACTTGGATGAGGACTTGGAAGAAGACTTTGAAGATTTCTTCTTCTTCTTGTCATCAGAATCATATGCCTTGCTCTTCTTCTTCTTCTTCTTCTTCTTCTTCTTCTTCTTCTTCTTCTTCTTCTTCTTCTTCTTCTTCTTCTTCTTCTTCTTCTTCTTCTTCTTCTTCTTCTTCTTCTTCTTCTTCTTCTTCTTCTTCTTCTTCTTCTTCTTCTTCTTCTTCTTCTTCTTCTTCTTCTTCTTCTTCTTCTTCTTCTTCTTCTTCTTCTTCTTCTTCTTCTTCTTCTTCTTCTTCTTCTTCTTCTTCTTCTTCTTCTTCTTCTTCTTCTTCTTCTTCTTCTTCTTCTTCTTCTTCTTCTTCTTCTTCTTCTTCTTCTTCTTCTTCTTCTTCTTCTTCTTCTTCTTCTTCTTCTTCTTCTTCTTCTTCTTCTTCTTCTTCTTCTTCTTCTTCTTCTTCTTCTTCTTCTTCTTCTTCTTCTTCTTCTTCTTCTTCTTCTTCTTCTTCTTCTTCTTCTTCTTCTTCTTCTTCTTCTTCTTCTTCTTCTTCTTCTTCTTCTTCTTCTTCTTCTTCTTCTTCTTCTTCTTCTTCTTCTTCTTCTTCTTCTTCTTCTTCTTCTTCTTCTTCTTCTTCTTCTTCTTCTTCTCATTATCCCACTGTGGACACTCAGAGATATAGTGTCTAGGTTTCTTGCACTTGTGACATGTTATCTTCTTGTAGTCATGAGTGGAAGCTTCATCATTTCTTGATCTGGATCGTGAAGACTTTATGAAGCCGTTCTTCTTAGTGAACTTCTGGAACTTCTTCACAAGCATAGAAAGTTCCTTTCCAATGTCTTCAAGATCATCAGAACTGCAGTCAGATTCTTCTTGAGATGAGGAAACATCTTTTGCCTCCAAAGCGTGAGTTTGGCCATAGTTGGGACCATAGATATCTCTTTTCTCAGATAGCTGGAACTCATGTGTGTTGAGCCGTATATCAGATGGATCGAGTGTCTTGAAGTCAGGGCGTTCTTGTATCATGTTGGCAAGTGTGTCAAAGGAGCTGTCAAGTGATCTCAGTAGTGTCTTCATGATTTCATGTTTGGTAATCTCAGTGGCGCCGAGAGCACGAAGCTCATTTGTGATGTCAGTGAGGCGATCAAACGTGAGCTGGACATTTTCATTGTCGTTTCTCTTGAATCGGTTGAAGAGGTTGCGAAGAACACTGATCCTTTGATCTCTCTGGGTTGAGACGCCTTCATTGACCTTGGAGAGCCAGTCCCAGACTAGCTTCGACGTTTCCAGAGCACTCACACGGCCATACTGTCCTTTGGTCAGATGACCACAGATGATGTTCTTGGCAGTTGAATCCAGTTGAATGAACTTCTAGACATTAGCAGGAGTGACACCTTCACCAGTCTTGGGAACGCCATTCTTGACGACATACCAGAGGTCGACATCAATGGCTTCAAGATGCATGCGCATCTTATTCTTCAAGTAGGGATATTCAGTTCTATCGAAGACGGGGCAAGCATCGAAGACTTTGATTATCCCTGCAGTCGACATAGCTAAAACTCCAGGTGGTTAAACCGAATCACACAGAACAAGGGAGTACCTTGCTCTGATACCAATTGAAAGTGCTAGTTATCGACTAGAGGGGGGTGAATAGGCGATTTTTATGGAAGTCTTTAAAACATGGAAGTTTAGAAGACAAACAGTAGAAATGAACTATTGATATGCAGCGGAAGGTAGACTACACTAAGCAAGCCATAGTCAAGTATGCAATGAAGTGAATTCACGAAGACTAATAGCAACTAGGTAGTAAAGATCAGGATGGAAGATAGTATGAAGCCAAACAAACATTGTAGTCAAGCAATGAAGTCAAACAGGTATGGCAATCGGCAATGACTTCACGAAGACAAACTGTAAGTAAAGAGAGGGAGAAGATAGAACCAGTCACTTGTTGAGGACACATGATTTGTTGGACCAGTTCCATTTGCTGTGACAACTGTACGTCTGGTTAGGGAGGTTGAGATTCAACTCAGAAGACCACGTCTTCACCTTATTCCCCTTGAGCTAAGTACACCCAGTCCTCGCCCAATTACTCTGGTAAGTCTTCAAGGTAGACTTGCGAACCTTCATAGACTTCGTTCACCGGCGATCCACAATGACTCTTGGATGCTCATAACACGACGCTTAACAGGCTGGAGGATTCATAGTCCTCAAGTGTAACAAGTCTTCAGGTCACGTGGACAGAAAGACTTCAGTGATGCCTAACACTCTTTGGCTCTGGGTGTTTGGGCTTTGTCCTCGCAAGGATTCCTCTTTCTCAAAAGCTTCGGAGGTGGGTTACTCTCAAACGACTAAAGCCGTGCACTAACTCTGAGCAGCCACCAATTTATGGTGTAGGGGGTGGGCTATTTATAGCCACTAGGCAACCCGACCTGATTTGTCTGAAATGACCCTGGGTCACTAAGGAACTGACACGTCTTCCAACGGTCAGATTTTAGACATACACGGCAACTTTACTTGGGCTACAAGCAAAGCTGACTCATCCAGCTCTGGATAAGATTTGCTCTCATTATCTTCGCTCGAAGACATAGGATTTTGGTTGAGCATCACTTCAGTCACTCTGACTTTGTCACTTGGACCCCACTTAACAGTGCGGTGGCTCCTACGACTCAACAGAGAAGAAAAGGAAACAACAAAACAACTAAGTCTTCGCCCTCCATAGTCTTCACGCAATGCCTTCTCTAGTCATAGTCTTCAATGTGAATATCTTCACATACCACCATTGTCTTCAATGTCTTCATACATTTTTAGGGGTCATCTCCGGTAGGTAAACCGAATCAATGAGGGACTACTACCTGTGTTATCCTACAATTCTCACAAACACATTAGTCCCTCAACCAGGTTTGTCGTCAATACTCCAAAACCAACTAGGGGTGGCACTAGATGCACTTACATATACGTATGTTGGTCTGGGTTTTGTATGCCACACCTGTAGTGTCTCTCTCCCTCTGTATTTACGTGTATCTTGGGAGACAAGACACCGGTCGCGCCCCTTGTGCCAAGTGTACGATCAATGAGAATATCGATGCACACAATACAAATCCACATGGTATTAGATACCATCACGATTCTTTTCTAATCGCTTCCGCCAACCCTAACCGCCGCCGCTTGTAGTGTCTCTCTCCCTCTGTATTTACGTGTATCTTGGAAGACAAGAGACATGTCACACCCCTTGCGCCTAGTGCACGATCAATGAGAATATCAATGCACACAATCCCTCTCTACATGGTATCAGATATCGTCACGATTCTTTCCTAATCACTTCTGCCCAACCCTAGTCGCCGCCGCCCGCACCGCCACTACCTCCTCCCTGCGCCGTTGCCCCCTCTTCCCATAGCCGCGCCCTTTCCCAGCCGCCACGCCGCCCCTCCTGCCACGCCGCCACCACCACTCCCCAACTCTAGCCGCCACTCCTCCTCCTCCTCACCGCCCTGCCGCCATGTCCTCCAATGCCTCCACCTACTCCAACCCCTTCGCCAGGACAGACCCCGCCGACATCCGCGACATCAACATCCATGAACGTGTCCCCTTAGTCCTTGATGCCACCGACTCCATGTACTTCGCGACGAAGACATATTTTTCGCCCCTCTTCCGCGAGAATAATCTCGTTGATCATGTTGCGGCACCGTCGACATTCGCGCCATGGTGTGCGACTCCGAATGGACCGCAATCTACTCTACGCTCATCCGGTGATTCTTCACCACCATCTCCAAGGATGTTTCACATGGCCGTGAGTGATGGTGATGACGCCTGCGTCGGGTGGGTCAAGCTCAACGGCCTCTTCACCGACAACAAGCTTCAACGTCGCGTTTTTCTGCAGCAGGAATTTTTTTGACTTTCATCAGGATGAACAATCTATCGATGACTACTGCCGCCGCCTGAAGACGTTGGAAGATGAACTCTGTGACATTGGCGCCAAGGTTGATGACGACCTCCTCCTCAGCACCCTCACCGCCGGCCTCAATGTAGACTTCAGCAACGCTGCCTCCAACCTCACCTTGAAGCCGGAGCCCTTCTTCCCCAAGTTTGTGGCGTACTAGCGGTTGGAGGAGCGCCGTATGAAGGGGGTGAAGAAGTGTGTGCAGCACCACGCCCTCGCCGCTGGCACCTCTCACAGCGCCCCGCCGCCACCCACCACGCCCGCGCCATGACAGCGGGCATCGCGTGTCGGTGTCAAAACCAGCGGATCTCGGGTAGGGTGTCTCGAACTGTGCATCTAGGATCGATGGTAACAGGAGACGGGGGACACGATGTTTACCCAGGTTCGGTCCCTCTCTATGGAGGTAATAACCTTCTTCCAGCTTGATTGATCTTGATGAATATGAGTGTTACAAGAGTTGATCTACCACGAGATCATAATGGCTAAACCCTAGAAGTCTAGCCTATGAGTATACGGTAATGAATCTGTCCTATCCGGACTATGCTCTATATAGACACCGGAGAGATCTAGGGTTACATGAGGTCGGTTACATAGGAGGGGATCTTCATAATAGGTCACCTCGCTTGCCTTCCATGCCAAGTAGAGTCCAATCCGGGCATGGGCATAGTCTTCGGTCTTCATGTCTTCACAGCCCATTTGTCCGGCCCATGGATAACAGGCCGGACGCCCGAGGACCCCTTAGTATAGGACTCCCTCAATATCCCTTGAACATGGCTTCAATGACGAGGAGCCTGGCGCGCAGATTGTCTTCTACATTGCAAGGTAGGTTCCCCTTCTCCCAAACTCCAAGATAGTCTCCGGGCGCGATGATTGTATCCGGACCTGTTACACACCATGCACAACCACAGAGAGAATATATATATTTTACACGAGTCCCGTCTGCTAACAGCTTTCTGCATTACGTCCGTTCGGTCATAATTTCGAACCGTTTGTCCCACGTTTCAAGACGCGGTTGCCATTGGCACGTCTTGTCGAAGCAGAGATCGTGTCCCCTTATTGCGGGATTCTCATCAATGCGGGCATGGGTAACCCAACCGTGCCATTTGCACAGCCTTTGGGAATAGGCAAATCTTAAGGCGAGTGAGGAGGCGTTTAATGTTTGATTCCTTTATAAGAGTATAAGTTTCCCCTCTTCCTCTTCTCGCGCTTTCTCTCCATCTCTGCCTTCCCGATCTCGAGCTCCAGCACCCAAGTTTTCATCTCCTTTCCACTCAAGCAACCATGTCCGGATCCAGTGGTCAGGGCAAGTGGATGGTCTCCTCCGTCAAGGAGGAGGACATTACTGAGCTCCGGGTGGCCGGATATTTGGCGAAGGGAATTGCCCACCGCTTGCCGGCCGAGGGACAAATCGTCCCCACGCCGGAGCCCAACGAGAGGGTAGTATTCCTCCCTAGCTTGGGTTTCCACTCTGCCCTTTCGTCCACGGGCTAATGTATTACTACGGGGTAGATTTCCATGATCTGTCCCCAAATTACTTCATCAAAATCTTGGCGTTTATCATCGAGTGCGAGGCCTTCCTCCGCATCCAACCCCACTTTGGGCTGTAGCTCAATGTCTTCAACATGAAGCCGAAGGTGGTGGATGGCCAGCACCGGGAGTGCGGAGGGGCAATGGTGAGTAAATTGTCCAACGTCTCCTGGCCCAAAGGCACGTTTGTGGATACGGTAAAGGAGTGGCAGAAGCAGTGGTTCTACATCACAGAACCACGCGGCACCACCTGGGCCGCAGCTGCGGATTTCCGCTCTGGCGCTCCTGTTCGACTCACCTCTTGGGTCGAGAAGAGTCCGGACTGGTGTTCCCCTGACGAGCTGATAGCGCTGCAGACGCGCGTTTAGAGCATGGTAACCAAGAGCGTCAAGCTCGTCGATGTGATCCGGGTGATGTTAGTTCACCGGATCCTTCCGTGCCAGCTTCGGAGCCGCCCGCTGTGGGGGTTCAATTCGAAGAAGCACCAGACCCTGGTGAGGCTCTTCGAGACTACGCATGAAGGCGCAGGGAAATTGCTCTTCAAGGGCAATGAGAAACCACCGGCCACATATTCAGACCATGGTCACGATTGTGCACACCCTGCCAGCAACGTATGTTATTTCGACCATATCCTCAACCTAATTGTTTCGAGGATGATGTCTTAGCTTTTGTTATTGCTCTTTCAGGACTGGATGGAGAGGGTGAAGCAGATCCAGTGTCTGACTCCGCTGCCTAAAGAACCAGTCATCCCACAGCTGGCGAAGATGCTGGTGCCGGCGCCATATAAGGCGCCGGAGAAGAAGGCCAAGAAGAAGGCAAAGGGAACCAAGAGTGGCCTCCGCCGCAAGGGTACTTCGGAGGCGGCGTCCGAATACGATGAAACTCATTCCTCTGTCCGTGAGGACAATGACGGGGAAGAGGAGGAGGAGGAAGAAAACAATCCTCCCCTTCAGGAGAGGAAGAAGAAGAGGGCGGCTCCGGCGCATCTGGAGGCGGAGGCGCCCAAAGAGAGGAAGGGCGTTCCGGCGGTCAACACCGCATGGGACATTGACAGTAGTCCAGAACGACGCCCCCACACAAAGCCCCAGGCCGCATCGTAAGTGACATGGCTTATTTATGCGCACATCCAGCCCTTTCTCTCCATTATCTTGATGTAGTTAGTTGTACTATTGCACTCCGGCCCGCGGCCTAATCCAGCGATCCTCGTCTGGAGTTCGTTGGCTCCGTCGGAGATGGCGAGCCAGTCGCCACCGCCCGCTTACTCCCCCGGGGCCAGGGACGACACTGAGGCGCTGTCTCGAAGGGCCGGTCCGAGCCGGCGAGGAACCCAGGACGCTGTCCGGGAGGCGCCATGAGGCGAAGCCTCCACTTCCGGACACATGGAGGAGATGATCCCCATGGAGACTGGCGAAGAGGGCCGCATCCAGCTCGACCCTCAACCAGATACGATTCCGGAGACCCATATGGCTCCAGATTCGGGCGGGCAGCCCCATTTGAAGGAGGGGGTGCACCGTTTCCATCGGTTGTCCCTGTCCATCCAGGGCCGCCGGATAACCTGATGGAGGCGCTACGAGGCGCCTTCGTTATGGACGAGCACCGTGTTCTTATGAGCGCGGTGATTGAGAAGGTTCAGTCTGCCAAGAGTGGACTGAACGAAGCCTACAGCAACCTGTTGACAGGTTTTGAGGTAAATGACAGAGAAAAAACCCCTATAGTCGGTAGCACCTGAGACACTGTCCGGTGCTCGGTAAGAGGAACCGGACAGAAGATCGATCCTCTAGTGTAGGAGACTAACGTGATATGTGTGCATGACCAGGCGTCGCTGTTGGCCGCGACCTCACATGCTGCCAAAGTCTCTGAACTGAAGCAAAAGCTGGAGCGGACCGAGAACGAGCTCGGCGAGGTTAGGGTGCGGCTGCAGGAGAAGCAAGGTAAGTGACGTCTTGCTGTGTGTTCAAAAAGCGGAGATGCTTTGTAATCACTTTAATGTCGAAATGTATGCAGGAGCCGCGACCGAGGTGGAGGCCCTGAGGAAGGCCCTGGGCGAGGCCTAGGAGAAGGTTGTCTAGCAGCAAGCCGCCCGTAAGAAGCTCAAGGCCCGTGTCAAGGAAATCCAGCAGGAGTTCCAAGATGCAGTGAAAAAATGTGAGCCTTGGAGAATGATTCGTCGGCTCAGGAGGCCGAACTCACCAAGGCTCGTCAGGGCGCGGAGACCACGCAGAATGAGGCCCAGGCCGTCATGCAGGAGATCCAGGAGGCCAGGAAGATCACAGCGGGTAAGGCTTTTAAGAGGCAAAGCAAGTATGCGGAGAGACAATACCTTTTACTAACCCGGGTTCGGAGTTCCCTAGGAGCTTTTGCGGGCCTACCACGCAGCGTATCAGACGCTGCAGCGTTCTACCGAGCCAAAGGAGGAGGTTCTACGAAGAATCTATTCTGGTCGCAGTATGCGATGCCAGAGCATCCCGTGTCCTTCACCGATCAGCTGAAGCAGCTGGTGGAGCTGCACAGGGTGGCCAAACTAGCCATGAAGGATTTGACAATCCGGCTATGGCCAGCCGAAGCTATACCCGGCAGCCACTTCGGACTCGTGAGGCGGCCGGTGGAAGCCTGTTCGTGGCTGGACATCGTCACGCGCTCTGCATGTATTGAAGGCGCCCGTATGGCCTTCGCTCACTGCAAGATGTGGTGGGCGAATATGAACGCTGTTGAAGTGGCCAGCAGGCCGCCGGAGGGCAAGGAGCACCGCACACCCGAGAAATATTTTGCGGATGTCATAGAAGGGTCTCGACTTGTGGCAGCTCAATGTTCGCAGGACGTTATTTTCGAATGAATACATTCATGTTGTCCTTTGCCTTGTATTATAAATACAAAGCTTTGTTTTGTAATTTAATTTCGTTATGCTTTGAATTGTTTCCTCCTGTGCGGCCGAGTAATATGCAATCTGAGGGTTGGCCACTCATCGGCTTCTGCCCTTACGTAATTAGTATGGAGGTGTTCGGGATGGGATCTAAACAATCTTAATCCAATTATATGGTCCTTGAAGGAGTTGTTTAGCGCAACGAACAAGGCAATCAGACTACGGCTTAAACACCCTCACTTAGCCATAGGAGTTTTATAATTAAGCAAGTGCGCAGCCTTGGTCCAAGCCAGGGGGCTGTCAGCATCTGATCGGTAAGTGCCCATCCTTCTCGTGACGCGGAGTAAATCTGCAACGATTTTGTAACCCTCGAACAGCTGACCGGCTCTCATCGTATCATCACAGTTAGTTTTCGGCTTTCTCTACTGAGGTGCTCATCCGGTCAAGGCGAGGGCACAATCGCAGTAGTTCTCCCTTTACTACCCTAGCCGATAGAGCGGAACGTAGGATAGAAAGCACAGGAGCCGGGCAACCCAACTACTGACCAAAGACATGATTCGGAGCTAATGCATATAATGCTAAATTCGGGGTGCCGAACTTATATATAAGAAGTGTTCGGACTTTGCTGCCGTATTGCAGGGTGATAAGCAGCCCCTAGCGAATATGAAACGTACAAAAGAGTACCGATGTAGCTAATAAGCAGATCGAAATGAAATGGAGTAAGGGGCAAAAATCACAAAAACTAGGTCGCACATCATTTTTATTATAGCTGAATGGATACGTCAAGGCGTATCTTATACAAATAGTGCAATAAGCACCTGGACTATTTAACATGCCGGGATCAAGAGGGAGCAGCGTGCGGGTCCTGGGAAATAAGTAAAAACACCGTCAAGAAGAACGTATGGGGGTTACCCTGCAAACCTATGCTGCATGCCCCCTTTGTATGGTGATCCTTCGAAGGGGCTGGTGATTAGGCTCGCGGGGAAAGGAACCTGAAACAGAAAGGAAAAAGTCTGTCCGGGGTCGGTCTAGCCGAACTGTAGATCCCGGGTTAGCTCATGCCTCCGTCGATGTCCATGGAATTTTGAGTGCGTAATTATGTACACATGGTACGAATGCCACTACTGAAGGAAATATGCCCTAGAGGCAATGATAAAGTTATTATTTATTTCCTTATATCATGATAAAGGTTTATTATTCATGCTAGAATTGTATTAACCGGAAACATAATGCATGTGTGAATACATAGACAAACAGAGTGTCACTAGTATGCCTCTACTAGACTAGTTCGTTAATCAAAGATGGTTATGTTTCCTAACCATGAACAAAGAGTTGTTATTTGATTAACGAGGTCACATCATTGGTTGAATGATCTGATTGACATGACCCATTATATTAGCTTAGCACCCGATCGTTTAGTATGTTGCTATTGCTTTATTCATGACTTATACATGTTCCTATGACTATGAGATTATGTAACTCCCGTTTGCCAGAGGAACACTTTGGGTACTACCAAACGTCACAACGTAACTGGGTGATTATAAAGGAGTATTACAGGTGTCTCCAATGGTAGATGTTGGGTTGGCGTATTTCGAGATTAGGATTTGTCACTCCGATTGTCGAAGAGGTATCTCTGGGCCCTCTCGGTAATGCACATCACTTAAGCCTTGCAAGCATTACAACTAATGAGTTAGTTGCGGGATGATGTATTACGGAACGAGTAAAGAGACTTGCCTGTAACGAGATTGAACTAAGTATTGGACATTGACGATCGAATCTCGGACAAGTAACATACCGATGACAAAGGGAACAACGTATGTTGTTATGCGGTCTGACTGATAAAGATCTTCGTAGAATATGTAGGAGCCAATATGGGCATCCAGGTCCCGCTATTGGTTATTGACCGGAGACGTGTCTCGGTCATGTCTACATTGTTCTCAAACCGTAGGGTCCGCACGCTTAATGTTACGATGATAGTTATTATGAGTTTATGCATTTTGATGTACCGAAGGTTGTTCGGAGTCCCGGATGTGATCACGGACATGACGAGGAGTCTCGAAATGGTCGAGACATAAAGATTGATATATTGGAAGCCTATGTTTGGACATCGGAAGTGTTCCAGGTGAAATCAGGATTTTACCGGAATACCGGGTGGGTTACCGGAACCCCCCGGGAGCGATATGGGCCTTAATGGGCCTTAGTGGAAAGGAGAAAGGGGCAGCCCTAGTGGCCGCGCGCCTCCCCCTTCCCTAGTCCTATTAGGACTAGGAGAAGGTGGCCGGCCCCCTCTCTCTCTCCCCCCCTTGAGGAATCCTATTCCAACTAGGATTGGGGGGGGGGGGAATCCTACTCCCGGAGGGAGTAGGACTCCCTGGCGCGCCACCCCTTGGCCGGCCAGCACCTCCCCCTTGGCTCCTTTATATACGGGGGCAGGGGAGCACCCTAGGACACACAAGTTGATCTACGGATCGTTCCTTAGCCGTGTGCGGTGCCCCCTTCCACCAAATTCTACCTCGGTCATATCGTTGCAGTGCTTAGGCGAAGCCCTGCGCCGGTAACACATCAAGATCATCACCACGCCGTCGTGCTGAAGGTACTCTTCCCCGACGCTTTGCTGGATCGGAGCCCGGGGATCGTCATCGAGCTGAACGTGTGCTAAGAACTCGGAGGTGCCGGAGTAACGGTGCTGTGATCGGTCGGATCGCGAGGAGAACGTACGACTACTTCCTCTACGTTGAGTCAACGCTTCCGCTTCAGTCTACAAGGGTATGTAGACAACACTCTCCCCTCTCGTTGCTATGCATCACCATGATCTTGCGTGTGCGTAGGAATTTTTTTTGAAATTACTGCGTTCCCCAACAGTGGCATCAGAGCCTAGGTTTTTATGGTTTGAAGTTATTTGCACGAGTAGAACACAAGTAAGTTGTGGACGATACAAGTCATACTGCCTACCAGCATGTCATACTTTGGTTCAGCGGTATTGTTGGACGAGACGATCCGGACCAACCTTACGCGTACGCTTACGCGAGACCGGTTCCCTCGACGTGCTTTGCACATAGATGGCTTGCGGAAGACTGTCTCTCCAACTTTAGTTGAACCGAGTGTGGCTACGCCCGGTCCTTGAGAAGGTTAAAACGGAGTCTATTTGACAAACTATCGTTGTGGTTTTGATGCGTAGGTAAGATGAGTTCTTGCTTAAGCCCGTAGCAGCCACGTAAAACTTGCAACAACAAAGTAGAGGACGTCTAACTTGTTTTTGCAGGGCATGTTGTGATGTGATATGGTCAAGACATGATGCTAAATTTTATTGTATGAGATGATCATGTTTTGTAACCGAGTTATCGGCAACTGGCAGGAGCCATATGGTTGTCGCTTTATTGTATGCAATGCAATCGCGATGTAATGCTTTACTTTATTACTAAGCGGTAGTGATAGTCGTGGAAGCATAAGATTGGCGAGACGACAACGATGCTATGATGGATATCAAGGTGTCGCGCCGGTGACGATGGTGATCATGACGATGCTTCAGAGATGGAGATCACAAGCACAAGATGATGATGACCATATCATAATCACTTATATTGATTGCATGTGATGTTTATCTTTTTATGCATCTTATCTTGCTTTGATTGACGGTAGCATTATAATATGATCTCTCACTAAATTATCAAGAAGTGTTCTCCCTGAGTATGCACCGTTGCAAAAGTTCTTCGTGCTGAGACACCACGTGATGATCGGGTGTGATAGGCTCTACGTTCAAATACAACGGGTGCAAAACAGTTGCACACGCGGAATACTCAGGTTATACTTGACGAGCTATGCATATAAGATATGACCTCGGAACACAGAGACCGAAAGGTCGAGCGTGAATCATATAGTAGATATGATCAACATAACGATGTTCACCATTGAAAACTACTCCATATCACGTGATGATCGGTTATGGTTTAGTTGATTTGGATCACGTGATCACTTAGAGGATTAGAGGGATGTCTATCTAAGTGGGAGTTCTTAATTAATTTGATTAACTGAACTTAAACTTATCATGAACTTAGTATCTGATAGTATCTTGCTTGTTTATGTTGATTGTAGATAGATGGCTTGTGCTGTTGTTCCGTTAAATTTTAATGCGTTCCTTGAGAAAGCAAAGTTGAAAGATGATGGTAGCAATTACACGGACTGGGTCCGTAACTTGAGGATTATCCTTATTGCTGCACAGAAGAATTACGTCCTGGAAGCACCGCTAGGTGCCAGGCCTGCTGCTAGAGAAACACCAGAAGTTATGAACGTTTGGCAGAGCAAAGCTGATGACTAGTCGATAGTTCAGTGTGCCATGCTTTACGGCTTAGAACCGGGACATCAACGACGTTTTGAACGTCATGGAGCATATGAGATGTTCCAGGAGTTGAAGTTAATATTTCAAGCAAATGCCCGGATTGAGAGATATGAAGTCTCCAATAAGTTCTATAGCTGCAAGATGGAGGAGAACAGTTCTGTCAGTGAGCATATACTCAAAATGTCTGGGTATAATAATCACTTGATTCAATTGGGAGTTACTCTTCCAGATGATTGCGTCATTGACAGAATTCTCCAATCACTGCCACCAAGCTACAAGAGCTTCATGATGAACTATAATATGCAAGGGATGACCAAGACTATTCCCGAGCTCTTCGCAATGCTAAAAGCTGCGGAGGTAGAAATCAAGAAGGAGCATCAAGTGTTGATGGTTAACAAAACCACTAGTTTCAAGAAAAAGGGCAAAGGGAAGAAAAAGGGGAACTTCAAGAAGAACGGCAAGCGAGTTGCTGCTCAAGAGAAGAAACCCAAGTCTGGACCTAAGCCTGAAACTGAGTGCTTCTACTGCAAGCAGACTGGTCACTGGAAGCGGAACTGCCCCAAGTATTTGGCGGATAAGAAGGATGGCAAGGTGAACAAAGGTATATGTGATATACATGTTATTTATGTGTACCTTACTAATGTTCGCAGTAGCACCTGGGTATTTGATACTGGTTCTGTTGCTAATATTTGCAACTCAAAACAGGGACTACAGAATAAGCGGACACTAGCAAAGGACGAGGTGACGATGCGCGTGGGAAATGGTTCCAAAGTCGATGTGATCGCAGTTGGCACGCTACCTCTACATCTACCTTCGGGATTAGTATTAGACCTAAATAATTGTTATTTGGTACCAGCGTTGAGCATGAACATTATATCTGGATCTTGTTTGATGCGAGACGGTTATTCATTTAAATCAGAGAATAATGGTTGTTCTATTTATATGAGTAATATCTTTTATGGTCATGCACCATTGAAGAGTGGTCTATTTTTGATGAATCTCGATAGTAGTAATACACATATTCATAATGTTGAAGCCAAAAGATGCAGAGTTGATAATGATAGTGCAACTTATTTGTGGCACTGCCGTTTAGGTCATATCGGTATAAAGCGCATAAAGAAACTCCATACTGATGGACTTTTGGAGTCACTTGATTATGAATCACTTGGCACTTGTGAACCGTGCCTCATGGGCAAGATGACTAAAACACCGTTCTCCGGAACTATGGAGAGAGCAGCAGATTTGTTGGAAATCATACATACGGATGTATGTGGTCCGATGAATGTTGAGGCTCATGGCGGATATCGTTATTTTCTCACCTTCACAGATGATTTGAGCAGATATGGGTATATCTACTTAATGAAACACAAGTCTGAAACATTTGAAAAGTTCAAAGAATTTCAGAGTGAAGTTGAAAATCATCGTCACAAGAAAATAAAGTTTCTACGATCAGATCGTGGAGGAGAATATTTGAGTTACGAGTTTGGTGTACATTTGAAAAATTGTGGAATAGTTTCGCAACTCACGCCACCCGGAACACCACAGCGTAATGGTGTGTCCGAACGTCGTAATCGTACTTTACTAGATATGGTGCGATCTATGATGTCTCTTACTGATTTACCGCTATCGTTCTGGGGATACGCTCTAGAGACGGCCGCATTCACGTTAAATAGGGCACCATCTACGACGCCTTATGAACTATGGTTTGGCAAGAAACCAAAGTTGTCGCTTCTTAAAGTTTGGGGCTGCGATGCTTATGTGAAAAAGCTTCAACCAGATAAGCTCGAACCCAAATCGGAGAAATGTGTCATCATAGGATATCCAAAGGAAACTGTTGGATACACCTTCTATCACAGATCCGAAGGCAAGACTTTTGTTGCTAAGTTCGGAAACTTTCTAGAGAAGGAGTTTCTTTCGAAAGAAGTGAGTGGGAGGAAAGTAGAACTTGACGAGGTAACTGTACCTACTCCTTTATTGAGAAGTAGTACATCACAGAAAACTGTTTCTGCGACACCTACACCAATAAATGAGGAAGCTAATGATGATGATCATGAAACTTTAGATCAAGATACTACTGAACCTCGTAGATCAACCAGAGTGAGATCCGCACCAGAGTGGTACGGTAATCCTATTCTAGAAATCATGTTACTAGACCATGATGAACCTATGAACTATGAAGAAGCAATGGTGAGCCCAGATTCCGCAAAGTGGCTTGAAGCCATGAAATCTGAGATGGGATCCATGTATGAGAACAAAGTATGGACTTTGGTTGACTTGCCTGATGATCGGCAAGCAATTGAGAACAAATGGATCTTTAAGAAGAAGACTGACGCTGATGGTAATGTTACTGTCTACAAAGCTCGACTTGTCGCAAAAGGTTTTCGACAAGTTCAAGGGATTGACTATGATGAGACTTTCTCACCCGTAGCGATGCTTAAGTCTGTCCGAATCATGTTAGCAATTGCCGCATTTTATGATTATGAAATTTGGCAGATGGATGTCAAAACTGCATTCCTGAATGGATTTCTGGAAGAAGAATTGTATATGATGCAACCGGAAGGTTTTGTCGATCCAAAGGGAGCTAACAAAGTGTGCAAGCTCCAGCGATCCATTTATGGACTGGTGCAAGCCTCTCGGAGTTGGAATAAACGCTTTGATAGTGTGATCAAAGCATTTGGTTTTATACAGACTTTCGGAGAAGCCTGTATTTACAAGAAAGTGAGTGGGAGCTCTGTAGCATTTCTAATATTATATGTGGATGACATATTACTGATTGGAAATGATATAGAATTTCTGGATAGCATGAAGGGATACTTGAATAAAAGTTTTTCAATGAAAGACCTCGGAGAAGCTGCTTACATATTAGGCATAAAGATCTATAGAGATAGATCAAGACGCTTAATTGGACTTTCACAAAGCACATACCTTGACAAGATTTTGAAGAAGTTCAAAATGGATCAAGCAAAGAAAGGGTTCTTGCCTATGTTACAAGGTGTGAGATTGAGTAAGACTCAAAGCCCGACCACTGCAGAAGATAGAGAGAAAATGAAAGATGTTCCCTATGCTTCAGCCATAGGCTCTATCATGTATGCAATGCTGTGTACCAGACCTGATGTGTGCCTTGCTATAAGTTTAGCAGGGAGGTACCAAAGTAATCCAGGAGTGGATCACTGGACAGCGGTCAAGAACATCCTGAAATACCTGAAAAGGACTAAGGATATGTTTCTCATATATGGAGGTGACAAAGAGCTCACCGTAAGAGGTTACGTTGATGCAAGCTTTGACACTGATCCGGACGATTCTAAATCGCAAACCGGATACGTGTTTACATTAAACGGTGGAGCTGTCAGTTGGTGCAGTTCTAAACAAAGCGTCGTAGCGGGATCTACATGTGAAGCGGAGTACATAGCTGCTTCGGAAGCAGCAAATGAAGGAGTCTGGATGAAGGAGTTCATATCCGATCTAGGTGTCATACCTAGTGCATCGGGTCCAATGAAAAACTTTTGTGACAATACTGGTGCAATTGCCTTGGCAAAGGAATCCAGATTTCACAAAAGGACCAAACACATCAAGAGACGCTTCAACTCCATCCGGGATCTAGTCCAGGTGGGAGACATAGAGATTTGCAAGATACATACGGATCTGAATGTTGCAGACCCGTTGACTAAGCCTCTTCCACGAGCAAAACATGATCAGCACCAAAACTCCATGGGTGTTAGGATCATTACAGTGTAATCTAGATTATTGACTCTAGTGCAAGTGGGAGAGAGAAGGAAATATGCCCTAGAGGCAATAATAAAGTTATTATTTATTTCCTTATATCATGATAAAGGTTTATTATTCATGCTAGAATTGTATTAACCGGAAACATAATGCATGTGTGAATACATAGATAAACAGAGTGTCACTAGTATGCCTCTACTAGACTAGTTCGTTAATCAAAGATGGTTATGTTTCCTAACCATGAACAAAGAGTTGTTATTTGATTAACGAGGTCACATCATTGGTTGAATGATCTGATTGACATGACCCATTATATTAGCTTAGCACCCGATCGTTTAGTATGTTGCTATTGCTTTATTCATGACTTATACATGTTCCTATGAATATGAGATTATGCAACTCCCGTTTGCCAGAGGAACACTTTGGGTACTACCAAATGTCACAACGTAACTGGGTGATTATAAAGGAGTATTACAGGTGTCTCCAATGGTAGATGTTGGGTTGGCGTATTTCGAGATTAGGATTTGTCACTCCGATTGTCGGAGAGGTATCTCTGGGCCCTCTCGGTAATGCACATCACTTAAGCCTTGCAAGCATTGCAACTAATGAGTTAGTTGCGGGATGATGTATTACGGAACGAGTAAAGAGACTTGCCGGTAACGAGATTGAACTAAGTATTGGATACTGACGATCGAATCTCGGACAAGTAACATACCGATGACAAAGGGAACAACGTATGTTGTTATGCGGTCTGACCGATAAAGATCTTCGTAGAATATGTAGGAGCCAATATGGGCATCCAGGTCCCGGTATTGGTTATTGACCGGAGACGTGTCTCGGTCATGTCTACATTGTTCTCGAACCGTAGGGTCCGCACGCTTAATGTTACGATGACAGTTATTATGAGTTTATGCATTTTGATGTACCAAAGGTTGTTCGGAGTCCCGGATGTGATCACGGACATGACGAGGAGTCTCGAAATGGTCGAGACATAAAGATTGATATATTGGAAGCCTATGTTTGGACATCGGAAGTGTTCCAGGTGAAATCAGGATTTTACCGGAATACCGGGTGGGTTACCGGAACCCCCGGGAGCGATATGGGCCTTAATGGGCCTTAGTGGAAAGGAGAAAGGGGCAGCCCTAGTGGCCGCGCGCCTCCCCCCTTCCCTAGTCCTATTAGGACTAGGAGAAGGTGGCCGGCCCCCTCTCTCTCTCCCCCCCCCTTGAGGAATCCTATTTCAACTAGGATTGGGGGGGGGGGGAATCCTACTCCCGGAGGGAGTAGGACTCCCTGGCGCGCCACCCCTTGGCCGGCCAGCCCCTCCCCCTTGGCTCCTTTATATACGGGGGCAGGGGAGCACCCTAGGACACACAAGTTGATCTACGGATCGTTCCTTAGCCGTGTGCGGTGCCCCCTTCCACCAAATTCCACCTCGGTCATATCGTTGCAATGCTTAGGCGAAGCCCTGCGCCGGTAACACATCAAGATCGTCACCACGCCGTCGTGCTGACGGTACTCTTCCCCGACGCTTTGCTGGATCAGAGCCCGGGGATCGTCATCGAGCTGAACGTGTGCTAAGAACTCGGAGGTGCCGGAGTAACGGTGCTGTGATCGGTCGGATCGCGAGGAGAACGTACGACTACTTCCTCTATGTTGAGTCAACGCTTCCGCTTCAGTCTACAAGGGTATGTAGACAACACTCTCCCCTCTCGTTGCTATGCATCACCATGATCTTGCGTGTGCGTAGGAATTTTTTTTTGAAATTACTGCGTTCCCCAACAACTACTTCATCGGGACTGGGACGGAGGCCAAATTGCTAGTCGAGCTCCTAACGAGCCTTGTTGTCCTGCTGCATTGTAGTTCGGAACTTCTTGATGGTGTCCAGGGGCTCGGCAGCCGCACTATGGTGCTGCTTGAGAAGGCCGCTCTGTACCTCTGCTGCTAGGGCGGCGGTGTGCTCCTTTGTTCGGAGGGAGCGTTCCATGTTGCCATTGACTGTTATGACGCCACATGGGCTGGGCATCTTGAGCTTGAGATAAGCATAGTGTGGCACTGCGTTGAATCTAGCAAACGTTGTTCATCCGAGCAGTGCGTGGTAGCCGCTGCGGAATGGGACGATGTCGAAGATTAACTCCTCGCTTCGGAAATTGTCAGGAGAACCGAAGTCCACTTCCAGCGTGATTGAGCCCGTACAGCGGGCCTCGACGCCTGGTATGACTTCTTTGAAGGCAGTCTTTGTAGGTTTGATTCGTGAGGGGTCAATGCCCATCTTCCGCATCGTGTCTTCATAGAGCAGGTTGAGGCTGCTACCACCGTCCATCAGGACTTGTGTTAGGTGAAACCCGTCAATAATTGGGTCCAGGACTAGTGCGGCTGAACCACCGTGGCGGATGCTAGTGGGTGGTCTCGTCGATCAAAGGTGATCGGGAATGACGACCACGGATTGAACTTTGGGGCGACTGGCTCTACCGCGTAGACGTCCCTGAGTGCTCGCTTGTGCTCCCTTTTGGGGATGTGTGTAGCGTATATCATGTTCACCATTTTGAATTGAGGGGGAAATTTCTTCTGCCCTCCAGTGTTCGCCTGTCGGGGTTCTTCGTCCTCGTCCTCACTTTGTGATCCATTTTCTTTGTTTCCGGCATTTAACTTGCCAGCCTGCTTAAAAACCCAACAATCCCTGTTGGTATGATTGGCTTGCTTATCCTGGGGTGCCGTGTATTTGGCACGGACGGTCGAGTATGCGGTCCAAGCTGGAAGGTCCTTCATTTTTCTTTTGTAGGGCTTCTTCCGTTGGCCAGACTTGGAGCCGATGAATCCGGCGTTGACTGTGGTGCCATCGGTGTGGTTATCATTGCTTCAGCGTTTGTGCCTATTGCGCCGGAGCATGCCAGTGCTATTCTTGGCCTCAGAGGGGCCTGTCTCGCTGGCTGTGTTGTTACTACGTGCCAGCCAACTGTCCTCTCCCGCGCAAAAGCGGGTCATGAGTGCCGTGGGGCTGCCATGGACTTCGGCCTTTCTTGGCCGAGGTGGCGTGATAGCAATTCGTCACGGATGCTATGTTTGAAGGCTACTAAGGCCTCGGCATCCGGACAATCAACGATCTGGTTCTTTTTGGTTAGGAACCTAGTCCAGAATTTTCTGGCTGATTCTCCAGGTTGTTGAACTATGTGCCTTAAGTCATCGGCGTCTGGTGGCCGGACATAAGTTCCTTGGAAGTTGTCCAGGAAAGCTTCCTCCAAGTCCTCCCAGTTGCCGCTAGAATTTTCAGGTTTGGTGTTAAGCCAGTGCCGAGCTGGCCCTTTGAGCTTTTGTGGGAGGTATTTAATGGCGTGGAGGTCGTCTCCTCGAGCCATATGTATGTGGAGAATGAAATCCTCAATCCATACTGCGGGATTGGTTGTGCCGTCGTATGATTCGATGTTGACGGGCTTGAACCCCTCAGGGAACTCATGGTCCAGTACTTCATTTGTGAAGCACAGAGGGTGTGCGGTGCCTCTATATCGGACCGCGTCGTGGCGTAGCTCTGATGGAGTCCGTCTGCGGTGTTCGGTCCGGGCGTGGTTTGATTTATCACGTCCGAATAGGTAGCCTTCCTCATGCCTCGAGGTACTCCCTCGCGATCCATAGATCGATCTTGTGTGTCGTGGTCTATCGTCCAGGATTTGCCGGAGGTCGTATGTGTGACCCCGAACTCTTATGTCTCTATTTTTATGAGGCGGTGGGGTAGGCTGTTGTTCGGCCTGAGTTGCCGCTTTGTCCCGACTGCGGGGTGGCAGGTCAGCCGCCCTTTCTCGACCGCTCGGTGGTCGTTCCGTATTACGCGAGGGAGATGTGTGCTCCGGTGCTTCCTCGTTGAATTGAGGTAGCAATCTGCATTTTGGGTAGCTCTTAGCTGGGCGCTTGAGGCCGTATTCTTCCGCTGTCAGGACGTCAGTCCATCTGTCAACGAGCAGATCTTGTTCAGCTTGAAGCTGTTGCTATTTCTTTTTCAAGCTCCTTGCAGTGTCTATAGTTGAAGCTTAAAGCGCTCCTTCTCCTGAGGGTCCTCAGGAACGATGAAATCTTCGTTGCCGAGGCTTGTCTCCTCTTTGGAGGGTGGACGGTTACTATCATCCCCCGAGTCATCTTCTATGGCCTGCTCATCAGGGTTGTCTTGCCTATCGTCATGTTCCTCCTGTTCGGATGTAGCACCGACAGGGTCTTCATTGTTTTCGGCATCGCCCGGAGTGCTATTTTCTCCGGTACCAGTGTTGCTATCTTTTGGGCGGCGAGGCTTAGAACGGCGTTTGGGGAGGCGGCGCTTGGACTGCGTCTCAGAGGGTTTGTTCTTATCCGGCTCTTCTTTGTCATTGCCAGATCCTTTGGGTGTATCGACCATGTACACATCGTACAGGTGGTGGCTGTCCAACGTCCGATGAATGGCGGGTCTTGGCCTTGCTCCATATCGTCATCGTCGTCCATACCGTCGATGTCTTCGGAGCCATAGTCAAGCACGTCGGTTAAGTCGTCGACAGTGGCTATGAAGTGGGCAGCGGGTGGGAAGCAAAATTCCTCGTCATCCATCTCTAGCTCGACCCGAAAATAGTTCGGTTGTGAGTCCTCCTCCAAGGATAAGTTCTTTAAAGAATTTAGAACGTCACCAAAAGGTGAGTGCTGGAAGAAGTCTGTGGCGCTAAATTCGAAAAACGACAACCGATCCAGCTCGGTGTCCGCAGGTGTATCCGGTCTGGAACGTGCAGCTGAAAACGAGTCCGAAGTTCCATTGGCGCGAATATTGTAGGATGTCGAGTCCATGTGTGGCTCCAACGCCGTGGACTTTGTGGCCTCGGAGGGCATGATCTGCTTCGGTTCCGAGGTCGTTGCAGCAACAGGATCCATCTCTTGGGTGTGATCCGATGACAAATTTAAGTCATGTTCATCGGAGAGAGGGGGAGCGACAGCCGTAGTCTCGAGTCCCTCGAAGATCAAGTCTCCACAGGTATCCGCGGCGTAGTTCAAGCTTCTTGATCTGACCTCATGGCCAGGGGCGTGACTATCTACCTGCTCCAGATGGCCAAGCGAGTTGGCCCGCAGTACCAAGCCGCCGAATACGAAGATATGTCCGGGGAGGAAGGTTTCTCCCTGGACCACGTCATTACTAACGATCGATGGGGCCATCGAGTCCTTTGCCGACGGGACAGTGGAACTCTCAATGAAAGCACCAATGCCGGTGTCAAAACCGGCGGATCTAGAGTAGGGGGTCCCGAACTGTGCGTCTAGGATCGATGGTAACAGGAGACGGGGGACACGATGTTTACCAAGGTTCGGGCCCTCTCTATGGAGGTAATACCCTACTTCCTGCTTGATTGATCTTGATGAATATGAGTGTTACGAGAGTTGATCTACCACGAGATCGTAATGGCTAAACCCTAGAAGTCTAGCCTATGACTATATGGTAATGAATCTGTCCTATCCGGACTATGCTCTCCGGTTTATATAGACACCGGAGAGATCTAGGGTTACATGAGGTCGGTTACATAGGAGGGAATATTCATAATAGGTCGCCCCCTGCGTCCGCGGGGTTCTACCCCCTCACGACCGCGCCCCCGCCCCTCTGGCCGCTCCCCAGTAGCAGCCACAGGGTGGCGGGCGACGCGGCAACCGCCGCGTGGGTGGGCATATGTATCAGCAGCTAGCACACTGGGGGGCACCTTGTCGGCAGCAGGCCACCCCGCTATGGACCTACGACACCACCCCATGGACGGGTGTCGTCCACGCGTACTTGATGCCAGTTCCCTGCCCTCCCGCCCCGGGCATCGTTGGGCCCCGTCCGGTGAGCCACCGGGCGTACCTCGCCGCTCCCGGTGCCGCCCCCTACTCGGCCCTCCCTGCATCACCAACCACGGGCAGCTATGGCACCTCTCTCACGCCCCCTTATGGAAAGTTCTACCTGCCCCAGGTGCCGCCGCCATGGCATCCCACCCTCCTCGCCGCCCTGCACTCGGCTCCATCACCTAGCAACTATGGTGGCGGTGGTGACTGGTACATGGACTCGGGCATC
The DNA here is from genome assembly GCA_032464435.1 of Aegilops umbellulata. Classification (NCBI taxonomy): domain Eukaryota; kingdom Viridiplantae; phylum Streptophyta; class Magnoliopsida; order Poales; family Poaceae; genus Aegilops; species Aegilops umbellulata. The sequence goes on from CP136058.1 coordinate 187,447,009, forward strand.
ACTGCTCATATGACATCTCATCCCGTTAATCTCACGCCTTCCACTCCTGTTCATACTCCCACTCGCATCATCATTGGTAACAGTTCCTCTTTATCCATTACACATGTCGGTCATATGTCGTTTCCCTCTACTTCCACTCTGATTAACATGTATAATGTTCTTGTGTCTCCTGAGTTAGTTACAAACATTGTATCTGTTCATTGCCTTTGCATCGTGAGAATCCTATTACTGTCGAATTTGACAATGTTGGCTTTTCTGTGAAGGACCCCCGTACACGGATGGTACTCCATCGATGTGATAGTCCCAACGAGCTCTACCCGGTGCATCCTTTCGCCACCACCGCCACCCGTCCAGCCACCCTCGCCGCTAGTGTCGACCTTTGGCATGCTCCTCTCGGTCATCCCAACTCCACAGTTTTGCGTCAGATTCTTCAGAGTTTTTCATTCTCATGTAATAAGATTGACAACCACACTTGTGAGGCATGCCATCTCGGCAAGCACTTTCGTCTTCCCTATAGCGGGTCTACCAACATTTCCACTTTTCCGTTTCAGTTATTGCATAGTGATGTTCGAACGTCCCTGATTGCAAGCAACACGGGTTGTCGATACTATTTGGTGATATTGGATGATTTTTCTCATTATGTGTGGACTTTTCCTCTTCGTCGCAAGTCCGACTCCCTCGCCACACTTACTGCCTTTTATTCCTATGAAACCACACAGTTCGGTCGTCCTCTCCTTGCCCTACAAACTGACAACAGAAAAGATTTTGACAACATCGCCATCCGTAACCTCCTCACGTCCCAGCAAAATGGCCGCGCCGAGCGTGTCATTCACACTCTTAATGACTGCGTCCGCACGTTGCTCTTCCAATCCAACGTGCCTCCTCAGTTTTGGCCGGATGCCCTCGCCACCGCCAGTATCCTCCTTAACATCCGTCTGTGCCGCCCTCGCTAGAATGATGCTCCTCACTAGCTCGTCTTTTGTGCTGTTCCATCTTATGATGGCCTTCGCATCTTCGGGTACCTGTGTTATCCTAGGACCGCGTCCACCACTCCTCACAAACTCGCTCCTCGGTCGGTTCCTTGCATCTTTCTTGGTTACCCTCCCAACACCAAAGGTTACCAGTGCTATGATCCAGTGTCCCACCGCATTTATGCATCGTGGCACGTGTACTTTGATGAGCTGGTGTTCCCTTTTTAGCAGGTACTGTCCCTCCCCGCGTAGAGTTCAGCGCCTCCAGAGGCGCGGCTCGCCCCTGCCACCACCTATGGCGGGACGGCCCCTTCGCCGAGCAGCGTCCCGGCCCCGCTCGCGCTCCATGCATGTTCAGGTTCGGCCACCCCCTCTCGCGGCGTCTCAGGTGTGGTCGCCCCCTCAGGCACCCCCGTTCAGGATAGTGCCACCTCCGCCTGCTGGTCAGCCGCCCCCGGCCCCTCAACAGCCGGCCGCTCGACCAGCAGTCGGGGCCGTTCAAGACGAGTTCCCCGACGAACATGCCGCCTACGTCGTCTTTATAAGCCAACCAGAAGACCGGCGTAGCCGGCGCCGACAACATCAAGAAGTCAACGCAGTTGCCTCCAACAACCCCGAGTTCATGCACTAGTCAGAAAGGCCTATGAGCTCGAGCCGGGTCAATCATCCAGAGGTGATGCCATCTCCCGGCTCTTACGCACTGGTCTTGGACGCAACCCTCGCAACAGAAAGACGAGCTGCCCGTTTCTCCCGCGTACTGATAGATGGCGGGAGCAGCATCAACATACTGTACCGTGAGACCATGGAGAAGCTGAGCATCAAGACAAAGCAACTCATGCCTAGTCGGACCATGTTCCATGGCATCGTGCCCGGCCTGTCCTGCTCCCCAATCGGCAAGATCAAGATAGATGTCCTCTTTGGGGACACGGATCATTTCCGCCGAGAGGCGGTGTGGTTTGAGGTAGTGGATCTGGAGAGCCCTTACCACGCGTTACTAGGCCGACCAGCTCTGGCCAAGTTCATGGCTGTGCCCCACTACGCCTACCTCAAGATGAAGATACCAAGCTCCAAGGGCATCATCACCATGACCGGAGACTACAAGAAATCCACCGAGTGTGCGGCAGCTAGCAGCTGGCTGGCCGAGTCCCTCGTTATTGCCGAAGAAAAGAAGATGTTGGATCGAGTCATGGCCATGGTCGGCAAGCAGCCGGCCCTGTCCCCCGCCCCCAAGGAGTGTGAAGCCCAAGGTTCCTTCCAGCCGGCCAAAGAAACAAAGAAGATACCCCTAGACCCGGAGCACCCAGAAAGGTTTGACACCATTGGGGCAAACCTGGACAGCAAATAGGAAGGCGAGCTCGTCGATTTCCTCCGTGAGAATCGGGACATCTTCACATGGTCCCCCAAGGACATGCCGGGTGTTCCGAAGGAATTCGTCGAGCACAAGCTACGCGTCCGAGAAGGTGCGTAGCGAGTCAAGCAGCCACTCCGCCGACTGTCGGAAGAAAAGAGAAGGATCATAGGAGAAGAGATAGCCCGACTCCTGGCAGCCGGCTTCATCATGGAGGTTTTCTTCCCAGAGTGGCTCGCCAACCCGGTCCTTGTGCTGAAGAACAATAACAAGTGGCGGATGTGTATAGACTACACAAGCCTCAACAAGGCCTGCCCCAAAGATCCCTTCGCCCTGCCAAGGATTGACCAAGTGATAGACTCCACAGCCGGATGCGAGCTGTTGAGCTTCTTGGATGCTTATTCGGGCTACCACCAGATAAAGTTGGATCCAGCTGACCGCCTGAAGACCGCCTTTATCACACCATTCGGAGCTTTCTGCTACCTGACTATGACATTCGGCTTGAGAAATGCCGGTGCCACTTTTCAGCGTTGCATGCAGAAATGCCTCTTCAAGCAGCTCGACAGAGATGCCCACGTCTATGTAGACGATATTGTGGTGAAGACGGAGAAGCGCGGCACCTTGCTGGAAGACCTCAGAGAGACATTTGAAAACTTGCACCGGTTTCAGATCAAGATCAACCCCGAGAAATGCGTGTTCGGTGTACCAGCCGGCCAGCTTCTAGGCTTCCTGGTCTCCAAACGCGGCATCGAATGCAACCCCATGAAGATCAAGGGCATAGAGAGAATGGAGATTCCCACCAAGTTACGAGACGTCCAGAAGTTCACCGGATGCCTGGCTTCCCTGAACCGCTTCATCAGCCGGCTTGGAGAGAAAGCTCTCCCCCTCTGCTGACTCATGAAGAAGTCCACTCACTTCCAGTGGAACGACCAAGCAGACCAAGCTTTCCACAAGCTAAAGAAGATACTGACCACGCCGCCTGTCTTGGCGGCGCCGACTGAGAAAGAGCCCATGCTCCTTTACATTGCCGCCACTAGCCGGGTGGTCAGCACAGTTATCGTGGTCCAGTGCCAAGAAGAAGGCCGAGCTCAGCTAGTCCAGTGGCCAGTGTACTATTTAAGCGAAGTACTATCCGCCTCGAAACAGAACTACCGACATTACCAGAAGATGTGCTATGGTGTGTACTTCGCCGCCAGGAAGCTCAAGCCCTACTTTCAAGAGCACCCCATCATGGTCGTATGTACTGCCACGCTCGCCGAGATCAGAGGCAGCCGGGATGCATCCGGCCGGGTGGCAAAATGGGCCATTGAGATGGCTCCCTACACGATCTTCTACCAGCCTTGCAGCGCCATTAAGTCTCAAGTGCTGGCTGACTTCCTCGTCGACTGGGCCGAAACCCAGTACCTGCCACCGGCCCTCGACTCCACTCATTGGCGGATGCACTTCGATGGGTCCAAGATGCGCACCGGCTTGGGAGCCGGCATCGTCCTCACCTCTCCCAAGGGCGACAAGCTCAAGTACACATTGCAAATTCATTTTGCCGCCTCCAACAATGTGGCCGAGTACGAGGCGCTCATACACGGGCTCCGGCTGGCCAAAGAACTCGGCATCCGCCGGATCTTGTGCTATGGTGACTCGGATTTGGTGGTCCAGCAGTCATCTGGCGACTGGGACGCCAAGGACACAAACATGGCGAGCTACCGCTTCCTCGTGCAGCAAATTAGTGGATATTTTGAAGGATGTGAGTTCCTCCACGTGCCACTGGCCGACAACGAGCGAGCAGATGCCCTGGCACGGATAGGCTCTACCCAGCAAGCTATACCAGCCCGCGTCTCCCTCCGCCGCCTCCTCAAGCCGTCCATCAAGCCGTCTCCAGAATCTGATTCCATCTTCGTGCCGCCAGACCCCGATGAAGTCGGATCTGACTTAGGGAACCAACCAGGTGGCTCGGGGACTCCGACAGACGGCCCGGGGACTACGACAGACGACCCGGAGACTGCCATAGTCGCACCCGGCCCAGGAACGTCGGAACTCGGCCCGGGGACTACTACAGTCGGCCCAGGGACTGCTTCGATACAGCAGGCAGTGGGCGACTCCAATTCTTCACCACCCAGCCCACCCACCCTGGTCACAACAGCAGTTTTGACAGTAGAAGAAGTCACAGCTCCATCATGGGCCCAGCCCATCCTCAATTTCTTGGTAAACAGAGAGTTGCTGACTGACGAGATCTCAGCAAGACAAGTCCAACGTCGAGCCGGAGCATACACAATAGTAAACCAAGAGCTCGTTAGGCGCAGCGTCACTGGAGTCTTCCAGCGTTGCGTCGAGCCAGAGAAGGGCATAGCAATCCTCAGGGACATCCACCAAGGCGAATGCGGCCACCACGCGGCCTCAAGGTCACTCATCGCCAAAGCTTTCCGCCATGGATTTTTCTGGCCGACTGCTTTGGATGACGCCAAAGAACTAGTCAAACACTGCAAAGGGCGCCAAGTTTTCAGTTCCAAGCAACACCTCCTAACTTCTACACTCAAGACCATTCCCCTCACCTGGCCTTTCGCCGTCTGGGGGCTGGACATGGTGGGCCCATTCAAAATAGCACGCGACGGCATGACACATTTGCTCGTCCCTGTGGACAAATTTACCAAGTGGATTGAAGCCAAGCCGATCAAGAAGCTGAATGGGTCGACTGCCGTGACGTTCATCGCAGATATCACGACCCGGTACGACGTACCGCACAACATCATCACCGACAATGGCACAAATTTCGCCAAGGGAGCACTGGCACGTTTCTGTGCAACACAAGGCATCCGGCTGGACCTAGCGTCCGTTGCCCACCCGCAGTCAAACGGCCAGGTCGAGCGAGCAAACAGTCTCATCCTCTCTGGCATCAAGCCCCGACTGGTCGTGCCACTGGAGCATTCGGCCGGCTGTTGGCTCGACGAGTTGTCGGCCGTCCTCTGGAGTTTGCGCACTACCCCAAACAAGTCAACCGACTTCACCCCCTTCTTCCTTGTATATGGTGCCGAGGCTGTCATCCCAACTGACATCGAGTTCGACTCACCTTGGGTTACCATGTACATAGAGGCGGAGGCCAAGGAAGCACGAGAAGACAGCGTCGACCTGCTGGAAGAAGGCCGGCTGTTAGCCCTCAGCCGGTTCGCCATCTACCAGCAGGGTCTTCGCTGCTACCACAACTGGAAGGTCAAGCCAAGATCCTTCCAAGAGGGCGATCTTGTGCTCCGGCTGATCCAGCGAATAGCCGGCCAGCACAAGCTCTCGGCCCCTTGGGAGGGCCCCTTCATCATCATCAGAGCTTTGGGCAACGACTCCTACTACCTAATCGAAGCGCAGAAGCCGAAGGCACGAAAGAGAGATGATTCCGGCAAGGAGTCGGAACGACCATGGAACGCCAATCTCCTCTGAAGATTTTACAGTTAAAAAGCAGTATGTACCATGCTACCTTTTGTACTAAGTACGAGACAAAGGGCTCCCCGAGGAGCACTCGGGGACTACCCTCTTTTATCTATGAATGATGAGTATCATGCCTATGATTATGTTACTACACTTGTTTTTTCGTCCGGCACCGGGTTCGACCAGTCGGCCCGAGGACTCGCCGCCTTAAGTTATATCTAAGTTCTGCCTGCGGTCAGACAAGTAGTGTGCTAGCACCCTGGCCCCCTCTTGCCAAAAGTCGCAGCTCGAAGAATTGACTGTCCGACTGGCAAGAGCTAAAGGCAGGAAAGGATGCCCACATGAAACACGGCTAAGGACTAACGAACTCATATAACACAAGTCGGCCTCCCGTCCCGCCAGCCGGGTACCAGAGAAGCTGGCTGGCCGGCTTCCCGTTCACCTTGCTACAATATAAGAAAGCTCCAGTACTTGCCTTCCCAAAAGAAAAATGGTCAGGTCCTTCTCCGGCCACAGACTGCAGAGTAGCTGTCCGGCTGGGAAGGCGGAGACCAGGGGAAGGCAGCAAAGGAAAAAGCCCAAAAGATGAAAAGCAAACATGAACGAAAGCCAAACACATGCATGATTATATTTACACAAAAGACCTTCGAAAGGCCAGCATTCAACATAGTTTGAATACACCCCAAGTGGGTGGAACTGCGCAAATTTAATAAAAATTGTTCAAAAGAGTAACAAGCAGGAAAAGCAAGGACAGCGGATCAGGCCAAGGGAACGACAGGCGAGTCGGGCAGGTTGGTGGACACGACAGTGCCGGCTGGAGGAGTGGCCGGCTGGCGAATCTCGGCAAGATCATCACCTCTCGCAGACGGCGCGCTTGCGCGCGCCTCGTTGCTGGAGGAACGATCAGGCTGAGGCTGGCTAGTCGCTTCGCTGTCTGTCACGCCGTCTTCACCATCTTATCCATCTTCCTCTTCGCCCTCGCTGCTGGAAGCAATCTCCTGCGTCGAGTCCTCACCTTCTGCCGGGTTCAGCCCGAACCACTCCTCTGGCTGAGCAACACTGTCATCATTCACCTCAGGGGCAAAGGCACTGGCGTCGGTGTACTCAGCGATCGCCGAGGCGCGCTGGGCGATAGCCGGCCGCGCCGCCTCCAGCTCCTCGTCGGCCTCCTGCCGCCAGGTGCTCAGCTGGTCCAAGTTCAGCCCAGGACACCAAGCTCGGACGAACTCCAACGCCCGCCCAGCGCTGGACCGGGCCGCTAATGCCTTCCAAGCCTCAAAGCGGCCAACTACAACCTCCAGCCAGTCGGCAGTCTGACTTGGGGTGCGGGGAACTGCCTCGCCGGGCCAGAGGGCGGCCAGCACTTGCACCCCGGCGCGCTGAAGATGGCGGAGCATGCGGTGAGCCGGCTGCAGGCGGGCTTGAATCGCCAAGAGCTGCTCCTCAAGTGATCGAACTGCACCCGGTGCGATCTCAACCCCTTCCTGCCGTCGCACGTCGCGGTAGGCCTCGATTGCTTGGGTAGTGGCGACGGAGTAACCGGGAAAGTAATCTACGCAAAGAAGAAAGCAGTAGCTCAAAATCAAAAGATAAACCACATGGCAGGAGGCAGGCAAAGAAACGAAGAAGAAGGCGGCCTACCATCCATCAGATCTTCAGCCCGGTTGTAGCCTTAACTCAGCGCCTGCCTCGCCTCGGCCCAACTCGCCGCCTCAGACTCCTATTCGGCTTTAAGGGCGGCCTCGCCGTCCTGCACCGCCTTCAGGGCCGCCTTTTGGATCTCTTCCTGGTCGGCCAGTTTCTTGGCCACGCGATCACGCTCCTGAACCAGGGCGTTGCACTCGGTTTCCTTGGCACGAAGGGCAGACTGGGCCCCACCTAGCTGCTCCCTCAAGTCGGCATTGGCCCCAGCAGATATGAAGAAGAAGAAAAAAGCAATAAGAAAGAAGTCGTCAGGAAAAGATCTGACCCGACGGCTTTGCAGTCGGCCCGAATCTCGGGGACTACACCCAGTGGGTGCGCTGACGCGCCCCCACTTAAGAATAGAAAAGATGAAGCACTTACTTCAGCTCTCAGTCAGATCAGTGGCCTTCTGACTCAACTCCTGGGCCTAGGAGTTGAAAGCAGCTGCACGGGAGTTGTGATACTCCTGCAGATAAGACAAGAGATGCGAGTAAGAACATGACGGCAATCGAAGTCTACCAAGAAGTTCCAAGCCGCCTGCTCAGCAGCCAACTCGGAACTCGGGGACTACACCCAGTGGGTGCGCTGACGCAACCCCACGGAAGAAATCATGAGCAATCAATGATAAGCAGGAGGACTCACCCGAATAGCCGTTCGTGTCGCGAGAAACTCTTGGGTGTACTGCTTCAGCGCGGTGGCCTGGGCCTGAAGCCAGTTCCGGACGTCCTGTGCCGCCACGTTCAGCACGGTCGTCCCACCACCCGGCGTCCACCTGGACGAGCTGTCGCGATCGCCTCCGGGTCCTGGGCCGACGAGCTGGCGCCCGCAGTCTTTTGCGGCCCCGGCGCTGAAGTCGCCCTCTCCGCACGCCGACGAGACGACGACGAAACCACAAGATCCGCCCCCACAGTCGGCTCGCATCCAGCCGGCCGCGCGAGCGGCGCATCAGGCCGGCCCCCTCGGCCCGTTCCAGTCGGCGGCGATGGTACCGCCCCCTCCATCGATGGCTGATCGCGGCCGGCCTCCTCCGTCGGGGGCACTGGGATGTCGGGAGCTGCGGCGCGAAGGGGGATGACGAGCTGCGGAGGCTGGTTCCGCAGGGCCTCCGCCTCCCTCTCCTCGGCCGCAGCCTCTGCTTGGGCGTTGGTAGCTATGTCGGCTCGCGCCTCCGCCGATTTCTCCCTCACCTCCCGAACCTCCCTCTGCTCCTCCGCCTCCCGCTCCTCCCGCGCCTCCCGCAAATTCCGCTCCGTCGCTTCTAGGAGGTCGGCACGGGGATCCACACGGCATGAGCTCGAAGTCCCTCCCGCGGTTCCGACTATGGGGGCGACAGAGACCCGCTCGAGAGAAAGCGGGGCCCTGTTCGATAAGTCAAGAGGAGGGCTTAGAAGAATTTCAACCAAAGAGGAAAAAGAAAGGCGTGAGAAAAGCAACACTTACGCCGAAACCGCCTGTGGCTGCTTCACCACCTTGCGGAAGCGGGCCGCCTTCGCGGCCGCTTCTTCCCGCTTGGTCGCCGCCACGGTACCCGTGGGCTTCTTTGGCCTGCTGCCGAAGTGGGTTGACATGGCCCGGCATTTCTACGCGCCGCCACAAGCAGCTGACGCGGCAGATGGGCCCGTTCCTTGATGATCAGGCGCCGGCTGGCGGCGCGGAGCGACCTCGGCCTCGTCGTGATCCGCCCAGTCCTCGAGGGCGGCCCCGAGCCCAGGGCCGCCTGCCTCACCGCCTTCCCCTACGACGTCGTCTTCCATGGCGGCCGCCCCCAAATCCGGGTCGTCAATGTCGTCCACCGTGCGGTCAGGGAGGAGCTGGTGCTCCACCCCCGCAGCCACGGTTGCCGGCGGAAGAAGGGGGTTCTGCTAAAAACAAGCTGACTGATCAGGAGTCGGGCATCATGAACCCGGCAACAAGAAAAGAAGAAAAGAAGAGAAACTTAGCACAGACGGAGGATTGGCGCGAGAATAAGGCTCCTTGCCGTACCGCCACTCCTCGGCAAGCTTGCAGTTGGAAATATAGTTCACCATATAGGACATCTCGACGTGGGGCATCTCCTTGGTGCTTAGCCGACACGGGTCGAAGCGGCCGCTCATCTGACAAATCATGTGAGGTCGGCCCTGGAGCGGGAGCACTCGGCGCTCCACGAAGGCAGCCACCAGGTCAGCCCCGGTCAGGCCCTCCGACTAGATCATCACCCGGAGCCGAGCAACGGCGGCGGCCCCACTCTGAGACAGCGACCTGGCCCGGTAGGACCATGAGGGCTGCCTCCCAGCCGGCGGGCCGGCTACGTAAGCCGGTAGGTTGACGAAGTCGCCTTGCGGAGCGACATTCTTCACGTAGAAATAAGCTTTTTGCCAGAGCTTCACCGACTGGATCAGCAGGATGGACTGGAACGGATTGTTCTCGCTCGTCCGCCGCATGGCGATGAAGGCACCACATGGGGCGGGCACGCCCGCGACGACAGTGCCAAGCTTGCACTGGAAGAACTCTCCCCAGAGTTGGAGAGTGGGGAGAAAGCCAAGAAATCCCTCACACAGGGCGACGAAGGCCGACAGCAGCATCACCACGTTTGGAGTGAGGTGATGCGACTGGAGACGATAAAACTTGAGGAAGGAGCGGAAGAACCCGCTCGCCGGCAGGCCGAAGCTGCACAGGCAGTGCGAGCGGAAAATTACCCGCTCGTCCTCCTCCTGTGCCGGCGAGATCTCCCTCGCCGGCGCGAGACAGAGCCGCACGTTGTTCGTGCCTGGCAGCCGCCGCGTCCAGCGGAGGAAGTCCACGTGGTCGTCATGGACGTTGGAGCCATCCCAAGAGCTCGACAGCGCCATAGGGACGGCGCGGCGGTGAGCAAGGTGCGGCGGCGAAGAGGCGCGCGGCCCTGCTACGGCAGAACAACTGCGAGCCAAGAAGATTGGCAGGAGAGCTGGGCGGCGGCAGGAGGCTGCGATGACGGAGAGGAAGAAGAAGGAGTAAGGGGCAGAGTGAGGGCGAGCGTGCGAGCGTCTGCCGCTCCCCCTCCTCCCCCCTACTTATAGCCTTGTGCGGCGAAGCCGAGGAGGCGAGGTGTGGGGGAGCGCGGGATTAACTGCGCCCACTCCCCCACGTCCTGTGATTATTGCGCCTTAACGACGTGCGGTAACCGCCGCTGGGAGGTGTGCGGTCCATCATGGCCACAGAAAATCCATGCGTGGGCCGAGGCCCGATGGTGGCGGGCCCTTGACTGCGGCGACGTGCCGTTGCGCGCGTGGGCTGGCAAGCCCTTCCAGCCATAGGGTGCCATGTGGCACGTAGGCGGTGAGCGGACAGCTCGCAGCCTGACCCGCGCGACTGCCTGGTTCCCGCCTTGAAACTTCGAAACCACCGGAAGACGGCGCACCAAATCAAAGCAGGCTCCCAGCTGTCGGCTCCTCAAGATAGGAAGTTGATTGAGCTTCTCGTCTTTTTTCAGCCTCGGAGCCCAACCAGCTTCGGGGACTACTGTCGGAGTAAATGACCACGGGTAGCCTAGCCGGCTCCCCCTGGCTCTTCAAAAAATTTATAGGCCGATCGAGCCTTCAAGCACCAAGGCGTGGGGCCGCCTTCCTCCAGCCGGCTGCCTCTCAGGCCGGCTGTGCGAAGGCGGCCCGGCCCTAAAAACCTCCTAAGGGAAACTACGAGAGAGCCGGCCCTAAGAAGCCTGCCACGGGAAGGCCGACTCCAAGAAGCCGGCCGCCAGCAGGCGGCCAAGATCGTGCCCTCAGAGTCTGCACCCACATAACAGCGATGAGACGGGGCGTGGCTACAGTAAAGCCTGCCACCCCCGAATCTTGGGACGCACATGGCCACAGTGCGCCGTACGGGGCGGCCATCACCCGTCCGGCGCAACACTGTTGCCATCTTGACCATGACGTCACCCATGGCGAGCTGTCAATATGACCCAAGGGCGGCGGGCCCCATCAGTCAGGAAGACGTCCGAAGGCGGTCAGGGCTCCCGCAGTCGGCCTGGGGTGAATCCGACTCCCAGTAGCCGGTTAGTTCCCTCCCTCGAGGGAGGCGCCTCATTAAGAAGACAAGACGAGGTAAGGCTACAGCGATAGGCCACCAAGCGGCGGCACCATAGCCATGCTTACCATGACGAAGCCCACGTCACCGGAGGTGGGGCAACAGTAACCAGCCCCCGACAAGACCCCCAAGTGGTGGGACTGGCCTGTCGACCAGAAGGCCGGCCACCGGCGGGTCCACCAGTCGGCGGGCCCCATCGGCCGGCGGAGAAGCCGGCGAGCGTAGACATCTACAGCTAGGGCCCATGCCCAGCTGGATTACCATTGTATCCCTGGGGGGTAGGCCTATATAAACCCCCCAGGGCGCCCATGCAAAGGGAGATCTTTTTAGGAGTTTTAGACAACACATCGAGGGGAGAAGAAAGCGAGCCTCGCCCTTCTTCTTCTTCCCACCGAACAGCTCTTCCCTCTTGTAGCTACTTGTCGATCTAGTGACCATGCGGAGACCCCGCAGAGCAGCAGTAGGGGTGTTATCTCCACGGAGAGCCCCGAAGCTGGGTAAGATTCACGGCGTGCATGTCTTCGCCTTATCCCGTTTCCAGGCACCGGCGACGTTTTATTGGCTCCCACAATGATAAGCCATCGGTTGGCATATGTCGCACCAACCACCCGACACACACCTTGATATGGCTGACCATTTCTGTTGCATTCCTTAATAACAAACAGTTCATTGGAGCAAACTGTATGCCGTATATCGCACACATTGATATGGCTGCTTGTTTCTGTTGTTCTGTCTAATGGCACACAATTCGTATGGATCAACCGTATGCCTCGCATCACACACGTAACTAAAATCTGAACCGTGTTTCAAGTCTCCGCCATCGCAAATGTTTTGAATCTTTTTTGACGGTTTTTTACATCCCCGTTTGCGGTTAATGCATCGCACATAGTTTTGTCAAAGGGTTTGTGATCGTAGTTTCGTGTTAGCAGCATCCTATAGTAGTGGCATAACTGGAATGAGAGTAGTCACGTGAATAGTGTCCTCTGATGAGGACATGACTACCTTGGATACGACCAAAAATATTGCATACATGCATATTTGTCAGGTGATTTCTAGTGCAAACTATTCAATAATCTATTTTTGTTATCCAGAACAAAAATACTTCACACACTTTTGTGTTTTATCTAATTGCAGGTGTATGGGACATTTGTACAACACACATATGAAGATAAGGGAGAAAGAGATGTTTACTTGCTGTTCAAAAAGTTCTTTCACGTCACTTTTGGTCCAAGAGAAGATAGAGTCCAAGTCTCTCACGTTCTGGATTCAGATTCGGACTGCACAGACATACCTGACTCAAAACGGCAATAACTTTTTCATACGGACTCCGAATTGGGTGATTCTTTATTTTTTGGAAACTAGATTTCGTCCTCTTTCCACTCCAATTAGAATCACCTTTAAATTCGTCCGGAGCATTGAGATATGGACGAAACAATCTGACGCTGCAGCAGAATCCGAATCAAACAACAAGTCCAAAGGTGTTGCACCACCTCCACTTGGGCCCATTGGCCTTGTACGACCTAGGGTTAGTTCTAGGCTGCCTTGGGACGTCTTCCCACCTCCTTGGCCGCCACCCCTTGCTCCTATATAAGTAGATCCATCTAGTAGCTTTTTCCTTGGGATTTGTTTAGTTAAAAGTTAGCCATTGCAACTTCGTGTACTTCGTTTGTGTCCAACGACCAGACCAAGACCGCTTCCGGATCCCCACCTTTATCAATACTTCATATATACTCGCAATATTCAGATTGCTTTTATCATATTCTTGCTTGTTCTTCGATTGCTTGCAGGAATAGACCTTCGTGGTCAAGTTGATTGTGCTCCGGCGTGGTCAATAACCTCTCGGAGTTGGTTTAGCGATTGCTAAGGCGCAACGTCGTGCACGTTTGTAGTCGGATCGTCAAAGTCATCTCCACCAAATCGTTAGTTATCATCTCATCGAAAGATCGGGACACCCCCGCCTCTATCAAGTGGTATCAGTTTTCAGGTTGCTCGGTGAGAATTTCCAGTTTTCCCTAGATTAGATCTATTTTTCTTACCTATTGTCCAAGAAAAAGCCACAAAAAAAAGTTAGATCTATTCATCCTTTTGTCCAAGCCAGTCTGAGCCTTTGCAATTTTCTTTTCATTGTTTGCGTTATTGAATTATCGGTTGCATCGTCGTGTCGAGTTGCTGGTCTTAGTGTCTAGTCCTTTAGAGTTTCGAGTTCTGTTCACAGTTTGTCACGCCACCGCCGCACCATCTTCATTGTCATTGCCATATACCACCACCGCGTCATTATTGCATCCGTTGTCCACCACCGCCATCCATCAATTTCCACCACGTACTCCCCATCATTCATTGTCATAATCATACTTCAGGCCGTTCACGTCATCACTAGATCCAATCTGCATCTTATCTAGCTTGTTTGTGAAAAAAAAAGAGAAAGAAAAAAAGTGAGAGAAAAAAAGAAAAAAAAGAGAAAAAAGGTGAAAAAATTCCGTGAAAAAAGAAGAAAAAAAAAGATATTCAGAGTGTGCTCCGCCTTTGTTACGCGTCGCGCCGTGATTTTTTTAGTGTTCTAGGCTCGCGTCTCTAGCACGGTCTAGCCTAGGACCAGCACAGTACCGTCGGTGAGCGTTTATTCAACATTGCATCTCTGAATTGATTATTGCTGATATTTTGCTACCATATATTGGCCTTCCAAGCTCCACATATTTCTACACCGTGTATACATACGCTCACCTGGCAATCGCTTTACTCAATCTTTGGAGTTATTTGACACCGCTGGTTGCCGGTCACCACCTGCTGCATGGTAAGAACTTGTAAGACTTTGATATTTGCTATACTGTGAGCGTTTTACCACCACATCCTAGTAGTTCATAGGAACATTATTCTCGGATTTTGTTTCTTGTTTTTCTACTAATCATGACAGGTTTCGGAGACAGAAGTTCTTGGACGACGGACACAACATCACCATCACGAGAGTTGGGACAACACACACAAGCACATGGTCAGGTTATCTCTTTATCGTCATTTGAGGGTAGATTTAATCCTGCTATTTATCTAGCTTGGGAGCTTGAAGTTGAACAAGTTTTTAGTCACCATGACTTTTCTGAACTTGAGCGAGTACGAGCTGCCACTAGAGCATTTACTGGTTTTGCTTCTGTTTGGTGGAATGTGCATTGTAAGAAAAACATTGATAACCAACCCACAACTTGGAAAGATTTGAAAGATGTAATGAGACAACATTTTTTCCCTCCTTACTATCGTCGTGAATTGCTTCGCAAATTTGAACAATTTAAACAAGGCAACAACACTGTTCATGCTTACTACCAAGAGTTCAAATCTTATATGCATCATTGTGATATAGAAGAATCTAAGGATGATACAATGAATAGATTTTTTGGTGGTTTGAACCATGATATTCAGGCAAGATTTCAGTATATTCCCCGTTGCATTACTGGTATGTATGTTCGTGCTTGTACCTTTGAGAGACAGATGCAGGAGGATGCATTGGGTGACTACAACGACTACTATTCCAGTTCGTGCTCACCGCCGCCGGTTGGTTCCTCCACAGTTGCACCTACTAGAGCAGCCCCACCTCGGATTGTGAGCGCGACATCATCTCAAGAGTATGGTGCATTGTCAACGTCCGTACCTACATCAGCTACGTCTTTGCGACAAGGTAACAGTAAAGATATTGATGATATAACTTCACATGAGAATGATGCATCCCTAGTTAACTTAAATGCATCATGTGTTCAGTTTCCTGGTGATTTGAGCACAACACCTATTTTAGAGAATCTTGATACTGTCATGAATGCGTCATGTGATCAAACAACTGAAATACCAACAATTTTGAGTGCACCCATTGAGTTAACTGTTGATGCAAAAGAATCAATGTTTAATCATTTTGATATAACCTCTAATCTTGGTGATGATTCTGTGACCAAAGACTTATTGCATGTTTGCCTATTTAAGCATGTTGTAGCATGTAAATTAGATGCAAGTAAGGTTTATTCACCAATGTTGGGATGGTTTAATGATGAACATTGTCAATCTTTTGATATGAATAAGAGCATCACTTATATGTGCAAATTGAGTTGCAATATTTTCATGTCTTCTACTTCTAGTGATAATATTTTGGCTTCAGATTTTATGAACTATGCAAGTTACTCATCTATACATGTGTCATATGTGCAAAAACCAAGGGAAGTAAAAATGGATGACATATACATATACAACATGTACACCTTGTCTCTTTTGTTAGACACATTTCAGATTAAGCAACGCCGAGGACGGCTTTGTTTTCAAAAAGGGGAGGATGATGAGGACATGACTACCTTGGATACGACCAAAAATATTGCATACATGCATATTTGTCAGGTGATTTCTAGTGCAAACTATTCAATAATCTATTTTTGTTATCCAGAACAAAAATACTTCACACACTTTTGTGTTTTATCTAATTGCAGGTGTATGGGACATTTGTACAACACACATATGAAGATAAGGGAGAAAGAGATGTTTACTTGCTGTTCAAAAAGTTCTTTCACGTCACTTTTGGTCCAAGAGAAGATAGAGTCCAAGTCTCTCACGTTCTGGATTCAGATTCGGACTGCACAGACATACCTGACTCAAAACGGCAATAACTTTTTCATACGGACTCCGAATTGGGTGATTCTTTATTTTTTGGAAACTAGATTTCGTCCTCTTTCCACTCCAATTAGAATCACCTTTAAATTCGTCCGGAGCATTGAGATATGGACGAAACAATCTGACGCTGCAGCAGAATCCGAATCAAACAACAAGTCCAAAGGTGTTGCACCACCTCCACTTGGGCCCATTGGCCTTGTACGACCTAGGGTTAGTTCTAGGCTGCCTTGGGACGTCTTCCCACCTCCTTGGCCGCCACCCCTTGCTCCTATATAAGTAGATCCATCTAGTAGCTTTTTCCTTGGGATTTGTTTAGTTAAAAGTTAGCCATTGCAACTTCGTGTACTTCGTTTGTGTCCAACGACCAGACCAAGACCGCTTCCGGATCCCCACCTTTATCAATACTTCATATATACTCGCAATATTCAGATTGCTTTTATCATATTCTTGCTTGTTCTTCGATTGCTTGCAGGAATAGACCTTCGTGGTCAGGTTGATTGTGCTCCGGCGTGGTCAATAACCTCTCGGAGTTGGTTTAGCGATTGCTAAGGCGCAACGTCGTGCACGTTTGTAGTCGGATCGTCAAAGTCATCTCCACCAAATCGTTAGTTATCATCTCATCGAAAGATCGGGACACCCCCGCCTCTATCAAGTACCACTTGATAGAGGCGGGGGTGTCCCGATCTTTCGATGAGATGATAACTAACGATTTGGTGGAGATGACTTTGACGATCCGACTACAAACGTGCACGACGTTGCGCCTTAGCAATCGCTAAACCAACTCCGAGAGGTTATTGACCACGCCGGAGCACAATCAACCTGACCACGAAGGTCTATTCCTGCAAGCAATCGAAGAACAAGCAAGAATATGATAAAAGCAATCTGAATATTGCGAGTATATATGAAGTATTGATAAAGGTGGGGATCCGGAAGCGGTCTTGGTCTGGTCGTTGGACACAAACGAAGTACACGAAGTTGCAATGGCTAACTTTTAACTAAACAAATCCCAAGGAAAAAGCTACTAGATGGATCTACTTATATAGGAGCAAGGGGTGGCGGCCAAGGAGGTGGGAAGACGTCCCAAGGCAGCCTAGAACTAACCCTAGGTCGTACAAGGCCAATGGGCCCAAGTGGAGGTGGTGCAACACCTTTGGACTTGTTGTTTGATTCGGATTCTGCTGCAGCGTCAGATTGTTTCGTCCATATCTCAATGCTCCGGACGAATTTAAAGGTGATTCTAATTGGAGTGGAAAGAGGACGAAATCTAGTTTCCAAAAAATAAAGAATCACCCAATTCGGAGTCCGTATGAAAAAGTTATTGCCGTTTTGAGTCAGGTATGTCTGTGCAGTCCGAATCTGAATCCAGAACGTGAGAGACTTGGACTCTATCTTCTCTTGGACCAAAAGTGACGTGAAAGAACTTTTTGAACAGCAAGTAAACATCTCTTTCTCCCTTATCTTCATATGTGTGTTGTACAAATGTCCCATACACCTGCAATTAGATAAAACACAAAAGTGTGTGAAGTATTTTTGTTCTGGATAACAAAAATAGATTATTGAATAGTTTGCACTAGAAATCACCTGACAAATATGCATGTATGCAATATTTTTGGTCGTATCCAAGGTAGTCATGTCCTCATCATCCTCGCTCTCCGCATGTGAAGCAAGTCCCTGAAGTAGGATGTGGACCCGCATTGGCAGGCGGTCCACCAATAGGCCTAGGTGGAGCATACTGCTGAACTTGGTGAGGTGCTACATAAGATGGCCTCGGTGCATATCCAAGTGGAAGAGCGGTGTTCGGAACCAAAATCCGGCGCTTATGGGAACCAGAGCCGAAGGAAGAGCCCAAGTCATGGGTGTGCTTACGAGACTCCTCATAAGTGAGCTGAGTTGTCTCTGCATTTATGGCCTTGTTCATAAGATCCAGGAAAGTATCACAATGGTGCAAGTGGAGATCACGGCGCAACTTAGGATTGAGACCCTTCTGGAACCTAGCCTTCTTCTTGGCATCTGTGGAGACCTCCTTTGCGGCATAGCGGGTGAGGTTCCTGAACTCTCTACTGTAAGCATCAACATCCATCTTGCCCTAGGTGAAATTACATAACTCTTCCCTCTTGCGGTCAATGAGAGCCTGAGGAATGTGATCCTTGCGAAAGGCCTCAGTGAAATCTCTCCAAATGGGAATCTGGCCTGCTGGAAGCATAACCTCATAGTTCTACCACCAAAGTCTGGCAGGACCCTCTAGGTGATATGTATCATAGGTGACCTTGTCACATTCAGCTATGTTCGCAGAATGTAACTTATGAGTGATGCTATGGAGCCAGTCATCTGCATCTAGTGGCTCAATGGAATGATGGAAGGTGGTGGGTGCAAGTCGATGAACTCACAGATGGTCACTAACTCATTGCGCTGATGAGCGGTGTCCTACTCAATATGTGCCAACACGCGGTTAGCCTCACACTTGTTCCTCTTAATCTCTAACATGAACTCTGCTAATAAAGGCTGGTCACGAGGATCCTCATCGCTACCATCTCCGTTGTTCCGGCTACGAGCAACAGAACCTTGGGTAAGTGGCAACATCCCGAGGAACAAAACCATGGAACAACAAGGATGGAATCAGCATCAAGATAAGGATGCAGAATGTAGCATAGGGAAATTAGATTCTCTCAAATTCGTTGGATAAATTCTGCAGCATAATGGTAGTAAAATGCTCAAAATGATACATACTACAAAATATTGGGTAGTATAACAACTCCTTATTCATCACTCAATGATTTTGTGATACTACTAAACAAACTACACAGGAAGTACTCAAAAACTAAATATGACTCTAATCAACCATTCCTATAAATCTATGGGATAGTAACTTGTGATCCCGAAAGATAGATAAGAAGCCTAGTTTCTTAACACCGCAGCAAAGACGAAGGCGACTCGAAATCAGAATGACAGAGGATAAGGAGTAAAAATAGCCTTATGTTCCCTTCCACAATCAAGTCCCCTATATAACTAAAGCATTTCTAGACTCGACTTCGACCAGTTTGGCTTGGTAATCCTACAGTTAGTCAGGATTTGATAACAAAGTTGTCGGGACCCCGATCCTAAGCCACACAGATCTAGCATTTAACACATCATATTACTTTGTGGCCTCACACACCATATTTGTCGGGACCATTTGTGCCTTTTGGCTCACGTATATGATTGTGTCGCTAGAATCCATATGACAGAGAACCTGGGTCGACATGGTTAGTCATGAACCAAGGTGGCATAGTCGTACAGGGACAGGCTTACGTAAGCCAGCAATGAACGTGTCAGTCATCAATGTATGAAGCCAAGTCGTAGCAAGCTACAAGGACTTAAAGAAACAACACGTGACATTTCCCCGAAGGGACAGACATAGGAACAAAGAAGGATACATGCTGGCCATTCCAAGTGTTCTGGAGCAGTAGGGAACTACTATGGCTTAGTGGAAGGACTAGGGAGCATTTTCCTATAAGAAAGACTACCAAAGGCAAACAACTATATGGCGAACCCCATGCATAGCAATTACACATTACACATATGCATATCATGCAGGTATGTGTTGTACAACATGTCATCACAACATAACTCAACAACTCATGCATAGATAAAGTCTCAAAAGTGCCAACATAAAATTTATTACAACTAGTGAGTCTCCTGACCCTTCTCACAAAGTCATACGAGCCAAGCGGTAGCATGAAACTTGTCCGAGTACACACATCTACAAATGAAAAAGGCTGAGAAGCCTGACTATCTACAAGACTCTCCCAAGGGTACAAGATCGTAACTGATATAGCAAGCTACTCGTCGAAGTCCATGTAGAACAACTAACGAGACGGAAGTCTCGTCTGCAAAACATAAATTAGTCAAACGTGAGTACAATGGTACTCGACAAGACTGACATCAGATCCTATCATACATGCATTAGTTTCAAGAGGGGTATTGTGGGATTTGGCTGTAGCAAGCCAGCTTTGACTCGGTGGCTATATCGAACTATGACTACTAGCAGTTCCTTTGAGGTGAGATATCGCACACGAGTCCACTAATCACCAAAACAATACACCACTATGGATTCTCTCTCGTCTCCCTATGAGAAGGCCATCCATAGAACTCACGCTTATCTTGCGCATTTTAAAGTATCCACTTTGAGCTGTCAATGACCATATAAGTCTCCAAGTAGTCCATATCCGCAGCTATTCGAATAGATCATTACCCTGTAGGGGTGTACTTCTTCACACACTCTCTCACCACTTACCACCATGTACATGTCATGTATCTCAGCAACCTTCTAGCAGAAGCCTCGCGAGGGTGTCGGCCACAACCTGACTAACCACACAAGACTCTAGTCCAGGTTTATCACCTATCTAAGGCTGAACCGGCAAGGGAAGTCCGGCCAAAGATTCCATCACGGCCCAAACGAGGTGAGCAGGGTTCCCAAGCCCACCATCAGGGTGCCACTTGGTACACTATGCCACTATGCTTAGTCTGTCCCAAGTCCACAAGGTCGGGTACCACGTGCCAGAAAAATAACACGATCTACAAACTTCAAAAACTAGTTGCAACTCCTGGATAGTGATCAAGGCGATTAATAAGCCGAGAGGGGTCATATTTCATGGCCCAATGTGTGGTAGTAACTTGTCTTGGATAACATACACATGACTCAGTTCTTAAGGACGATCTCAATCAAACAACGCACCATGTACTCCTACATGGCCTCTCATCACTACCTTTACCAAATCATATTCACACACTTAGCTCTCAACATGAGAACATGATCACACCATTCCCATTAATTCCCAGATGAATCAAACCTAACACAACCCTATGCAATAGCAAGCATGGCATGGATGAAATCACAAATGGCTCAAGCAATTCCTAATCATGCTAGGAAGCACTACAAAAAAGACACGTCCGTGACATTTTGTGCCGAAATAATTTTTTTCTGTCATACATATGACACTTCTATGACGATAATTGTGACAAAACCCGGTATCATCATAGATGTGGTGGGCTCCTACTTCTATGACAAAAAATCATGACAGAAAATGGGCTTTTCGTCCTGGGCGGGCCGGAGACGCAGCTGCATGACAATCTTTGGGCCATCCATGATGGAAAAAACCGTGGTAGAACAAGGTGGAGGTAAAATTTGGGAGTTCCCGGTTACGGTGGGAGGTTGGGGGCGGAGCGATGCGTGTTTCTCTCGTACACGTACGTGCGTGTGTGCAAGGCGTTGGCTCTAACTGAACCCGAGCGAGGCGTTGGGCTCTAACTGAACCCGAGCGGTTGCACTGCAGGCTACGCGTTACTGAACCCGAGCGATCGATCGATGGCTGTTAACTTAACCTGATCGAGCGGTTCCTTCGCTACTGCTGCTAACTGAAGCCTATCGATTGGATGAACAGTGAGCGTTGCGGGGGGGGGGGGGTGGATGAACAGTGACCGGTGGCGTTGCCTCTGGATGAATAGGACCCCGTGGTGTGGAGGGCTGGATGAACAGTAGACGGTGGAGGGGTTCCCGTGGAGGGGTGGTTGAAACGGACCCCGTGGTGTGGAGGGCTGGATGAACAGTAGACGGTGGAGGGGTGCCCGTGGAGGGGTGGTTGAACAGGACCCCGTGGTGTGGAGGGTTGGATGAACAGTAGACAGTGGAGGGGTGCCTGCAGAGGGGTGGTTGAACAGTAGGCGATGGAGTAGCGCGCGGTGGAGGCTGGATGAATAGGAGCCCGTGGAGGCTGGAGGAGGTCGACGGTAGCCCGTGGAGGCTGGAGGAGGTCGACGGTGGAGATGAACAGTATCCCGTGGAGTCCCGTTTTGCGGTACGCTACACCCCTCCAGATGAACAAGACCCCCGTTTCGACCGTAGGAGGTCCGTTTCGTCCGTTTTGCGGTACGCCACACCCCTCCCGATGAATAGGACCCCCGTTTCGACCATAGGAGGTCCGTTTCGTCCGTTTTGCGGTATGCCACACCCCTCCCGATCAACAGGACCCCCGTTTCGACCGTAGGAGGTCTGTTTCCTCCGTATTTGCGGTACGCCACACCCCTCCCAATCAACAGGACCCCGTTCCGAACGTAGGAGGTCCGTTTCCTCCATTTTCCGGTACGCCAGGCCTCGTTTCCATCGCCTGTTCCGTCCAAGCCCTCCCGATGAACACGACCACACATTCCGTTCCGACCCAGCCGGTTGGCTCCCACGTGTTCCGTTGCCTCTCGATGAACACGACGCAATCCGTGGCTCCACATGAACACGACGCATTCTGTTGCCTCCCCATGAACACGAAGCATTCCGTTGCCACCCCATGAACACGACGACGACACTGTTTCTCCATTCTGACCCGGCCGGTTGGCTCCCACGTGTTCCGTTGCCTCCCGATGAACACGACGCTTTCCGTTGCCTCCCCATGAACACGCCGCATTCCGTTGCCTCCCCATGAACACGACGACGACGTTGTTTCTCCGTTCTGACCCAGCCATGTACACGAGCCCTGGCCGTACATATGCGCGAGTAGGCGTTCGAGACCCCGCCCGTACGTACACAAACGTGGCCGTATTTTCTTTCTTGCAACCTGGCTGCTGTACGTATGTGTACATGCTACATGCGCGCCTCTACTACGACACGTGCGCGCCTCTACATCGACCAGTATGTACGTACACGTTCGCGACCAGAATGACAACGCTACGTACGCTTCGACCAGGTGGGTCCCGACTGTCCGGCACTTCCTTGCCTGCGAAGATGTAGCTGGTGGGTCCCAGCAGTCAGGGGGGCATATCGTTTTTTACCCGGACGCACTTCCTTGCATGCGAAGATGTAGCCGGTGGGTCCCAGCAGTCAGGGGGCGAATCGTTTTTTATTTTGCCCGGGCGAACTTCCTTGCATGCGAAGGTGTAGCTGGTGGGTCCCAACAGTCAGGGGGCGAATAGTTTTTTTTGCCCGGACGCACTTCCTTGCGTGCAAAGATGAAGCTGGTGGGTCCTAGAAGTCAGGGGGAAACGTATTTTCCGCAAAATACAGTGGCCCGTCCGGTGGGTCCCAGCTGTCAGGTGGAGGAATCATTATTTTCCACGTAATAAAGAGGCACTTCCTTGCTACGACCTTGGACCCAGCTGTCAGCCTCTCCACGTACAGTCCACGTCCGATGGAAGTCGTTCCTTGACCACGTTGACCAGGCCGCGCCGAGAGCACCACGGCGCTGGACGACGGCGAGGCCTAGGAAGGGGACGATGCGGAGCCGGGGAAGACGCGACAGTGGAAGCCCGTGCGGAGAGGAGTGCGAGGGTTCACTGGTTCGGCTGCGATGTGAGGCTGCCGTCGCCGCAGGGCCTGGCCAGCGGTGGGAATAGTAGGGGGCGGTGAGGCCTCCGCGGCAGCACAGCCGGCCACGGGAGGCAGGAGCATGTGGCACGACCGGCGCTGCTTTGGGCGGCTAGAGCAAGAAGAACAGAGGTTGAAGAAGCACTACGGCTGTTGGATGGACATCGTACGGTCACTGGAGCTAGAATCGTTCATATTGTCTAAGTTGACAAAGCCCTCCGTCCCCGTCAACTTAGTTGGCCCACAAGTCATCCTCCCACTATGGTGGGTCCCAGCTAGCAGGAGGGTATTCATTTTTTTGTGCGTAATAAGGAGGCACTTCCTTGCGTGCGAAGATATAGCTGGTGGGTCCGACATGTCAGCGGGGGGAACTTTTTTTCGCGAAATACACAGGCCCTTCCGGTGGGTCCCAGCTATCAGGTGGAGGAATCATTATTTTGCGCATACAGTCCACGGCCGATGGATGTCGTTCTTTGACCACGTTGACCAGGCCGCGCTGAGAGCACCATGGCGGTGGACGACGGCGAGGCCTAGGAAGGGAACGACACGGAGCCGGGGAAGACTCGGCAATGGTTGCCCACGCGGTGGGGAGTACAAGGGTTTACTGGTCTAGCTACCGCCACCGGAAAATAACAGGAGGTGTGGGTGAGTACAGGAATGGCCTGGCCAGCAATGAAGTAGGGTGGGGCGGTGCGGCCTGTGCGGTAGCACAGCCGGCCACGGGAGGCGGGAGCAGGCAGTCCCACCGGAGCTGGTTTGGGCGGCTGGAGCAAGAAGATCAGATATTAAAGAAGCAGCACGACCGTTGGATTAACATCCAACGGTCACTGCTGCTAGAATCGTTTGTGGACTAAGTTGACAAAGCCAAAGTACACGTCAACCTAGTAGACCCACAAGTCAGCCTCCAAATATGTCCCAAACAGCATACAACCCGAAATTTCTAGCCAAATTCAAATTAATTTTAAATCTAAATATACCTTAATTTAAATTTAATGAAAATTTACCTGCAGAAAAACAATGAAATTTAAAATATCAAAATCCGAAAGAAAACAATATTTTGGAACTAATTGCATGTTTGCTGTATTTTTTCATTTTACAGCCCATTTATTATTACTTATAGCCCATTTCTTATTACTTATAGCCCATTTTCTGGGCAAAATGCATCCCTCCTCGTCTTGAAAGATTTCCGGCCCAGCAGGGCGTAGAAAAGCAAGTAGGCCTACATTTGTTATTCTGCAAAAAACAAAATAGCAGGCTAGCCATTTTTAGAAAGGAAAAAAACAAACTGGGTTGGTCATGTGCTAAACATATGAAATAAAAGCTTGGGCTAGACGGGCCACGGGTCCCGCACAACCCAGTTGATACCCTTCTCCGTCCCGAAAAAACAAAATTACTCGCGCGCTGCTGGTTCCCTACTGTCATCCTCACCATGTACAGTCATCTCCTTATTCCTCTCGGTTGTTGACCATGTTGACAACACCGGAGGGCGGCGCCGCAGATAGCGAACCAAGGCGGAGGACGATGGTGAGGCCTCGGACGGGAACGAACAGGAGCCGGGGAAGATCACAGCTAGCCGTGGGAGGCGGGAGCAGGCAGTCTCGCCGGCGCTGGTTTCGCTTTGGCGGCTCGAGGAAGAAGAGACTGAAGAAACGCGACAGACGTTGAATGTCAATCCAACGGTCAAGGTTGGCACAATCGTTTGTTGACTAAGCGAACACCAAGTAGCATACTTTTTTATATATAGGAAGAAAACTGCGAGGAAAATGCGTTCGTCTGCCGTCCTCCTCACAGGGAACGTTCGCCACATAAGTGACTAGCACCCTTGGTTTTCAACCGAGAGGTCTTGGGTTCGAGTCCCAGGAACTCTCAATTTTGTCCTCCTTCCTTCCTCGCAAAAAAAAGGGAAAGAAAATCAAAGACTTGGGAAGGCGTACAGAACAAGCTAGTGTACCAGTAAAGAGACGTTGCCGAGTTTTAGAAAAAAGAAAGACGTGCTCATGTAGCTGGTTCGAATCCAAACCTAGACTATGACTATATATGGTGCTATTCTACTTTGCAAGTAATGAAACTGACATATCAAATGTTTGCTTCTCCTCTCCTCTACTTACTCTGCCTAGCATCAGAAGCTCTGGCCGCAACAACCATGTCCGCTGGCTGCTCGTCCACCTGCTCTTCAGCAGGCAACAACCAGATATGCGCCAAGTCGCCACCCATACCATCGCCTGTGGGTCTCATCACTCTCCCGCCGGCACGCGCACCGCAGCCGATTGCTCATCGCAACCCGCTACCGTTGGTGTGGTGCCACTGCTGCAAATCATGCAGAGTCATCCGTCGCGTCTCAACCACAATCCGCAACCCTGGTCGAGTCTTCTACAAATGCCCGAATCATGAGGTAATAATATGTTTAAGTGTTGTTCTGTTGCTTTCAGTTGCTGATTTTTTTAATAGTTTGGTTGACGATCTTCCAATTTGATTCGTGCAGAAAAGGGAAGATTCATGTGATTTGTATTTCTGGGAAGTTGCTGATGTGGGGGAGTGCAACTACGCTGATTATTTGGTTTGCCGAGGAATCCCAATACCAGTAGGTTGGGCTGTTGGACAAGTAACTGAAGGAACGGCAGAAGAGGGAGATGCAGAGCAGAAGGTTAAAGATGCAGTTCCTCATATCATGGCCAAGCAACAGCTGCTGAACGGCCTTGACATCAATTAGGAGATGGAAGAGCTTGTGAAGATAATGGGAAAAATCGATGTGCTCTATAGGATGATTGTATCTTTATTTGCAGTGTATGTAGCACTCGTGATGTATTCAGTGGCTACGACATGAGCACTTTGCTGAAACTCGTAACGAATGAAACCTATGTAGCAGGCTGGGCGTAGTGTTGTGAACATATAATAATTTCTATTAACGGAAATCAGGGGGTATCCCCTTTTGCTCATATAAATAAATAAATAGCAGAGGCCCTGTCGGGCCAGCTTTGTTCTCATTCAAATACGTCGAGCAAATTGCAGTCCAACAGCAAACTATGTCATCATATTCAAGTTTCACAGCCAAATATGAGTACAACTAAACAACAATGACATCATGTTTTAGTTGTCATACAATCACCAAACACAAATCAGCATACATAACAAGTGATGTTCTCACAGCAAAATACTAAACAACATGTTCATCAGGTTTCAATTGTCATTGCAAACACAATTTCACATAGTAGATAAAAAACGTCTTCTGACAGGAAAATACCACAAAAGCAATGTAATCATCATCCGCAGCAGCAGCGTCAACATATTTGCCATGTGTATCAGTCTGAATCATAATCCCCCCGTGTCAGCTTCTTCTTCGTCCTCAACGTCCTCGAACGTTGGCTTCTTCTTGATCAACTCTTGTATGTCCACAGCACGACAAGCAATCTTTTCGCCGGCGTCATTGGCATGATGGTTCTCAAAGATATTAGGAACATCTGTGTTATCTTGTACATCAGGAGCAGTGTAAGCATCATCTTGTTGTGCAACTTCATTAAACGAATTCCTCTGCTCAAACCTTTGCAATACTCTCAAGTCATCGTTACGTGCAAATGTGTCTTCCAAGAAAAATATCTGTGTTGCTTGATTTGCCAAAATAAAAGGCTCGTTGGTCTGGTACACCGCCTTGACATTGATGGATTTGAAATAATCATCAGCTCTGGGTTTTGCGATCCTGGAAAACAGGTTATACCAACGACAGCACAACAGAACCACACACCGATGATCCTCAAAACTAGAGATATACTGCAACTGAACAATGTCTGTTATGTTAGCATACATTTCAGTTGTCTCTTTGTCATACGTATCCGTGCTCATGATGGCACTGTTTTGTGTCTTCCTGCCTTCGTCTCGTGCAAGGGTGTTGTAGCGCACATCTCCAACAACACAAGATTCATAATGTCTTACCCGAGTATCACGACCCATTGCTGGTGAGTAAAGGGCATCATCAACTGCCTGCCCATCCTCCCGCATCTTCTTAACCTATGGTTAGAAAATAGACAAGCTGATCATCTTATGTACTCAATATATTAAAAAAAAACTTAGAGTGCACTTCAAAAGCTTACATGGTTCTTTAAGCATTTCGCAAATCCTGCCATAACCAGTTTGTCAATGTTTCTTGGATTTTGCGTGTCGGTGGTAAACGACACCTATGGGATCACAAGAATCCCTACTACGGTTGCAGGGCGCGGGGTTGAGAGAAGAGCGGGTCTGACAGAGAAGCATGCGGTTCGTTTATCCAGGTTCGGGCCGCGAGGATGCGTAAAACCCTACTCCTGCTTTGGTGGTTGTATTCTGTGTTCTTGAGCTAGCTACGGAGTGTAACGAGCTCCAAAAAGCCGAATCCTTCTGTTGGTCGCCTCGGGCCTCCTTTTATAGGAAAAAGGGGCTACCACAGTGGCACACAGGAGGTGAAAAGATCTACAGTGGCACGAGGTTATCCCTCGTATTACAGGACAAGGTGCATTTAATGCATCGCTTAGGTGTCCTCTTACTTTATCGGGGACGGGGGCGAGGCCCGTCCCGTCCGTCGCCGCTCCTCCAGGCTTCGACACGCGCCCTTGCCAGTGGTGCATGCGGTGCCATGTAGGCAGGCAGGCAGCTGAGGTGGCGTGCTGGTGGAGCCTTCACGAAGGGCTGCATGTAGCCACGCTGGTGCCTGCCCAGCTGATTGGGTCGGCAGCTGCATGCAAACGGCGGTGGAGACTTGGCTGGTGCGGGCCTGATGGTGGCCCTGCTGGCGCGCTTGGCGAGGGCCTTGCCGGGTGGCCCGGCAAGGGTCTTGCCGTGGCGCGCAGGCGTCCCCGGCAAGGATCTTGCCGGGGGTCTTGTGGGTTCCTTCGGCGAGGATGGCTGCTTTCCCATCCTCACTTGATCTTGACTATTCTTTGTCTTCACAAAGATCTGCATGCCACCACAGAGGTGCCTCCCGAGCCCTGTCCCAACACATGTGTTGAGTGTTGGTGGGCTCGAGGGTGGCTCGCTCGGCTGGCGTGGGCGAGCTGCCCCGGCAAGGGTCTTGTCGGGGCCGCTGGGGCCGCCCCGGCAAGGATCCTTGCCGGGGAAACCTGCTTCGCCCATCTGATCTTTGGGGCCTTGGTCCTTGTCGTTGCCTTGCTTCGCCTTGGGCTTCGGTCTTACCTCAGCTCACCTCCTCCGCTCTGCTTGGTGTGGCCGTGGGCGTGGCTCCGACTGCCCGTGCACAGGTAAAGGGGTACAAAATTTTCCCCTAGTTTTGTACACCAACAGGAGCCCCCGGGCCTGGGCCACACATAAGCGCGACACGTTGTTGGGTCAGGCCCAAAACGGTGCGCGGGCAGGCAGGGCGGTTTTTACCACAGTAAGATTTTTTGCGCGCTGCGCTTCCCACAACCCGCATGCGCGGTGCGGCGTGGAGGGGCATGCGTAACGTGGGCGGCATGCGTGGGGCAGTTTCCGCAAGCATGCGTCACATCGCAGTAAAGAGGCGGCTCGCGCCTTCCCTGGAAAGGGAGGGAGGCGTGGAGGCACGACTCATTCAGTGAATGGGGCCGAGGCGCGGTCTTCAAGGCGTCCACTCCCCACGTTCACGGGGTGGGGAGAGGTCGCCTCACTAGTCCCCTCCGTTCTGCACGTCTACCAAGCGTCTTCCATGCGCTCGGGGTGGCAAATGGTGGAGGCAGGAAACCGGGCCGTCGCTGGTTGGGGCAGCGGGTCGGTCCTTGTTCCCTGCGCCTCCCGTATCTTGATTGGCCGAGCGGGGCGGCCGAGCCCCAACCCCGTTCCTTTATAAAGAGCGGGTAGGGGGGATGGCATCCCGCATTCTTCCATTTCTCCCTCCTTCTGCTTCTGCTCCTTCCTTCCATTCGTTATGGAGAAAGGGAATCCCGGTCCTTCGACGGTGGCGGCGAGGGTCGCCGCTCGACAAAGCGTCCCTCCTCCTCTTGCGCCCGCGGTGGCAGAGCAAGTCGTGAGGGGAAGGGGAGGGGCGAGGCCGGGGCAGAGGCCACAGCGTTCGGGAAAGAGGACGACGGGGTGGCACGCCGGCCTCGCCCCCGCCAGCAGCTCCTCCTCTGATGGAGGGCCACGCTGGGGACAACCCCTGCGAATTCTTCGTCAGGCTGCGTCGGCCGCCGCGCCGTCGCCTTCGCCTCCTGACTCCATTTGCACGGGAGATGGAGCTGGATCCACCGCAATCGTTGCGGCTGCATATGAGGGGCTGCGGGAATAGCGGCACATGGGCCGATGTTGAGTTCCCCGCCCCTCACGTCATGTATCTTCACCGAGGGAGGAAGACCTTCGCTCGTGTCCACAGCTTGACAGATGGGCTCACTCTCCATTTCAAACTAATGGAGGGTGGCCTCCTCTTCGTCAAGATCTTCGGGCACTTCGGGACCCGCGTAAGGTGCTGCGTGGAGAGCTCTTCCGACGACGAAGATCCTTCCTCGAGCGAGAGTGGCGAGTAGGACAGGGGCAGTGACGACGAGGCCAGCGGGCGGCAGGATGACGGGTCCGACTAGGCGTCGGGCGCCGCTCCGAGCGGCACCGACGACCCCATCATCCATGTCGCCGGCTCCTTGAACTTATCAGGGTCGTCTCCTTGGGCGGCTGGCGTTGGGAGGCTGCAAAAGAGGAAGAGGGCGGGCGGCAAGGCCGTCAATTCGGAGTACACGGGCACCGACGCCTTCGTCGCGTACTGACGTCCTGCCGCCTCGTCTTCGGGCTCTGCCTCCGGCGCGGCCATCACCATCCAGCCCTTGGACGGCCACCAAGATGTTCTCTTGGTGTCTTCTACCACTCGTAGCTCGCCTAGGCGCCCCTTTTGCCCTTTTCGCCTCCTTGACCTGCCTCCTGAGGAGAGGGACAAGAAAGGGATTACGGGCATCTTATCTCTTTTTAGTCTTGTAAGCCTTCGGGCCTTTGTTAACTTTAGAACTTGTAATCCCCTTGTTCATGATTTTCATTTCGTATGAAATGTACCTGCACGGAATGTTTTTTTAATGAAAAAGGGATGTTTGCCAGGCATTTCGTTCGTTGGTAAAACCTACGACAAGGAGTAAATCCTTGTTACCTTTAAGATAAATGTTTTCTCGCCCGGCAACAGGCCTTTTAATGAAAAAGGGATGTTTGCCGGGCTTTTCGTTCAAAGGTAAAACCCACGACAAGGAGTAAATCCTTGTTACCTTTAAGATAAACGTTTTCTCGCCCGGCAACAGGCCTTGCGGTCCCCCCACTTTGCTCGACCTATCTCACGCGCTTGGTGGAGGCAGGGATGAGGTGCGCTTAGGCTCCTCGTTTCATTTCCTTGCTGCCGCGACTTTAACCAAACTCGGTCCTAGGAAACGAGTCCTGGGGTCCGGACTGAGGGGAGCACAGTAGCCTAAGGATAAAACGAGGTTTCACATACCTCAGTCCATAACGAAATGCATGACAAGGGATAAAGAACTTATCTAAATCTGCAGCCCCCGGCAACCTTGGCTTGCCGCGGGTGGATCTTTCCTCTTGTAGCCCCCGGCAATACTGGCTTGCCGGGGCCCGGGCGCTAGTCCGTCCCCTTTCTTCCAAAGCAGCTCGGCAAGAATATTCATGTGTCCTGCGAATCAAAGAAGACAGAGAAGAACAGAAAGACGCACACTCAACCTCTAAGCTAGGGGTTAGCCGCTGCTAAGCACTATCAACCCGAACCAAGGACGAGACTCGACCTAGCATGCATGCTATAACTTAGGGCACCAACGCTTCATTTATTCTCGCTCAAGGTCTACGCCTGGCTTTGTACAAAGGGTCACATGCCTTGCGGCAAAGCTCGTACAAAAGGTGGCTTGCCGAGAGGCCTGGCAAGCCGCACCTTATGGGTAAAACTTGCGAAGATGCTCGATGTTCCAGGAGTTTCTCACTGGTACGACATCCTCAGTCTCCAGGCGGACTGCGCCAGGCCTGGTGACTCGTATTACCCGATAAGGGCCTTCCCATTTCGGCGTCAACTTGTTGGAATTCTTGGCCGATTGAACGCGCCGAAGAACAAGGTCGCCTTCCTCAAAGCTTTGGGCATGAACCTTGCGGCTATGATAGCGGCGCAAGGCTTGCTGGTAGCGTGCCGCTCTCACAGCCGCCCGAAGACGATCTTCGTCAAGGAGCATCGCGTCATGTTGGCGCAACGGCTCTTGCTCAAGCTCATCATAAGCGAGCACTTGAGGTGACCCGTATATGAGTTCCGTTGGGAGAACTGCTTCTGCCCTGTATACCAGGGTAAAAGGTGTCTGGCTGGTGGCTCGATTTGGCGTCGTCCTGATCGACCAAAGAACCGCCGATAGTTGATCAATCCAGCGCCTTCCGCTCTTGTGCAGCTTGTCAAAAGTCTTTGTCCTCAGGCCTCGCAACAGTTCAGCATTTGCCCTCTCCGCTTGGCCGTTGCTCCGTGGGTGTGCCACGGAAGCAAAACAGACCTTGCTGCCGAGGTCTTGAATGTATTGCATGAAGGTGTGGCTTGTGAACTGCATGCCGTTGTCGGTGATGACTCTATTTGGCACACCAAAACGGCAGACCAATCCTTTGAAAAACTTGACAGCTGACTGAGCAGTCACCTTTCTCATTGCTTCCACCTCTGGCCACTTTGTGAACTTGTCAATTGCAACGTACAAGTACTCAAAGCCCCCGACTGCGCGGGGGAAGGGGCCCAGTATATCGAGCCCCCAGACCGAGAATGGCCAGGAGAGAGGGATTGTTTGAAGGGCTTGAGCTGGTTGATGAAGCTTCTTTGAATGGAACTGGCACGCTTCACACTTGGTGACTAGCGTCATCGCATCCTGGAGGGCGATGGGCCAGAAGAAACCTTGCCGGAACTCCTTCCCGGCAAGGGCCCTTGACCCTATGTGGGAGCCACATATGCCTCCATGTATCTCTGCCAACAGCTCCAGTCCTTCCTCCCGGGGGATGCACTTGAGTTTCACACCGTTCAGCCTTCTCCGGTACAGGACGTAATCGACGAACTGGTACAGGGCAAACCGATGGGCTACTTTCTCCGCTTCTTCCTGCTCCTTAGGAAGCTCCCTTGTCTAGAGGAATTGGACGGTATGTTGCGCCCATGCCGGAGCCTGAGGCTCGATGGCAAGGACTAAAGGCATCTCTTCCACCATGGGAGCGACTGTCTCTACAGACAGGGCCTGACACCCCTCTAGAGTCAATTGCTCTTGGGCAGGCTCAGCATCCGCGGCAGTACCCTTGCCGGCGGCCCCGGGGGCTCGGTAGGAAAGTAATTGCCGGGACCTGATTTTCTCTGCTTGCTCTGCCTTGCTGATGGATCGACGGATGGTTGAGTTAACCGGAGCAAAAAGGTACCTAGTTCCACAAGTAACTTGAATGCGACACGCTTTGACAGGTAATCGGCGACGTCGTTCTCCGCTCGGGGGACGTGCTCCGCCTGGATACCGTCAAGGCGCTCCTCCAGTTTCCTCACCTCATCTAAGTATGCTTCCTGTCACATCCCTAGTTCTGATATGACCTAGGCTAGCCCTTCATGTGTGCATCATGTTTAAATTTCATTTAAATTTGAAATGGGGATTTATGAAACCCTCAGAAATTATTTCTGGAAATGACCCAGATAAAAAGTGCTCCAAAAGGGTCCAAGAAAATGTTCATGTTGCTCTCTGAAAATATTGGTGAGAGGTAAAATTCAGACCAATACTTTTAGGAGCTCATAAATATTTATTTTGGCCATTTGGAATTAATGCAATAATTATTTGCATTGGATATATATATGTTATATATTTTATATATGTCCAAAAGTTCTGAATTTTGCTGAGGGGCTTTGGAATAACCCCTTAGGTCCCTGCAAAAATTGTCAGAAGAAAATAAAATGACTTAGTATTATTATTAAGTCAAAACAAATGTTAGAAAATAGGAAAGAAAACAGAAGTGAAAAAAACGCTTACCTGCACTTACCTCCCTGTGCAGCCCATCACTGTGCAGCCTGGCCTGGCCCAGTGGCCCAACAGGCCGGCCCAGCCGACTGGCACTACCAGTCGTCATCCTCTTGGCGCCAGGAGGACGAGAGGCACGCGCCCGCCGCCCGCGCGCATGGGCGCCACGCAACCTGCCTGCCTGCCCTCCCCCCTCGACGCCCCGGTCTCTTCGGACGTTGCCACGACGCACTCGGATCTCTCTCCCTCTCTCTCGTTCCTTCACCTCCTCTCCCTCGATCTCTCTCGCGCGACGCCCGAGTGCTGTCGTCGCCGCCGCTCGCTGTTTCCGCAGTCACCGCCTCCCCCTCGACCTCTCTCTGTGCCCGAGAGCTCCGCCACGATGTCCTCTACGTCCTGGACGAGCCAGGCAACCGGGGACGCACTGTATCGTCGCCACCGCCGTCGTCTTCGTCTCCGGCCACGCAGATCGCCGCCGTCAAATTCGTCGCCGTTTGGACCTCCCCGAACTCGCCGTCAAGCCTTCGTGCTCACTGTGAGGCCATGAACCTTTTCCCCCTAACCCCGTAGCTTGCCGCTCACCATAGCCGTCTTTTCGTAGATGGCCGAAGCGCCCCGCGCCGTCCATGTCGCAGCCGCCGCCCTGGCCACCGCAGCCCGCAGCCGAGCGCGTCACCTTGCTCCTGGTGACGCCAAGAGACCGTAGAGCCTCTCCGCTCGCTTCCCCATGCACCGCAGCCCTCGCCCGCACTTGGCCGTGCTCCGGCTATCTCCCCGAGCTTCGCTCCGGCCGCCCCCGCCTCTCCCACTTGCTCCAATCGGTGCGGACGAGTGCGGGCTACGCCCCGGTGGTCTCCGCCGTCCTTTTGGTCGCCGGAACGGTGATCCCGAGCCCCTCCGCCGCGTTCGGCCTCGCCGGCGACTAAACGCCGGTGGGGTTGACCGGGTCTAAACCCCCCCCCCCATTTGACCTGGGGTTTGACTACCCAGGGTCAATGACAGGTGGGGCCCGACCCTGCTAATGTTTCTGTTAGGATTAGTTTAATATCTAATTAACTCTGTTAACTAACTATGACACTGACGTGTGGACCCCGCACGTCAGGTTTGACCAGTCAGCGCTGTTGACTTGCTCCGGAGAGTGTTCCCGAGTACCTATCTATGAAGCAGTGCCCCTCTGTTAATCTACCAGGCAAGCAAACCCCCTTGTTCATTCCGATATGATCCCACTCTATCGCTCCTGCTCTCTTTTATTGCATTAGGACAACAACGAATCAACTGCTACTTTATGCTGCGGTAGTTGAGCCCATTCCTCAGCATGACCTGTCATTGCCACAGTAAATAGTTGAAACCCACTAGCATGTGTAGGAGTTGATTGAAGCCATGTTGTGTTCCTACCGTGCCATGCCTGCTATTGCTTAGAGTTGTGTCAGGTCTGATTCATTGGAAATGAATTGGAGTGTTATGATATGTTCTGGTGCTGGGAGTTAAGTGTGTGAACATGATTTGGTAAAGGTAGCGGTGAGAGGACATGTAGGAGTACATGGTGGGTTGTCTCACTGGAACCGTCCTTAAGCACTGAGTTTTGTGTATGTTGTCCAATGACTAGCTACTACCACGCATTGGAATGCTTAAGTGCCCCTCTCGACTTATTAACCAACTTGATCTCGGTCCTGGAGTTGCAAATAGTTTCTGGTGTTTGTAGGTAGTGTTACTAGTCTACCAAGTGGCACCCGGACAGGTGGGCTTGGGACAGACTAGGCATAGTGGCACGGTGTACCAAGTGGCACCCGGATGGTGGGCTTGGGAACCCTGTTCACATCGTTTGGGGCCGTGAGCGACACCCCGGCCGGATCTCCTTGCGGATGGAACCCGAATAGGCGATAAACCTGGACTAGAGTCTTGTGTGGTTAGTTAGGTCGTGGCCTACACCCTCGCCAGGCTTCCGCTTGAAGGTTGTCGGGATACATGACGTGTACATGGTGATAAGTGGTCAGAGCGTGTGTGAAGAAGTACACCCCTGTAGGGTTATCATGATCTACTCGAATAGCCGTGTCCTTGGTTATGGACTTCTTGGATGCTTATGTGGTACATGGACAACTTAAAGTAGTTACTCTAAAATGCTCAAGACAAGTGTGAGTGCTATGGATGGCCTTCTCGTAGGAAGACGGGAATGAATCCATAGTAGTGTATTGATGTGGTGATGAGTGGACTCGTGTGCGCCACCTCAAAAGAGTTACCAGTAGTCGTAGTACAGGATAGCCACTGAGTCAAAGCTGGCTTGCTGCAACTAAACTCCACATTACCTTCTTGATACAAATTAATGTATGATAGGAACTGATGTAAGTCTTGCTGAGTAGCTTTGTACTCATGTTGCTTTATTTATGTTTGTGCAGCGGAGACTTGGGTCTTACTAGTTTACGTGGACTTCGACAAGTAGCTTGTACCTCAGCTACGTTCTTTATCGGATGTTGTAGATAGTCAGACTCTTCAGCCTTTTTCATTTGTAGTTGTCTGTACTCAGACATGTAATGGTTCCGCTTGTTGTTTGTATGCTCTGAATGATGGGTCATGAGACCCCTATTTGTATTAATACTATGTGGCCTTCTGGGCCTTTATCTATATGAGTTTGCGTTATGTTGTGATGTCATGTTGTACAACACATACTTGCATGTTATGCGTACGTGTAACGTGTATTGCTATGTGTGGGATCCGACAACCTAGTTGTCTATCCTTGGTAGCCTCTCTTATGGGGAAATGTAGTCTAGTGCTTCCACCGAGCCATGGTAGTCCGCTACAGCCCGGTTTACCGGAGTCCTACTAGCCCAGCACTACTGCTCCGGAACACTTAGACTGGCCGGCATGTGATTCACTTCGTTCCTGTGTCTGTCCCTTCGGGGAAATGTCACGCGGTGACATCTGGAGTCCTGCCTAGCCTGCTACAGCCCGGGTTCCCGGAGTCCTGTTAGCCCAGTTACTATAGCCCGGATTCACACGCTGCTGACCGACATGCTCGATGTTGTTTCATGTATGCCTGTCCCCATAAGTTAGTGCCACTTTGGGTTCACGACTAGTCATGTCGGCCCGGGTTCTCTGCCATATGGATGCTAGCGACACTATCATATACATGAGCCAAAAGGCGCAAACGGTCCCGGGCCATGGTAAGGAGACACCCGTGGGAGTACCGTGCGTGAGGCCGCAAAGTGATATGAGGTGTTACATGCTAGATCGGTGTGACTTAGAATCGGGTCCCGACAGCTTTGGTATCAGAGCTTGACTGCCTGTAGGATTTCCAAGCCAACCTGGTCGAAGTTGAGTCTAGAAATTCTTTAGTTCTGTAAGGGAATTGATTGTGGAAGGGAACGTAAGGTTCTTTTTACTCCTTATATCTCATGCCCTTCTGATCCGAGTCATCCTATCTTTCCTACGGGGTTAAGGAACTAGGCTTCCTCTTCTGTCTATCAGGATCACGTGTTACTACTCCCTAGTCTCTTAGGATTGGTTGATCAGAGTCATATTCCAGTTCTCTAGTACTTCCGGTGTAGTCTGTTTAGTAATATCTCAGAACCTTGAGTGATGATGTTGCGTGTGGTACTACCCCATCATTTGCAGGATGTCTCATTTTGAGCATTTTACTGCCGTTATGCTGCCGGAGTTGTACTAGGAGTTCGAGAGATACTAAATTCTTGTGCTACCTTCCGCATCCTATAGTTGATGCTGAATCCATCCTTGTTTTCGTTGGTTTCGTTCTTCAGGATGTTGCCGGTTAACCGAAGTTCTGTTGCTCGTAGCCGGAACCACGGAGATGGTAGGGATGAGGATCCTCCCGACCAGTCTTCTTTGGCAGAGTTCATGTTAGAGATCGAGAGGAACAAGCAGGAGACCAACCGCTTGTTAGCACGTATTGAGGAGAACACCGCACCCAAGTGCAAAGAGTCAACGACCATCTATGCTTCCATTGGTCTGAAACCACCCACCTTCCATCATTCCATCA
This sequence comes from Aegilops umbellulata, assembly GCA_032464435.1. NCBI lineage: Eukaryota > Viridiplantae > Streptophyta > Magnoliopsida > Poales > Poaceae > Aegilops > Aegilops umbellulata. Next base: position 187,484,333 of record CP136058.1, read on the forward strand.
AGCCACTCGATGCAGATGACTGGCTCCGTAGTATCACTCACAAGCTGCATTCCGCGAACGTAGCTGAAGGTGACAAGATCACCTATGCTACATATCACCTGGAAGGTCCTGCTAGTCTTTGGTGGCAGAACTATGAGGCTATGCTTCCAGCTGGCCAGATACCTAGCTGGAGAGATTTCACTGAGGCTTTTCGCGAGCATCACATTCATCTAGCTCTCATTGACCGCAAGAGAGAAGAGTTCTGTAGTTTCACCCAGGGTAAGATGGTTGTTGATGCTTACAGTAGAGAGTTTGAGAACCTCGCCCGCTATGCTACAGAAGAAGTCTCCACAGACGCCAAGAAGCAAGCTAGGTTCCGGAAGGGTCTCAACCCCAAGTTGCGTCGTGATCTCCACTTACACCATTGCAATACATTCCAGGCTCTTGTGAACAAGTCCATTAATGCAGATACAGCTCAGCTCACTTACGAGGAGTCTCGTAAGCACACCCGTGATTTGGGTTCTTCCTCCGGTTCTAGTTCGCAGAAGCGCCGGATTTGGGTTCCGAACTCCGCTCTTCCACCCGGTTATAAACCGAGGCCATCTTGTGTGGCGCCTCACCCAGTTCAGTAGTATGCTCCACTCAGGCCTATTGGTAGACCGCTTGTCAATGCGGGTCCACATCCTACTTCAGGGACATGCTTCACATGCGGAGAGCCAGGACACTATGCACGTGACTGCTCTCAAGCCAGTTATGCTCCACCCCAGCCCGAGAAGCCTATTGGCCGTGGTAAGCCACCATGCAAGATGATCAGTGTCAAGTCAGCTCCCACTGAACATCGACATGTGCATCACGTCTCATCTAAAGACGCTCACGATGATCCAGATGTCGTTCTTGGTACACTCCTTGTAAACTATTATCCAGTTTCGGTTCTATTCGATACTGGAGCGTCTCATTCCTTCATTTCCGAAAGCTATGCTAGCTTGCACAACATATCATTTTGTGATATGCCTTCTCCACTAGTCATTCAAACTCCTGGATCCAAATGGCAAACTTCTAGTGTAAGCCATGGTAATGAAATCCTTGTTGACAGACTTGTATTCCTTGCATCACTTATAGCCCTCAAGTCTACAGATATTAACATCATCTTGGGTATGGACTGGATGAAAGCTCATTATGCCATGATTGATTGTTACACCAGGTCTGTTCAGCTCACACACCCATCTGGCAATATAGTCACTGTCTCCACCAGAATTGCAAAGCGTCAGCTTTATTCTCTTAATGCCAGCCCTCTTCCAGACCTTGAGGATATCCCAGTAGTCCGTGACTTTCCGGATGTCTTTCCAGAAGAACTGCCAGGTGTTCCACCTGACAGAGATTTAGAATTTGTCATAGATCTTCTTCCAGGAACCGCCCCAATTTCTAGGAGACCTTACAAGATGGCGCCCTTAGAACTAGCCGAGCTTAAGAAACAACTTGATGAGTCCTTGCAAAAGGGTTTCATCCATCCTAGTTCTTCTCCTTGGGCTTGCCCCGTTCTCTTCGTCAAGAAGAAGGATGGTACGGACTGGATGGTTGTAGATTATCGTCTCGTTAATTTGGTCACGATAAAGAACAAGTATCCGCTCCCCAGGATCAACGACCTGTATGATCAGCTCGCTGGATCCTCAATCTTTTCCAAGATGGATTTGAGGTTAGGCTACCACCAAATCAAGATCAGAAACGGGGACATTCCTAAAACAGCTTTTGTCACTCGTTACGGTCAGTACGAGTACACCGTCATGTCCTTTGGTCTAACCAACTCTCCAGCTACTTTCTCCCGCTTGATGAACTCGATCTTCATGGAGTACTTAGATAAGTTCGTCATGGTTAATGAGGAAGAGCATGCCGAACATCTTAGACTTGTGTCAGAGAAACTCAGAGAGCACCGCCTTTAGGCCAAGTTTTCCAAGTGCGAATTTTGGTTGCCAGAAGTGACCTACCTAGGCCACGTGATCTCTGGTAAGGGCATTGCTGTCAATCCCAAGAGAGTTCAGGCCGTTCTTGATTGGACTCCACCTGAAATAGTTAAACAAGTTAGGAGTTTCCTTGGTCTAGCTAGTTATTGTCGCCACTTCGTTGAGAACTTCGCCAAAGTGGCCAAACCTCTCATGAAACTTCTCAAGAAAGATAAAAAGTTTGAGTGGTCCCCACAGTGTGAGTACAGTTTTCAAGAACTGAAAAGACGCCTGACTTCTGCTCCCATACTTGTGCCACCGGATTTCATTAAAGACTTTGTTATCTACTGCGACGCCTCACGACAGGGACTAGGTTGCATTCTTATGCAGGATCGTCATGTGATTGCCTATGCATCTCGACAGTTGCATCCACATGAGGAGAATTATCCTACACATGATCTAGAGCTTGCAGCTATAGTCTATGCACTTAAGACATGGCGACATTACCTTCTTGGTAAACGTTGCGAGATTTACACCGACCACCAGAGTCTCAAGTATATCTTCACCCAACTAGATTTGAATCTTAGGCAAAGACGTTGGTTGGAGTTGATCTCAGATTATGACTTAGGGATTACCTATACCCTAGGCAAGGGAAATGTCATGGCTGATGCGCCAAGTCGTATGTCCTATTGCAATAATCTTTTGTTGCAGCAAGGCCAACCACTTCTCCATGAGGAATTCTGTAAGCTTAATCTTCACATTGCTCCTCACGGATTCCTTTCTACCCTGGTGGCGAAACCTACTCTTATGGAACATATCATAGAAGCCCAGAAGTTTGATAGGGGTGTTATCCGCATCAAGAGAAACATTAAGAAGGGAGTTGGAGGATGTTTCTCTATGGATGATCGAGGTGTTGTTTTCTTTGAGAATCGCTTGGTGGTTCCCAAGAATCAACATCTTCGATAATTAATCCTTAAAGAGGCTCATGAATCTCCTCTCACGATTCATCCCGGTAGTACTAAGATGTATCAGGACCTACGCCAGAGGTTCTGGTGGACTAGGATGAAGAGAGAAATCGCTGAGTTCATTGCTAACTGTGACGTTTATTGTCGCGTTAAGGCAGAACATCAGAGACCTGCTGGCACCCTTCAGCCTTTAACTATTCCTGAATGGAAATGGGATAAAGTTGGTATGGACTTCATCACCGACTTTCCCAGGACCAAGAAAGGGAATAATGCTATCTTCATAGTCATTGATCGTCTTTCCAAAGTGGCTCACTTCCTACCTGTTCGAGAGAGTATCACTGCTAGTCAGCTCGCCGACTTATATATTTCTCGAATAGTGTCACTTCATGGTGTTCCACTAGAGATCAATTCAGACCATGGTAGTCTTTTCACTTCTCATTTCGGGGAGAGTTTCCAAACTGCCATGGGCACCCATCTTTCCTTCAGTACCGCTTTCCACCCTCAGTCAAGTGGTCAGGTGGAACGGGTCAACCAAATTCTCGAAGACATGCTCAGAGCTTGCGTTATCTCATTCGGTATGGATTGGGAGAAGTGTCTTCCTTTCGCCGAGTTTGCTTATAACAATAGCTACCAATCCAGTCTCAAGAAAGCTCCTTTCGAGATTCTCTATGGACGAAGATGTCGAACACCGTTGAATTGGTCAGAAACCGGTGAAAGACAATTCTTTCGACCGGATATGATCCAGGAGACAGAAGAGCAAGTTCGCATCATTCGTGAGAATTTGAAAACAACCCAGTCTCGTCAAAAGAGCCAGTATGACCGTCGTCATAAGGAAGTGGCTTATGAAGTTGGCGACAAGGCTTACCTTCGGGTTACCCCTTTGAAGGGTACCCATCGTTTCGTTATCAAGGGCAAGTTGGCTCCTCGTTACATTGGTCCTTTTCGCATTCTCTCAAAAAGAGGAGAGGTTGCCTACCAGTTGGAACTACCCCCACATCTTTCTCGAGTCCATGATGTCTTCCACGTCTCTCAACTCAGGCGTTGCTTCTCGGATCCCATCCATGGAGTGGACCACGAAACGCTTGATCTCCAACATAACCTCACATATCGAGAGTACCCTGTTCGCATTCTTGATCAAGCAGAGCGTGTTACCCAACGTCAGAACATCCAGTTTCTCAAGGTTCAGTGGTCTCATCATTCCGAGAGAGAAGCTACTTGGGAGCGAGAAGATCGTCTTCGACTGGAGTACCCCACTTTCTTTCCATCGACCCCTGAATCTTGGGACAAGATTCTTTCAAGTGGGGGCGAGTTGTCACATCCCTAGTTCTGGCATGACCTAGGATAGCCCTTCATGTGTGCATCATGTTTAAGTATCATTTAAATTTGAAATGGGGATTTGTGAAACCCTTAGAAATTATTTCTGGAAGTGACCCAGCTAAAAAGTGCTCCAGAAGGGTCCAAGAAAATGTTCATGTTGCTCTCTGAAAATATTGGTCAGAGGTAAAATTCAAACCAATACTTTTAGGAGCTCATAAATATTTATTTTGGCCATGTGGAATTAATGCAATAATTATTTTCATTGGATATATATGTTATATATTTTATATAAGTCCAAAAATTCTGAATTTTGCTGAGGGGCTTTGGAATAACCCCTTAGGTCCCTGCAAAAATTTTCAGAAGAAAATAAAATGACTTAGTATTATTATTAAGTCAAAACAAATGTCAGAAAATAGGAAAGAAAACAAAAGTGGAAAAAAGCGCTTACCTGCACTTACCTCCCTGTTCAGCCCATCACTATGCAGCCTGGCCTGGCCCAGTGGCCCAACAGGCCAGCCCAGCCGACTGGCACTGCCAGTCGTCGTCCTCCTGGCGCCAAGAGGACGAGAGGCACGCGCCCGCCGCCCAGGCGCATGGGCGCCATGCAACCTGCCTGCCTGCCCTCCCCCCTCGACGCCCCGGTCTCTCCGGATGTTTCCACGATGCACTCGGACCTCTCTCCCTCTCTCTCGTTCCTTCCCCTCCTCTCCCTCGCTCTCTCTCGCGCGATGCCCGAGCGTTGTCGTCGCTGCCACTCGCCGTTGCCGCAGCCACCGCCTCCCCCTCGACCTCTCTCTGTGCCCGAGAGCTCCGCCACGACGTCCTCTACGTCCTCAACGAGCCAGGCAATCGGGGACGCACCGTGTCGTCTCCTCCGCCGTCGTCTTCATCTCTGGCCACGTAGATCGCCGCCGTCAAATTCGTCGCTGTCTGGACCTCCCCGAACTCGCCGTCAAGCCCTTCGTGCTCACTGTGAGGCCGTGAACCTTTTCCCCCTAACCCCGTAGATTGCCGCTCGCCATAGCCGCCGTTTCGTAGATGGCCGAAGCGCCCCGACGCCGTCCATGTCGCCGCCGTCGCCTTGGCCACCGCATCCCGGAGCCGAGCGCGTCACCCTGCTCCTGGTGACGCCAGGAGGCCGTAGAGCCTCTCCGCTCGCTTCCCCATGCACCGCAGCCCTCGCCCGCACTTGGCCGTGCTCTGGCCGCCGCCCCGAGCTTCGCTCTGGCGAGCTCCGGCCGCCCCCGCCTCTCCCACTTGCTCCAATCGGTGCGGATGAGCGCGGGCTACGCCCCGGTGGTCTCCGCCGTCCTTTTGGTCGCCAGAACGGTGATCCCGAGCCCCTCCGCCGCGTTCGGCCTCACCGGCCGCTAAACGCCGGTTGGGTTGACCGGGTCTAAACCCCCTAGTTGACCTGGGGTTTGACTACCGAGGGTCAATGACAGGTGGGGCCCGGCCCTGCTAATGTTTCTGTTATGATTAGTTTAATATCTAATTAACTCTGTTAACTAACTATGACACTAACGTGTGGACCCCACACATCAGGTTTGACCAGTCAGCGTTGTTGACTTGCTGACGCAAGCATGACGCAGTGCCGATGCAATTATTTCTTTTCTGGTTTTAAATTAAATCAGGAAATTCCATAAAATGATATAAACATCTAAAATTCATATAAATTCAACTATAGCTCAGATTGAAATAATTTATATATGAGAAATTATCAGAAAAATTCAGTCTATCCATCTGTACCAGTTTCATGCATGATAAACTAACTTATACTTGCTGTATAGGTGAAAACATATAAATGGCATTTATAAGAGCTTATTTTGAAGATGCATTTGAACCTTTGGTTCAAATGGACTTCAACCAAATGAATGCTAGTTGCATTAGCTCAAACAACATCACATCTATGTCGGTGTACTAAAGTAGGGGTACCTTAGTACCCCGAACTTGTGCACGGGCAGTAGTAGCGTCCCGCGGCAAGGCTTGCCGGGGGAGCGACAAGAGTCTCCACGGCCCTTTCTGGGTCGGGCGAAGGCCAAATGATCGAGCCAAGAAGACCAAGCCCCGGCAAGAGGAGCTTGCCGGGCCAAGAAGGCGAGGTCCGGCAAGAGGAGCTTGCCGGGCCAAGGCGACAAGGCCCCGGCAAGAGGAGCTTGCCGGGACGACTAAGCCGAAGCACCAAGGCCCTGGCAAGAGGAGCTTGCCGAGACGACTAAGCCGAAGCACCAAGGCCCCGGCGGGGGGAGCTCGCCGGGACGGCCGAACCAAGGCACACCAAGAGAAGCCCGCCGCGGCGCTCCGCGCGCCCCGGCAAGGCCTGACGAGCGGCAAGCTCTCAGGTGCGGCAAGACAACCACCGCGGCAAGCCACTTGCCGCGGCAAACCACCACCTCAGGCATGCGCTCCAGCTCACCTGCCCACGCGTCACTCTGGAGCTTCCCCGGAGACACGTGGCGGGGCGTCGCGCAACCTGGGGCGCGCGCATGGCATGCGACGTTGGCAGAGTCGCCCCCGTGGCAAGCGGAGGCGCCCCTAACGGTCCGCCTCGGCACTGTTCAGGCGATCCAGACGGGCATTTAATGCCTTTGTCCCCCGCCGTCAGAGTTAGGTGCGATAGCACTGTGCGACCTCTGTTCGCACAGTTCCTTGCCATTTTTACCCTCACCTGCATCGCTACCTGTGGGAAACCCCTTAGCATATAAAAGGAGGCCCATGCGCACGTAGAGGAAGATGGAACCCTAGAGGAGGAGAGGGATCCAGACCCGAAGAAGGACGCCCAGTAGACCCTCGTCTACGTCCAGCTCCGACTTACTGTAGCTTCTTGCGCTCCAGAGCAAGAACTCGAATCAACCAGACAAGCAGCAGTAGGGTTTTACGCATCCAATGCAGCCCGAAGCTGGGTAAAATCGTTGTGTGTGTGTGTCGCCTCGATCTGCTCTTTGTGCAACCTTCGCCCCCCGCCGAACCGACAAGGGGCTCCGTCCCCATAGGTGCTCGTGGAGGCCGATATCCCCCGACATCTTTGGCGCGCCAGGTAGGGGGTGCGTCGAGGTTGTGTGAATCAGGTCCGGCGTCCGCGCGAGCCAGACTCATTGTTTGCGCCGGCATGGCACCGAAGAAGAAAGCTTCGGAGGCGACCGGTCCGTCAGCGCCGAACCCACCGCCCATGGAGCAGACGGGTGGTGGAGAGGACGCCGGCGGAGGAACGGGCACCGTCGAACCAGTTCTTGGTCCCGCGACGTCCAAGATCGTCCCGCGCCCCTCTCAGGAGGCGCGAAACCAGCAGCGTCATGGTACCCATGGTACCATACGCTCGCTGGACCCAGACCGTGCTGGTGGGTCCCAAGGCGCTCAGGACCAGCATGCGATCCAGCGTGCCAGAACGAGCGTCGCGCGGCTGCCTGGACCGGGTGCTGCTCCTTCTAACATAGTTAGGAGTTCGAGCACATCCCGCTCCTCGCGCCGTACGCCGCCTCTGCCCGCCACCCCAGCGGAAGCTCTCGCTCGAGCTCAGCTGCTCCTAGACTACCCTCCAACGGCGGACAAGCTCGACGACTGGAGGGCAACCATCCAGAGCCTCATCGGTTTCGCCAACGGCGACACTCCGCGGCAGCACAGCGCGTCGCAGCCGCGGCCAGTCACCCAGGCGAGAACCGATGGCGCCAAGAATGGTGGGGGTGCGACCACCGTGCACTCCCCGCCCCAGAAGCCGCGGTCGCCGACTCGCCGGGCCCACCTCGACAACGACTCCACCGCGTCGTCGAACCCGCGAACTCGCCGCGACCAACGCCAAGTCCTTCGCGAACGAAGGGAAGAAGAGAAAATCGGTCTCCGGTGACTATCTCCCGGCAGAGCTTCCCGAAGCCGCCACCAAGAGAGTCCCCAAGATCGACGCCAAGAGTGTTGAGGAGCTGCCCGCTCCGGCAAGCCCCAGGGTTTGTCCCGACGAAGCAGGCGCTCCCGGCAAGCTTGCCGGGGAACGTCAAGCTCCGGCTGAGCCCCAAGTCCTCGCCGTAGAAGCTGATGTTCCCGCAGCCGCCAACATGCCATTGGTCCTCGTCGTCGAGCCACGGGCTCCGACGTGGGCACAGCAGATCGTCCATTTCCTCCAGACAGGAGAACTTCCCGAAGAACAAGAAGAAGCGGAAAGAGTAGCCCGGCAGTCCAGTATGTACCAGTTCATCGACGACGCACTGTACAGAAGAGGACGCAATGGGGTGAAATTGAAGTGCATTCACCGGGAAGACGGACAGGAGCTGTTGGCGGAGATACATGGAGGCATATGTGGACACCACATTGGCGCCAGAGCACTTGCCGGCAAAGCGCTCCGGCAAGGTTTCTTTTGGCCAACAGCCCTCCAGGATGCAACTGCACAAGTAACCAAGTGTGAAGCGTGCCAGTTCCATTCCAAGAAGATACACCAGCCAGCTCAAGCTCTCCAGATGATCCCTTTGTCCTGGCCCTTCTCGGTCTGGGGGCTCGATATCCTCGGCCCCTTCCCCCGAGCCGTCGGGGGCTTTGAGTACTTGTTCGTTGCCATCGACAAGTTCACAAAGTGGCCAGAAGTGGAACCGGTGAGGAAGGTGACTGCCCAGTCCGCGATCAAATTCTTCAGGTCGATTGTTTGCCGCTTCGGGATCCCCAACAGGATCATCACCGACAATGGTACGCAGTTCACAAGCCACGCTTTCATGCTGTACACCCAAAACCTCGGCACCAAGGTCTGCTTCGCTTCTGTTGCTCATCCCCGGAGAAACGGTCAAGCGGAAAGGGCCAACGCCGAGGTACTGCGCGGGCTCAAGACCAGAAGTTTTGACAAGCTGCTCAAGCGCGGACGGAACTGGATCGAGGAGCTGCCGGCGGTTCTTTGGTCGGTCAGAACGACGCCAAATCGAGCCACCGGCCAGACACCATTTGCTCTAGTCTATGGAGCAGAAGCAGTTACCCCCATGGAACTCGTATACGGGTCACCTCGAGTGCTCGCTTATGATGAGCTTGAGCAAGAGCGGTCGCGTGAAGATGACGCACTGCTCCTCGAGGAGGATCGTCTCCAGGCTGCTGTGCGATCCGCTCGCTACCAGCAAGCTCTGCGTCACTATCATAGCCGCAAAGTTAAAGCCAGGAGCCTCGAGGAAGGCGACCTTGTTCTTCGGCGCATTCAGTCGGCCAAGATACACAACAAGTTGACGCCAAAGTGGGAAGGCCCTTACCGGGTGAAACGAGTCACGAGGCCCGGCGCCGTCCGCCTCGAGACCGAAGATGGTACTCCGGTGAGCAATTCCTGGAACATTGAGCATCTTCGCAAGTTTTACCCGTAAGGCGCGGTTGTCGGACCCCGTCCGGCAACCAACTCTTTGTACAAAAGTCTTGCCGCAGTTGCATGTAATCCTTTGTACAAAGCCAGGCGCAGACCCTGGCAGCAATGAAGCGCTGGCGCCCCCAAGTTTTAGCATGCATGCTGAGTCGAGTCTCGTCCTTGGTTAGGGTTGATAGTGCCTAACAGTCGCTAACCCCTAACTTAGAGGTCGAGTCCGCGTCTTTTTCCCATCCTTTCCCTTTGGCTCGCAGGAGTTGCATACCCTTGCCGAGCCGCTCAAGGACGAAGAAGGAGAGAAGGGCGAGCCAGCACCCGCGCCCCGGCAAGCCAGAGTTGCCGGGGGCTGCAACCTTAGATAAGTCTTTACATCCCTTATCATGCATTCTCTCATGAGCTGCGGAATGCGAAAACCTTGCTTTCTCCTAAAAGCTGTCGTGCTCTCTTAAGCGACAAACCCCGAAGCGCGTTCCCGGGGCCCGCTTCTGATAGTAGTCGCGGCGGCAAGAGGAGGAAGCGAGGGGCCAGAACCCGCCTTCTCCTTGCCTCCGCCAAGAGCGTGAGGAGGGCTAAGAGGCACGGGGAGACGGCAGGGTCCGCTGCCGGGCGGGGAAGTGTCTATCTTAATGATGCAAAGGGTTCGCTCCTTGCCGCGGGATGTACCCGCGAGACAAATGGTCCGGCAAACACTCCCTTTTCATTAAAACATTCCACTCAGGTACATCTCAGAGAGAATGAAAAACATGAAAGATGGGATTACAAGATTTAAACACAATTAAGGCCCGAGGGCTTACAAGATAAAAAGAGATAAGGTGCCCGTAATCCCTTTCTTGTCTCTCTCCTCAGGAGGTACGGCAAGGAGGCGAGAAGGGAAAAAGGGGCGCCTAGACGATCTATGGGTGGCAGAAGACGTCAAGAGAGCGTCCGGGGCTCCGCCCCGGGGCTCCGGAGGCCGGATGGAGACGACGACGCCGGAAGCGGAGCTCGAGAAGGAGGCTGCGGGACGTCGACACACTGTCGAGGGCATCTAGCCCTCGTACTCCGAGTTGACGGCCTTGCCGCCAGCCTCTTCCGCAGCCTCGCCACTCTGGCCGCCCGAGAAGACGAAGCCCCGGCAAGAGGAGCTTGCCGGGCCGGAGAGAAGACCCCGGACGTCGTCGCCGCGAGCAGGGGTGGTGACAGCGTCTGGGGCGAAGTTGGAAGACGAGGCAGCGGCCTTGCCGCCCGCCCTCTTCCTCTTCCGCAGCCTACCTACGCCAGCCGCCCAAGGAGACGACCCCGGGGAGTTCACGGCGCCAGCGACGCGGACGATGGGGGCCGCCGGTGCCACGCGGAGCTGCGACCGGCACCTAGTCGGACCCGTCATCCCGGCGGCCGCTCCCCTCGTCGTCGCTGTCGCTCCCCTCCTCGCCACTCTCGCTCGAGGAGGAGCCTTTGCTGTCGGAGGAGCTATCCACGCAGCACCGGGCCCGGGTGCCGAGGTCCCCGAAGGCCTTGACGGAGAGGAGATCACCCTCCTGTTGGGGAACGCAGTAATTTCAAAAAAATTCCTACGCACACGCAAGATCATGGTGATGCATAGCAACGAGAGGGGAGAGTGTTGTATACATACCCTTGTAGACTAAAGCAGAAGCGTTGACTCAACGTAGAGGAAGTAGTCGTACGTTCTCCTCGCGATCCGACCGATCACAGCACCGTTACTCCGGCACCTCCGAGTTCTTAGCACACGTTCAGCTCGATGACGATCCCCGGGCTCCGATCCAGCAAAGCGTCGGGGAAGAGTACCGTCAGCACGACGGCGTGGTGACGATCTTGATGTGTTACCGGCGCAGGGCTTCGCCTAAGCACTGCAACGATATGACCGAGGTGGAATTTGGTGGAAGGGGGCACCGCACACGGCTAAGGAACGATCCGTAGATCAACTTGTGTGTCCTAGGGTGCTCCCCTGCCCCCGTATATAAAGGAGCCAAGGGGGAGGGGCTGTCCGGCCAAGGGGTGGCGCGCCAGGGAGTCCTACACCCTCCGGGAGTAGGATTCCCCCCCCCCCCCAATCCTAGTTGGAATAGGATTCCTCAAGGGGGGGAAAGAGAGAGGGGGGCCGGCCACCTTCTCCTAGTCCTAATAGGACTAGGGAAAGGGGGAGGCGCGCAGCCACTAGGGCTGCCCCTTTCTCCTTTCCACTAAGGCCCATTAAGGCCCATATCGCTCCCGGGGGGTTCCGGTAACCCACCCGGTATTCCGGTAAAATCCTGATTTCACCTGGAACACTTCCGATGTCCAAACATAGGCTTCCAATATATCAATCTTTATGTCTCGACCATTTCGAGACTCCTCGTCATGTCCGTGATCACATCCGGGACTCCGAACAACCTTCGGAACATCAAAATGCATAAAGTCATAATAACTGTCATCGTAACGTTAAGCGTGCGGACCCTACGGTTCGAGAACAATGTAGACATGACCGAGACACGTCTCCGGTCAATAACCAATAGCGGGACCTGGATGCCCATATTGGCTCCTACATATTCTACGAAGATCTTTATCAGTCAGACCGCATAACAACATACGTTGTTCCCTTTGTCATCGGTATGTTACTTGTCCGAGATTCGATCGTCAGTATCCAATACTTAGTTCAATCTCGTTACCGGCAAGTCTCTTTACTCGTTCCGTAATACATCATCCCGCAACTAACTCATTAGTTGCAATGCTTGCAAGTCTTAAGTGATGTGCATTACCGAGAGGGCCCAGAGATACCTCTCCGACAATCGGAGTGACAAATCCTAATCTCGAAATACGCCAACCCAACATCTACCATTGGAGACACCTGTAATACTCCTTTATAATCACCCAGTTACGTTGTGACGTTTGGTAGTACCCAAAGTGTTCCTCTGGCAAACGGGAGTTGCATAATCTCATAGTCATAGGAACATGTATAAGTCATGAATAAAGCAATAGCAACATACTAAACGATCGGGTGCTAAGCTAATATAATGGGTCATGTCAATCAGATCATTCAACCAATGATGTGACCTCGTTAAGCAAATAACAACTCTTTGTTCATGGTTAGGAAACATAACCATCTTTGATTAACGAACTAGTCTAGTAGAGGCATACTAGTGACACTCTGTTTGTCTATGTATTCACACATGCATTATGTTTCCGGTTAATACAATTCTAGCATGAATAATAAACCTTTATCATGATATAAGGAAATAAATAATAACTTTATTATTGCCTTTAGGGCATATTTCCTTCAGTCTCCCACTTGCACTAGAGTCAATAATCTAGATTACACTGTAATGATCCTAACACCCATGGAGTTTTGGTGCTGATCATGTTTTGCTCGTGGAAGAGGCTTAGTCAACGGGTCTGCAACATTCAGATCCGTATGTATCTTGCAAATCTCTATGTCTCCCACCTGGACTAGATCCCGGATGGAGTTGAAGCGTCTCTTGATGTGTTTGGTCCTTTTGTGAAATCTGAATTCTTTTGCCAAGGCAATTGCACCAGTATTGTCACAAAAGATTTTCATTGGACCCGATGCACTAGGTATGACACCTAGATCGGATATGAACTCCTTCATCCAGACTCCTTCATTTGCTGCTTCCGAAGCAGCTATGTACTCCGCTTCACATGTAGATCCCGCTACGACGCTTTGTTTAGAACTGCACCAACTGACAGCTCCACCGTTTAATGTAAACACGTATCCGGTTTGCGATTTAGAATCGTCCGGATCAGTGTCAAAGCTTGCATCAACGTAACCTCTTACGGTGAGCTCTTTGTCACCTCCATATATGAGAAACATATCCTTAGTCCTTTTCAGGTATTTCAGGATGTTCTTGACCACTGTCCAGTGATCCACTCCTGGATTACTTTGGTATCTCCCTGCTAAACTTATAGCAAGGCACACATCAGGTCTGGTACACAGCATTGCATACATGATAGAGCCTATGGCTGAAGCATAGGGAACATCTTTCATTTTCTCTCTATCTTCTGCAGTGGTCGGGCTTTGAGTCTTACTCAATCTCACACCTTGTAACACAGGCAAGAACCCTTTCTTTGCTTGATCCATTTTGAACTTCTTCAAAATCTTGTCAAGGTATGTGCTTTGTGAAAGTCCAATTAAGCGTCTTGATCTATCTCTATAGATCTTTATGCCTAATATGTAAGCAGCTTCTCCGAGGTCTTTCATTGAAAAACTTTTATTCAAGTATCCCTTTATGCTATCCAGAAATTCTATATCATTTCCAATCAGTAATATGTCATCCACATATAATATTAGAAATGCTACAGAGCTCCCACTCACTTTCTTGTAAATACAGGCTTCTCCGAAAGTCTGTATAAAACCAAATGCTTTGATCACACTATCAAAGCGTTTATTCCAACTCCGAGAGGCTTGCACCAGTCCATAAATGGATCGCTGGAGCTTGCACACTTTGTTAGCTCCCTTTGGATCGACAAAACCTTCCGGTTGCATCATATACAATTCTTCTTCCAGAAATCCATTCAGGAATGCAGTTTTGACATCCATCTGCCAAATTTCATAATCATAAAATGCGGCAATTGCTAACATGATTCGGACAGACTTAAGCATCGCTACGGGTGAGAAAGTCTCATCGTAGTCAATCCCTTGAACTTGTCGAAAACCTTTTGCGACAAGTCGAGCTTTGTAGACAGTAACATTACCATCAGCGCCAGTCTTCTTCTTAAAGATCCATTTGTTCTCAATTGCTTGCCGATCATCAGGCAAGTCAACCAAAGTCCATACTTTGTTCTCATACATGGATCCCATCTCAGATTTCATGGCTTCAAGCCACTTTGCGGAATCTGGGCTCACCATTGCTTCTTCATAGTTCGTAGGTTCGTCATGGTCTAGTAACATGATTTCCAGAATAGGATTGCCGTACCACTCTGGTGCGGATCTCACTCTGGTTGATCTACGAGGTTCAGTAGTATCTTGATCTAAAGTTTCATGATCATCATCATTAGCTTCCTCATTTATTGGTGTAGGTGTCGCAGAAACAGTTTTCTGTGATGTACTACTTCTCAATGAAGGAGTAGGTACAGTTACCTCGTCAAGTTCTACTTTCCTCCCACTCACTTCTTTCGAAAGAAACTCCTTCTCTAGAAAGTTTCCGAACTTAGCAACAAAAGTCTTGCCTTCGGATCTGTGATAGAAGGTGTATCCAACAGTTTCCTTTGGATATCCTATGAAGACACATTTCTCCGATTTGGGTTCGAGCTTATCTGGTTGAAACTTTTTCACATAAGCATCGCAGCCCCAAACTTTAAGAAACGACAACTTTGGTTTCTTGCCAAACCATAGTTCATAAGGCGTCGTCTCAACGGATTTAGATGGTGCCCTATTTAACGTGAATGCGGCCGTCTCTAGAGCGTATCCCCAGAACGATAGCGGTAAATCAGTAAGAGACATCATAGATCGCACCATATCTAGTAAAGTACGATTACGACGTTCGGACACACCATTACGCTGTGGTGTTCCGGGTGGCGTGAGTTGCGAAACTATTCCACAATTTTTCAAATGTACACCAAACTCGTAACTCAAATATTCTCCTCCACGATCTGATCGTAGAAACTTTATTTTCTTGTTACGATGATTTTCAACTTCACTCTGAAATTCTTTGAACTTTTCAAATGTTTCAGACTTGTGTTTCATTAAGTAGATACACCCATATCTGCTCAAATCATCTGTGAAGGTGAGAAAATAACGATATCCGCCACGAGCCTCAACATTCATCGGACCACATACATCCGTATGTATGATTTCCAACAAATCTGTTGCTCTCTCCATAGTTCCGGAGAACGGTGTTTTAGTCATCTTGCCCATGAGGCACGGTTTGCAAGTGCCAAGTGATTCATAATCAAGTGACTCCAAAAGTCCATCAGTATGGAGTTTCTTTATGCGCTTTATACCGATATGACCTAAACGGCAGTGCCACAAATAAGTTGCACTATCATTATCAACTCTGCATCTTTTGGCTTCAACATTATGAATATGTGTATTACTACTATCGAGATTCATCAAAAATAGACCACTCTTCAATGGTGCATGACCATAAAAGATATTACTCATATAAATAGAACAACCATTATTCTCTGATTTAAATGAATAACCGTCTCGCATCAAACAAGATCCAGATATAATGTTCATGCTCAACGTTGGTACCAAATAACAATTATTTAGGTCTAATACTAATCCCGAAGGTAGATGTAGAGGTAGCGTGCCAACTGCGATCACATCGACTTTGGAACCATTTCCCACGCGCATCGTCACCTCGTCCTTTGCTAGTGTCCGCTTATTCTGTAGTCCCTGTTTTGAGTTGCAAATATTAGCAACAGAACCAGTATCAAATACCCAGGTGCTACTGCGAACATTAGTAAGGTACACATCAATAACATGTATATCACATATACCTTTGTTCACCTTGCCATCCTTCTTATCCGCCAAATACTTGGGGCAGTTCCGCTTCCAGTGACCAGTCCGCTTGCAGTAGAAGCACTCAGTTTCAGGCTTAGGTCCAGACTTGGGTTTCTTCTCTTGAGCAGCAACTCGCTTGCCGTTCTTCTTGAAGTTCCCCTTTTTCTTCCCTTTGCCCTTTTTCTTGAAACTAGTGGTTTTGTTAACCATCAACACTTGATGCTCCTTCTTGATTTCTACCTCCGCAGCTTTTATCATTGCGAAGAGCTCGGGAATAGTCTTGGTCATCCCTTGCATATTATAGTTCATCACGAAGCTCTTATAGCTTGGTGGCAGTGATTGGAGAATTCTGTCAATGACGCAATCATCTGGAAGAGTAACTCCCAATTGAATCAAGTGATTATTATACCCAGACATTTTGAGTATATGCTCACTGACAGAACTGTTCTCCTCCATCTTGCAGCTATAGAACTTATTGGAGACTTCATATCTCTCAATCCGGGTATTTGCTTGAAATATTAACTTCAACTCCTGGAACATCTCATATGCTCCATGACGTTCAAAATGTCGTTGAAGTCCCGGTTCTAAGCCGTAAAGCATGGCACACTAAACTATCGAGTAGTCATCAGCTTTGCTCTGCCAAACGTTCATAACTTCTGGTGTTGCTCTAGCAGCAGGCCTGGCACCTAGCGGTGCTTCCAGGACGTAATTCTTCTGTGCAGCAATGAGGATAATCCTCAAGTTACGGACCTAGTCCGTGTAATTGCTACCATCATCTTTCAACTTTGCTTTCTCAAGGAACGCATTAAAATTTAACGGAACAACAACACGAGCCATCTATCTACAATCAACATAAACAAGCAAGATACTATCAGATACTAAGTTCATGATAAGTTTTAAGTTTAGTTAATCAAATTAATTAAGAACTCCCACTTAGATAGACATCCCTCTAATCCTCTAAGTGATCACGTGATCCAAATCAACTAAACCATAACCGATCATCACGTGATATGGAGTAGTTTTCAATGGTGAACATTGTTATGTTGATCATATCTACTATATGATTCACGCTCGACCTTTCGGTCTCTGTGTTCCGAGGTCATATCTTATATGCATAGCTCGTCAAGTATAACCTGAGTATTCCGCGTGTGCAACTGTTTTGCACCCGTTGTATTTGAACGTAGAGCCTATCACACCCGATCATCACGTGGTGTCTCAGCACGAAGAACTTTTGCAACGGTGCATACTCAGGGAGAACACTTCTTGATAATTTAGTGAGAGATCATCTTATAATTCTACCGTCAATCAAAGCAAGATAAGATGCATAAAAGGATAAACATCACATGCAATCAATATAAGTGATTATGATATGGTCATCATCATCTTGTGCTTGTGATCTCCATCTCTGAAGCATCGTCATGATCACCATCGTCACCGGCGCGACACCTTGATATCCATCATAGCATCGTTGTCGTCTCGCCAATCTTATGCTTCCACGACTATCACTACCGCTTAGTAATAAAGTAAAGCATTACATCGCGATTGCATTGCATACAATAAAGCGACAACCATATGGCTCCTGCCAGTTGCCGATAACTCGGTTACAAAACATGATCATCTCATACAATAAAATTTAGCATCATGTCTTGACCATATCACATCACAACATGCCCTGCAAAAACAAGTTAGACGTCCTCTACTTTGTTGTTGCAAGTTTTACGTGGCTGCTACGGGCTTAAGCAAGAACTCATCTTACCTACGCATCAAAACCACAACGATAGTTTGTCAAATAGACTCCGTTTTAACCTTCTCAAGGACCGGGCGTAGCCACACTCGGTTCAACTAAAGTTGGAGAGACAGTCTTCCGCAAGCCATCTATGTGCAAAGCACGTCGAGGGAACCGGTCTCGCGTAAGTGTACGCGTAAGGTTGGTCCGGATTGTCTCGTCCAACAATACCGCTGAACCAAAGTATGACATGCTGGTAGGCAGTATGACTTGTATCGTCCACAACTTACTTGTGTTCTACTCGTGCAAATAACATCAAACCATAAAAACCTAGGCTCTGATACCACTGTTGGGGAACGCAGTAATTTCAAAAAAATTCCTACGCACACGCAAGATCATGGTGATGCATAGCAACGAGAGGGGAGAGTGTTGTCTACATACCCTTGTAGACTGAAGCGGAAGCATTGACTCAACGTAGAGGAAGTAGTCGTACGTTCTCCTTGCGATCCGACTGATCACAGCACCGTTACTCCGGCACCTCCGAGTTCTTAGCACACGTTCATCTCGATGACGATCCCCGGGCTCCGATCCAGCAAAGCGTCGGGGAAGAGTACCGTCAGCACGACGGCGTGGTGACGATCTTGATGTGTTACCGGCGCAAGGCTTCGCCTAAGCACTGCAACGATATGACCGAGGTGGAATTTGGTGGAAGGGGGCACCGCACACGGCTAAGGAACGATCCGTAGATCAACTTGTGTGTCTTAGGGTGCTCCCCTGCCCCCGTATATAAAGGAGCCAAGGGGGAGGGGCTGGCCGGCCAAGGGGTGGCGTGCCAGGGAGTCCTACTCCCTCCGGGAGTAGGATTCCCCCCCCCCCCAATCCTAGTTGGAATAGGATTCCTCAAGGGGGGGAAAGAGAGAGAGGGGGGCCGGCCACCTTCTCCTAGTCCTAATAGGACTAGGGAAAGGGGGAGGCGCGCAGCCACTAGGGCTGCCCCTTTCTTCTTTCCACTAAGTCCCATTAAGGCCCATATCGCTCCCGGGGGGTTCCGGTAACCCACCCGGTATTCCGGTAAAATCCTGATTTCACCTGGAACACTTCCGATGTCCAAACATAGGCTTCCAATATATCAATCTTTATGTCTCGACCATTTCGAGACTCCTCGTCATGTCCGTGATCACATCCGGGACTCCGAACAACCTTCGGTACATCAAAATGCATAAACTCAAAATAACTGTCATCGTAACGTTAAGCGTGCGGACCCTATGGTTCGAGAACAATGTAGACATGACCGAGACACGTCTCCGGTCAATAACCAATAGCGGGACCTGGATGCCCATATTGGCTCCTACATATTCTACGAAGATCTTTATCGGTCAGACCGCATAACAACATACGTTGTTCCCTTTGTCATCGGTATGTTACTTGTCCGAGATTCGATCGTCAGTATCCAATACTTAGTTCAATCTCGTTACCGGCAAGTCTCTTTACTCGTTCCGTAATACATCATCCCGCAACTAACTCATTAGTTGCAATGCTTGCAAGGCTTAAGTGATGTGCATTACCGAGAGGGCCCAGAGATACCTCTCCGACAATCGGAGTGACAAATCCTAATCTCGAAATACGCCAACCCAACATCTACCATTGGAGACACCTGTAATACTCCTTTATAATCACCCAGTTACGTTGTGACGTTTGGTAGTACCCAAAGTGTTCCTCTGGCAAACGGGAGTTGCATAATCTCATAGTCATAGGAACATGTATAAGTCATGAATAAAGCAATAGCAACATACTAAACGATCGGGTGCTAAGCTAATATAATGGGTCATGTCAATCAGATCATTCAACCAATGATGTGACCTCGTTAATCAAATAACAACTCTTTGTTCATGGTTAGGAAACATAACCATCTTTGATTAACGAACTAGTCTAGTAGAGGCATACTAGTGACACTCTGTTTGTCTATGTATTCACACATGCATTATGTTTCCGGTCAATACAATTCTAGCATGAATAATAAACCTTTATCATGATATAAGGAAATAAATAATAACTTTATTATTGCCTCTAGGGCATATTTCCTTCACCTCCATCAGCTTAAAATGAAGGGTGAACCCCTCCATCAAGCTGTGGATCCGGGCGAACGTCTTCCACCCTCGGCCAAGACACGCCACGCCGGGGGCTCGGGATACGACGTGGACTCGCGTACCACTGATCCCGCAGCCCCTCATGCGCAGTCTCAGCGTCTCGTGTTGTTCCGCCTCCAAGACGTCCGCGAAGGGAGCCGGGAGGCGGAGGCGACGGCGAGGCGCCTGGCGTAGCCTGATGATGAACTCGCAGGGGTCGTCCCCGAGATGAACTGCCGGGGGAAACGGAGCCGCCGGCGAAGGCGAGGCCGGCGCGCCGTCCCGCCTGCCTCGAGTGCCTCGGCCCCGTCCACGGCCTCGTCCACGACCTCGCCCCCTCCCCCTTCCCCTTACGGTTGGCTCCGCTGCCGCGGGTGCAAGGGGAGGAGGGGCGCGCTGCCTGGCGGCAACCCTTGCCGCCACAGAAGAAGGACCAGGGTTCCCTTCCTCCATGACAGTTGGGGAGAGGGGACCAGGGATCTAAGAGAAGGAAGAAGGAAGGAGTGCGGACCCTCGTCATCCCCTTCCGCTCCTTATAAAGGGGCGGAGTGGGGGCTCGGCCGCCCCGCCCGACCAATCAAAGCAGAGGAAGGGCAGGCGACGGGGCCGACCCTCTACTTCGACCCGCGTCGGCCCGGCTTCCTGCCTCCACCACCGCAACCCCAAGCGCATGGAGGACGCGTGGCGCGCGACCAGGGCCGAGGCGACAGATGAGGCGACCTCTCCCCCCCCACTCGAAAGTGGGGGCGGACGTTTCGGCTTTCCAAATAAAAGAGGTCGTGCCCGACGTGACGCATGCCTGCGGGCCTCAAGCCCCGCGCACGCCACCCACGTCACGCACGCCTCGCACGCCTCGCCCCCCACGACGCTGCGATAAGCGCGCCCCACTTGGGGAGGGCGTGACGAGCACGGAGTTAAGGAGCAGTGCAACCCAGGCCACGCGTGCCCGTGCACTGTTAGGGCCCTGCCCAACAACGCTCGACACCGTGTATGGCCCAGACCCGGGGGCTCCTGTCGGTGTACTAAAGTAGGGGTACCTTAGTACCCCGAACTTGTGCACGGGCAGTAGTAGCGTCCCGCAGCAAGGCTTGCCGGGGGAGCGACAAGAGTCTCCACGGCCTTTTCTGGGCCGGGCGAAGGCCAAATGATCGAGCCAAGAAGACCAAGCCCCGGCAAGAGGAGCTTGCCGGGCCAAGAAGGCGAGGTCCGGCAAGAGGAGCTTGCCGGGCCAAGGCGACAAGGCCCCGGAAAGAGGAGCTTGCCGGGACGACTAAGCCGAAGCACCAAGGCCCCGGCAAGAGGAGCTTGCCGGGACGACTAAGCCGAAGCACCAAGGCCCCGGCGGGGGGAGCTCGCCGGGACGGCCGAACCAAGGCACACCAAGAGAAGCCCGCCGCGGCGCTCCGCGCGCCCCGGCAAGGTCTGACAAGCGGCAAGCTCTCAGGTGCGGCAAGACAACCACCGCGGCAAGCCACTTGCCGTGGCAAACCACCACCTCAGGCATGCGCTCCAGCTCACCTGCCCACGCGTCACTCTGGAGCTTCCCCGGAGACACGTGGCGGGGCGCCGCGCAACCTGGGGCGCGCGCATGGCATGCGACGTTGGCAGAGTCGCCCCCGTGGCAAGCGGAGGCGCCCCTAACGGTCCGCCTCGGCACTGTTTAGGCGATCCAGACGGGCATTTAATGCCTTTGTCCCCCGCCGTCAGAGTTAGGTGCGATAGCACTGTGCGACCTCTGTTCGCACAGTTCCTTGCCATTTTTACCCTCACCTGCGTCGCTACCTGTGGGAAACCCCTTAGCATATAAAAGGAGGCCCATGCGCACGTAGAGGGAGATGGAACCCTAGAGGAGGATAGGGATCCAGACCCGAAGAAGGACGCCCAGTAGACCCTCGTCTACGTCCAGCTCCAACTTACTGTAGCTTCTTGCACTCCAGAGCAAGAACTCGAATCAACCAGACAAGCAGCAGTAGGGTTTTACGCTTCCAATGCGGCCCGAAGCTGGTTAAAATCGTTGTGTGTGTGTGTCGCCTCGATCTGCTCTATGTGCAGCCTCCGCCCCCACCGAACCGACAAGGGGCTCCGTCCCCATAGGTGCTCGTGGAGGCCGATATCCCCCGACAATCTACATGCCATGATCATGCATCATATTGTTGCATATGTTGTGTACTGATTGCCGGCACCGTTCTTCTCGATAGGTCTCGCTCCGGAGAGTGTTCCCGAGTACCTGTCTGTGAAGCAGTGCCCCTCTGTTAATCTACCAGGCAAGCAAACCCCCTTGTTCATTCCGATATGACCCCACTCTGTCGCTCCTGCTCTCTTTTATTGCATTAGGACAATAGCGAATCAACTGCTACTTTATGCTGCGGTAGTTGAGGCCATTCCTCTGCATGACCTGTCATTGCCACAGTAAATAGTTGAAACCCACTAGCATGTGTAGGAGTTGATTGAAGCCATGTTGTGTTCCTAACATGCCATGCCTGCTATTGCTTAGAGTTGTGTCACGTATGATTCATTGGAAATGAATTGGAGTGTTATGATATGTTCTGGTGCTGGGAGTTAAGTGTGTGAACACGATTTGGTAAAGGCAGCGGTGAGAGGCCATGTAGGAGTACATGGTGGGTTGTCTCACTGGAACCATCCTTAAGCATTGAGTTCTGTGTATGTTGTCCAATGACTAGCTACTACCACGCATTGGAATGCTTAAGTGCCCCTCTCAACTTATTAACCAACTTGATCTCGGTCCAGGAGTTGCAAATAGTTTCTGGTGTTTGTAGGTAGTGTTAGTAGTCTACCAAGTAGCACCCGGCCAGGTGGGCTTGGGACAGACTATACCAAGTGGCACCCGGATGGTGGGCTTGGGAACCCTGCTCACATCGTTTGGGGCCGTGAGCGACACCCCGGCCGGATCTCCCTGCGGATGGAACCCGAATAGGCGATAAACCTGGACTAGAGTCTTGTGTGGTTAGTTAGGTCGTGGCTTACACCCTCGCCAGGCTTCCGCTTGAAGGTTGCCGAGATACATGACGTGTACATGGTGATAAGTGGTGAGAGCGTGTGTGAGAAGTACACCCCTGTAGGGTTATCATGATCTATTCGAATAGCCGTGTCCTTAGTTATGGACTTCTTGGATGCTTTCGTGGTCATGGACAACTTAAAGTGGTTACTCTAAAATGCTCAAGACAAGTGTGAGTGCTATGGATGGCCTTCTCGTAGGAAGACGGGAATGAATCCATAGTAGTGTATTGATGTGGTGATTAGTGGACTCGTGTGCGCCACCTCAAAAGAGTTACCAGCCACTGAGTCAAAGCTGGCTTGCTGCAACTAAACTCCACATTACCTTATTGATACAAATGCATGTATGATAGGAACTGATGTAAGTCTTGCTGAGTACCTTTGTACTCATGTTGCTTTATTTATGTTTTTGCAGCGGAGACTTGGGTCTTACTAGTTTACGTGGACTTCGACAAGTAGCTTGTATCTCAGCTACGTTCTTGATCGGATGTTGTAGATAGTCAGACTCTTCAGCCCTTTCCATTTGTACTTGTCTGTACTCAGACATGTAATGCTTCCGCTTGTTGCTTGTATGCTCTGAATTATGGGTCATGAGACCCCTGTTTGTATTAATGCTATGTGGCCTTTTGGGCCTTTATCTATATGAGTTTGCATTATGTTGTGATGGCATGTTGTACATCACATACTTGCATGTTATGTGTACGTGTAACGTGTATTGCTATGTGTGGGATCTGACAACCTAGTTTTCTATCTTTGGTAGCCTCTCTTATGGGGACATGTAGTCTAGTGCTTCCACCGAGCTATGGTAGTCCGCTACAGCCCGGTTTACCGGAGTCCTGCTAGCCCAGCACTACTGCTCCGGAACACTTAGACTGGCCGGCATGTGATTCACTTCGTTCCTGTGTCTGTCCCTTCGGGGAAATGTTACGCGGTGACATCCGAAGTCCTGCCTAGCCTGCTACAGCCCGGGTTCCCGGAGTCCTGTTAACAAGTTGCTACAGCCCGGATTCACACGCTGCTGACCGACATGCTCGATGTTGTTTCATGTATGCTTGTCCCCATAAGTTAGTGCCACTTTGGGTTCATGACTAGTCATGTTGGCCCGGGTTCTCTGTCATATGGATGCTAGCGACACTATCATATACGTGAGCCAAAAGACGCAAATGGTCCCGGGCCATGGTAAGGCGACACCCATGGGAATACCGTGCGTGAGGCCGCAAAGTGATATGAGGTGTTACATGCTAGATCGGTGTGACTTAGAATCGGGGTCCCGACACTTCCATCAGTGGGCTGTGATAATCTTTGTTGACTTGCCTGACAACGAGCTGCGAGTCACCCCTGACGATGAGCTTCTTGACCCCGAGGTCTGCCGCTATCCTGAGACCGGCAAGCAATCCCTCGTACTCGGCAGTGTTGTTGGTGGACATCTCCCTGGGGAAGTGCATCTGGATCACGTACTTGAGGTGCTCTCCGGTGGGTGCGACGAGCAGCACACCGGCACCGGCGCCTTGCAGCGAGAAGGCTCCATCAAAGTACATGACCCAGTTGCAGTCCGCCTCCTTGCCGGGGAGAGTCGTCTCCTAGATTTCTTCGTCAGGCATCGAGGTCCATTCCGTGATGAACTCCACCAGGACTCTGCTCTGAATTGTCGAGGTACTCTCAAACTTTAAGCCGAAGCTTGACAGCTCCAAGGCCCATTCCACAATCCTTCCGGTTGCGTCTGGGTTGTGCAGTATCCGGCGGGTGACGACAGTGATCTCGTGGGTCTGGAAGTAGTGACACAGCTTCCTCGAGGCCATAAGGAGGCCGAAGAGAAATTTTTGCACACCGGAATACCTTGACCTAGCCCCCTGCAAGAGGGAGCTGACAAAGTAAACCGGGTGCTGCATCATCTTCTTCTTGGGCACCACTTCAGTCGACCGCGCGGGCATTGCCTTGGTGGCACCAGAATCTGCCGGGGGCGGCGCCTCGTCGGCACCGGGCCCTGCCAGGGTAATCTTCGCCTCGCCCTCCGCTGGTCCTGCCGCCATTGCTGCCTCCTCGTCGACCTCCCTCTGTGCCACTAGTGCGGCGCTGACCACTTGATTCGTCGCCGCCAGATACAGCAGCAATGGCTCTTGTGGTTTAGGCGCAACCAGTATTGGAATGGAGGAAAGGTATTTCTTCAGGTCCTACAGCGCGGCCTCGGCTTCTGGGGTCCACTTCATTGGGCCCACCTTTTTAAAGATCTTGAAAAAGGGAGGGCAAGCTCGGCGGATGTCAGGACCCCGATCCTAAGCCACATCGATCCAGCGTGTAACACATCATATCACTTTGCGGCCTCACGCACGGTACTCCCACGGGTGCCACCTTACCTGGCCCGAGACCGTTTGCGCCTTTTGCCTCACGTATATGATAGTGTCGCTAGCATCCATATGACAGAGAACCCGGGCCGACATGGCTAGTCGTGAACCCAAAGCGGCGCTAGCCTATGAGGACAGGCATACATGAATCACATCGAGCATGTCGGTCATCAACGTATTTATTCGGGCTGTAGCACTGGGCTAACAGGACTCCGGTAACCCGGGCTGTAGCAGGCTATGCAGGACTCCGAATAACAGCGCGTGACATTTCCCCGAAGGGACAGACATAGGAACGACGTGAAACACATGCCGGCCAGTCAAGTGTTCCAAGCAGTAGTGCTGGGCTAGCAGGACTCCGGTGAACCGGGCTGTAGCGGACTACTATCGCTCTGAAGCACTAGACTTACATTTCCCCATATGAAAGGCTGCCAAGGATAAACAACTAGATAGTCGGATCCCACTCATACCAAGCATTTCAATCATACACACAATATGCCTGATATGAGTAAATACAACATGGCATCACAACAAAACTCTACAACTCAAGTACTTTATTTAGAAGGCTCCGAGGAGCCATACATATCATCCATACAGATAGGGGTCACATGACCCAACACTCAAGTCATACAAGCATACAAGCACATGCGGAAGCAAAGTAGTCTGAGTACAGACACTAGAAAGAAAGAAGGCTTGACGAAGCCTGTCTATCTACATCGACCCTTCACAAGTCTTGGATCACCACCTGGGTGATAAGTCACTCGTCAACGTCGAGGTCTACATAGAACCCATCAGAGGGGTTGGTGCAGTCGTCTGAAAAACATGATTAAAGCAACATGAGTACGGAGGTACTCAGCAAGTCTTACAACAGGAACCTACTATACATGCACATTCTCAAGAAGGTAGTGGGGTTATTGCAGCAAGCCAACTTTGACTCTTGGCTAAGCTATCCTACGATAGACACCACTTGTAAATCATTTGTCGCACACGAGTCCACTATCACCATCACAATACTCCACCGTGGATCCTCTCTCTCCATCCTACGAGAGGGCCATCCGCGGTACTCACACTTATCTTGAGATTTTTAGCAGTATCCATTTAACTTGTCTATGAACTGTATAGGTGACCAAGTAGTCCTTTATCGCAGACGCGGCTATTCGAATAGATTTATACCCTGCAGGGGTGTACTTCTTCACACATGCTCTCACCACTTACCGCCGTTTACACGACATGTACTCGGCAACCTTCAAGCGGAAGCCCAGCGAGGGTGTCGGCCACGGCCTACCTAAACACTCAAGTCTCTAGTCCAGGTTTATCGCCTATTCACGTTCCATCCGCAGGGAGTCCGGCCGAGGTTTCCACTAACGGCCCCGAACGATGTGAACAGGGTTCCGAGACACCAAACGGGCGTCCGGCTGGCCCGGCCACGTGCCTACCGCAACACAGCCCACCCCGACGGTCAGCGCTGCGTGCGGCCCCCAGCATACTACAAACACTAGAAACTACTTTGCAACTCCTGGACAGAGGACAAGCGTGATCAAGAAGCCGAGAGGGTCCATTGGTTTCGGGCCCAATGCGTGGTAGTATCTGAGTCTTAAATCACACACACAGATCTCAGTTCTTAAGGACGGCTTCAATGAAACAACCCACCATGTACTCCTACATGGCCTCTCATCGATTCCTTTACCAAATTGTGTTCAACACTTCACTCTTGTCACCGACACAACCTTTCACTCCAGTTCATCATCCCGATGAGCCAGACCTGACACAACTCTAAGCATAGCAAGCATAGCATGGTAGGAACACACACACATATATTGGCTCAATCAACTCCTACACATGCTAGTGGGTTTCATCTAGTTACTGTGGCAATGACAGGTCATGCAAAGGAAGTGGGTTCAACTACCGCAACACACAGCAGTTTGAAACGTGTTGTCTTAATGCAGTAAACAAGGGCAGAAGCGAGAACATGGGTTTGTATCGGAATGATCAATGGGTTGCTTGCCTGATGGAGTAGTAGTGGGATACTGCCCTTCAGTTGGATACTCGTGGATATCCTCGGAGGCAGAACCTACCACGAAGAACACATCGGAACACAATGAACACATGACGATATGCAACAATATGATGCATGCTATGACATGGCAATATGGATGTGTCTTGGTCTAATGCAAGCTAAACAGAAGGGTAAGTGCTTATTTGAACCAAAGGTTCAATTGTTAGCTCATTTAACATGTCCAAATTAGTGCATCAACTTGTAATGCCTAAACAGTGGGTTTAACTTGTTCTGACAGGCATGAAACCAGCACCAATGGATAGCTTGGATTTTTCTGATCATTTTTCATATATAGAACATTGCATTTGGAGCTACAGATTAATTTCTATGATTTTTTGAAGTTTGGACTAATTTCTGGATTTTCCTGTACAAAAATAAATCCAGTAATTAATTTACTGCGTCAGCATGACGTCAGTGTGATGTCAGGGGTCAACGGGGGCGTCCAGGTCAAACTGACCAGTGGGACCCGCATGTGAGTAGTTAGTTTAACTAATTAATTTTAATTAGAACTAATCTAATTAGTTAACAGGGGGGGCCCCACCTTTCATTGACTCAGGGGAGTCAACGAGGGCCCACCCGTGGTCAAAGTCAGGTCGGCTGCACCGGTGTTTAGCCGCCGGCGAGCCCGACGCAGCGGCGGAAGTGGTTTTGGCCGTTCCGGTCTCCAAATGAGGCGCGGAAGGCATCTAAGTGGAGCTGGGGATGAACCGCAGCTCTTGGTGGAGTTGGTTGGGGTCAGGGTGGCCGGAGTCGGCGCCGGCGACGACCTAGGCGGCCGCCGGAGTTCGGTTGGAGGCGAACTCGAGCTAGGGGGTGCAGTGAGGTGCGGGGAGTGCACGGTTGGACCCAACGCAGCGTGGTGAGTGCGATGGACACCGAGAGGTGGCCGGAGGATGGCCGGGAGCACGTCAGCGACGAGATCCGCGGCGGTGCGTGCGGGTGATCTTCGTGCGGTGGCTACACGGCTCGAGGGCGAGAGAGGAAGGGTAGGAGGGGTAGCTAGGCTCACAGAGCACTCGTAGAGGCCACCGGCGGGGTCGGGGACGAGCTGATGCGGCGACGGCGTTGAAGGGGATCTCCGGCGACGGTGGACTCGGGCGAGGTCGGTGCGGTGGCTTCGGGGCACGCGAGCGCTCGGGGCTCGGCTTGCTCGAAGAAGAGGAGGGTGGTGGAGCTCCTGGACACGGTGGCGCGGCGTGGGGTTGACGGAGAGCGCGTCTACGGCGTAGGTGCGGCGGCGGTGGCGTCGGCCATGGCGAAGGGGAGCGAGGGAGGCGAGGCAGGGGCGAATGGGCATGTCCAGGGGCTCGGGGCGGTGACGTGGAACACGTCCAGGGCAGCGGGGCGGCGAGAAGGTGAAGCAGGGCGGCGGGCAGCTGCGTGGCGCATGCTGGTGCCGCCGTCGAACACCTGCCTGCCTGCCTGGCCGAGCCAAGCAGCTCGCTGGCGCGGCAGCTGGGCTGGGCCGGCAGGTGGGCCGATTAGTAGGCGCCAGGTAAGTTTTTCCATTTTGTTTCCTTTTTCTATTTTTTTCTATGACTTTGTGGACTTATTAAAAATACTAAAACAACTCCTAAAATCACCAACTTCATCTGGTCCTTAGTTGGAGTATTTCCAGCAGGGAACATTTTGGTTTGGAAATATTTGAGCATTTGAAATATTTTATAAATTTTAAATGCCCAAATTCAAATACTTATGCATTAATTCAATGACCTTCTGTTGACCTAGAAATATATGCACCATTTTTGCCAGAGGTTTTAACCCAAGACAAAGAGGGTGAACATTTTAGAAGGGCATTTCAGGTTCATTGAAAATATTTTTAGTAAACCCTAGTTGATTTCAGGAGGGGTGCTGGGGGTTCTGCCTTCCCCATTTCAAATTTCTGTCAAAAGTAAACATGATGCACACTCTAATGCATGAGCTAGCTAGGATGTGACAACTCACCCCCACTCAAAAGAATCTCGTCCCGAGATTTAGGTTCCTCCGGAAAGAAGGTGGGGTACTCGAGTCGAAGACGATCCTCCCTTTCCCATGTAGCTTCTTGCTCGGAATGGTGTGACCATTGAACCTTGAGAAACTTGATATTGTGGCGTCGAGTGGTACGCTCAGCTTGATCAAGGATACGAACGGGGTATTCCCGATAAGTGAGGTTATCTTGGAGATCAAGCGTTTCGTGGTCCACTCCACGGATAGGATCCGAGAAGCAATGCCTGAGTTGAGAAACATGGAAGACGTCATGAACTCTGGAGAGATGTGGAGGTAGTTCCAGCTGGTAGGCAACTTCCCCTCGTTTGGCAAGAATGCGAAAGGGTCCAATGTAACGAGGAGCCAATTTGCCTTTGATACCGAATCGATGGGTTCCCTTTAAAGGTGTAACCCGAAGGTAAGCCATCTCGCCGACTTCATAAGCCATGGGCTTATGCTTGCGGTCATACTGACTCTTTTGTCGAGATTGGGCGGTTTTCAACTTCTCACGGATAATGTGAACCTGCTCTTCTGCATCCTGGATCATGTCCGGGCCAAAGAGTTGTCTCTCGCCGGTTTCTGACCAGTTAAGAGGCGTTCGACATTTTCGTCCATAGAGAACTTCGAAAGGAGCTTTGCCCAAACTAGCTTGGTAGCTGTTGTTATAAGCGAACTCGGCGAATGGGAGGCACTTCTCCCAATTCATACCGAAAGAGATGACAGAAGCTCGGAGCATATACTCCAGAATTTGATTGACTCGTTCTACTTGACCACTTGATTGAGGATGGAAGGCGGTGCTAAAGGAGAGACGAGTCCCCATAGCATTTTGGAAACTTTCCCAAAATTGAGAGGTGAAAAGACTGCCACGATCGGAATTAATTTCCAATGGAACACCATGGAGAGACACTATTCGAGAGATGTACAAATCAGCTAGCTGGCTAGCGGTTATACTCTCGCGAACAGGTAAGAAGTGGGCTACTTTGGAGAGACGATCGACAACAACGAAGATAGCATTATTCCCTCTTTTGGTTCTGGGAAACCCGGTAATGAAATCCATACCGATTTTATCCCATTTCCATTCAGGAATCTCCAATGGTTGAAGGGTGCCAGCAGGCCGTTGATGCTCTGCTTTAACACGACGACAGACGTCGAAATTAGCAATGTATTGAGCGATTTCTCTCTTCATCCTAGTCCACCAAAACCTCTGGCGTAGGTCTTGATACATCTTAGTACTACCGGGATGAATGGTCAGAGGGGATTCATGAGCTTCCTGAAGGATCAATCGCCTCAAGTTGCGTACCTTGGGAACCACTAAACGGTCCCCAAAGAACACGACACCTTGATCATCAATGGAGAAACAATCTGCAACTCCCTTCTTGATGTTTCTCTTGATACGGGAAATTCCCGGATCCACCTTTTGTGCCTTGATGATCTGATCCGTAAGGTTAGGTTTCGCCACCAGGGTGGAAAGGAATCCTCGAGGAACAATGTGAAGGTTAAGCTTACGAAATTCCTCGTGGAGAAGTGGTTGACCTTGTTGTAACATCAGATTGTTACAATAAGATTTATGACTTAGTGCATCAGCCATGACATTGGCTTTGCCTGGGGTGTAAGTTATTACTAAGTCGTAATCCGAGATCAACTCGACCCAACGTCTTTGCCTGAGATTCAAATCCGGTTGGGTGAAGATATATTTCAAACTTTGGTGATCAGTGTAGATTTCACAACGATTACCCAGAAGGTAATGTCGCCAGGTTTTGAGTGCATGGACTACTGCTGCAAGCTCTAGATCATGTGTGGAATAATTATCCTCATGTGGACGCAACGTAGGCAATCACATGACGATCTTGCATGAGTATGCAACCTAGTCCTTGTCGCGAGGCGTCGCAATAGATAACAAAGTCCTTAGAGAAATCTGGTGGTACCAGTACGGGAGCAGATGTTAGGCGTCTTTTCAGTTCCTGAAAGCTGAACTCGCACTGTGGGGTCCACTCGAACCTTTTATCTTTCTTGAGGAGTTCAGTTAGAGGCTTAGCAACCTTGGAGAAATTCTCGACGAAGCGGCGGCAATAGCTCGCCAAACCAAGAAAACTCCGAACTTGCTTGACCGTTTCAGGTGGAGTCCAGTCAAGGACAGCTTGAACTCGCTCGGGATTGACAGCAATGCCCTTGCCAGAGATTACATGGCCCAGATAGGTCACTTCTGGCAACCAGAATTCGCACTTGGAGAATTTGGCATAAAGGCGATGCTCTCGAAGTTTCATCAATACTACCCTTAGATGTTCGGCATGTTCTTCCTCATTCTTGGAGTAGATGAGTATATCATCGAGGTAAACCACAACGAATTTATCCAAATACTCCATGAAGATCGCGTTCATTAACCGAGAGAAGGTGGCTGGAGCATTGGTTAAACCGAAGGACATGACGGTGTACTCGTATTGGCCGTAACGAGTGACAAAGGCCGTTTTGGGAATGTCCCCGTTCTTGATTTTGATTTGATCGTAGCCCAACCTCAAATCCATCTTAGAAAAGACTGAGGATCCTGCGAGCTGATCATACAGGTCGTTAATCCTGGGGAGCGGATACTTGTTCTTGATAGTGACCAAATTGACAGGTCGGTAATCTACAACCATCCGATCCGTTCCATCCTTCTTCTTAACGAAGAGGACGGGGCAAGCCCATGGAGATGAACTAGGACGGATGAAACCCTTTTGCAAGGACTCATCGAGTTGTTTCTTAAGCTCGGCTAGTTCTAGGGGTGCCATCTTTATAAGGTCTTCTAGAGATTGGGACGGTTCCTGGAACAAGGTCTATCACGAACTCAACATCTCTGTCAGGTGGAACACCTGGCAGTTCCTCTGGAAAGACATCCAGAAAGTCACGGACTACCGGAATATCTTCGAGGTCTGGAAGGGGATTGGCATTTAGAGAGTAGAGCTGCCGCTCAGACACTCGGGTCAAAACATTGACTGTCTTGCCCGATGGATGGGTAAGTTGAACAGTTCTAGTTGAGCAGTCAATCTTGGCGTAATGAGCTGACATCCAGTCCATACCCAAGATGATGTTTATGTCCGAAGACTTGAGAGCTATTAGTGACGCGAGAAAGACCAATCTGTCGACAAGAATTTCATTTCCATGGCTGATTCTAGAGGTTTGCCACCTAGAACCGGGAGTTTGAATTTCCATGGAGGTGGGCATGTCACTAAAGGTGGTGTTGTGCAATCGAGCATAGCTCTCGGAAATAAATGAATGAGATGCTCCAGTATCAAAGAGAACAGTTGCCGGATGGCAATTAACAAGGAGCGTACCGAGAACGACGTTGGGGTCCTCTTGAGTCTCTTCAGCTGAAACGTAGTTGACATGGCCACGAGCAGTGGTGGCTGGCTTGGCGACAAGCACCTTTGCTGTTGACTTACCACGGCCAACAGACTTTCCGAACTGGCTGGGGTTGTTCTGGGGACACTCACGGATGTAGTGACCCGGCTCACCACACTTGAAGCAAGTTATCATATTGGGGCATGGAGCAGCTTGGCAGTGGGGCCACCAAAAGTCTTGGGCGGCACATACTGCTGGTTGGGACGAGGCGCCTCAAAGGATGGCCTCGGGGTATACCTGGGTGGCATAGCAGAATTTGGGATCCAGACCCGGCGTTTCTGCGATCCAGAACCGGATGAAGATCCATAGTCGCGGGAGTGCTTGCGTGAACTTCAAAATCATTCTGCCCTGTCTCGGCACTGATGGCCTTGTTGACTAGCTTCGGAAAGGAAGTGCAATCGTGGAGACGAAGATCACGGCGGAGCTCAGGGCTAAGTCCCTTGCGGAACCTTGCCTGCTTCTTGGCGTCGGTGGATACCTCTTCGGGAGCATAGCGAGCAAGCTTTCCAAACTCGCGACTGTATGCATCCACAGTCAGCCTACCCTGGGTGAAGTTACAGAACTCCTCCCTTTTGCGGTCCATGAGACCTTCCGGGATATGATGCTCACGGAAAGCAGCACTGAAATCAGCCCAAGTAGTGAGTTGGCCGACCGGGCGCATAGCTTCATAATTCTCCCACCAAAGGCTGGCAGGGCCTTCGAGATGATAGGCAGCAAAGGTAACTTTATCATCTTCAGCTACGTTAGCAGAACGTAGCTTGTGGGCGATGCTGCGGAGCCAGTCATCCGCATCGAGAGGTTCGATGGAATGGTTGAACTTTGGCGGGTACAGCTTGACAAAGTCATTGATGGACACTGAATTGATCCTCTGCTGGCGTGCAGTGTTCTTCTCAATCCGTTCTAGCAAGCGGTTGGTGTCGCGCCTGTTGCGCTCTGCCTCCAGCATCACTTCGGCCAGAGAAGGCGGTT
Source organism: Aegilops umbellulata (assembly GCA_032464435.1). NCBI lineage: Eukaryota > Viridiplantae > Streptophyta > Magnoliopsida > Poales > Poaceae > Aegilops > Aegilops umbellulata. The sequence goes on from CP136058.1 coordinate 187,517,858, forward strand.
GGGGCAGATTCTCCTCTGTTGCTGCACTAGCTTCACCCTGCTCCGGAGCAGCAGGGTTGTTGCGAGTGTTGACCATCCTAGGAAAACAAGACAAAGATTTAAACCAGGATGGCAAAATCTGGCCAAGGAAGTGCGAAATGTAATGGACAACATGGAATGCAGAGATGTTCATCCGTATGACATGGTAATATAGAAACTGCCATATATACACCAACAGTCATACACACCATACATAGTTTAGTACAAGCTCGGCTGAAGTACCACTATGATGAAAGACTTTACATCTCATCGGAGGCATTCCAAGCTCCTATACATTATTTAACTACACCTCCGGCATTGATACACACTAAGTCATATTCCACGGGTCACGCAGGATGGTGGACATACAACTGTTACGATACTAGCAAGACTACTACTAGCTCAGACGGCTCCGTAGAAGTCTTCATAGAAGTCACCACCCAGACCTGGAAGCGGAACATGATCATCTGGGAACAGGCGGTCCTGCGGTGATTGTGGACCATAGGGACTTGGGTGCGGCCTTGGTCCAACAGACGGCGGCAGACGAGGTCCACGAGGAGGGGTGATGCCTCCCACCTCACGCCATTCCATGAAGTCTGGCAGACTAGCCCGCACAGGGTACAAGTCTCTCATGTCCATGTATCCGGCTTGCACAGCAGGTGCAAACCTCGTCAGAGTGGCCCAATGATCAGCACGAGCATTAAAGAGCTCCATACGCAAGGCCCGGTTTTCACGGTCCTTGTCTTCCAACATCTCAGTAGTGGTGCGAAGAAGTGAGTCCTCATGCGATGCATCACTGTACATGCCCTGAAGATAACCATGCGCCCCAGGGAGGGATGCTGGCATGTAACGAAATTCAGTGTTGCTCAACAAGGCAGTTCTAGCTCGAACAATGGTCATCATCGAGTAGGCTGCATCTTGCACGGACATCCCAATAGTAATCCCAAGTCCATAAGAACAGTGGAGTGGTTCCGTAGCTCCGGGATAAGATGGATATATCCTGACCGTGCACAGATATTGGCTCTGGTTAAAATCTCTAAACTGCTCTTCGACGGTGTATTCAGGGTACCATCAGTAACCTACCTCAACCATCACTCGAACCAACATGGCGGTATGACCACATATACCAATGCAACGGGTCAGACGAACCACTTGGTTCTGGGGACGGGTAGCCATCTGAAAGCACAAAATAGTGCAAAGGCATTAGAATTTCTGGATGAAATTGGACAGCATAACGGCTGTAAATGCTCAGAAAAAGACTTGAGACATCCACAACAGTTTGCGAAACCACTCAACAACATCATATCAAGGTTTTGGTTCAATTGGCAACATACTAAACTTTGGTAGAACTGAACTGGGTTGTATCCAACAATCCTATAAGTTACTACGGATTTAGTAACACGTGAACCTGATAGAGAGAAGAGAGCCTAGTCCTTAACCCACGTAGAATGAGAAGAGAATGACTCAGAATAGAGGGCGTAAGATAAAGGAGTAAAAGAGCCTTACGTTCCCTCCCACAATCAATTCCCCTACATATAACTAGAGCATTTCTAGACTCGACATCAACCAGTTTGGCTTAGCGAACCTACAGACAGTCCGGCTCTGATGCCAATGCTGTCAGGACCCCGATCCTAAGCCACATCAATCCAGCGTGTAACACATCATATCACTTTGCGGCCTCACGCACGGTACTCCCACGGGTGCCACCTTACCTGGCCCGGGACCGTTTGCGCCTTTTGGCTCACGTATATGATAGTGTCGCTAGCATCCATATGACAGAGAACCCGGGCCGACATGGCTAGTCGTGAACCCAAAGCGGCGCTAGCCTATGAGGACAGGCATACATGAATCACATCGAGCATGTCGGTCATCAACGTATTTATTCGGGCTGTAGCACTGGGCTAACAGGACTCCGGTAACCCGGGCTGTAGCAGGCTAGGCAGGACTCCGATTAACAGCGCGTGACATTTCCCCGAAGGGACAGACATAGGAACGACGTGAAACACATGCCGGCCAGTCAAGTGTTCCAAGCAGTAGTGCTGGGCTAGCAGGACTCCGGTGAACCGGGCTGTAGCGGACTACTATCGCTCAGAAGCACTGGACTTACATTTCCCCATATGAAAGGCTGCCAAGGATAAACAACTAGATAGTCGGATCCCACTCATACCAAGCATTTCAATCATACACACAATATGCCCGATATGAGTAAATACAACATGGCATCACAACAAAACTCTACAACTCAAGTACTTTATTTAGAAGGCTCCGAGGAGCCATACATATCATCCATACAGATAGGGGTCACATGACCCAACACTCAAGTCATACAAGCATACAAGCACATGCGGAAGCAAAGTAGTCTGAGTACAGACACTAGAAAGAAAGAAGGCTTGACGAAGCCTGTCTATCTACATCGACCCTTTACAAGTCTTGGATCACCACCTGGGTGATAAGTCACTCGTCAACGTCGAGGTCTACATAGAACCCATCAGAGGGGTTGGTGCAGTCGTCTGAAAAACATGATTAAAGCAACATGAGTACGGAGGTACTCAGCAAGTCTTACAACAGGAACCTACTATACATGCACATTCTCAAGAAGGTAGTGGGGTTATTGCAGCAAGCCAGCTTTGACTCTTGGCTAAGCTATCCTACGATAGACACCACTTGTAAATCATTTGTCGCACACGAGTCCACTATCACCATCACAATACTCCACCGTGGATCCTCTCTCGCCATCCTACGAGAGGGCCATCCGCGGTACTCACACTTATCTTGAGATTTTTAGTAGTATCCATTTAACTTGTCTATGAACTGTATAGGTGACCAAGTAGTCCTTTACCGCGGACGCGGCTATTCGAATAGATTTATACCCTGCAGGGGTGTATTTCTTCACACACGCTCTCACCACTTACTGCCGTTTACACGACATGTACTCGGCAACCTTCAAGCGGAAGCCCAGCGAGGGTGTCGGCCACGGCCTACCTAAACACTCAAGTCTCTAGTCCAGGTTTATCGCCTATTCGGGTTCCATCCGCAGGGAGTCCGGTCGAGGTTTCCACTAACGGCCCCGAACGATGTGAACAGGGTTCCGAGACACCAAACGGGCGTCCGGCTGGCCCGGCCACGTGCCTACCGCAACACAGCCCACCCCGACGGTCAGCGCTGCGTGCGGCCCCCAGCATACTACAAACACCAGAAACTACTTTGCAACTCCTGGACAGAGGACAAGCGTGATCAAGAAGCCGAGAGGGTCCATTGGTTTCGGGCCCAATGCGTGGTAGTAGCTGAGTCTTAAATCACACACACAGATCTCAGTTCTTAAGGACGGCTTCAATGAAACAACCCACCATGTACTCCTACATGGCCTCTCATCGATTCCTTTACCAAATCGTGTTCAACACTTCACTCTTGTCACCGACACAACCTTTCACTCTAGTTCATCATCCCGATGAGCTAGACCTGACACAACTCTAAGCATAGAAAGCATAGCATGGTAGGAACACACACACATATATTGGCTCAATCAACTCCTACACATGCTAGTGGGTTTCATCTAGTTACTGTGGCAATGACAGGTCATGCAAAGGAAGTGGGTTCAACTACCGCAACACACAGCAGTTTGAAATGCGTTGTCTTAATGTAGTAAACAAGGGCAGAAGCGAGAACATGGGTTTGTATCGGAATGATCAATGGGTTGCTTGCCTGATGGAGTAGTAGTGGGATACTGCCCTTCAGTTGGATACTCGTGGATATCCTCGGAGGCAGAACCTACCACGAAGAACACATCGGAACACAATCAACACATGACGATATGCAACAATATGATGCATGCTATGACATGGCAATATGGATGTGTCTTGGTCTAATGCAAGCTAAACAGAAGGGTAAGTGCTTATTTGAACCAAAGGTTCAATTGTTAGCTCATTTAACATGTCCAAATTAGTGCATCACCTTGTAATGCCTAAACAGTGGGTTTAACTTGTTCTGACATGCATGAAACCAGCACTAATGGATAGCTTGGATTTTTCTGATCATTTTTCATATATAGAACTTTGCATTTGGAGCTACCGATTAATTTCTATGATTTTTTGAAGTTTGGACTAATTTCTGGATTTTCCTGTACAAAAATAAATCCAGTAATTAATTTACTGTGTCAGCATGACGTCAGTGTGACGTCAGGGGTCAACGGGGGCGTCCAGGTCAAACTGACCAGTGGGACCCGCATGTGAGTAGTTAGTTTAACTAATTAATTTTAATTAGAACTAATCTAATTAGTTAACAGGGGGGGCCCACCTGTCATTGACTCAGGGGAGTCAACGAGGGCCCACCCGTGGTCAAAGTCAGGTCGGCTGCACCGGCGTTTAGCCGCCGGCGAGCCCAACGCGGTGGCGGAAGTGGTTTTGGCCGTTCCGGTCTCCAAATGAGGCGCGGAAGGCATCTAAGTGGAGCTGGGGATGAACCGCAGCTCTTGGTGGAGTTGGTTGGGGTCAGGGTGGCCGGAGTCGGCGCCGGCGACGACCTAGGTGGCCGCCGGAGTTCGGTTGGAGGCGAACTCGAGCTAGGGGGTGCAGTGAGGTGCGGGGAGTGCACGGTTGGACCCAACGCAGCATGGTGAGTGCGATGGACACCGAGAGGTGGCCGGAGGATGGCCGGGAGCACGTCGGCGACGAGATCCGCGGCGGTGCGTGCGGGTGATCTTCGTGCGGTGGCTACACGGCTCGAGGGCGAGAGAGGAAGGGTAGGAGGGGTAGCTAGGCTCATAGAGCACTCGTAGAGGCCACCGGCGGGGTCGGGGACGAGCTGATGCGGCGACGGCGTTGAAGGGGATCTCCGGCGACGGTGGACTCGGGCGAGGTCGGTGCGGTGGCTTCGGGGCACGCGAGCGCTCGGGGCTCGGCTTGCTCGAAGAAGAGGAGGGTGGTGGAGCTCCTGGACACGGTGGCTCGGCGTGGGGTTGACGGAGAGCGCGTCTACGGCGTAGGTGCGGCGGCGGTGGCGTTAGCCATGGCGAAGGGGAGCGTGGGAGGCGAGGCAGGGGCGAATGGGCATGTCCAGGGGCTCGGGGCGGCGACGTGGAACACGTCCAGGGCAGCGGGGCGGCGAGAAGGTGAAGCAGGGCGGCGGGCAGCTGCGTGGCGCACGCTGGTGCCGCCGTCGAACACCTGCCTGCCTGCCTGGCCGAGCCAAGCAGCTCGCTGGCGCGGCAGCTGGGCTGGGCCGGCAGGTGGGCCGGTTAGTAGGCGCCAGGTAAGTTTTTCCATTTTGTTTCCTTTTTCTATTTTTTTCTGTGACTTTGTGGACTTATTAAAAATACTAAAACAACTCCTAAAATCACCAACTTCATCTGGTCCTTAGTTGGAGTATTTCCAGCAAGGAACATTTTGGTTTGGAAATATTTGAGCATTTGAAATATTTTATAAATTTTAAATGCCCAAATTCAAATACTTATGCATTAATTCAATGACCTTCTGTTGACCTAGAAATATATGCACCATGTTTGCCAGAGGTTTTAACCCAAGACAAAGAGGGTGAACATTTTAGAAGGGCATTTCAGGTTCATTGAAAATATTTTTAGTAAACCCTACTTGATTTCAGGAGGGGTGCTGGGGGTTCTGCCTTCCCCATTTCAAATTTCTGTCAAAAGTAAACATGATGCACACTCTAATGCATGAGCTAGCTAGGATGTGACAGCGGACTTGGAGATGAACTGGCTCATGGCGGCAACGCAGCCGGTGAGCCGACGCACATCCTTGATCCGCTTGGGCTCCTCGATCTGCTCAATGGCCTTGATCTTGTCTGGGTTTGCCTAGATCCCGCGCTGTGACACGAAGAACCCGAGAAGCTTGCCAGACGGGACACCGAAGACGCACTTCTCAGGGTTCAACTTGAGGTTGATCTTGCGCAGGTTGGCAGACGTCTCTTCTAGATCTTGCACAAGAGTCGGCCCGTCCTTGGTTTTGACCACTATGTCATCCATCTAGGATTCCATATTTCTATGGAGCTGAGGTTCAAAACCAATTTGGACCGCTCTTGCAAACGTTGAGCCAGCACTCTTCAACCCGAAAGGCATCCGTAAAAAGCAATACGTACCACATGGGGTGATGAATGTTGTCTTCTTTTCATCTTCTCTTGTCATGAAGATTTGGTGGTAGCCTGAGTAGGCATCGAGGAATGATAACAGATCACACCTGGCCGTGGAGTCAACAATCTGGTCGATGCGCGGCAATGGGAAGGGGTCCTTAGGACAAGCCTTATTGATATCTGTGCAATCAATTCACAACCTCCACTTCCCATTCTCCTTGAGCACCACTACCGGATTGGCCAACCACGTCGGATGGAGCACCCCTCTCACCAAACCTGCCGCTTCTAGCTTCCTGATCTCCTCTCTGATGAATTCCTGCCTCTCCAGAGCCTGCTTTCTGACCTTCTGCTTGACGGTCCGCGCGTGGGGGCAGACAACTAGGTGGTGCTCAATCACCTCCCTGGGAACACCGGGGATGTCGAACGCTTGCCATGCAAACACGTCGACATTTTCCCGCAGGAAGGTGACGAGCTCGCCTTCCTATTTGCTGCCGAGGGCAGAGCCTATAGTGAAGGCCCCTCCCTTGTCGTCCTCCGTGATGGGCACCTTCTTGGTTTGTGGTGGCTCGGCTCTGGATCTCTTGTTCTTGTTGACAGAGCTCTCTGGCACATCCTCAACGGTAGCACAACACTCCGAGGAGGTGCGCTTGCCGGAGTGGGTGCGAGAGGTCTTGCCGGGATCGTTCTTTCCTCCCGGGCCTTCGGCGGCACGAGCAGGTGCCTTGACGGCAGCTGCTGCAACTGCTTCCCAGTAGAGTTGGTCAGCGCAGATCAGCGCATCCTTCTTGACAGAGGAGACGAAGATGATGGTCAACGGCCCCGGCATCTTCAGCATGTTGTAGGCGTAGTGTAACGCCGCCATGAACTTGGCCAGTGCCGGGCGGCCGAGGATCCCGTTGTAGGGCAATGGGATCTCGGCTACGTCGAAGACAATCTTCTCGTTCTGTAGTTCAATTCTCCTCCAAAGGTCACGGGCAGCGTGACCTTTCCCTTCAGCTGGCTCCTCCCTGGATTGACCCCTTGGAACGTGCCCGTTTCCTCGAGGTCTTCGTCAGGGATTTGCAAGCTTTTGATCACGACAGGCGAGATCAGGTTCAGGCCGGCCCCGCGGTCAACCAACATCTTGTTCACCCTGAGGTTGCGTATTGTTGGCGAAACCAACAACGGCAAACACCCGACCGCGGTAGTGCGATCAGGGTGCTCCTCGGCGTCAAAGATGAGGGGCGTGCCGGACCACTTTAGGGGCTTGTGGGCGTCGAACGACGGCTCCATTGCCGTGACCTCTCGCGCCCACTGCTTGAGCTGGCGGCGAGAGGTATGCAGCGAGGCACCGCCATCGATGCACATGGCCTCCGTAGCCTTCTGGAACCCTTGCTCACTGGACTCATCGTCCTCGTCGTGATCGTCGTCTTCTTGTTTCTTGTCGCGGCCCCGGCCGGGCCTCTCTTGCTGATTGTCCTTGCCGGGGCGGCCTCCTTGGCCGCCATGCTTCTTGGCAGACCCCTCAGCACCATCTGGGTCCTTCTCCTTGTCCCGCCTTTCATACTCAGCCTTTTGCTTCTCACCAAGTAGCCCGACTTGTCGGTAGTTCTAGAGATCGTGGCCCTTGGTGCGGTGGATCTTGCAGTATTGCTTGCCGGAGCTTCCTGGCTTGTCGGTGGCCACCAAGGCCCAGCAGGCCACGCACCCGGCAATCTCCTTGCCGAGGGTGTCTGCCTTGACCTTCTTATTGGCACCGGTGTCGTCATATCCCTCAACGGCAAGCACAACCTTGCCTTTGCGTTTCTTGTTGCGACGCCGGCCCTTCTTCGTCGGGGCGGCGGCGTCCTCATCGGTAGAGTCGGTTTCCGCGCCGACATTTTTGCTGGGGTACTTCCTTCCCTCTTCAGCTCGGGCGCACCTGTCGGCCAGAACGTAGAGCTTGGCCACATCCTTAACCTTAGTCATCGCCAACTCCTCGCGCATCTTGCGATTGCGCACGTTCTGATGGAATGCGCTAATCACAGCGGCGGGATGAACGTCGGGGATGTTGTACTGCACCCAGCTGAATCTGTGGATGTACTTGCGCAGGGTCTACCCTTCCTTCTGGGGAATGATATGCAGATCACTGGCCTGGCCATGAGCTTGGTGGCCTCCTGTGAAGGCACCAACGAACTCATGGCATAGATCTGACCAGGAAGAGATGGAGTCCGCCGGCAAGTGCATCAACCAAGACATTACATTGGGTTTGAGCGCCAGTAGGAAGTAGTTGGCAAGCACCTTGTCGTCGCGAGCCCCAGCGGCCTGCATCGCGATGGTGTAGATGCTGAGGAACTCGGACGGATGGGTCTTGTCGGTGTACTTCTCGCTGACGTCGGGCTTGAACGTGCGGTGGGACGGCCACCGGAACTACCTCAGCTCACGGGTAAAAGCCGGGCAGCCCACCTCGTAAGGTAGGCCGTCGGGCTTGCCCGGTGCCGGGTGGTCCGTAGCATGTCCCGCCCGCTTGTCCGACTGGTGGCGCATTTCGCGCCGGCGCTCGACGGTGGTTCGAGCGTCTTTGCGAGCTTGCTCCCGAAGAACCTAGCGCTGGTCGCGGAGGGTCCGTGGATCGGACAACGCTATGGAGATGTTATCACCAGCGTCGTCGCGACGGGCCGACGCCCGCGGCGGCTGGCGAGGAGGAGGAGAGTGCACCGTGGCCGCAGCTCCCCCGGTCCTCCCAGCGCCAGCATGTGGTGGTTCGGTGGAGCGCTGAGCCGAGAGCCCCGCCTGTCACGGATCGTCTTTGTTCGCGACGGCGACGAGGCTCCGGATAGTGGCCCTCCACTCATCAAGCTTCTCCGCAGCAGGAGGGAAGTCGAGGAGCAGTTGCGCGCGCGCCAAGGCTTCCGCTGGCGTGGGTGGCGGTGACAGTTGAGTGGATGTCGGTGCGCTTCGACTTCTAATCATGTTAGAAGGAGCTCCGCCACGACCCAGCGGCTGCGTGCCATTTTCATCAGCACTTCGGCGAGCATGTTGAGCTCCTTCGTCTTGCCGATGACGCACAGGGCTCTTCCCATGGCGGTGCCCAGGGTCACCAATGTGTTGACGCTGGTCGGTGCGCACACCATGGGAAGAATGCGCGATGGTCGCCGGTGTATGCGTCCTGGAGGTCGCCGCGCCGCCCGGAGTCGGTGCAACGACACCCCCGGAAGGCCCCGCGCTGCCTGCGGGGGCCCCAACTCCGTCCTTGGGTCTGGCGGTGTGCAGCCGGTCGTCTGGTGCACGAACGATGCTGCTCGCCAGGCTCCGACTGGCTAGGTGGTGCTGGTGCTCGCGGGCTGCGGCCCGAGTCTTGTCCGCGACCGGTCCGCAGCTCGTACGCACCGACACGGGTTGTTCGGCCCCCAATGAGCCGATTGTTGTGGTCGTCTTCTTCTCAGGGGCCATGGTGACGAAAAATCGCTAGGCTAACTACCAGACCAGATTCTCACAAACGCGCCCCCTACCTGGCGCGCCAAAGATGTCGATGGGAAACGACACCTATGGGATCACAAGAATCCCTACTGCGGTTGCGGGGCGCGGGGTTGAGAGAAGAGCGGGTCTGACAGAGAAGTACGCGGTTCGTTTATCCAGGTTCAGGCCGCGAGTATGCATAAAACCCTACTCCTGCTTTGGTGGCTCTATTCTGTGTTCTTGAGCTAGCTACGGAGTGTAACCTGCCCAAAAAGCCGAATCCTTCTCCTGGTCGCCTCGGGCCTCCTTTTATAGGAAAAAGGGGTTGCCACAGTGGCACACAGGAGGTGGAAAGGTCTACAGTGGCACGAGGTTATCCCTCATATTACAGGACAAGGTGCATTTAATGCATCGCTTAGGTGTCCTCTTACTTTATCGGGGATGGGGGCGAGGCCTGTCCCGTCCGTCGCCGCTCCTCCAGGCTTCGACACGCGCCCTGGCCAGCGGTGCATGCGGTGCCATGTAGGCAGGCAGGAGGCGGAGGTGGCGCGGTGGTGGAGCCTTCATGAAGGGCGGCATGTAGCCACGCATGTGCCTGCCCGGCTGGTTGGGTCAGCAGCTGCATGCGAACGGCGGTGGAGACTTGGCTGGTGCGGGCCTGATGGTGGCCCTGCTGGCGCACTTGGCGAGGGCCTTGCCGGGTGGCCCGGCAAGGGTCTTGCCATGGCGCATAGGCATCCCCTGCAAGGGTCTTGCCGTGGCGCACACGCGTCCCCGGCAAGGATCTTGCCGGGAGTCTTGTGGGTTCCTTGATCGAGGATGGCTGCTTTCCCGTCCTCACCTGATGATGACTATTCTTTGTCTTCTCAAAGATCTGCATGCCACCACAGAGGTGCCTCCCGAGCCCTGTCCCAACACATGTGTTGAGTGTTGGTGGGCTTGAGGGTGGCTCGCTCGGCTGGCGTGGGCGAGCTGCCCAGGCAAGGGTCTTGCATGGGCCGCTGGGGCCGCCCCGGCAAGGATCCTTGCTGGGGAAACCTTCTTCGCCCATCTGATCTTTGTGGCCTTAGTCCTTGTCGTTGCCTTGCTTCACCTTGGGCTTCGGTCTTACCTCGGCTCACCTCCTCCGCTCTGCTTGATGTGGCCGTGGGCGTGGCTCCGATTTGCCCGTGCACTGGTAAAAGGGGTACAAAAATGTGCCCCTAGTTTTGTACACCTACATTGCGGCAGTAACTCCTCTTTGTAGATGCTGCACAACATAGTGATTGCGTCAAACATCTAAATATATAAGAATGTGCTGCAAGTTTAGTAGATTACGATGTATAAGCTGCAGTACTGCACGTACTTGATATAAGGTAGTATCTCAGGACAGTTATTCAACACATACCAAACCATTTTGTCCAAATCTTTAGGTTTGTCCTCTTGTCAACTCTTCCCTGTAACTCGAACAAAATAATTGAAAACATTGAGCCCGGGATTGTCTTCACCCACCTCTTTGCTAAGCTGATCAGCTGTTTCAATGTATTTTGAGCAGAATGTCAACGCTTCTGTAGCAATGTAGGCCTCTGCAATGGGACCCTCGGGTCTAGCTCTGTTCCTAACATAGCCCTTGAAAGTGCCTAGCCGCCTTTCAATAGGGTACATCCGGCCATACTGTACTGGACCTCTAAGTAGTGCCTCATCAGGTAGATGAACAGCCAAATGCACCATCACATCAAAGAAGGCTGGAGGATATATCTTCTCAAGGTCGCATAGGATAGTTGGTATCTTGTCTCTAAGACGCTCCAAAGCATCTATCCTGATATTCCTACTACAGAGTTCCCTGAAGAACTGTCCCAACTCTGCAACTGCTCTGTATAAGTCAGGGCGGCCCAATCCTCTAAGGATAACATGCAAAACCCTTTGAAGTAGGACGTGGCACTCATGAGTTTTCAACCCTTGTACCTTGTTTCCATCTGCATTGACTCTCCTTTTAGGGTTGGAAGCAAATCCATGTGGGAATCTCACACGTGACAGGACCTCGCAGAATTCTTTTCTTTATACCTTGTCCAAGACGTACACAGCTGGTGCCATATCCTATGGTTTACCTTCATCTTGCACCTGCAAATCCTTTCTGATACCTAGGTGTGTCAAATCAATCCTAGATTTTAAGGTATCTTTCGTCTTGCCTTCAATATCAAGAAGTGTGCCGATAATGCTGTCACATATATTTTTCTCGATGTGCATCACATCAAGATTATGCTGCAGATCCAAATCTTTCCAATACTCCAAGTCCCACAAAGTGGACCTGCGGGTAAACAATAATCTCTCTTCTACCCTGCCATGCTTCGTTTTCCCACTACCATTACCAGGATGGTTTCCTGGTGTAATATGCCTGACCTTCTCTAATTCCACTTGCAACTCATCGGCAGTGAGCCTCTTTGGCGTATCACGGTTTTCATGCTTTGCATTGAACACATGTCTTCGGTATTTTCTAGGATGCGGCTTGTCCTTGGCAAGGAAACGACGGTGTCCAATGTCACAGATCTTGCTAAGTATTGCGTATGATAGCGGATTCCTGTCACAACGAACACATGTATTGTAACCATGTGTCGTTCGCCCTGACATAGTGCCCAAAGCCGGATAATCATGGATGCACCAAATTATAACAGCACGCAGAAAGAAATCAGCTGGTGGGCTGCTATATAGGTCTCGAGTGAGAACACCCTTCCATAGTTGTTGAAGTTCCTCCACAAGAGGCTCCATGAACAAATCAAAATCCTTTCCAGGACTTTTTGGACATGGATGAGCAAGGCCATCATGTAGTTTGATTCTTTGGTGCAGACATTTGGAGGCATGTTGTAAGGGATAACAAGCACTGGCCACATGCTATATGTTTCGCTCTGATGGCCAAATGGGTCAAATCCATCTGAAGCTAAGCCAACTCTAATGTTTCTCGGGTCAGCAGCAAACTCTTTGTGTTTATCATTGAAGATTTTCCACTCGCTACCAGGATGGCTTTGTGTTTCTCTGTACTCCCGGTCCCTAGAATGCCACAGTACATCCTCTCTTGTTTCAGCATCATGAAACAACCTCTGCAATCTTGGTGTAATTGGAAAATGTCTCAGAACATTATGAGGAACCCTGATGAGGACATGACTACCTTGGATACGACCAAAAATATTGCATACATGCATATTTGTCAGGTGATTTCTAGTGCAAACTATTCAATAATCTATTTTTGTTATCCAGAACAAAAATACTTCACACACTTTTGTGTTTTGTCTAATTGCAGGTGTATGGGACATTTGTACAACACACATATGAAGATAAGGGAGAAAGAGATGTTTACTTTCTGTTCAAAAAGTTCTTTCACGTCACTTTTGGTCCAAGAGAAGATAGAGTCCAAATCTCTCACGTTCTGGATTCAGATTCGGACTGCACAGACATACCTGACTCAAAACGGCAATAACTTTTTCATACGGACTCCAAATTGGGTGATTCTTTATTTTTTGGAAACTAGATTTCGTCCTCTTTCCACTCCAATTGGAATCACCTTTAAATTCGTCTGGAGCATTGAGATATGAACGAAACAATCTGACGCTGCAGCAGAATCCGAATCAAACAACAAGTCCAAAGGTGTTGCACCACCTCCACTTGGGCCCATTGGCCTTGTACGACCTAGGGTTAGTTTTAGGCTGCCTTGGGACGTCCTCCCACCTCCTTGGCCGCCACCCCTTGCTCCTATATAAGTAGATCCATCTAGTAGCTTTTTCCTTGGGATTTGTTTAGTTAAAAGTTAGCCATTGCAACTTCGTGTACTTCGTATGTGTCCAACGACCAGACCAAGACCGCTTCCGGATCCCCACCTTTATCAATACTTCATATATACTCGCAATATTCAGATTGCTTTTATCATATTCTTGCTTGTTCTTCGATTGCTTGCAGGAATAGACCTCCGTGGTCAGGTTGATTGTGCTCCGGCGTGGTCAATAACCTCTCGAAGTTGGTTTAGCGATTGCTAAGGCGCAACGTCGTGCACGTTTGTAGTCGGATCGTCAAAGTCATCTTCACCAAATCGATAGTTATCATCTCATCGAAAGATCAGGACACCCCGCCTTCTATCAAGTGGTATCAGTTTTCAGGTTGCTCGGTGAGAATTTCCAGTTTTCCCTAGATTAGATCTATTTTTCTAGTTTTCTGATAGAGGCGGGGTGTCCCAATCTTTCGATGAGATGATAACTATCGATTTGGTGGAGACGACTTTGACGATCCGACTACAAACGTGCACGACGTCGCGCCTTAGCAATCGCTAAACCAACTCCGAGAGGTTATCGACCACGCCGGAGCACAATCAACCTGACCACGAAGGTCTATTCCTGCAAGCAATCGAAGGACAAGCAAGAATATGATAAAGCAATCTGAATATTGCGAATATAGATGAAGTATTGATAATGGTGGGGATCCGTAAGCGGTCTTGGTCTGGTCGTTGGACACAAACGAAGTACACGAAGTTGCAATGGCTAACTTTTAACTAAACAAATCCCAAGGAAAAAGCTACTAGATGGATCTACTTATATAGGAGCAAGGGGTGGCGGCCAAGGAGGTGGGAGGACGTCCCAAGGCAGCCTAAAACCAACCCTAGGTCGTACAAGGCTCATGGGCCCAAGTGGAGGTGGTGCAACACCTTTGGACTTGTTGTTTGATTTGGATTCTGCTGCAGCGTTAGATTGTTTCGTCCATATCTCAATGCTCCGGACGAATTTAAAGGTGATTCCAATTGGAGTGGAAAGAGGACGAAATCTAGTTTCCAAAAAATAAAGAATCACCCAATTCGGAGTCTGTATGAAAAAGTTATTGCCGTTTTGAGTCAGGTATGTCTGTGCAGTCCGAATCTGAATCCAGAACGTGAGAGACTTGGACTCTATCTTCTCTTGGACCAAAAGTGACGTGAAAGAACTTTTTGAACAGAAAGTAAACATCTCTTTCTCCCTTATCTTCATATGTGTGTTGTACAAATGTCCCATACACCTGCAATTAGACAAAACACAAAAGTGTGTGAAGTATTTTTGTTCTGGATAACAAAAATAGATTATTGAATAGTTTGCACTAGAAATCACCTGACAAATATGCATGTATGCAATATTTTTGGTCGTATCCAAGGTAGTCATGTCCTCATCATCCTCCCCTTCTTGAAAATAAAGCCGTCATCGGCGTTGCTTAATCTGAAATGTGGCTAACAAAAAAGACAATGTGTACATGTTGTATATGTATATGTCATCCATTTTTACTTTCCTTAGTTTTTGCACATATGGCACATGTATACATGAGTAACCTTCATAATTCATAAAATCTAAAGCCAAAATATTATCACAAGAAGTAGAAGGCATGAAAATATTGCAACTCAGTTTGCACATATTAGCGAAGCTCTTATTCATTTTAAAAGGTTGACAATGTTCATCATTAAACCATCCCAACATTGGTGAATAAATCTTACTTGCGTCAAATTTACATGCTACAACATGCTTAAATAAGCAAACATGCAATAAGTCATTAGACACAGAATCATCACCAAGATTAGAGGTCATATCAAAATGATTAAACATTGGTTCTTTTGCATCAACAGTTAATTCAATGGGTGCACTCAAAATTGTTGGTATTTCAGTTGTTTGATCACATGGCAAAGTCAAATTGTCAACATAGTCCTCTAAAATAGGTAGTGTGATCAAAGTAGTGGGTAGCTCATCAGATGGTGCATTCAAATTGACAAGGCATTCATCATTCTCATGTAGAGATGGAAGATCAGTACCTTTCTCATTACCTCTTATGATCAACTCAGATGGTGTAGCCACTCTCGGGGCCGATGTGTCACATGGTGGAGGTGATGTAGTCCTCACAACAACGGATGTGGATGGCATAGTATGCCTAGTAGTTGAAGGAACAATCATATCAACTCTTGAAATATGCACCGTGCGTTTGTTCTCCTCGTGAGCAACACGTTGTTTTATTTCCTGTTCAGCTTTGCAAGAAAGGCGAAACAAATGGTCCATAGGATAACACTCTTCATGAATTAATATCTCTTGAATATCACGGTTTAATCCTCCCCAAAATCTATCCATAAAATCATCTTCACTTTCTTCTAAAGAGGAATGCAACAAGGTAGTTTGTAAATCATCATAATATTTTGTTACAGTGTCACTACCTTGTTTTAAATGTTGCAACTTCTTAATCATGTCACGAGTATAGTAAGCGGGGACGAAAGTATGTCGCATGGCAAGTTTCAAATCATCCCAAGTAGTAGGTATATAATCAGGGTGTAACCGACAATATTCAGTCCACCAAACCAAAGCATAACCAGTGAAAGAACCAACTGCAACCTTAATCTTTTTATGTTCATCAAAATTATGGGAAGCAAATATATTTTTTATGTTGAACTCCCATTCAATATATAAAGCAGGTCTAAAACGGCCATTAAATGGTGGTATAGATACATTAACCTGATCATGTGCATTTGGATGTTTGTGCACCTCTCGTGACGGTTGTTGTATTTGCAAAGGTGGTGGCACGTCTCCCGCGATCGACAAAGCCCATGAATTGACTCTAGATCCTGGCATGATTAGTAGAAACAAGAAACAAAATCCAAAATAATGTTCCTATAACTACTAGGATGTGGTGGTAAAACGCTCACAGTAAAGCAAATATCAATGTCTTACAAGTTCTTACCATGCAGCAGGCGGCGATCGGCAACCAGCGGTGTCAAGTAACTCCAAAAGTTGGGTAAAGCGATTGCCAGGTGAACGTATGTATACACGGTGTAGAAATATGTGGAGCTGGGTTGGCTATATATGGTAGCAAAAGATTAGCAATAATCAATTCAAAGATGCAATGTTGAATAAACGCTCAACGACGGTACTGTGCTGGTCCTAGGCTAGACCGGACTAGAGACGCGAGCCTAGAACACTAATGAGGTCACGACGTAGCAAAACTAGCATCAATAAAGGATATGAAGTAGCTCTGGACAACAAGATATAAGTGAAGATCACAATAGCAGTAAAGATAATGATGTGAAACAACTGCCAAGCAGGATATACAACAACTCTCTCTCCAACTTTCCTCTTGAAAAGTTTGAGCAAATTTTCTGATAACTTTTTTCAAAGAATGCTACTAGCTCAAGCTTTCCAATGCAAAAAGAATCACTAAATTCCGAATTGATATGAGGAGTCAAAGAATTCGAAAACTGGCCTGACAAACTGGAAGAAGCTGTGTCCGTGAACTTCGGAGGGCAAAAAGACCTATTTAGAAGACGATTTTGAGGTGTCAAATATTGAACTAGCTTCTGCAACTATTTAGATGCGGCTCGTCGCTAGCTTTAATTTGAGTACTCGTGGAGCCAAAACAGACTTCGTATGAGGAAGTTATGCCTATTTTACTGAACAGTGCACAAAACAGATTCCAATCTGAATTCAACTGCGAGATTGAGTCTAGATAGATCCGAATTTTGTTTTTTTTTTTTCTCTTTTTTTTCTCCTCACACTTTTTTTTTCTTTTTTTCTTTCTCTTTTTTTTCTCTGACCTTTTTTTCTTTTTTTTTCACTCTTTTTTTTCTGTCTTTTTTTTTCTCCCTCTTTCCAAGACAAACTAGATAAGATGCAGATTGGATCAAGCGAAGATGTGAATGACCTCAACTATGATTGTGACAATGAACTATGGATAGCACGAGGTGAAAATTGATGGATGGTGTGGTGAACAGCGGAAGGGATAACGATGCAGCGGCGACGTGACTAATGTGAACAGAACACGAAACTCTAAACGAACTAGACACTAAGACCAGCAACTCGACACGACGATGCAACCGATAATTCAATAATGCAAACAATGAAAAGAAAATTGCAAAGGCTCAGACTGGCTTGGACAAAAGGATGAATAGATCTAACTTTTTTGTGGCTTTTTCTTGGACAATAGGTAAGAAAATAAATCTAATCTAGGGGAAACTGGAAATTCTCACCGAGCAACCTGAAAACTGATACCACTTGATAGAGGCGGGGTGTCCCGATCTTTCGATGAGATGATAACTATCGATTTGGTGGAGACGACTTTGACGATCCGACTACAAATGTGCACGACGTCGCGCCTTAGCAATCGCTAAACCAACTCCGAGAGGTTATCGACCACGCCGGAGCACAATCAACCTGACCACGAAGGTCTATTCCTGCAAGCAATCGAAGGACAAGCAAGAATATGATAAAGCAATCTGAATATTGCGAATATAGATGAAGTATTGATAATGGTGGGGATCCGTAAGCGGTCTTGGTCTGGTCGTTGGACACAAACGAAGTACACGAAGTTGCAGTGGCTAACTTTTAACTAAACAAATCCCAAGGAAAAAGCTACTAGATGGATCTACTTATATAGGAGCAAGGGGTGGCGGCCAAGGAGGTGGGAGGACGTCCCAAGGCAGCCTAAAACCAACCCTAGGTCGTACAAGGCTCATGGGCCCAAGTGGAGGTGGTGCAACACCTTTCGACTTGTTGTTTGATTCGGATTCTGCTGCAGCATCAGATTGTTTCGTCCATATCTCAATGCTCCGGACGAATTTAAAGGTGATTCCAATTGGAGTGGAAAGAGGACGAAATCTAGTTTCCAAAAAATAAAGAATCACCCAATTCGGAGTCCGTATGAAAAAGTTATTGCCGTTTTGAGTCAGGTATGTCTGTGCAGTCCGAATCTGAATCCAGAACGTGAGAGACTTGGACTCTATCTTCTCTTGGACCAAAAGTGACGTGAAAGAACTTTTTGAACAGCAAGTAAACATCTCTTTCTCCCTTATCTTCATATGTGTGTTATACAAATGTCCCATACACCTGTAATTAGACAAAACACAAAAGTGTGTGAAGTATTTTTGTTCTGGATAACAAAAATAGATTATTGAATAGTTTGCACTAGAAATCACCTGACAAATATGCATGTATGCAATGTTTTTGGTTGTATCCAAGGTAGTCATGCCCAGTCTTATCTAGTTTGTCTTGGAAATATCGGGACACCCTCGCCTCTATCAAGTGGTATCAGTTTTCAGGTTGCTCGGTGAGAATTTCCAGTTTTCCCTAGATTAGATCTATTTTTCTTACCTATTGTCCAAGAAAAAGCCACAAAAAGAAAGTTAGATCTATTCATCCTTTTGTCCAAGCCAGTCTGAGCCTTTGCAATTTTCTTTTCATTGTTTGCATTATTGAATTATCGGTTGCATCGTCGTGTCGAGTTGCTGGTCTTAGTGTCTAGTTCGTTTAGAGTTTCGAGTTCTGTTCACATTAGTCACGCCGCCGCTGCATCATTATCCCTTCCGTTGTCCACCACCCATCCATCAATTTCCACCACGTACTACCCACCGTTCATTGTCTAATCATAGTTGAGATCGTTCACATCTTCGCCTGATCCAATCTGCATCTTATCTAGTTTGTTTCGAAATAGCAAGTGAAAAAAAAAGAGAAAAGAGTGAAAAAGGAAAAAAAATGTCAGAGGGAAAAAAAGAAAAGGAGAAAAAAAGTGTGAGGAGAAAAAAAAAGAAGAAAGAAAAACAAAATTCGGATCTATCTAGACTCAATCTCGTAGTTGAATTCGGATTGTAATCAGTTTTGTGCACTGTTCAGTAAAACAGGCATAACTTCCTCATACGAAGTCCGTTTTGGCTCCACGAGTACTCAAATTAAAGCTAGCGACGAGCCGCATCTAAATAGTTGCAGAAGCTAGTTCAATATTTGACACCTCAAAATCGTCTTCTAAATAGGTCTTTTTGCCCTCCGAAGTTCGCGGACACAGCTTCTTCCAGTTTTTCAGGCCAGTTTTCGAATTCTTTGACTCCTCATATCAATTCGGAATTGAGTGATTCTTTTTGCATTGGAAAGCTTGACCTAGTAGCATTCTTTAAAAAAAGTTATCAGAAAATTTGCTCAAACTTTTCAAGAGGAAAGTTGGAGAGAGAGTTGTTGTATATCCTGTTTGGCAGTTGTTTCACATCATTATCTTTACTGCTATTGTGATCTTCACTTATATCTTGCTGTCCAGAGCTACTTCATATCCTTTATTGATGCTAGTTTTGCTACGTCGTGACCTCATTAGTGTTCTAGGCTCGCGTCTCTAGTCCGGTCTAGCCTAGGACCAGCACAGTACCGTCGTTGAGCGTTTATTCAACATTGCATCTTTGAATTGATTATTGCTAATCTTTTGCTACCATATATAGCCAACCCAGCTCCACATATTTCTACACCGTGTATACATACGTTCACCTGGCAATTGCTTTACCCAACTTTTGGAGTTACTTGACACCGCTGGTTGCCGATCGCCGCCTGCTGCATGGTAAGAACTTGTAAGACATTGATATTTGCTTTACTGTGAGCGTTTTACCACCACATCCTAGTAGTTATAGGAACATTATTTTGGATTTTGTTTCTTGTTTCTACTAATCATGCCAGGATCTAGAGTCAATTCATGGGCTTTGTCGATCGCGGGAGACGTGCCATCACCTTTGCAAATACAACAACCGTCACGAGAGGTGCACAAACATCCAAATGCACATGATCAGGTTAATGTATCTATACCACCATTTAATGGTCGTTTTAGACCTGCTTTATATATTGAATGGGAGTTCAACATAAAAAATATATTTGCTTCCCATAATTTTGATGAACATAAAAAGATTAAGGTTGCAGTTGGTTCTTTCACTGGTTATGCTTTAGTTTGGTGGAATGAATATTGTCGGTTACACCCTAATGATATACCTTCTACTTGGGATGATTTGAAACTTGCCATACGACATACATTCGTTCCCGCTTACTATACTCGTGACATGATTAAGAAGTTGCAACATTTAAAACAAGGTAGTGACACTGTAACAAAATATTATGATGATTTACAAACTACCTTGTTGCATTCCTCTTTAGAAGAAGTGAAGATGATTTTATGGATAGATTTTGGGGAGGATTAAACCGTGATATTCAAGAGATATTAATTCATGAAGAGTGTTATGCTATGGACCATTTGTTTCGCCTTGCTTGCAAAGCTGAACAGGAAATAAAACGACGTGTTGCTCACGAGGAGAACAAGCGCACGGTGCATATTCCAAGAGTTGATATGATTGTTCCTTCAACTACTAGGCATACTATGACATCCACATCCGTTGTTGTGAGGACTACATCACCTCCACCATATGACACATCGCCCCCGAGAGTGGCTACACCATCTGAGTTGATCATAAGAAGTAATGAGAAAGGTACTGATCTTCCATCTCTACATGAGAATGATGAATGCCTTGTCAATTTGAATGCACCATCTGATGAGCTACCCACTACTTTGATCACACTACCTATTTTAGAGGACTATGTTGACAATTTGACTTTGCCATGTGATCAAACAACTGAAATACCAACAATTTTGAGTGCACCCATTGAATTAACTATTGATGCAAAAGAACCAATGTTTAATCATTTTGATATGACCTCTAATATTGGTGATGATTCTGTTACCAATGACTTATTGCATGTTTGCTTATTTAAGCATGTTCTAGCATGTAAATTTGACGCAAATAAGGTTTATTCACCAATGTTGGGATGGTTTAATGATGAACATTGTCAACCTTTTAAAATGAATAAGAGCTTCGCTTATATGTGCAAACTGAGTTGCAATATTTTTATGCCTTCTACTTCTTGTGATAATATTTTGGCTTTAGATTTTATGAATTATGAAGGTTACTCATGTATACATGTGCCATATGTGCAAAAACTAAGGAAAGTAAAAATGGATGACATATACATATACAACATGTACACATTGTCTTTTTTGTTAGCCACATTTCAGATTAAGCAACGCCGAGGACGGCTTTGTTTTCAAGAAGGGGAGGATGATGAGGACATGACTACCTTGGATACGACCAAAAATATTGCATACATGCATATTTGTCAGGTGATTTCTAGTGCAAACTATTCAATAATCTATTTTTGTTATCCAGAACAAAAATACTTCACACACTTTTGTGTTTTGTCTAATTGCAGGTGTATGGGACATTTGTACAACACACATATGAAGATAAGGGAGAAAGAGATGTTTACTTGCTGTTCAAAAAGTTCTTTCACGTCACTTTTGGTCCAAGAGAAGATAGAGTCCAAGTCTCTCACGTTCTGGATTCAGATTCGGACTGCACAGACATACCTGACTCAAAACAGCAATAACTTTTTCATACGGACTCCAAATTGGGTGATTCTTTATTTTTTGGAAACTAGATTTCGTCCCCTTTCCACTCCAATTGGAATCACCTTTAAATTCGTCCGGAGCATTGAGATATGGACGAAACAATTTGACGCTGCAGCAGAATCCGAATCAAACAACAAGTCCAAAGGTGTTGCACCACCTCCACTTGGGCCCATTGGCCTTGTACGACCTAGGGTTAGTTTTAGGCTGCCTTGGGACGTCCTCCCACCTCCTTGGCCGCCACCCCTTGATCCTATATAAGTAGATCCATCTAGTAGCTTTTTCCTTGGGATTTGTTTAGTTAAAAGTTAGCCATTGCAACTTCGTGTACTTCGTTTGTGTCCAACGACCAGACCAAGACCGCTTCCGGATCCCCACCTTTATCAATACTTCATATATACTCACAATATTTAGATTGCTTTTATCATATTCTTGCTTGTTCTTCGATTGCTTGCAGGAATAGACCTCCGTGGTCAGGTTGATTGTGCTCCGGCGTGGTCAGTAACCTCTCGAAGTTGGTTTAGCGATTGCTAAGGCGCAACGTCGTGCACGTTTGTAGTCGGATCGTCAAAGTCATCTTCACCAAATCGATAGTTATCATCTCATCGAAAGATCGGGACACCCCGCCTTCTATCAAACCCTCTTCACAGCATCGCCATCTTTCCATCTTGATGATTTGCATTTCGGGCATTCACTTAAGTTAGCATAATCCTTCTGGAACAAAACACAATTATTCTTACAAACATGGATCATATCATATCCAATTCCAACTGCATGAAGGAAATTCTTCATTCTACTGTAGGTGTGTGGCAGCTCAGACGCATCTAGGAAAGATTTGCGGAAAGCAGCCAACATCGCATCGAATGATTTGTTGGTCATCCGCTCAAATGTCTTCACCTAAAGAAAGGTGACCATAGCCGAGAATACTGACAACTTATTTCCTGGGGTGACAGCAACGTTGCATTGTTCCAACATGCGGGCCCACCGTTTTTCTTCTACAGGTGAAAGTTCACGGAATGCACGAGCATTTCGTAGCATTGATTCAATATTGGTCAAACTCACTGGCTCTGCCACCACCACCTCCTCCTCCTCTTCCACCTGCGCATCAGGCAGATCAAGATGGTGATCTGCTGCTTCCACGTAGTCAATAACATTGACGTTCATAGCTTCACCATGATGAACCCACCTAGTATATGTGACCGACATCCCATACAAGTGTAGATGATTTTGCACAGTTCACTAGGGTCTTGTAGCTGAATTCATACAACTGCTACACGGCAGAGCATATCTGATTTCGGACCACCGTACTCAGCTCTGATAAAGTTCATGAAGTTTTCAACCCCCTCGACATATGCAGCAGAGAATCTTCGAGCAGAATTTATCCAAGTCCTGTCCATCTGTTAGACATACAAATTAGTTCTTCTACTAGTATTACAGGAAAAACATATATGCTTTTTTATGAAGTCCAGAAAAAAATACCTAGGTCGATGTCTAAAGCTATGGCAAGATATTTGGACGAGCAGATCTAAGTAACGAAGTATATGTAAAGCTAATTCTGCAAACAAATTTGAGTGCCAAATTATGGCAGGCTGTTTCAGCAGTCAATGAGGCTGAGCACACAACCATCTAACTATCGAAGGCCATCGCAGCAACAAAGATCGAGTATAAAATGGTGTAGAGCTATTTCACCTAACAGATTGGCTACTAGACCATGGCAATCTACGTCACAATAAATATATGGCAGGATATTTTAGCAACTAATCGGCCTTGGCATGCCATCTCAGCTAAGCAGATTGAGTGCAGAACAGGGCAAGGAAGCTTCTTAAGCAGAGCATATTGACAGTAAACTACTTCGGCAAATAGTGAGATTAACAGCGCTATCAGCTAACATTCAGCGCTACACTGACATGAACGGGGCCTCAGTCTAGAATGCGCGTACCATGGGAGAAGCTGACCGCCGTGCGTCTCCACACGAACGTCGCCAGCGGGGGCGGCGCTGACCGCCGTGCGCCTCCAAAAGAATGTAGCCAGAGGTGGCGCCGTGGCTAGAGGATGACAGTCTATGAGAGCGTATTGTGGGAACGAGAGGATCGCCGAACCGCGGCACCGACGTATCGGCGCGGCGGGGAGGGTGGATTTGGCGGAGCGAATTGTCACAGCCCTAGCTTAGCCTTTGCTTGTCCTTGCATATTCATCTTGTCATAATGTTAAATTTTCTCAGAAAGTTGAAATGGAGACCCTAGCACCAGAATAACTCAAATAGGTTACCCCTCAAAATACTTTCAATGAACCCAAAATGCCTTTGGAAAAGTTCATCATTTTTTAATTGGTCCAGAACCTCTGCCAAAAATGGTGCACATTTTTCTAGGTCAATCTGGATTTTCGAATTAATCCATAAAGTATTGGCATTTCGGCATTTAATTACTATAAATATTTTAATTGCTCAAATAATTCAGAAAATGGTTGAGGGCTGTTGAAAAACATTTCAACAGTGGCCATAATTTATTTCAGGATTTTATAAAGTGGTTTAGTATTTTACTAAATCCAAAAAAACAAACTAAGACAGAAATAGAAAACAGAAATAAAAGGAGAGAGAGAGAGGTTACCTGTGCAACTTACCTGGCGCCCACTAACCGGCCCAGCCCCCGTGCTGGTCTAGCACTGTGCGGCCCAGCCCACTGGCCTCCCTCCCGTGTTGTCTTCCTTGCGACAGAAGGACGCCGGGCGTGTGCCCCGTGCGCGCGGCCACGCTCCACGGCCACCTCCTGCTTGCTGCTCTCCCTCAATGCCCAGATGCCTCTGGGAGGTGCCACGCACCCCTGGACCTCTCTCACTCTCCCCCGTGATTTCCCCCTCCTCTGTCTCGCTCTCCTCCCCACAGCCGAGCGCTGTCGTCGCCACCGACGCTGTTCGCTGCGGCCACAGCCACCGCCTCACCTCCCCGACGCATCCGAAAGCTCCGCCTCGACCTACTCTTCCCCCTCACCGCGCCAAGCGACGCCGTGAGCCCTGCAGTGACGCCCTCGCCATCGTCTTATTCCTCCGCAAGCCGGAGATCGGCTTTGTCGTTTCGCCCGCGCCGGACCGCCCCCGAGCCCACTGACCGTCCCTGCATGTTCTCTATGAGCCCCCACATCTTTTCCTCCTCCTCACCTGCTTATGACCGTGCAGTAGCCGCCATCTCCATGAGCTTCGAAGCTCGCCGCCACCACACCTCGTCGCCGCCGTGGGCTGAGCTCGAACCGCTCGCGGCCGTGCACCTAAACGTGCTCCTGGTGCCTCCAGGAGGCCAAAGCAGCCACCAGATGGCCCCCTAGCGCCTCGTAGCCCCGTCCCCGCATGCGCCCGTACTCCGGCCGCCGCCCGGCTCGTCGCCGCCGCCGTTGCACGCCACCCCAGCAGCCGCAACTGCCACCGTGCGACGCGCCTCGTCGCACCGTCCCGTAGAACCCATCAGCGTGGCCTCTCGTCGCCGGAAACGGCCGGACCAGGACATCCGCCGTGTCCTGCTTAGCGCCGGCGGCTCATCGCCGATTAGCCGACGTGGCCATCATTAGATTAGGGACTAACTAATCCTATTAGTTTAACCCCTAGACACTTACAGCCGGGACCCACCGGTTCAATTAACAGGATAACTAAATTAGTTAGATTTAATATAATCTGATGGACCCACGGGTCAGCATTGACTTTGCTGACGTGGCGTTTGACTGGTCCCACCTGTCTGTGAGTCTGACTAGTCCTGAGTCACTGACCAGTGGGACCCGCACGTTAGGTTTGACCTGGACCGGCCCTGTTGACTGCTGACATCATAGTGACATCATGCTGACGCAGTTATCTATTTTCTGAATTTATTCTTATTCAGGAAATTTCAGAAAATAGTGCTAACTTCTAAAAATCATAGAAAATAATCTATAACGCAGAATGAAATAAATTATATATGAAAAATGATCAGAAAAATCTAATCTATCCATCTATACTGGTTTCATGCATGTCTAAACAAGTTAACATGTTGTTTAGTGAAAAACATGATAAAGCACTATTTAAGATCACAAATGAGTTTGAACTTTTAATCTTCGGTTCAAAATATCTCAATCCCATCTGGTTGTAGTTGCATTATCCCAACACACTCATTTTACCATGTCATGATCATGCATCATATCGTGCATTGCATGGATTGTGTTTCTTTCTTTATTGCCGGTATTTGTCCCCTCTCGATAGACGTTGCTCCGACGATGTGATCGATGACACCGATGAAGAACTATACTATCTTCAAAAGTGCCAGGCAAGCAAACCCCCTTGTTCATTCTGATACAATCCCACTCTCTCGCTCCTGCGCTCTTTTACTGCATTAGGACAACAACGATTCAACTGTTACATGCTGTGGTAGTTCAACCCCTTTTCCTCTGCAAGACCTGTCATTGCCACAGTAAATAGATGAAACCCACTAGCATGAGTAGGAGTTGTTTGAGTCCTGATGTGCCTACTCATTCATGCTTGTTTGTCATGCCTGCTACTGCTTAGAGTTGAGTCAGGTCTGATTCATCGGGAATGAATTGGAATGGTGATGAACATGTCCTACTGTGTGTGAGCTAAGTGTGTGAACACGATTTGGTAAAGGTAGCGGTGAGAGGCAATGTAGGAGTACATGGTGGGATGTTTCATTAAAACCGTCCCGAGGAACTGAGTTCTGTGTTTGTGATCTATGAATAGCTACTACCACGCATTGGGCCCGAAACCAATGGACCCTCTCGACTTATTAATCGCCTTGATCTCTGTCCAAGAGTTGTAACTAGTTTTTGTGTTTGTATGATATGTGTTGGAGGCCGTGCGTAGCGCTGACCCCAGGGGTGGGCTATGATGCGGTAGATACACCGTGGCCCGATGCACCGGACGCCCGTTTGGTGTCTCGGGAACCCTGCACACATCGTTTGGGGCTGTGAGTGAAACCCCGGTCGGATCTCCTCGCAGATGGAACCCGAATAGGCGATAAACCTAGACTAGAGACTTGTGTGGTTAGTCAAGTCGTAGCCAACTCCCTCGCCAGGCTTCTGCTTGAAGGTTGCCGAGATACACGACGTGTACATGGTGGTAAGTGGCGAGAGCGTGTGTGAAGAAGTACACCCCTGCAGGGTTATAGATGATCTATTCGAATAGCCGTGTCCACGGTAAAGGACTTTTGGGTTGCCTGTACAGTTCATAGACAAGTGAAAGTGGATACTCTAAAACTCGCAAGATAAGTGTGAGTCCTAGGGATGGCCTTCTCGTAGGGAGACGGGAGCGGATCCATAGTGGTGTATTGATATGGTGAATATGTGGACTCGTGTGCGCCACCTCAAAAGATTTACTTGCAGTCGTAGTTCAGGATAGCCACCGAGTCAAAGCTGGCTTGCTGTAGTCAAACTCCACCACCCCCTTTTTTTGATACCGATGCATATGTAGTTAGTTCTGATGTAAGTCTTGCTGGTACATTTGTACTCACGTTTGCTTATTTTATGTTTTGCAGAGAGACTTCAGTCTCACTAGTAGTTCCGTGTGGACTTCGACGTTTAGCTTGATACCTCAGCTACGATCTTGTGCCCTCGGCAGGATCAGGTAGATAGTCAGGCTTCTCAGCCTTTTTCATTTGTAGATGTCTGTACTCAGACATGTTAAGCTTCTGCATGTGTTTGACTTGTATTCTTTGAATGTTGGGTCATGAGACCCATGTTTGTAATATCTCGCTCCTCGGAGCCTAATGAATAAATACTTGAGTCGTAGAGTTATGTTGTGATGCCATGTTGTATTTACATATATCAAGCATATTGTGTGTATGATTTGAATGCTTGGTATGTGTGGGATCCGACAACCTAGTTGTTTATCCTTGGTAGCCTCTCTTATGGGGAAATGTAGTCTTGTGCTTCCATGAGCCATAGTAGTCCGCTACAGCCCGGTTCACGGGAGTCCTGCTAGCCCAGCACTAGTGCTCCGGAACAATTGACTGGTCAGCATGTGATTCACTTCGTTCATGTGTCTGTCCCTTCGGGGAAATGTCACGCGGTGACATCGGAGTCCTGCCTAGCCTGCTACAGCCCGGTTCACCGGAGTCTTCTTAGCCCAGTGCTACAGCCCGGATTCGCACGCTGCTGACCGAGATGCTCGATGTTGATGGATGTATGCATGTCCCCGTAAGTTAGTGTCACTTTGGGTTCACGACTAGTCATGTCGGTCCAGGTTTTGTGTCATATGGATGCTAGCGACACTATCATATACGTGAGCCAAAAGGCACAAACGGTCCCAGGCCATGGTAAGGCGACACCTATGGGAATACCGTGCGTGAGGCCGCATATTGATATGAGGTGTTACCGGCTAGATCGATGTGACTTGGAATCGGGGTCCTGACAGCTTTGGTATCAGAGCCTGACTGCCTGTAGGTTTACCAAGCCAAACTAGTCGAAGTTGAGTCTGGAAATGCTTTAGATATATATGGGAATTGATTGTGGAAGGGAACGTAAGGCTCTTTTTACTCCTTATACCTTATGCCCTTCTGATCTGAGTCAGCCTCTTCTCTTCTACGGGGATTAAGAACTAGGCTTCTCATCTTTCTATCAGGATCACGTGTTACTAATCCATAGAATCTTAGGATTGCTGGTTCCAGGCCTCAGTTCAGTTTCTACTACTTTTAGTATGTTGTCAGCTGAATCAGACCCTTGATATGATGTTGTTAAGTGACTATGCAAATCCTTGTGAATGTCTCAAATCTTTTTCTAAGCATTTACATCCGTTATGCTGTCTGAGTCATCCCGGGTTTCTAAATAGTCTGATGCATTTGCAAATCCCTTCTTTCGGTTCTCGGTGTTCCTTTGGGCCAGTTTAACCACACTAATCGGTGAGTTGAGGTACTCCATTGCCTTGAATATATGTTGGAGCTATTATTATGACCCTAGGCATCTTAGAGAAACACCTGGTATTCCATCCATGTTTGGTGTTCTAGTGTGATGATTCTGGCCATCATTCTCGAAAGCATCCCGTGATGTTATTAGTTAGTAGGTATTCTATTCCTGGGTTCTTGAACCCGAGATTCACCCTACTTCATGTTGTTAGTATTTGCTAGTTCCCTCAAGATATTAGTAACCTTTGAGATAGTCTTCGAGGTCCGTGGTATATCATTCTTCCAAATACCATGAACTATCCTTGGTAGGAGTTCCGTTGAACCAAAATATCACAATAAGAGTACTCTTGATGAGTTCTTCGTTCTACATTGTGAATCTGCCAGTTCTACCTTTCTGCATGGGCTATCCGAAAGAAATGTTGAGCTTTGCTCGACATACTAATCTATGCATCCACAACTCAGAAAATCAGATGTTCTTTTGAGTTGTCCCTCTTTAGTTGTTTTCTGGCCCTTGGCTATCAATGGTTAGTAAGGAGTAGTTGGCAATCATGTTTATCGACGCCTATTACTCTAGTGGTCCGTCAAGCCATTCTATTTCAGAATGACTAGGAGAAACAAACTCCAGTACCTCATCCGTATCTAGGATTGGGTCAAAGTAGTTGTATTTCGCAGATCAAAATGCCAATCCAGCTTTTGGTTCTGATCTACCCTGAAGTATTGCCCTCTTGATGTCAGGAATGTCATGATAATTGCACCACCTCTTATGAATTCTTGACGCAATGATACTTCTCGCTGTCATTATTCATTCCTTGGTTCCGTGTTGTTGTAACCGGAATGCCAACAAGTGAACCATGATGTGTGAAATCGATACTCCTAGCAACCTCGTTGCTTGGTAGTTAATGGACAATATTCTCATTCTTAGCGTGTTGGTTATCGAATCATCATCCTAAGATTGATCGTGCTACCTAGTCCTTATTTCCGGTGCACTCTTCGATCAATGAGTTAGGATTGTGTCAATCCCTCACTCTTTTGATCATATCATCTTGCCTTGGAAGCAAGATTGCTCCCGAGCTTAAACATTTCGGTGGTTCGTGATTTTCTGAATATCTTCTCGGAAGTATCACCAGGTTGTCACCTGACCGCTATGTTGAGTTCGCGATCAAGTTGGTTTCTTGTAAACCACCCCTTCTCCAAGAATCTGTGTTGGATACCCCTAAGCTAGTTGGTTAAGCTAAAAAACAACTTGGAGGGTTGGAAGATAAAAAGCTTTCCTAAATTTGGTTCTTTCTAAAGGGATATCCTTATGTTTGTGTGTGTGTTGAAGAAATATGATATCTTCACCAATTGGTCCTCGCGATCAGTTGTTGAATCTATTGTCTTGTCAAAACTTTGACTTGAGTATTGGCTATCGTCAAGTCAAATCAGAACCAACGATGTTCGTAAAGTTGTCTTACTCGTGGTTGACCCCTCGAGCATACACCATTACATCTTTTGGTCTGACCAATGCTACCACCGTGTTCACATGATGGTGGAAGTCCAGTGATATGCAAATTCCGATGAGTTTCTATTGAGCCCATCAGCAACATCTTGTCTCCCCCATGATTCGTGTTAAACATTAAGCTAGTGTTGGAAACTTTGTAAACAATGCCTTCATGTTCCGTTCATGAAGCATATGTTTTGGATGAAACTAGTGACTTCCTCTAAGTTCATGTGCAATCGATGCAAGTTGCCGCTGTGAATTTGAGAAAGTTTGTTTCGCTTCCTGTGGAATCATCCCAAGTTAGTCATGCATACGTGTGAAGTATTCTATGGTCTGGAGACTTGCAACCTTCATTCTATATGAATCCCTAGCACACTAAGCCACTGATTGATTTGTTCAAGGAGAAGAAGTTTATTCTTAAGAGCTAGACTTACGCAAGGACCTCGATATCCTCGATGATGGTTCCCCACCTGGACACGGTAGTGTTTTATTATAAGACTACTACGTGGTCATGCTTGTCTTGGTCAGCGTGTTCACAAGTTTGTAGCAGAACCAGCTCATGTTTTGGAGCTTGCTATCGTAGTTCATTTCCCGAGAATCTCGCAACGTCATGTCGTCCGTTTGTGTTGCAAATTTTCTTTTCCAGACATGCTGTCTGAAATATCCTATTACCAACCAGATCTGAATCTCAGGCAGATATGATGGTTGGAACTTTTCCAGGATCTATGATGTAGGTCCCGGCAGGGTTGTTGTTCTGGCCGACACACCTAGCCGGAAGATCTGTCATTGTAGCATCTTTGACCATCTTCCCATGAGGATTTCGTGCGACTTATTCCAGAAGTTGTTCCTTAGGGATCCTTGTGCTCTCAGTTTCTTCGATGATTCTATAACCATTGAAACGTTGGAAACACTCTCGACTGTTGAGTTTTTCCCCAGTTACCAGAATCATTCCCAGCATTTCTATTTTGTTCCCAGCTTGCACCTCGGTAATTGTTGTCCAGGATCATCTTCAAAATTGTTCCTACCATGGGTCCCATACTTTTCCGGTGATAAGCAAAAGTCATCCATTGCGTTGTCTTCAACAAGGTAGTCCACATCATCCATCCTAGTCCGGGTATGCCATTTCTTCAAGCTCTTTCAAACGATCAATTGTAGATTGCCTTAAGTTGGTATGAAGAGTTTCAATGATCTATGGATCAAAAGTAATTCTTTTTGCCACTTAAGGGAACAATCCAACGAGTCACCTTTCCCAAGGTGCCCCGTTACAGGATCATGGCAATTATTTCCTCACCACCTTGACACCATCCACCATCTTTCTAAGCGTGGAATTGTTGCCCACCAAATCGAACCCTGTCGTTTGTTCTTCCATCCCTCTCGATGTGTTTTGTGTCTCAACTCGAGATGTTTCAACATCTCATTCCGCGAGTTGATCTTGTATGGCTTGATCTTCAAGAAGATTATGCTAGTATAGTTTCTTTCTGTCGTCATCGCGTGGATGAAGATCTGAGAAGCGAGGGTGTCAAGATCAACGTATGCAACGAATCAACAAACTTATGAGGTGCAACTTGGATCGTGAAGATTGTTTTGGTCTTGTGCCCCCTCTGTCTTCTTACCTCACATCTTGAATCTCGGGACGAGATTCTTGTTTAGTGGGGGAGAGTTGTCACAGCCCTAGCTTAGCCTTTGCTTGTCCTTGCATATTCATCTTGTCATCATGTTAAATTTTCTCAGAAAGTTGAAATGGGGATGATAAACCCTAGCACCAGAATAACTCAAATAGGTTCAACCTCAAAATACTTTCAATGAACCCAAAATGCCTTTGGAAAAGTTCATCATTTTTAAATTGGTCCAGAACCTCTGCCAAAAATGGTGCACATTTTTCTAGGTCAATCTGGATTTTTGAATTAATCCATAAAGTATTTGCATTTGGGCATTTAATTACTATAAATATTTTAATTGCTCAAATAATTCTGAAAATGGTTGAGGGCTGTTGAAAAACATTTCAACAGTGTCCACAATTTATTTCAGGATTTTATAAAGTGGTCTAGTATTTTACTAAATCCAAAAAAACAAACAAAGACAGAAATAGAAAACAGAAATAAAAGGAGAGAGAGAGGTTACCTGTGGAACTTACCTGGCGCCCACAAACTGGCCCAGCCCCCGTGCTGGTCCAGCACTGTGTGGCCCAGCCCACTGGCCTCCCTCCCGTGTCGTCTTCCTCACGACAGAAGGACGTCGGGCGTGTGCCCCGTGCACGCGGCCACGCGCCCCGGCCACCTCCTGCTTGCCGCTCCCCCTCGACGCCCGGACGCCTCTGGGAGGTGCCACGCACCCCCTGGACCTCTCTCACTCTCCCCCGTGCCTTCCCCCTCCTCTGTCTCGCTCTCCTCCCCGTAGCCGAGCGCTGTCGTCGCCACCGACGCCGTTCGCCGCGGCCACAGCCACCGCCTCACCTCCCCGACGCATCCCAAAGCTCCGCCTCGACCTACTCTTCCCCCTCACCACGCCAAGCGACGTCGGGAGCCCTGCAGTGACGCCCTCGCCGTCGTCTCCTTCCTCCGGACGCCGGAGATCGGCTTCGTCGTTTCGCCCGCACCGGACCGCCCCCGAGCCCACTGACCGTCCCTGCGTGTTCTCTGTGAGCCCCCGCATCTTTTCCCCCTCCTCCCCTGCTCACGACCATGCGGCGGCCGCCATCTCCATGAGCTCCGAAGCTCGTCGCCGCCATACCTCGTTGTCGCCGTGAGTTGAGCTCAAACCGCTCGCGGCCGTGCACCTAAACGTGCTCCCTGTGCCTCCAGGAGGCCAAAGCAGCCACCAGATGGCCCCCTAGCGCCTCGTAGCCCCATGCCCGCATGCGCCCGTACTCCAGCCGCCGCCCGGCTCATCGCCGCCGCCGTTGCACGCCGCCGCAGCTGCCACCGTCCGACGCACCTCGTCGCGCCGGTCCCGTAGAACCCATCTGTGCGGCCTCTCGTCGCCAGAAACGGCCGGACCAGGACATCCGCCGTGTCCTGCTTAGCGCCCGCGGCTAATCGCAGATTAGCCGACATGGCCATCATTAGATTAGGGACTAACTAATCCTATTAGTTTAACCCCTAGACACTTACAGCCGGGACCCACCTGTTCAATTAACAAGATAACTAAATTAGTTAGATTTAATCTAATCTGATGGACCCACGGGTCAGCATTGACTTTGCTGATGTGGCGTTTGACTGGTCCCACCTGTCTGTGAGTCTTACTAGTCCTGAGTCACTGACCAGTGGGACCCGCACGTCAGGTTTGACCTGGACCGGCCCTGTTGACTGCTGACATCATAGTGACATCATGCTGACGCAGTTATTTATTTTCTGAATTTATTCTTATTCAGGAAATTTCAGAAAATAGTGCTAACTTCTAAAAATCATAGAAAATAATCTATAACTCAGAATGAAATAAATTATATATGAAAAATGATCAGAAAAATCCAATCTATCCATCTGTACTGGTTTCATGCATGTCTAAAGAAGTTAACATGCTGTTTAGTGCAAAACATGATAAAGCACTATTTAAGATCACAAATGAGTTTGAACTTTGAATCTTTGGTTCAAAATAGCTCAAACCCATCTGGTTGTAGTTGCATTAGCCCAACACCCTCATTTTACCATGTCATGATCATGCATCATATTGTGCATTGCATTGATTGTGTTTCTTTCTTTATTGCCGGTATTTGTCCCCTCTCGATAGATGTTCCTTCGACGATGTGATCGATGACACCGATGAAGAACTATACTATCTTCAAAAGTGCCAGGCAAGCAAATCCCCTTGTTCATTCCAATACAACCCCACTCTATCACTCCTGCTCTCTTTTACTGCATTAGGACAACAACGATTTAACTGTTACATGCTGCGGTAGTTGAACCCCTTTTCCTCTACATGACCTATCATTGCCACAGTAAATAGATGAAACCCACTAGCATAAGTAGGAGTTGTTTGAGCCCTGATGTTCCTACTCATTCATGCTTGTTTGTCATGCCTGCTACTGCTTAGAGTTGAGTCAGGTTTGATTCATCGGGAATGAATTGGAATGCTGAGGAACATGTCCTACTGGGTGTGAGCTAAGTGTGTGAACACGATTTGGTAAAGGTAGCGGTGAGGGGCCATGTAGGAGTACATGGTGGGTTGTCTCATTGAAACCGTCCTCAGGAACTGAGTTCTGTGTTTGTTATCCATGAACATCTACTACCACGCATTGGGCCCGAAACCAATGGACCCTCTTGACTTATTAATCGCCTTGATCTCTATCCAGGAGTTGCAACTAGTTTCTGGTGTTTGTAGGATATGTGTTGGAGGTCATGCGTAGCGCTGACCCTAGGGGTGGGCTATGATGCGGTAGATACACCGTGGCCCAGTGTACCAGACGCCCGATTGGTGTCTCGGGAACCCTGCACACATCGTTTGGGGCTGTGAGCGAAACCCCGGCCGGATCTCCTCGTGGATGGAACGCGAATAGGCGATAAACCTGGACTAGAGACTTGTGTGGTCAGTCAGGTCGTGGCCGACTCCCTCGCCAGGCTTTCGATTGAAGGTTGCCGAGATACACGACGTGTACATGGTGGTAAGTGGCGAGAGCGTGTGTGAAGAAGTACACCCCTGCAGGGTTATAAATGATCTGTTCAAATAGTCGTGTCCACGGTAAAGGACTTCTGGGTTGCCTGTACAGTTCATAGACAAGTGAAAGTGGATACTCTAAAACTCGCAAAATAAGTGTGAGTGTTATGGATGGCCTTCTCATAGGGAGACGGCAGCAGATCCATAGTGGTGTATTGATATGGTGAATATGTGGACTCGTGTGCGCCACCTCAAAAGAGTTACTTGCAGTCGTAGTTCAGGATAGCCACCGAGTCAAAGCTGGCTTGCTGCAGTCAAACTCCACCACCCCCTTTTTTTATACCGATACATACTTAGTTAGTTCTTATGTAAGTCTTGCTGGGTACATTTGTACTCATGTTTGCTTATTTTATGTTTTGCAGAGAGACTTCAGTCTCACTAGTAGTTCTGTGTGGACTTCGGCGTTTAGCTTGATACCTCAGCTACGATCTTGTGCCCTCGGCAGGATCAGGTAGATAGTCAGGCTTCTCATCCTTTTTCATATGTAGATGTCTGTACTCAGACATGTTAAGCTTCCGCATGTGTTTGACTTGTATGCTCTGAATGTTGGGTCATCAGACCCATGTTTGTAATATCTCGCTCCTCGGAGCCTAATGAATAAATACTTGAGTCGTAGAGTTATGTGGTGATGCCATGTTGTATTTACATATATCGAGCATATTGTGTGTATGGTTGAAATGCTTAGTATGTGTGGGATCCGACAACCTAGTTGTTTATCCTTGGTAGCCTCTCTTATGAGGAAATGTAGTCTTGTGCTTCCATGAGCCATAGTAGTCCGCTACAGCCTGGCTCACCGGAGTCTTGCTAGCCCAGCACTATTGCTCCGGAACACTTGACTGGCCGACATGTGATTCACTTTGTTCCTGTGTCTGTCCCTTCTGGGAAATGTCACGCGGTGACATCCGGAGTCCTGCCTAGCCTGCTATAGCCCGGTTTACTGGAGTCGTGTGAGCCCAGTGCTATAGCCCGGATTCGCACGCTGCTGACCGACATGCTCGATGTTGATTCATGTATGCCTGTCCCCGTAAGTTAGTGTCAATTTGGGTTCACGACTAGTCATGTCGGCTCGGGTTCTCTATCATATGAATGCTAGCGACACTATCTTATACGTGAGCCAAAAGGCGTAAACGGTCCCGGATCATGGTAAGGCGACACCCGTGGGAATACCGTGCGTGAGGCCGCAAAGTGATATGAGGTGTTACCGGCTAGATCGACGTCACTTGGAATCGGGGTCCTGACACGAATGGAGTGGAGGGGGACAGGGGGGCACTACTAGGAAAAAGCCTAGCAGCAGCGCAGGTTTTAGGCCTATGAGCAGCGCGGGCACCCGCGCTACGAATAAGGCGCCACAGCTAATAATTAATAGTAGCGCGGGTAAACACACGCTACTACTAATATTTTAGTAGTAGCGCGGGTGGGTGGGTGCAAACCCACGCTACTAGTAATGAAATAGTAGTAGCACGGCATGTTTTTCCCCACGCTACTACTAAAAAGTTAGTAGTAGCCCGGTTTCAAACCCACGCTACTACTAACGAAGTAGTAGGCGTTTGGGTTTTCCCACGCTACTACTAACTAATTAGGAATTAAAAAAATAAAAGCCACCAATTCCATTCTATGCATACAATTCCAACAACTAAAACAAACACATATTTGCAATAAACCAACATCATTACACATCATTACTAATCCAAGATTTATAATAAACCAGCGGCATTAGAGCACATACTGTAAGAGCATACAGAATTGTCATGGTTTTCTGGCCTTCAATTAAAACACCTACACTTCTTGCCAAGTCACTTACTCTCAGCTAGTGCAAACACAGTTACAAGCAAACCAAAATGCATAAGAACACCAAACAGTGGCATCTCTCCAAATGATCCGCCCCCTTTGCATCCTTGCAAGCATCTTCACGATAAGCAAATCCATAGGAAAAAGTCAACTTAGCATGTGCTCCCTCTATCAACTCTCCAGAGTAGATTTTATCCATTGCCCTGGCCATGTTCAAGAAACATTAAATTAAGAATATTTCTACTCTAAATACAGGAGGCATCAGGACAGAAAACAAAAGATGAGCAATATCATATGAGCAGAATAAAAAGGAGTTTGGACCATAGCATGGTTAACAATAAAATATAGTGCTCTAACAAAAGCAAGAGTGCAACACGTTGCCATGTTCCCTTTCAAATATCAACACACTAAAAAAGGCAATAAACATAAACATATAATTTTGGACTACAGCAAAAATCAGTTAAATGGTTCAGAAAAATATAGGGAGATGTCATATGCAGTAAGTGGACGAAGCACATATCTAGAGACATTTTTTGAATTAACTGGTAGAATAAAAATCAGGTGCATTGGCACAGCATCATAGGACTAATCGATGGCTTGAGGGTCAAAATAGCCAAGATATTTATGAGCAAGCCAGAAAGTGGCATGTCCAAATTAACAACTGGACAAAGAATGCATTTAGGTCTGTTCTAAATTGAGTTTGAAGCTAGTCTTCTAGCATATAACAACTTGTCACTGAAGAAGATAATGCAAAAGCATAGTAAGATTAAAAGATAGCTGGCATGGAGTTGGCCATTCACATTCAAGTAACCAGTTCCATCGTGATACAGCAGAGGTCCTTCCCCATTCTAGTCCCTCTTAATTCTCTCGGTCAAGGTGCAAGATTTTTCACTGACAAAAAGAGCATAAGATAGAGAAGCCAATCTAGTCATCTCCATGGTCAAATTTTGTGCTGCAGAGATAGTTTACAAGTCCATCAAATGCAGCAAAGGACAACGATAGAGCAATATGAAATCAAACATTGATCACATGGTTGATAGACCGAACCATCCATAACAAAAAGAAGCACTTGGAGTGTAATACACAGTCCATTTGTGCAAAGTTGCCCAAGGGTGAAGAAATGCTTACTGGACAGAGCTTATATTTCAGTTACAAAGAAACCCTATGAGACAGGCATTGTAAGTACACGTATATTTCAGTTACAAAAAGATATTCAGTTAAAAAGTGACAAATAACTTAATGAAACTCAAACTTTATATTTCAGTTACAAAAAATATTTCAGCTTAGGAATGTAGTGTATAAATCAGACTAGATAGATGACACTACTGAAGCTTACAAGCAAATACATGGGGCATACAAAGATGAAGAACATGCAGTCCTTCAAGTAAATATGAAGACACAATGAATGATTTACTTGTTATTCTATTTGACCCCAGTATTTGTCATGGATAGAAAATACATATGTGTATTCGGCAAAATCTGCAGCTATGAATTATCGTTGCGATCAAAAAGACATTGTAGGCCTATCTTGGTTGTAAATTACGGATGACCCCGTGGCCGCGCTCCACGGCATCTGCGTCGCGCCCACCCCGGCGGCGGCGCTCTCCTTCTTCCGCGCCCTCCCCTCGCCGGCCCCGCTCCCGCTGCCGTCGTCACCGCCCGGGCTTTGCCCGGCGTGACCTTTGGCAGCAGCGGGAGGGAGCGGACGAGGGCACGGTCGCCCCCCGTGTGGCCTAGGGGTGATTGCAACTATCCTAAGCCTATTGCCTGTACACGTAAAACTAGTACTACTAAAGGAAACTAACTAACTAGCACTCACGTATAGACTCCACTATTAATACATCTGGATGTAGATTAGACTAAGGAAAGATTATTTCCAACAGGAGATACATGTACAAAAGAAAGAGGTTCAGTTTTCACCTATGTAAGTTGGTGGACACCTTCGGGCAGATGTGAGAAAACTCGGTGCAGCTTCAATCAAGGATACAAAATTAATTTGTCAAGGGGAAATCTTGGTGCAGCATCAATCAAGGATACAACAGAAATTTGTCAAGGGGAAATCTTGGTGCAGCAGCACGACAAAAACTGAACTTGAGTACAGTAAACCTGGTTGCCTAATCACATATTAGATAGACTGAACTTATTCTTTGCACAAGTGAGAAATCGGAAACCCTTCTTGTACTTGTGCCACTGCTACTAGTACAACTTGAGCACTAACAACAATTGAGCAAGAATATAGTGCAAGACAAAACGAATACATCCATCTATCGAGTTGAATGACAAAATTGCAACCTATCAAATGTACAGAGAAGAAAGGGGTTCAGTTTTCAGAGTGGGGAGCAGAGAAGATTGACCTTGACAAGCAGATGAGCGGGAAGACGAGCTCCATGTCATCTTCTCGTGGCCGAGCATAGACGCAGTGGCCTTCCTCGACCTTCGTTCGTCAAGGGTCCATGGCATGGAGGTGTGTTGGATCTAGGACTTGGTTGATCTCCCTCTTCTCGGCACATCTACAAGAGAAGACCCCACCAGAGATTAGACACGGGGAGGGAGAGAGATAGGAAGAGGAAGGAAGATGGGTTGAACTCGCCGGACTGAGAGGCGCCGCCGCGCCCGAAACCCTAGCCGCGGGGGAGGGCTGCTAGTGGGCACGAGCGTCGAATCCAGTCGAAGGGGAGGACGTAGCGGAGGGAGGCAAGCTTGGGAGCGTGTCCGGCGGTGCCAGGAGTTGCCGGAGCGGGCCGAGGTGGCCGGCGTATGTGGCTGTGGCGGCGAGGAGTCGTGGCGGAGATAGGGGGCTCGCGCGAGAGAGAGATTGGGGATTTTTTCTGAGCGGTGATAGAGGGATGGGTGCGCTTAGTTGTAGCGCATGCGGGTGAGCGGTGCTACTACTAGTTGAGGTTCATCCGGTGGGAGGTAGTGGTGGGGTGGGAGTGTGGACCGGGGTGGACACGCTTAGTAGTAGCGTGGGGGTCTTACCTGCGCTACTACTACTTACTTAGTTGTAGTGCTGGTTTTATACCCCTCGCTATTACTATGACTTATGTCGGGGGCATTGTTGGAGACCATTTAGTAGCAGCGCGGGTTTATACCCCTCGCTACTACTATCAACTTAGTAGTAGCGCGGTTTTTATATCCCTCGCTACTACTAATTAGCAGTAGCGCCCATTTTTAAACCGCGCTACTGATAAACTTCTGTGTATAAGGTTTTTCCTAGTAGTGGGGAGGGGGGTTTGGGGAATATTATTGGTAGTTGGCTAAAGGGCGGTTGAATCGGATTTGGGGGGAATTTTTGTGTGTGGGGGGGGGGGAGGATTTTCGCGCGGTGGGTGGGGGGAGTTTAGCGCGTGGTCGGTTTCTTCGAGTGCAGTCCCACGTGTCAATGAAGAGGCAAGCCGAAGCGCGTTCCGTTTGCGTGAGCCGTGTGCAGGACTGGACGTGTGTGGGGTGCAATGCGACCGCGACAGGAGTGCTGTGAGTGTACCGCCTTTTTTCCTTCTAAACTAGGTGCTTCGCCCCCTAAAATTTTTTTTTTTGCTTCGCGCGATCCATCGATACTACTACTAGTAATCCGGTAATCCCGACTAAAACGGCGCGGCCGGGTCTTTTCCCGCGCGATATGCTGGGAGGTTGGCTTAGTTGGTTTTTTTAGGACAAGTAATGCTACACCTACGTAATCCCAGTTACGTAATTAACGTCATGTTAAACGTGTGAGCTGTTGATTGTAGATTGGGGGGAGGGAGGGGCCCACCACCATGAAAATCAGGGGAGGAGAGAGAGAGGCAATTTACGTTAACCCTTCCGCAGGTTCCCGTAGATGTAGAAAGATGTGAAATGTGTGAATGTGTAGTGGACGTACTATTGGAGTGCCTAAGATAATTGGTGTATGTATAGACCCTTTGTGTTTATTTTACTTCACATGTTAGATTTGTCTCAGTTTAATAAAAAGCAGAGTTGGTGATGATGGTGTGCCTGTCATTCTGCAATATAGGCCGTCCGATCTATATCTAACGGATAGGAAGGAAACTATGACAATTTACCCACACTCCTCTCCACATTTGCAGATAAGGGTTTCCCTCGTTCATCCTTTTCTCCCACAAGATCTTGATCTTCCGTGCAACGCACGGGCATCTTGCTAGTACTCCTACAATATGTATATTATTTTGAAAGTTCATATACACCGGCCGAGATTAATGCAAACACGGCAAATTTTCATTACATTTCGAACTTTTATAGGGCAGAAAAATAAAAGAAAACCGGCCCTAAACCTATTCTACGCGCAGCGACCGACGTCCTTCATCTGCGATCTCTATGTACGGGGGCGGGGTTCAAGACCCGTGAAGTGAAGGTGCGATCTCCGGCGAGGAAGAGTTGAACACGGGATACGGACCGGCCAGTTGGCACACCATGCCCTGCCGCCTCCCATGCCCTACTCATCCTCGAAGGAGTCCCCGACCTCGGCGGTGCCGGACGTTGGACGGCGGCAAGTAGGACGCGCGGCTGACGGTGCTCCCGTCGTCGGCCGCCAGCGTGGTCATCACTTGTGCGGTCGCATCCGCGCCCGGCTACGCCGCTATTGCGTTGCGAGAGGCGACTTGAGCGAGGGCGGCGACCTCGAGCTTCATCCCCAAAGACAAGCTCTCCCGCAGAGCGTTCGCACTTGCGGTCATGGCGGATGTGGTGCCAGGTAGGAGGACGATGCGCTATGGTGTGGAGGTTAGCTGGGCGTTGTCGCTTTAAGTAGCGCATTCCGGTGAGGCCAAGCGTTCGGGTGCGTCATTAAGTCGCCGGAGTTGGTTCCTCGGGCACCGAGCCTCTTAACGATAACATACGAACGGACGGCATGAATGCGGGTAGCTGGCGCCGGCTGGGAACGCACCGCGCGACGACGCGAGGGATGAGGGTTTTGGTGTGCCAGGGTAGTCAGCTGCGGTCGTGGCAACATTGGAGATGCCCTTTGCTCACATGCGATCCCCGCATGTCATTGAAAAAGCAAGATGACCCGGGATGGTCTCAAGTCCAGAGGATGTAGTTGGCCGTGCTACACCACTCCGCGAACGCGTCGCGACGCCCCGTGCATCCTCGACGAGCCGGGTGTTGGGGT
Organism: Aegilops umbellulata; assembly: GCA_032464435.1. Classification (NCBI taxonomy): domain Eukaryota; kingdom Viridiplantae; phylum Streptophyta; class Magnoliopsida; order Poales; family Poaceae; genus Aegilops; species Aegilops umbellulata. The sequence goes on from CP136058.1 coordinate 187,559,480, forward strand.
CCGTTTGGATTGTGGCCAAAGTGCACCTTACCAGAATTTTGGTCATGACCCAAAGATTGGTCTTTGTTTGGATGGTTGCCATTTTTGGCATGCCAATGAACTCTAGCCAACTCTAGTTCATTTTTCTTGCCAATGTCAGGCCAAATCATGGGCAACCAATACCTCAACCAAAATTTTGGTCATGACCCAAAGATTGGTCTTTGTTTGGATGGTTGCCATTTCTTTGGCATGCCAATGAACTCTAGCCAACTCTAGTTAATTTTTCTTGCCAATGTCAGCCAAATCATGGGCAACCAATACCTCAACCAAAATTTTGGCTACCCAATGCTTTGATGGGGCAACCTTGGGCACAAACCAAACATACCGTTGGTCGTGCCACATCACTAACGCCACCCTCGGCACACTGAAACCGACCGCGTCTAGCGACGATATGAGCGTGCCGCTCACCGCGGTCGCCGTGTCCAGAGGCAGTGCTGGAGCTGCGCCCCGTTGTTGGCCCCAACGACCCACATGAATGGTTGTCGGTGGCGAGGAGGTCGTGGGCCAGCTCCTCCATTGGACTAGTCTATGCTACATCGTCCCGACGGGTGTGCCCCACATGTCGGTTACCCTGTTTTCCCGGCCATATTCGAGCATCAGTGTTCCGCGTTGCGCATTAGGCCTTTCACTATGTAGGCCAAGCGAGACAACTTATTGTTTATTTGAGCCGTTCAAGTATAATCATGTGGCGTTTGCTTATTTCTCATTCCTCTCCAACCCTCTTCTCCATCGATCATGTCGCCCTCCAGTCGAGTCCATCCTCCCGCATGCCTCATTTGAACATTCCGCCTAGTATCATTCGCATGTACCCACCCTAGTCCTCTTTCAATAGATCTCCGGACCACGAGATGAAATCGAGAGGGAACGAGTGGTGGCACGTGATACCTAAGGCAGATTCAAAATTTTGAACCGGTGATCATAGCATCCGCAAATCATATATAAAGGGTATTCAATGTTCGTTTCGTTTTTGAACATACAATATACTCCCTCCTATCATTTCTAGTTTACATATAAGTTTTATGTGTAGTCAAAGTATCTCTACTTTGATCAAAAAGGTATCAACATTCAACAACGCCCAATCAATATTGTTAAATTCATGCGTACTCCTAGATTTGTACTCGAGATGGTTTCCAATTTGAATATTGACAAGATTAATAGTACATGAGATGTATAATGTGAAAATTATATCATTGGAAACTCCTTTCACATACGAATTTGACCGTATGCTTTGTGTAAGTTGCATGTCATATATTATTACTCTAACATTTGGTCAAAGTTAGCCTCGAAAAACGCATTAGACCCTGTATGCTTTGTGTAAGTTGCATGTCATATATTATTACTCTAACATTTGGTTAAAGTAGTATAGTGGAAGTGGATCCTCTAACGTAGGTATCCCTGCCTTACCCTCCCTTTCGGTCACTTACTGGTGGACCACATGCTTGCTAAGCCCCGCATGTTAGTTACTCAATGGGTTCGGCCACGTCAGGGGATCCTCATCTGTAGTATACTCCCTCTGTTTTTATTTACTCCGCATAAAATGGAGGGAGTGGTGGTATAATAAATGACGCAGGCGGGGGAGGGGGAGGGACGTTGGTTTGCTCTCAACTGTGGTCCCACAAGTGAGCGAAAACGCAAGACGAAGCGTGTTCCATTCGGTGAGCGACGTGTAGGGTCCAGCGCGCCAGGCTGCAACGCGAATGCGACAAGAGTGATGTACAGTCAAAACCGATTGACCGGTCGTCACCGGAACCACTATTCACACCAGAACCTTCACTGCTCGGCCTACGCCAGCCACTGCCCTAGAACCACACCAAATCTCCAGCCCATTCCCCCATTCGATCCCCTAGCCCGCATCAAGCGTCCCCTAGTTCGCCGGAAAGCCATGGTGCGCCGCAAGATCACTTACTACAAGATGCTGATGCCGGAGCGCCGCACAGAAATCACGGCGGCGGTCGGCGCCACGGACCTCCGTTCCCAAGCTCGCTTTGCGGAGGGCCAATCCCCGAGTTCTCTGGAGCCAAGCTACGAGGAGGAGGAAGCCAATCCAATGTTCATGGTGGAGGTCGCGGCGCAGAAGGCCCCCGATGGGTATGAGACGATGGACGTCGACTTCGTGCCGGCGTCCGAGTCCCCCATGGTGCAGGCGGACCAGCGGTTCAACATGGCGATACTGAAGGAGGACCGAGAGGCAGAGGCTCAACTCGACGCGGAGCGCGCGCATGCCGCTGCCATCGAGGCTCTCCTGCAGGCGGAACCAGATGTCGTCGATGTGAACCGGGCGGCCGAGGCTCAACTTGAGGTGGAGCGCACGGATGTTGCTGCCATCGAGGCCCTCCTGCAGGCGGAACCGGACATCCTGGACTTGAACCGGGTGGCAGAGGCTCGACTCGACGCATAGCGCGCAGATGCCGCTCTCATCGACGACCTCCTGTAGGCGGAACCGGACGTCCTCGACTTGAACCGGGCGGCGGAGGTTCGACTCGACGCGGAGCGCGCGGATGCCACTACCATCGAGGCCCTCCTGCAGGCGGAACCGGACGTCCTCGACTTGAACCGGGCTGTGCTCTCGTCCGTGCAGAGCGCCCGCACGCTCCGCTTGAACGATTAGATGGAGGCCGAGGACAACCATGGTACGGAGACACACGTCGGCAGCGACGGCTGGTTCGCGCCGGCAGCCAAAGACGACGATGCCGTCCCTTTCCGCGACCAGTGATAGTTTTTCTTTATGTTGTTGTTTAAAAACGTATATTTGTTATGAAAGTCGCCTAACTTGGGTCAGTCTACCATTTCAGGCGGTTGGATGAATATCTTACGTCTCCTAACCCTTCTTTCCTTCTTCCTCACCTCTTCTTCTTCCCCAACAAACCACCGCATGGGCCGTACGGATACTCCCCAACATGCGGTTGGATAAACATACTCTATGAACGAAAATTATGTGTTAGCGATAGGATGGCTGAGTTTGGTTTGTTCACATGCGACAACACGTGTCAGTGAGGGTGCGTTCCCTTGGTTGGGTTTGCGGCGTGCACGAGCGACTGTGTGAGGGTGCGGTGCGACCGCAGCGTACATGAGCGACCGTGTGAGGGTGCGGTGCGACCGCGACAGCCGTGCACAAGTGTACCTCCTTCTCATTTTGAAAACTTTAGGCAAGCTTGGCAAAGTTTGGCAATCCAAGGCCTAGACCCAAACAGGATAAGTACGTACGTACTAGGAGTACTAGTGTTAAAAAAGAAAGGCGGGGTTTTCCTTCGCGGGATTTAATCGATACAAATCCTCGTTTCACGTGCCAATTAATGCGTATTTTTTTCTCCAAAGACCAAAGAGCTAACCATCTCACTCCTCATCGCTTGATTAATGCAGCGCCATGCAAACCAATCTTCTCACTTCCGCATGCATGCAGGGGACATTAATGTCCTTGGTTGCTAACCCCATCAATTTTGCCTCGATTAGTGTTAGTGGCCCTTTGCAAATTTTAATTTTGATATACTGGCCTTGTGTACAAAAAAATGGAGGTAGTAACTATATTTGACTTCCTTCCCCATTGCGGTGACGTCGACGATATCTTTTTTCTTTGGTGGTTTGGCGAAGTGCGTTCGACAAAGAACACCATTGAGGGAGACCACGGTAAGTCGTTCGCAAGTGCCGCCTGCAAGCCAAGACAACCGCCTTATTTGCGTGCAGGAAGTCCTTTACTAGTACTACTAGGAGTACTAGTGCGGTGAGATGGTTTCTTGAAGAAGACGATGCAGAAGCAGAGTTGGCGAAGAGTGAAATGGTGGTTGCTTCGTCCATGCTTTTGTGATTTGACGCCTCATTGATTTGTGATTTGTGATAGAAGGGACAGGGGAGTAGACTTTGTGCTCTATACTGTACTACATGCATCCAAGCATGGGAGAAAGAGGAGAGACGTTGCATTTTTCTATTCCTTCAATCAATCAATCAGGGAGCTTCGGTTCCATCTTTTTGGCTTTGGCAACACCGTCCACAACGGTTCCCGCGATGCCAAAAGCGATTTTCACATTTGGCTACACATTGTGGATGCCCATAACCGTACCACTTGGTTTTGCTCCTGTGTGCTATATATATACAAATCTCAATTATATTGATCTAAAAAATTATAGAATCAAGATTAGTAAAAAGGAGGTGATTTTTCCGCGCGGATGGCGGGGGAGGTTTCTTATTTGAGCAATGCTACATCCACGTAATGGTTTACGTAAAGTTATGAACTGATGTGATGGGGGACTATTTGATTGGATTAAAGGAGAGGATTAGGCCCACCCCACCTGAAAATCAGGGGGTATATATAGATTAGATGGAAAGTATACGTAGCAGCTACGTAGCCCTTTGTAAGTCTAGGATTAGGCTTCTTATTTTCAGAGGACGTTGTCCTGGCGGTTTGATAACATGCGGTCCCACGTGTCAGTGCTTTACCAAGCCGATCCGCGTCCCACATGAGGCAGAACAACGGTAGAAGCAACATGTGGTTAAGTTGAAGAAGATGAGGGAGAAGCGGATTCAGCAACGAGTAAAATGATGGTTGCTTCGTCCCTCCAACTTAACTGCGGGAAAGGTGCAGCTTTTTGATTTGACACCTCATTGCTCATTACTACGCCGACGCCATGACTGGGGTGCTTCACCCCGGCTGCTCTGCACTATATTCCGATATGGCACGTGGACCCCGTAGCTTGATGTCCCACATGTCGGCGAAAGGGACTAGAAGATTTATGAAAGCGAGCGCTCCACTCTTACGACGGAGGAGTAGACGACACGATGGCCCAGTGAACTGTCACTTGTACTCTATAGTACTATAGTTTTGCTGTTTCGCACGATCCATCGATACAAACCCGATTAAACAGGAAAGGGCGGGATTTTTCCCGCGCGGTAGATGATACTGGCCATACATTTCAAAGGCAATTTTAATGTATGCAAACTGAATAATTATAAGTAACAATATGATATGTAGTAAAACTAAAAACACATATGATTTATTGTGTTAGAGTATAGTAGTAGTGTTGTATTGCATAGTTGTTAGATGTAACATGCGAGAACGTGTACATATGTAGTTTTGGAGGGCCTACTGAGAGAAAAGTGTAATACGGTCACCAAACTTCAGAATAAGCTGATTACGGTCACTATATACGTGTTGCGGTGATTATATGGTCACTTGCTCACAGTTCAGCATCGGATTGCACTCTGTTGACCGGCCAAATAGTCTGCGTGGCGCCATGTTGACTAGTTAAATTGACCATGTTCCTTGTGGGTCCCACCTGTCAGTTCGCATAGGCAAAAGGTCAGATAAACACAAATTTACGCAGGCGCGACAAGGCTCCAACCCGTGCGCGGGAATCACCTGGTTGTGTATGTGTTTGTCAAGGTCTGATGTGTGCGCATGCACGTGTAGGTTGAGCACTTGAGCGTGAGAGTGTGTGTTGGTCGTGTGGTGTACTGGTGTGTGCATGCATGCGTGCATGTGTGCGTGTGAGTGTTGCTTGCGTGCGTGTGAGTGTTGCGTGCGTGCGTGGCTGCGTGTGTGCGTGTGAGTGTTGCGTGCGTGCGTGGGTGCATGTGTTTGTGTGAGTGTTGCGTGGATGCAGTTCGTGTGCATGCGTGCGTGTGTGTATAATCACCACACCAGCTCCTGTGTGTTAAAACAGACGGCTCAGCATACCAATACAAGGCCACCTTGTCCGTTGTGCCCACGGTCATGACTTCGAACCATCGTCCAAATATTTTTTTGTCGTTTGTTTTCATTCTTACTAGCAAGATGCCCATGCGTTGCACGTAACATCAAGATGCATTTGTATGACTTGTTGATATTGTGAGAGAAAAGGATGAACGAGGGAAGGCCTTATTTGCAAATGTGGAGAGGTGTGTGGGTACCTTTTTGCAAAATTGCCATAGTTTCTTTCCTATCTGTCAGATATAAATCGGACGGCCAATATTGCAGGATGGCAGGCACACCATCATCACCAACTCTGTTTTTTGTAACAGGGTATTTTATGTATTTTATAAGAGTGTAGATGTAGAGTAGATACAAGTTGACAGGTGGGCACGATGGTAGTGAGATAATGTGATGCAACACTAGAGGTGCCACGTGGAGCGTTTAACTGGTCAACTAGTCATGTCATGAGCAAATACAGAGTTGTACGGTGAGCCCGTGACTGCATAATAACCACTAAACGTAAATGGTGACCGTAATGAGTGGATTCTGATGTCCAATGTACGTATCGTGCTTTCGCTTCAAATACAAGGATCGTCATTACATATCTCGCGAGAGAAAGATGAAACATGCGTGAATTTTATGGGGGCTTACTTTTAGAGGACCTGGAGATAGTTTTGTGTGCATACGTGAAAGGGGCGTATAGTGGGGTATGCGATGGAGAGAGAGATACTCTTCGTTTCTCTTTATTATGACTAACTTTGTATATAGTATAAAAATATACAAATTCAGAATGCCGAATAAATATAATTGTGGGCACCATGCAATGGAAATTAGCATTTGTACTCCTCCATATAACTTTGTAATGTTGTATATATGTAGAAACTCTAAAATAATTTTTTGGCCACACTTTATTCAAAAGGAATGTTGTATGCGAAATAAACGTGAAGAGAGGGCTTTTTAGATCAATGGGGTACGTGATGTAACATGTGTGAATGTGTAGTTGATGCATTTGGCGGGGCCTAGAGAGGTATCTCTATGTATTACATATTCGAGAGAGGCATGGATAGAGGGGCCGACGGGGGGGGGGGGGGGGCGTGGGAGAGATAGCACGAGAAATGAGAGTGGTCTAGAGAGAGAGACGAATATGACGTCACGACAAGAGATTCCGTTCCCTTGAGTGTGTATATGCAAGGGGGGAGGGAATAGAGGCACAAGGAGAAATATTCTGTTTGTGTGGTGTTTGTGTTGGTATGTGTGGGTGTGAGAAGATAATGAGACGTGGGGGCAGAGGGTGTGTCACGGCGTGAGGTCCGGTGGGTCGAGGTGAGGCCCTTTTTTTGGTTCCGTCCTGCGCCACATTGGTCGGCCCGTGACGCATTTAGGAAGACCCATGGATGACTATGTCACGCCCAAGATGCGACCCTATCCTAAATGAACTCGAAGGTCCCACCAAGGATAGAAGCGCATCTTGAAGACGCTTTTGCAAGGTGGATATCATTACATCAACATTACATAATAGGGGGGATACATCCAAGACATACAATGTCACATGATACAACAATACATTAACATACAAGATCAACATCCGACTACGGATGAAACATAAACAGCAACTCAAACAATATCCACCCTGCTAGACCAGGCTGCCGACCTGGAACCTATCCCCTGATCAAAGAAGCAGAAGAACTCCAACACAAGTAAACACCGCTCTCTGCCGATCAGAAAACCTGTACCTACAACTATTGGTGTAGTAATCTGTGAGCCATGTGGACTCAGCAATCCCATTACCATGGGTATTAAGACTAGCAAAGCTTATGGGTAAGGAAGGGGGTAAAGTGGTGAGGTTGCAGCAGTGACTAAGCATGTATGGTGGCTAACTTACGCAAATAAGAGCGAGAAGAGAAGCAAAGCAAGCGGTCGTCAACTAGTAATGATCAAGAAGTGATCCTGAACTCCTACTTACGTCAAACATAACCCAAGAACCGTGTTCTCCTCTCGAACAACCCCAAAAAGAGACACTCACGGTTACGCACACGGTTGGTGTATTTTAGAAGAGTTTACTTTAAGTTTACTACAACCGGACAATAACAAATTCCCATCTGCCACATAACCGCGGGCACGTCTTTCGAAAGTTCAAACCCTGCGGGGGTGTCCCAACTTAGCCCATTATAAGCTCTCGCGATCAACGAAGGATATTCCTTCTCTCGGGAAGACCCGATCAGTCTCGGAATCCCGATTACAAGACATTTTGACAATGGTAAAACAAGTCCAGCAAGAGCTCCCGGCGTGCCGACACCCTGATAGTAGGCGCGCGTATCTCGTCTCAGGCCACGACCGGATAAGCTAAGCATACAGGTACTAACATAACCCAAGTTGCCAAGGGACGGTCCCGCACGATGCTCTAGTTTGGACCAACACTAAGACAAGCATTGGCCCGGGGGGGTAAATAAAGATGACCCTCGGGATGCGTGACTCCCAAGGGAAAAAGGTAATAGGCTGAGGCAAATGGTTAAACCAATGTTGGGCCTTGTTGGAAGAGCTTTATTCAAAGAGAACTGTCAAGGGGGTCCCATAAATCACCCAACCGCGTTAGGGACGCAAAATCCGAGAACATAGTACCGACATGACGGAAACTAGGGAGGCAAGAGTGGAACAAAACACCAGGCATAAGGCCGAGCCTTCCACCCTTTACCAAGTATATAGATGCATTAATTAAATAAGAGATATTGTGATATCCCAACATAAACATAATCCAACATGGAGCAATCTTCATCTTCACCTGCAACTAGCAACGCTATAAGAGGGGCTGAGCAAAAGCGGTAACATAGCCAAACAATGGTTTGCTAGGAAGGGTGACAAAGGTTAGAGGTTCATGGCAATTTGGGAGGCTTGATAAGCAAGTAGTAGGTAACGCAGCATAGCGATAGAACGAAGCAAGTAGCATAGCAATGATAGTAATGAGAACCAAGGTGACGGTCATCTTTCCTGAAATGCCGCTAGGAAGAAGAACGAGTCCATGAAGAAGATGAAGCCACAAAGACGAACCAAGCGTAGACGGACGAATCCTCACGATCGCAACGAAACGAGAATTATCGAGAAGAAGCACACAACAAGGTAAACACACCACACATGAAAAAGGCATGATGCTCAACCAAGTATGATGCATGACAAGTCTACATAAAGCTACTCATGGCAAGATATGATGCATACAAGAACAACACATCAAAGAAAGTTTAAATGAGGCCGGAAGCAACATAGAACAATTCCGTTAAGTCCCCATATGAAAATTTCAAAATTGGTCCAGATCTGAATAAACCTTATGTTCAAGTTGCTAAACCGCAAGTTAAGATGCACCACGATGATCTACATGAAATTCTAGTCAAGTTACATATAAAGTTCATTAGATTCGGAGATACGACCTAGAAAATATGAGCAAAACAAGATGACCATGGCATTGATGCAAAATGCATTCAAACATCAAGCAAACCCACTCAAAACATGGATGCAACAAGGTAACATGAAACTACATGCAAAACTAAGCAAGTTTCATATAGATCACACTCAAAACGGAGCAACGGTGCAACACATACACCCTATACCAGTTTAAAGGGCATGCTGTCCAAAACAACAACTAGGCATATAGCAAGCATCAGAACAACATGCTACAAGACAACAACTAGAAAAAAAAGGAATGGACATGATTTACAGGTAAAGCATTACAAAACATGAACACTGAGCTATCTCGAGAAACTAATAGAACATGATTAAAAGGACATGGCAAGATTGCAAATAATAACAGGTTCACAGACTTAGCAGAAATCACAGGACATGGCAGAAATAACATCAGGTTGCAATGTTTAGAGCTATCAGACAACATGCTACAAGAATATATCATAGAAACCAAAGGAAAGGCATGAATCTACTAATAGCATAGAACAAAAGTCCCTTACTGACCATAAGCCAAAAAGGATTAGAAGATATGATGGCACCCATGTAAAAATAGCAAGTTTCGTTACACATTCAGACTTAGTGAAAATAACAGTGCATGGTAGGAACAACGATAAGTAGGCATATTGGTGAGCTTGAATCACTCACCACAAGGCATTGCATGACAAAACAAGCAGACCTACAGCAAGATAACATGTTCATGAAGCTAATAATGGCAAGGACAAATACATAGCATGCTTGGATCACTAGCACCAACCTTGGCAAAATTGAATAACATGTAAACAATCTGCCAGGAACATTTTATAGCAAAAGTAGAGCAAGATTAAGACATAATAGGGGACTCCATAAATGCAAACAGAGGCATGGATGGATAGCGCATAACCATATGCCCAAAACATCCTTACTGAACATACTCAAAAGAGGCATGGATCTCATTGTAGCAACATGAATACATGGCATGAAAATAACAGCAGGGAAAGACTTGGTGAAAATCTAAGTCACTGAAATCAGCAACATCACGGAGGCTACTTTGCAAGCTTGAAACAATCAATACATGGCATGTCATGAAGATTGGGTTGCACCAAGCTTTAAACAATCAATACATGGCATGTCATGAAGATTGGGTTGCACCACAGCAAAGATGGCATGTTGTAGCTCATAACACATGTAGACTTCATGCTCAAAAGAAAATCACACAAAAAGATACATAAATGACAAATGAGCAAGTTCTCTTAAGTTACAGCAGACAACATTATATGGCACTCCTGCAACGAGGATTAGGACATCAAGATGAACTCAAACAAACATGGAGCAATGGAACAAAATGTAGAGCACAACCAGATCATTTCAATATATTATATGCATGAAACGGAGCTATATGCGAGGAGATATGGCATGATGAAGCAGGGATGAAAATATCAGGATTCAGGGACTTAGACGAAAATCACCTCCGCAAAAGTCAACGCGGGATGAAGTGGTACCGGGACAGAGGGATCCGGGGCGCGGTTTGGATCGGGCGTCGAAGCGGATCTGGGACGGGGCTATCCCGACGCGGGGTGGAGGAGGCCATGGCCGGAGCTGCACGCCGGCGAGCTCGGCGAGGCGCTGGGGATGGCGGAAATGGGCTCCGGCTGCTTAGGATCGATAGATCCGGGTAGGGACTGGCCAGATCTGGCGCGAGGGAGGACGGGGCCGACGACGAGGCAACGACGGCGACCAAGGGTGGTGCAGGCCTGCTCCAGCGAGGTCGCCGGAGGTGTGGTGGCGCGTGGGACGGCGGCACGGCAGAGGTGCGGCTGCGACGGAGGTCGGGGCAGAGGGGCTCGGTGCGGAGGCGGCTTCTCCTGCGCGGCGCGGCGGCGAGCGACGAGGCAGCGGGCGGAGGCCCTGGCGGCGGTGGGGCGCGGGCGAACGGGCGGCGCAGCGCGGGGGCGCTCTGGCCCTGCGGCGGCAGGGATCCAGCCCCGGGCGGGCCACGCGCGGGCCTGGCGGGCCGACGCGGTGGGGAGCGCTGGGGGGCAAGGAGAGGCCACGTGGTCGCCTGCGAGTGGCCACGGGCGGCTGCGGGCGGTGGTTGCGCCAATCTGGGCGCGCCAAGTGGCGGGTGTGAGGTGGAGGGCGTCGGAAAACGAGGGGGAGGTGGTTGGATCTGGCTGGCGGCGCGGGCTTAGAGGTTGATGCGGCGGCTGGTGGTTAGAGGAGGGTTAGGGGCTAGGTTTAGGCCAAAAATGGAGAGAGGGGGTGTATATATAGGGAAGGTTAGGGTTTGAGGGGGGCTTAGGAGGGGTTTTCGGACCCTTGGATCGCGATCGTGCGGCTCCGGATAGAGCGGGGACTAGGTGGGCTGTGAGGAGAGGCCTCGGGCTGAGAGGAGAGAAGAGAAGTGAGGCCCGACGACTGTTCTGGATACCGAAACGCCCGGCAAGAATACCGGCAACGACGCCGCTATATGTTCACCGGTTGGGCTATCAAACGAGCTCCGAATGCGACGAAACTTGACAGGCGCTCTGTCTACACTATAATAAGACCACATGCCAAGTCTCAACCCATTCCGAGAATATTTTTCGGCCACTCACGAAACGAGGTAAAAGGGGGCGTTGGAGGACATAGGAGTGTCGGATTGCAAAACGGACAACGGGGAAAATGCTCAGATGCATGATACGAACACGTATGCAAAATGAGATGCACATGATGACATGGCAACGACGGCGAATAACTGGCGGACACCTGGCGCATCAGATCTGGGGCGTTACAACTCTCCTCTACTAACAAGAGATCTCGTCCCGAGATCTTAGGACCGAGATGGGGGGGAAAGAGGATGAGGTGAAATAAGAATGCAAGAGGGAAAAGGAACAAAGTCAAGAACACTCGAGTCGTAAAGAGGAATGTTGAATAAGACAAGAAGCAAAAGCTCAAGGAATAAGACTGAATATGCAACCACTCCGGTTAGAATAAGATAGAAAAGGAATAAGAACGGAAGAATTAGGCAGCACTCTGACTGAACAAGGAAAGAATAGAACATGAACTTGAGAAGATGGAATGATACTTAACTTGAGGAACAACACAAAACCTCCGGAAGACTTGAAATAGTGGAATGACAAGAACGGAGAAGAAAAAGACAATTTCTACCATGAATGAAATAGAAGGCATCCTTAGAAGAAAGGATTGAACGGAGTTGTTGGGAAAATCACCAACGAAAATAATAAGCTGATGTGGTCTTATAGATAACATCTCAAAATTATGAGGTGATCTCCGACCACAAGCGGAAAAGATTAAATAGCTGAGAAGAACGAAGAAATGCAAAACTCCATTTCAAAAGAATACGGAGAATAAATTACACTTCGAGAAGCAAGAAGAAGAAGATATTTGAGCTCTTACAAGAATCTTGATGAACACTTGAAGAATGAATTAAATCATGACGAACCACCGTGAAGATCTCCGGTAACAAAAGGATGACGAGATAAAATTGAAGGATGAAAAGGGATAAGATTAGAGCCTTGCGATGATTTAGATGGAGCCTCGCGACGAGACAAGCGAGAAGGCTTGGAGCTCCATAAAAGAAAAAGATGAAAGCACTTTGAACCGAGAATGTTATAAGATGAACAACTCCGAAAAGAAGAAATTAATCCACATGAAGAAATAAGAATAAGAATTATGTTGTGCTTATGCTCCATCAATTATATTGATGAGAGTAATGGATCGCATAACAATTATCCGCGTTTAAAAAGGATTAAGGGGATATATGTCGCAATACTTGGGGAAATCTTCATGAACCACCGGTATGACTGGGAATAACGAATTACTTGATATGATAAGAACGGAAAAGGAATCTTCAACGGACCACCGTAAGAATTCAAACTTGACTGACGAAAAGGAATGAATCACCGGGAAGAATTAGAGCAAGCACGAAGATATTTGAGAGAATTTGGAGAAAAGAGAAAGAGAACGTAGAGATCGTGAACTGGTTGAAGAATACTTGAACGAAGCACCGGTACAACTATGGAACGAACGAAGCTGAAAACTTGGAACAAAGAAATATTCCAAAAAGATGACCTACGGACGATTGAGAGGGAAATCAACTCTTGAAATACTCCGGATGGATGAAAAGAATTTGCATGACTGGAAACAATTTGATAGGATAATATCGAGCTAGCACCGCGAATCTCCGGGGAAATTGACAAGATACAGGGAAAACTCTACTTCGGTCTTCAAAAGATGGGAATGACGACGAGAAACAACACCAAAATTGTTGAGATACTTCGGGAGAATGAAAAGAGGAAAGGTTAGAGAATTTGGGAGCTATCTTGGAGAAGGCATCTGACTGATGAAATACATATTTACGTCAAACTTCCAAATAACTTGAGAATACCTCTGGGAAAACCAGAAGAGTCAGGTAAGATCCTAGGAAAAGACCTGTGGGTTAGGGCCCACTGAAAAGAAACACCGTTGGAAAGGATTGTTGACGAGAGGGATGATGCACCGGAACGATTGAAATATTTGAATGAGGTGACAACCTCGAATTAATTGAATGCAAACACGAATCTTCTGAGATGTCTTCAGCACTCCGGAAGGATTAAATGGCGAGAGGCGAACGATCAGAGGGAAATATTTGAGCTGAGGGAAAGAATACAATCGACAACGAAAAACTTGAATTGGATCCACCGGAAAAAATATGCGACTAACAATGATGAACTAGACGAGACTTCATCGGTTGAGACAACTGAGGAAAGACTGAAGATACTCCACACGAATGAAATTGATTGTTTGAATAGAAGCTCAGACTCCGGAATAAAAGGGGTGGGAGGGAGGGAAAAACAAAGGCACCATGGAACGGGAAGCCGACGAATAACTAGAAGAGAAAGCACTGGTTGAAATAATTGAGGAGAAAATGCAAAGGCTTTACACGGGTAGGATGGATACTCGATTATGGACTCCGGTTCCAAAAAGAAGAAGGGTGGGCGGTCGGGAAAAACAAGGACAACTTCGGAAAGGGAAACAACATCGTGGAGGAAGAACTAAGGATTGATCTCCCAAAAGACAAAGTGGGTCGAGTCAACTTGACGAGAAATGCGCTGGGCAAAAGAGGATGGACAACGAACGAAAACTAACCACGTGATCCTAAAGAAAAAATTTGAACGGGAAGAGGAGTAGTTCAAAACACCTACGTCAAGATTTCTCACCAGAGCAACGAAGGGGCAGAGGAGTAAAAAGAAATCCTACTCTCCGATATAACTAGACTCCGAAAAAGTTTTCTTCTAGACTCGACATCGGCCAAACTACACGATCAAACAAGGGGGGCTCCTAAGGTCGGTCGAGGCTCTGATACCAACTTGTCACGCCCAAGATGCGACCCTATCCTAAAGGAACTCGAAGGTCCCACCAAGGATAGAAGCGCATCTTGAAGACGCTTTTGCAAGGTGGATATCATTACATCAACATTACATAATAGGGGGGATACATCCAAGACATACAATGTCACATGAATACAACAATACATCAACATACAAGATCAACATCTGACTACGGATGAAACATAAACAGCAACTCAAACAATATCCACCCTGCTAGCCCAGGCTGCCAACCTAGAACCTATCCCCTGATCGACGAAGCAGAAGAAGAACTCCAACACAAGTAAACACCGCTCTCGCGTCATGATCATCGCAAAACCTGTACCTGCAACTGTTGGTGTAGTAATCTGTGAGCCACGAGGACTCAGCAATCCCATTACCATGGGTATTAAGACTAGCAAAGCTTATGGGTAAGGAAGGGGGTAAAGTGGTGAGGTTGCAGCAGCGACTAAGCATGTATGGTGGCTAACTTACGCAAATAAGAGCGAGAAGAGAAGCAAAGCAAGCGGTCGTCAACTAGTAATGATCAAGAAGTGATCCTGAACTCCTACTTACGTCAAACATAACCCAAGAACCGTGTTCTCCTCTCGAACAACCCTAAAAAGAGACACTCACGGTTACGCACACGGTTGGTGTATTTTAGAAGAGTTTACTTTAAGTTCACTACAACCAGACATTCACAAATTCCCATCTGCCACATAACCGCGGGCACGTCTTTCGAAAGTTCAAACCCTGCAGGGGTGTCCCAACTTAGCCCATTATAAGCTCTCGCCATCAACGAAGGATATTCCTTCTCCCGGGAAGACCCGATCAGTCTCGGAATCCCGATTACAAGACATTTCGACAATGGTAAAACAAGTCCAGCAAGACTTCCCGGTGTGCCGACACCCTGATAGTAGCTGCGCGTATCTCGTCTCAGGCCACGACCAGATAAGCTAAGCGTACAGGTACCAACATAACCCAAGTTGCCAAGGGACGGTCCCGCACGGTGATCTAGTTTGGACCAACACTTAGACAAGCATTGGACCGGGGGGGGGGGTAAATAAAGATGACCCTCGGGATGCGCGACTCCCAAGGGAAAAATGTAATAGGCTATGGTAAAACCAATGTTGGGCCTTGCTGGAAGAGCTTTATTCAAAGCGAACTGTCAAGGGGGTCCCATAAATCACCCAACCGCATTAGGGACGCAAAATCCGGGAACATAATACCGATATGACGGAAACTAGGGAGGCAAGAGTGGAACAAAACACCAGGCATAAGGCCGAGCCTTCCACCCTTTACCAAGTATATAGATGCATTAATTAAATAAGAGATATTGTGATATCCCAACATAAACATAATCCAACATGGATCAATCTTCATCTTCACCTGCAACTAGCAACGCTATAAGAGGGGCTGAGCAAAAGCGGTAACATAGCCAAACAACGGTTTGCTAGGAAGGGTGACAAAGGTTAGAGGTTCATGGCAATTTGGGAGGCTTGATAAGCAAGTGGTAGGTAACGCAGCATAGCGATAGAACGAAGCAAGTAGCATAGCAATGATAGTAATGAGATCCAAGGTGACGGTCATCTTGCCTGAAATGCTGCTAGGAAGAAGAGCGAGTCCGTGAAGAAGATGAAGCCACGAAGACGAACCAAGCGTAGATGAACGAATCCTCACGATCACAACGAAAGTATGAACCAAGTATGATGCTCAACCAAGTATGATGCATGACAAGGCTACATGAAGCTACTCATGGCAAGATATGATGCATAAAAGAACAACACATCAAAGCAAGTTTAAATGAGGCCGGAAGCAACATAGAACAATTCCGGTAAGTCCCCATATGCAAATTTCGAAATTGGTCCAGATATGAATAAACCTTATGTTTAAGTTGTTAAACCTCAAGTTAAGATACACCACGATGATCTACACGAAATTCTAGTCAAGTTACATATAAAGTTCATTATATTCGGAGATACGACCTAGAAAATATGAGCAAAACAAGATGAGCATGGCATTGATGCAAAATGCATTCAAACATCAAGCAAACCCACTCAAAACATGGATGCAACAAGTTAGCATGAAACTACATGCAAAACTAAGCAAGTTTCATATAGATCACACTCAAAACGGAGCAACGGTGCAACACATACACCCTATACAAGTTTAAAGGGCATGTTGTCCAAAACAGCAACTAGGCATATAGCAAGCATCAAAACAAGATGCTACAGGACATCAACTAGAAATAAAAAGGCATGGACATGATTTACAGGTAAAGAATTACAAAACATGAACACTGAGCTATCTCCAGAAACTATTAGAACATGCTTAAAAGGACATGGCAAGATTGCAAATTATAACATGGCAGAAATAACATCAGATTGCAATGTTTAGAGCTATCAAACAACATGCTATAGGAACAGATCATAGAAAACAAAGGCATGGCATGAATCTACTAATAGCGTAGAACAAAAGTCCCTTACTGACCATAAGCCAAAAAGGACCAGAAGATATTATGGCACCCATGTAAACATAGCAAGTTTCGTTACAGATTCAGACTTTGTGAAAATAACAGTGCATGGCAGGAACAACGATAAGTAGGCATATTGGTGAGCTTGAATCACTCACCACAAGGCATTGCATGACAAAACAAGCATACCTACAGCAAGATAACATGTTCATGAAGCTAAGAATGGCAAAGACAAATACATAGCATGCTTGGATCACTAGAACCAGCCTTGGCAAAATTGAATAACATGTAAACAATCTGCCAGGAACATTTTATAGCAAAAGTAGAGCAAGATTAAGACATGATAGAAGACTCCATAAATGCAAACAGAGGCATGGATGGATAGCGCATAACCATATGCCCAAAACATCCTTACTGAACATACTCGAAAGAGGCATGCATCTCACTGTAGCAACATGAATACATGGCATGAAAATAACAGCAGGGAAAGACTTGGTGAAAATCTAAGTCACTGAAATCAGCAACATCACGGAGGCTACTTTGCAAGCTTGAAACAATCAATACATGGCATTGTCATGAAGATTGGGTTGCACCAAGCTTTAAACAATCAATACATGGCATGTCATGAAGATTGGGTTGCACCACAGCAAAGATGGCATGTTGTAGCTCATAACACATGTAGACTTCATGCTCAAAAGAAAATCACACAAAAAGATGCATAAATGACAAATGAGCAAATTCTCTTAAGTTACAGCAAACAACATTATATAGCACTCTTGCAACGAGGATTAGGACATCAGGATGAACTCAAACAAACATGGAGCAATGGAACAAAATGTAGATCACAACCAGATGAACATTTCAATATATTATATGCATGAAATGGAGCTATATGCGAGGAGATATGTCATGATGAAGCAGGCATGAAAATATCAGGATTCAGGGACTTAGATGAAAATCACGTCCGCGAAAGTCAACGCGGGATGAAGTGGTACCGGGACGGAGGGATCCGTGCCGCGGTTTGGATCGGGCGTCGAAGCGGATCTGGGACGAGGCTATCCCGGCGCGGGGTGGAGGAGGCCATGGCCGGAGCTGCACGCCGGCGAGCTCGGCGAGGCACTGGGGACGGCGGAAACGGGCTCCGGCGGCTTGGGATCGACAGATCCGGGTAGGGACCGGCCAGATCCGGCGCGAGGGAGGACGGGGCCGGCGACGAGGCAACAACGACGACCAAGGGCGGTGCAGGCCTGCTCCAGCGTGGTCGCCGGAGGTGTGGTGGCGCGCGGGACGGCGGCACGACGGAGGCGCGGCTGCGACGGAGGTCGGGGCAGAGGGGTCGGTGCGGAGGCGGCGTCTCCTACGCGGCGCGGCGGCGAGTGACGAGGCAGCGGGCGGAGGCCCTGGCGGCGGTGGGGCGCGGGCGAACGGGCGGCGCAGTGCCGGGGCGCTCGGGCCCAGCGGCGGCGGGGATCCGGGCCCGGGCGGGACACGCGCGGGCCTGGCGGGCCGACGCGGTGGGGAGCGCTGGGGGGCGAGGAGAGGCCACGTGGTCGCCTGCGAGTGGCCACGGGCGGCTGCGGGCGGTGGCTGCGCCAATCTGGGCGCGCCAAGTGGCGGGTGTGAGGTGGAGGGCGCCGGAAAACGAGGGGGAGGTGGTTGGATCTGGCTGGCGGCGCGGGCTTCCAGGTTGATGCGGCGGCTGGAGGTTAGGGGAGGGTTAGGGGCTAGGTTTAGGCCAAAAATGGAGAGAGGGGGTGTATATATAGGGAAGGTTAGGGTTTGAGGGGGGCTTAGGAGGGGTTTTCGGACCCTCGGATCACGATCGTGCGGCTCCGGACAGAGGGGGGACTAGGTGGGCTGTGAAGAGAGGCCTCGGGCTGAGAGGAGAGGAGAGAAGTGAGGCCCGGCGACTGTTCCGGATACCGAAACATCCGACAAGAATACCGGCAACGGTGCCGCTATATGTTTACCGGTTGGGCTATCAAACGAGCTCCAAATGCGACGAAACTTGACAGGAGCTCTGTCTACACTATAATAAGACCACATGCCAAGTTTCAACCCATTCCGAGAACATTTTTTGGCCACTCACGAAACGAGGTAAAAGGTGGCGCCGAAGGACATAGGAGTGTCGGATTGCAAAACGGACAACGGGGAAAATGCTCGGATGCATGATACGAACACGTATGCAAAATGAGATGCACATGATGACATGGCAACGACGGCGAATAACTGGCGGACACCTGGCGCATCAGATCTGGGGCGTTACAGACTAGTCGTACAAGACAAAGATAGCAGAATTGTGAAGGACTCTGTGTCCACTGACAAAGCCAGCTAGGATTTGTAACCCTAGGTTCTCGGACTAAGGTAACCCCTTTATCTCTAATATTACTATTCATCCAAGCTAACTTTAAGGGGCATCCTACAGAATGCTCTGCTATAATCATACTCGTCGATTAGGAAGAGAGGTCTGAGACAATGCGTGAGAGACAGGCATAAAGATAATGTGCGTACATGAGATACGTAGGCAGGTCCATGTATATAGAAAGGGTCGATGAGGATTGTGCGTGTGCATGTTTGCGAGAGGAAGAGTGCTTGTGATCAAGGTTAGTGAAAAAAGTTGTAAATGGTTACGAGAGGGAGGGAGGGTTATATCTAGAGCATGTGTGCGAGAAAGACACCTCGGGAGAGAGTGTGTGAGAATGTGTGAGAGACCACCGATGGAGAGTGAAACTACACGTAAAAGACTGCTCTACACATTGATTAAAGATATAAATTGTATCCAAATATTAGGATGGGATCATGATATTTGCAATTCGCGTAAGGAGCGGTCATTGATCCATCAGACATCTATATTCTATCGAATTTGAGCATGTCTATGTTATTATTCGACACAATTGATCCACATAGTTAGTATTTTGAACTCCAGACAATGCATCGCTTTAGCAATCAAATATAAACGTGAGTATAGTTCATGTTGTGTGTGTAAAGCACATTATACATACGAAATTACACAATGGACATTATAAATAGCTACCTATGAACTAGCATACATTTGAATTCAACTTAAGGTGGTTTAAAAAAGCGAATTCAACATGAAGTCCATTCAATTATTTGAATTTGATATCATGGCATTTGTAAACCATACCTAAATTATGGGGGCACCAATCTTTGCTCTGATTTTGTACATAATAGCATATGTATTCGTGTACAAAATAGATTCAAATTTAGCTCCTCCATTCCAAAATAATCGTAGTTATAGGATTTTCAAGTGTCAAAATTTCAAAAAGAAGCGGATAATTTAATGAGGTTTTGAAACATACAAGGTCAAATATAACGTTGTCCATTTAGGTCAATCCTCGTTGTTCAAGAGTACTCTAAACGTGAATGCTTGTGTTTCAAAATTTTGAACGAAGCGCCAAAAGAGCCTCTACTCGCCCGAAACCGCGTGAGGCCAATGTTTAGTACAAGGAAATTACTTTTCTAAAAACTCTGACCAGTGAAACCTACCGGCCCGACGTCCAAAGGTCTAAACCGGGGTAAGTTTGTAGCTTCATCTAGACGCCACGCAACCGCATCCGAAAAATATTCATACACAATGGCCGCATAAGCACACATGCGCGCGGCCGAAATCGCTCCCGCCCACTATTTGGGACACCTGGGATTACCATCCTACCCCCAATTGCGAAGTAGGTCCGAAATTTAAGAGGGGGGCAAAGTTTGTACTTTCCCCAAATTTCAAACAAGCGCGTCCCATCTTCTGTTCAAAAAAGGCAAAAATAAGCGCGTCCCAAACCGAAACATGGTTCCCCCCACCCATCCGATTCCCCATTCGTACTCCGTGGGCGCCAAAACTACCTCTCCACCAGCCGCGAAACCCCGGCGTCCTCCGTCCGCCACCCCATCCCACCCTTCAACTGCCGCCCTCCTCCATCACACCGGAGCCGATACCCCGATGTCGTCGTCCACCACAACCTCAACTGCAACGCCCTCCACGACTAGTAGTTGAAGCCGAGGCCGAGCCATCCGTACCCGAGCCAGTTCAACCACGCCGTCCTGCGCCTCACCGCTGCCACTCCAACTTCGCCACCCTCCACCGCACCGGAGCTGTTCCTGCTACGCCGTCCTTGGCCGCCTCGGATCTGCTTCCCCTCCGCGGACATACGGCCATGGCAACACAGTCAACAATTTGGCCATGGGTTCGTCCAAGCCTGCACCCTCCAGAACATCGGTTTCCCCGGTAAAAAGAAGAAGATCGGCGCGACATGTGGAGGTGACCACACCGGCAACCGAAAAGGGTACTCCTCTTCCCTTATTCGTGCAAATCTTACGTCTCTGCTTGCACGGTATTCATCCCACAGAAGACACTAGTTGACCGCTTCTTCTTGGTACTAGATGTTCCTAGTAACTCGTGATGCACAAGGTTTCTCCTCATATACTATTTCACCTTAGCTAGAGGTCCGTCGCCCCCCTGAATTTCAATTTCTGGCTAGTTGATTCCCAATTAACGAAAGCATTCCCCGGCTTAACAGGCGCTAGTACGCCTATTACGCCGGGGAAGCAGCGCCTTGGTGTTTATCTTAGGGGCGTGTGTGGCCTAGAGCTACTGGCGCCCGATCTGGAGGTCGGCCGGGATTAAAGGGATGGCCGGGTGGCGCTGCCAAGCACGGCGGTGGTGTGAGGTTGATGGGAGGGTGGGGCGGTGGAGGCAGGGGTCTGGGCCGGTGGTCGCTGGCGGTTCGAGAAAGATCGTCAACAGTGACTGGCGGGAGGTAGACGAAGGCCATCTGCCCGTTCCGTATAGATCGGATGGTTCATTAAAAAAATCGACTGACCTATTTATTTTCAGTCGACTGTTATCTTAGATATGACCACATGTGGTGGTGTGCTGGAGGAGTACCTGCATTTCATGTGCTCATATATTACAAAATCATATGGAGTAGAATCTAATTTTGTTTGCCATGCAATGTTGTAGAGCTATCATATGTCTCTTGTCATTTATTTTTCAGCCACCTGCTATCTGCTACTTTTATAGTGCACTAGTTCTGCACACACTTCACCCTTACTCTCACTATTGTGTTTTTATGCAAGGGTATTTCAGACTCTGCTGCTATGAGAGAAGCCAAAAAGAAAAGAGAGAAGTCGCTCCAGCTTCGTATGCGGGTAGGCAAGACACGTTATAGCGCTATAAAGGGTGAAGTGTCAGCAGATGGAGACGGTAATCGTAGCTCTGGAGTTGATGACCTCACTCGCAATGACCCACCATCTAAGGTGCTTGCTTTAACTTCGCAGTGTCATATGTGGTTGCATTTTCCATATGGTGTCTAGCTTGTATTCGAAAGGCCGAAGTCGGTAAGATAAGGAAATATATATTTTTTACATGAACCACCATCCCGTGAGCACCAGAAGACAAATAGCTAGTCAGGGCACTGGCCGAGCCAGTGACAAGCCCAGCAAAGATAGGCATCACCTGGAAGCCAACTAAAAAGTTGCGATGGTGGCGAAGCAGCCCGCCTCCCACCAGGCTCTCACGTACTAGATGATCATGCTCACCACTCCAGCTGGATGTCTAGCTTGTATTGCTTCCAATTTGGTTAAATTGCATCTCCTTAGCTTACACATTATACCTTTGAATATGACATGCCTTTTTGTTTTTGGTACATACTACTACATCTGTGTATTAACCATGTTCTTACATCAAACTAATGTTCTTGTGTATCCCTCATCAATCACTTATGATGAGGGAGGCAGGCAAGGGGACTACTCCTCATTTAAAGAATGAAGCGTCAGCCTCCCGACATGATTCTCAAGAAACAGAAATGCTAGATGAAGATAGTGAACATAGCTCTGTAGTTGATTACAACATTTCCCCTACACTAGCATCGCAAGTGCTTGCTCTAACTTGGCAGCATGATATGTGGTTGCATGTTGCATACTCTGTTGGAAAAGGTAGTGCCTAGGAGGCGCTTAGGCACGCCTAGGCGCTAGGCGATGGCCAAACGCCTCGCCTAGGGCATAAATGGAAGTCTAGGCAGATGAAAGATGCAACTGGTGTCTAGATTGTAATTCTTCCAATCTGGTTAAACTGCATGTGCTAGTCTGCTTAGCTTATACATTATACCTGTTAATGTGACATGCCTTCCTGTATTTAGTACATAGTACATCTGTCTATTAAAGCGTGTCCTTACATAAAACAATTGTTTTTTTGTATCCCGCATCAATCAACATGACGAGACACCTTTAGTATATGTAGTGCGATATTAGTTGCATCTTTCATATGATTTATAGCATGCGCTGCTTCTAATTTGTTGAGATTCAATTTATGATGGGACGCTTTTAACTTGGCAGAGTCATATTGGTTGCATCTCTCATGTGGTGTCTAGCTTGCATTGCTTCTTATTTGCTGGAATGGTTTCTTCTTAGTTTACACAAACAGTTGTGAACATGCCATGTCGTCCTGTTTTTCGTACATATTCCATCCTGGTATCATGTGTTTGCCTTACATAAAAGTAGTGATTGTCAGTTTCATGCATGAATGAGTTCTGAAGAGAGAATTTTATTGCTTTTTCTTGTCGGTTTTACTTGACAATTCAAAATCAATAAAGTGGAAGGAAGTTAGCAAGGTAGCGGATAAAGGTGCTCGTTCCGAACGGAGGGCCTCTACAGTTTCTACTCCTCCACATCCCCAAGATGATTTCCAAGACAATACATGCATAGACACTCAACAAACCTGTGTTTATGATGAGCACGTCTCCCCTAGTGCAGCATCACCGGTGCTCCCTCTAACTTGGCACTGTTATATGTGGTTGCATGTTATGTGTGATGTCTAGCTTGTATTGCTTCTAATTTTGTTGAATTCCATCTGCTTACTTAACACATTATACTTGAATAAGACACGTGTTCCTGTTTCTAGAACATACAATATCTGTCTATCACACCATGTTCTTACATCAAATTACTACAGTTGTGTAACCTGCAACAATCACTTATCATAAGACACGTTTGACTTCAGAGTGTGATATAGGTTACATATCACATTCTTTTCTAGCTTGTACTACTAATTTGTTGAAATGGCACTTATGACGAGACAGTTTTAACTTGGTAGAGTGATATTCGTTGCATCTTTCATATGGTCTCTAGATTTCATTGCTTCTAATTTGTTGAAATGCCTTCTCCTTAGTTTACACATCATAAGCTGTGAATATGCAATGCTGTGAATATGCAATGGCACTAATGACGAGAGACCTCTAACATGGTAGTGTGATGTTATTCGCATCTTGCATATGATTTATTTCTTGTACTACTTCACATTTGTTTAAATGCCATTTATGATGAGACACTGTTAACTTGGCAGAGCGATATTTGTAGCATCTTTCATATGGTTTCTTCCTTCCATTGCATTGCTTCTAATTTGGTGAAATGTCTTCTTCTTAGTTTACACATCATAGTTCTGGTTATCTCTTTCGTCCTGTTTTTCATACATATTACATCCTCCTATCATGTGGTTGTTTAACATCAAAGTTCAGTTCATCTGCATCACGCATCAATTTGTTCTGAAGAACTAAGTTGTTATTCATTTTTCTTGTCGGCTTGACTTAACATGGCACAGAGAAAGAGGAAGAAACGCATAATGGCAGGGAATGAGAAGCGGATGAATCCTGCAGATTCTGCTGGTACCGATGGTGCAATAGAAGGTCAAAGTCCAGCGGAAATTCTACAAACACGACATCCCATGCTACACGAGTTGCAAAAAAAAGCCAAACAGAAACAAATAGCTGCCACCAAACAAGCAGAGACAGTCCTAGTTCTTGCAACACCTACCATAGTACTACCAGCTGCACGACTTACTCGTGCGTCAATTGAGCTAGCAGCATGTTCCCAAGCTCCCTTGCCACCTGACACTACTTCCCAAGCACTCTTGACATAAGATGAGTTGGTAATATCAGATGAACCTTGTGTGCTTCAACAGCAAGAAGTTAGTTGCTGGAGTCAAGTTACAGTTGCATGCTTCTTTATATGTAGTCTCACAGTTTGATGTACACTAACACTTCCTATGTTCGTTGTTGGACTAGAACCTAGGCGCAAGAGGAAACAAACATCAGGGATAATGCTTGATAGGTTAACTAAATCTAGAGGAGGAAGAATGGAGATCCGTTTTGAGGCAGGTTTAAAAAGGCCACGTGATGCTACAGAGTTAGCCAAGTTAGTATCAGAGGCAGCGGTTGCCGTTAGGTGTCATGTACGTATCCTCCCAACATGGATTCAGTACAGGAATGACAAAGAGGAAACCCAGTTCAACACCTTCCTCGACCATTTATCTGTAAGTATGGTTATGTATGGAAACTAGTAATATCGTCTTGCTCTGTCCCATACTTTCTAGGTTGCTGATAATGAGACTCCCATAATTTTCAATAGATGAGGTTCAAGTTGGATAGCCAAGATGATGCAACCAGACAAGCTTGCACCCATGTTTTCAAGTCTACTCTGCGACAGTATCGGTATAACTTGAGGAAAACTCACTTTGAAGGCAAGGCTAACAGTGAACTTTCCCAAACATCTCCAGTGGAAAATATATCGGATGAAGACTGGAGGGGCCTTGTTAAACACTGGTCTGATCCGAAGTATCAGGTACATTATATATATGTGATCCGATCACATGTTGAAGTCCTATTTACGCATGTGCCACACAAATCTATCTTCTTGTAGGTGAACTGTTCAAAGAACAAGGCCAACCGTACAAAAGTGAAATTCCAACAGACGACAGGATCTCATAGCTATATTGCACACTGCGAGGGTCTTGTAATTAGCTGCTGTTTCACTCTTTTCGCTGTACCATATTATCAGATCTATATTGACTTGTTCGAAATGCAGAGGAAAGCCCGCAAGGACCAAAAAGTACCTGAACCAAATGTTGTGGAAATCTTCAAGGACTGTCACACCAGCAAGAAGAAGGGCATGACTACACCAGTCAAAGCCGCTGTTGTAAGTCCTTATCCTCATGCCTTTTAACTACTACCTACTCTAACTTTTGCCTTGAACTGCATGGTTTGCAGCGAATGTCTAGTACTCTTTTCAATTTTATACACAATTGGCTTAGCATATCATTGCACCTTACAAGGTTTCAAAGAGAGGAGTGATCTTCCTTTGATCTTGACCCGTAATCTAGTTCCGTGCTGGACTTGCCCACACAACGTTACAATTGCCTATTTGTCTGTTCTCAGTTGTTTTGTGATATGAATGATGTCATACTATGCTTACCGTATTATAAACTTTGTCTCTTTATCCTTAGCCCTCAATACAATGTGAAGAAATAGACAATACATTAGCGGTGGTACATGGTCATATTTTGGAGTCTGGTTTTATAATGTACTTTGCAATAAAATATAACTAATATTTTACATGGGTTCACCAGAATAAGTTTTGTATATAGACCAAAGCTATTTTGTTTGGTTTTTCTGCCTCCTTAATATCTTCTGTTCTGGTACTATTAATGTAAAACCTCAACTTTTCAGTGAGCTGTGGAAAAATGGTGGAACCGGCACCTTCTGAAGGTGGCGAGGCAACTATAATCGCAATGTCAGCTCTTGCTGCAATGGGTCAGTATCTATCCACTAACATTGCCAAAAGCACGTTCCTGCATAATACTGGGTTGGTTATTAAGGCAATATCGTCCAAACTGCCTCATGATCAAGATATGCAAGCTCAAAGCAATGTTGTATCTGCGCTCTAGACACAAATCCATTCCCTAACAGAGACCCTTTGTGAAACAAGGAGAAACATTGCTCAATGTCGTCAAGATATGCATGGTTTTGAAACCAGACTATCAGACATTTGCTATGTTGTTCAGGAGCCTAGGGGAAATGAAGGCGAGGGTTATGGTGCTCCATCGGACAATACAACATGAAAACGTAAAAGTCAGGTCAAATGAACTGAGCTTCTGAACTTCTGGTGGTGCATTTATCTGCTAGACTGCTAAGTTTTATGCCAACCTTCCTTTTGTTATATAGTTGTAATTTGTTTTGGTGCGATACAAAATTTATTCTTAACGTGCAGCCACCGGCTGAAGAAAACAGCAAGCCATTTTTGTATAGTGTAGGGTGTTCCCTATATTTGCACTGGTGGCGATCTTTGATGCCGAGTGGATGTAATCTGTGCAATCGCCTTAATAGCCTAGTGTTAGTTTTGGCCTTATTTATTTCCTAGTCTTCTTTTTCCCTAGTTTGCTAGTGGCCGCAACTACCATGGGCCATATACGGGCCGTAGGATCCATGGGTCTCCTACGGGCCGTCGATAAATGGGCCTATAATCGGTGGGCCTCGGGCCGTCGGATAAATGGGTCTACATGGGCCGTAATCGGGCATAATTGGTATCGGCCCAGCACGGTAACAGGCCGTTAACAGGCCGTAGGACAGCAAAGGCTTAATTCTGTCACAAGCATAACGGGTCATTAATGGGCCAGAATATAGGACGGGCTGGAAACGGCGCAACGGGTTAACAGGCCAGAAACGGGCCGACTCTTGCCATGGGCCGAATTTGGCCCATTAGGGTAACAGGCCAGTAACGGGCCAACTCTTTCCATGGGCCGAATTTGGACCATTAGGGGAACAGGCCAGTAACGGGCCGACTCTTGCCATGGGCCGAATTTGGCCCATTAGGGGAACAGGCCAGTAACGGGCCGGAAGTAATCGAGGGCCGAAAAGGAGCCCAAGAACGTATGGGCCGTCAATAGGCCGAAAGCTAACACGGGCTGGAAACGGCCCATGTAAATCATTGGTCGTTAACGGGTATAAACAAAATTTCTGTTCATTATGGGCTAGAGTCACCGTGGGCATGTAAAGGGCCGAAAGATACGAAGGCCTCATATGGGCCGAAAGACATCGTCGGCCATACATGGGCCGAAAGTGAAATGGGCTGATGTTATATTCGATGGCCCACATGACGTTGTTGGGCCGATTTCCTTTAGGGCCTAACGGGCTGTAAAATAGGCTATTTGCAAAGAGACTGTTAACAGGCTTTTTATGGGCCAGCCCGTTAACTTTTGACCAAGTCAAACGGGCCGGCTTTGTAAGCTAAATGGGCCAGTGGTGGGCTGTGGCACATGTCGACATATCATAGGCACCTATCTGACCCACTGACGAGCTGACACGTGTTTCGTCCGGCCAATAAGAATTTTACACGTGGAAATTTCCCATTGGTCGGGGCTGTTAACGGGTTATTGGATCCAAAACCCAACCCGATAGCTTAACGGCGTCCCGTTACGGTGGATGCCACGTGTCGGTCACCCTTGACGAAAGCACTTCTGTGACGCGCGATTTATCATCATGGAAGTGGACACTTCCGTGATGATAATTTTGGTAATGTCATGGAACACTTCTACGACAGCACAGGTATGACTATGTTGATTCTGTCATAAAATCGTCATGGATGTACATGCATGACAAAAATGCGACCTACTATGACAAACACGTATCATCACGGAAGTGTATTTTTTTGTAGTGAAGGTTTAGCTATTTACTGTGACAATGACCGGTCATGCAGATGAATGGGATTCAACTACCACAACAAGTAATAGTTGAATCGTTGTTGTCCTAATGCAATAAAAGAGTGGAGGAACGAAAGGGTGGGTTGTATAGGAATGACCAAGGGGGTTTGCTTGACTGGAAAATCAACCGTAGATCACTACTCCTCGGATAGGTAGTCGATGCAACTCGCAGAGGCAGAACCTATCCAGAGGGACAATGCCAAAAATAATCAATACACAACATATGTAGCAATATTATGCATGATCATGACATGGAAAAATGAATGTTGGTGGGACTAATGCAACAATCAACCAGTTAGATGAAGTTGGTTTGAACCCTAGGTTCAAAATCATCATCCATATATGGTATTCCATATACCATTTTATTGATTTGATGTAATCATCAGGCATAAGTTGTTTAAACGTGCATAAAAATGGTATAGATGGATACATTCAATTTTTATGATAACTTTTCATATACAAATTATTTCAATCTGAGATACGGTTGAATTTCTATGAGTTTTTGAAGTTTAGCTAATTTTTTGGAATTTCCAAATTATTTCTAAAATAGAAATAATCCATAAATGGTTTATTGCGTCAACACTACATCATGCTTGCGTCAGCAAGTCAACAGTGCTGACCAGGGTTAAACCTGACGTGTGGGGTCCACACGTCAATGATAAAGTGGTTAATTAGTCTTAATCTAGCCCTAACTAAATACTGTCAGCAGGCTGGGCCCACATGTCATGGACACAAGCGCATCATTAGCTAGGGTTTTGGCCCAGTTTGACAGGCGGTTATCCGCCGATGAGGCCGACCACGGCGGAGGCGCGTGGGGATCGGCCACAGCCGACCATTTGTGAGGCGGAGAGGCTCTACGCATAGCGGGGGTTCGCACGCCTCGAATGTGCAAGTGGCGCAAGCTGGGGTGGCCGGTATCAATATCGGCATCGAGCTTTGTAGTGGCCATGGTACGGGTGTGCTCGGGTTCGAGACTACGGTGCACAGGAGGACACGCAGGTGGAGGCGTTGGCTTGCTAGGGAGCTCCTGAGCACGGTTCTGCAGTCGGATGCGAGCTTCTGTGGCTAGAACGACGGTTGTGACATGGCCTTGCATCGGCGAGCTTCGAGCATGGTGGCGCTAGAACGACTACTACACAGGAACGAGCACAGAGAAAGAGGGGAAAGAAGCAGGAGCTCATGTCGAGGTCGCAGAGCAGTTCAGCGGCTCGGGGGAGGCTTCTAATGCAGCAAATCAATGGAGGTAGCCGCCAGTGTCGAAGCTCCAAGATGATGGCGATGACGATGTTCTAGGGCCTCCTGCTATGCTTGGCTCGGCGGGGAGGCGTGATGTCGCTTTAAGCAACGTCGATATTTCCCCAAAGATAAAGGGATGATGCATCACAGTTGCGGTAGGTATTTCCCTCAGATATGAAACCAAGGTTATCAAACCAGTAGGAGAACCAGGCAACACAACGTAAACAGGCCCTGCACACAAATAACAACACCTCACAACCCGACATGTTAAAGGGGTTGTCAATCCCTTTTGGGGTACGGCGCCAGAAATTGCGTGATGACGGGAGAAAATTGTAATAGATTAAATAAATTGATCACAAATAAAATAAAGTGCAGCAAAGTATTTTTGGATTTTTGGTTTAATAGATCTGAATAAAAAGTGCAAATAAAATAGATCGCAAAGCAAATATATGATAAGGAAGACCCGGAAGCCGCGGGTTTAACTAGTGGCTTCTCTCGAGAAAAATAGCAAATAGTGGGTAAACAAATTACTGTTGGGCAATTGATAGAACTTCAAATAATTATGTCGATATCGAGGCAATGATCATTACATAGGCATCACGTACAAGATTAGTAGACCGAGTCCTGCCTGCATCTACTACTATTACTCCACACATCGACCGCTATCCAGCATGCATCTATTGTATTAAGGTCATGGAAAAACGGAGTTATGCAATAAGAACAATGACATGATGTAGACAAGATCCGTTTATCTATATGGCGGTAGATATAGTGTCGGTGTACAAAAAGGTGGTACACTTTTTGTACCCCTATACATGTGCACGGGCAGTCTGAGCCGCGGGCGTCGCCACACCAAGCACGGCAAGGGAGGTAAGCAAAGTTAAGGCCGAAGCTGAAGGGAAGCTGAATGACGCCAAGACCACAAAGAGCAAAGGGGGCAGAGCAGACCCCCCCGGCAAGATCCTTGCCGGGGGGCAGCTTTAGCTAACCCGGCAAGACCCTTGTCGTGGCAGCTCGCCCCACACCTATGGGGCGAAGTCACCCTCGAGTCCAGTGCCCCCATGGGGCAAGGATTCGGGAGACATCCCCGTGGTGGCATGCAGATCTTTGTGAAGACATTCAAGATCAGATACCCACTTTAGAAGATGATGACCCTTGGCGGATTCCTAGCCAAGGAGGACCACAAGGCCCCCGGCAAGAGCCTTGCCGGGGATGACGGCAGGCACCGCGGCAAGACCCTTGCCGGGGCCGCATCAAGGCCCTTGCCAAGGATGCCCGTGGGGCCACCATCAGGCCCGCGCCAGTCGCACCCCCACCGCCGTTCACATTCAGCTGCCGACCCAACCAGTTGGGCAGGCACCTGCGTGGTGGCATGCAGATCTTCATGGAGACCCACCACTGCGCCACCTCAGCTGCCTGCCTACCTACATGGCACCGCGGGCACCGCTGGCTAGGGCGCGTGTCAACGCAAGAGGGAGCGGCGACGGTCGAGACGGGGCTCTCCCCCGCCCCCGATAAAGCAAGGACACCTAAGCAAGGCACAT
Source organism: Aegilops umbellulata (assembly GCA_032464435.1). NCBI lineage: Eukaryota > Viridiplantae > Streptophyta > Magnoliopsida > Poales > Poaceae > Aegilops > Aegilops umbellulata. The sequence goes on from CP136058.1 coordinate 187,590,747, forward strand.
TAAATGCGCCTTGTCATGTAATGCGAGGGATAACCTCGCACTACTGTACCCTTTCCACCTCCTGTGTGCCACTGTGGCAACCCCTTTCCTATAACAGGAGGCCCAAGGCGACCAGGAGGAGGATTCGGGTTTTTGGAGCTCTCGACGCCCCATAGCTAGCTCAGGAACTCAGATATACAATCCACCAAAGCAGGAGTAGGGTTTTACGCATCGTTGCAGCCCGAACCTGGGTAAAGGAACCGTGTGATATATGTTTAATCCGCTCTTTTCACAACCCCGCGCCCCGCAATCGTAGTAGGGATTCTTGTGATCCCATAGGTGTCGTTTCCCACCGACATCTTTGGCGCGCCAGGTAGGGGGGCACAGTCGTGAGAATCGGCTTTAGCAGATAGTTCGACGCTTCTTCATAGTCATGGAGCCCAAGAAGAAGACGACGGTGGTGGTTGGCCCATCGGAAGCCAGACATCCCGTCCCGACGCGGGCGAGCAGCAGACCGGTTGCAGAAAGGACCCGGGGCGCTGTTCCTGAACACCAACACCGTCCCAGCAGCCGAAGTTTGGGAGGCGTCGATGTTCGTGCTCCTGGTAACGGGCCGCACGCCGCCAAATCCAAAGACGGGGCCGGGCCCTCCGCGGGTGGCGCGGGGCCTTCCAGGATCGCTGCCGCCCTGCCCGAGTGCAACGCAAGGGCGTCCAAGGCTCCCACGCCGGCGCCGACGGCGCGCTCCTCTCAAGCGGCGCGCGAGGAACGGCGTAATCGCATCGAAGACCCCGGGCATCGCCGCGGGAAGAGTCCCGAGCGCCACTCCCGGGATGTAGAAGACCTGCCCGCTCACCGAGGCGCTGGTGAAGATGGCATGCGACCGCGTGGTCATGATAGAGCTCCTTCTGACATGGTCAGAAGTCGAAGTGCGTCGCGATCTGTGCAGGTTTCGCTGCCACCGACGCCCGTGGAAACCCTGGCGCGCGTGCAGTTGCTCATCGATTTTCCTCCCACTACGGGGAAACTCGATGAATAGAGAGCCACCATCCGAAGCCTTGTTGCGGTGGCCAACAAAGACGAACCAAGTCCGGCGGAGCCCCTTGGTCGACGTTCCAATGGAGTCCCGCGTACCAGTGGCACGAAAGCCGACGGCGTCGCAACCACGGTGCATTCGCCTCCTCCTCGCCCGGTACCGCGGACACTTGCCCGTCGCGATGTTACGGGCGACGAAATCTCCATAGCGTCGTCCGACCCGCGGACCCACTATGACCAGCGCCAGGTCCTTCGGGATCGGGAACATGAAGACGCTTGGACCACTATCGAGCGCCGGCGCGGAGCGCACCACCAGTCAGACAGGCGAGCTGGGCCTACTATGGACCACCCGGCACCGGAGAGCCCTAGAGGCCTGCCTTACGAGGTAGGCTGCCCGGCTTTTACCCGTGAGCTGCGGCAGTTCCAGTGGCCCACTCACCGCACCTTCAAACCTAACGTGGGCGAGAAGTACGGCGGCTAGACCCACCCGTACGAGTTCCTCAGCATCTACACCATCGTGATGCAGGCTGCCGGAGCCCGCGACGATAAGGTGCTTGCGAATTACTTTCCGTTGGCTCTTATACCAAACGCCATGTCATGGTTGATGCACTTGCCGGTAGACTCCATCTCCTCCTGGTCGGATTTGTGCCATGAGTTCGTGGGCGCCTTCACTGGCGGTCACCAAGCTCATGGCCAAGCAAGCGATCTGCACGTCATTCCCCAGAAGGGAGGCGAGAGTCTCCGCAAGTATATACAGAGGTTCAGCCGGATACAGTACAACATCCTTGATGTTCATCCTGCCACCATCATTATCGCGTTCCATCAGAACGTGCGTAATCGCAAGATGCGCGAAGAGCTGGCAATGAACAAGGTGAAAGATGTAGCAGAACTCTATGTTCTTGCTGACAGATGTGCCCGGGCTGAAGAGGGAAGGAAGTACCCCGGCGAAGATGCCGGCATGGAAACCGACTCCTCGGATGAGGATACTGCCGCCTCGGTGAAGAAAGGACGGCTTCGCAATAGGAAGCGCAAAGGGAAAGCCGTGCTTGCCGTCGAGGGATCTGATGACACCGGCTCCACCAAGAAAACCAAGGCAGACGACCCCGGCAAGGAAATTGCCGGATGTGTCGCCTGCCGGGCCTTGGCGGCTGCCGAGAAGTCAGGAAACTCCGACAAGCGGTATTGCAAGATCCATCGCACCAAAGGCCATGCTCTCCAAGACTGCCGACAGGTTGAGCTCCTTGCTGAGAAGCAGAGGGCTGAATATGAGAGGCGGGACAAGGAGAAGGGCCAAGACGGTGCTGAGGGGTCCGACAAGAAGCGTGACGGCCAGGCGGGCCGTCGCGGCAAGGATGAACAACAGGAGAGGCCCACCCGGGGCTGTGAGAGAAAGCCAGAAGACGACGATCACGAAGAGGACGACGAGTCCGGCGACCAAGAGTTTCTGAAAGCTACAGAGGCCATGTGCGTCGACGGCGGCGCCTTGTTGCATACTTCTCACAGCCGGCTTAGACAGTGGGCGCGAGAGATTACAGCGGCAGAGCTGTTGTTTGATTCCCAAAAACCGCTGAAGTGGTCCAGCACACCTATCATCTTTGACACTGAGGATCACCCTGATCGCACTACTGCGGTCGGGTGCTTGTCATTGTTGGTTTCACCAACCATACACAACCTCAGGGTGACAAAGATGCTAGTCGATGGCGGGGCCGGTCTGAACTTAATCTCGCCTGCCGTGATCGAGAAACTGCAGATTCCTGACGGAGACCTCGAAGAGACGGGCACGTTTCAAGGGGTCAACTCGGGAAGAAGCCAACCCAAGGGAAAGGTCACGCTGCCCGTGACTTTTGGAAGCGACCTGTCACACCCTGCATTTTGTAACATGTATTTTGCATTATTAAAGCATGAAAATTTGGACCAACAAAAACTTTTGCATTATTTGGCTTTTATTTTGAAGTTGGTTTGCTGTGTGTGCTTTTTCAAGTGCTCTTAATAGTCAACTACTCCACCTTCTATACTTCATCTCCTTGTCCCAAACTTCTGCCCAATGATCATGCCATGTGTATAGAGCAATGTAGTATTTTCTTACAAAAATAATTTGGCCAAATAGTATTTTCAAAAATTAGTTTTCCAAAAACCCCTGGATTGAGGTTTGCACTGCAAATACTTAATTAAGGGCAGTAAAAATATTTCCAAAGACATATTTGACTCCTATTAGATATAGGATGCCCACAAACCACAAAAATATAATTTTGAAAGTTATTTTCCTATTTTATTTAAAGGATTTTTCTTAAGGCCAGAAATGGTCTTAAATAGGTTAAAATTATTTAAAAAGCTTTAAAAATATTTGAGAAAAATTAGGGGGACTCAATGGACATATATTTTCCATATATATGATTTTCAACACATGGTTATGATAAAAATATTGGACAAAACCTCCCAAAACCATTTTTGCCCATTTCAAGGATTTGAAATATTTCTACAGGAAATATTTTCATAAAAATCCAAGGAAATTCTAGCAAGTCACAAATGCATATTAAGATCACCTTGCAAAGCCTCATGCCAGTTAAAGTCATTTTGAGTCACCAAAATGCCCCAAAACCCTCTCTCACCAGAACCATATTAGAACAAGTTTGTACTACCAACTTTATCTCCTTGACCCCAACTTTTGTAAGCATGTTCACATGACCAAATGAGGCCACTACACCAAGTGGTGCATCAAGGAGAAGTGATTTGCTTAACTAGATCTACACAAATCAATTTATGCTAATTTTTAGGGTTTACAAAAGTTGCATTGGCCACTTTGCCCAAATAAACTCCAAATTGGTGGAAGGACCTAATTATGTGTGACATTTCACCCTGTGGAGCATCATGGCAATTGGAAATCATTTTCTTGCCAAAACCCTTATCAAACACCTTCTGCCACTTTTCAAAAATCCCCCTTTTGAGCACTAAAAAGTTCTCCTTGAGCTAAGCTTTTTACCACAGCTTCTCCTAGACCCCTTTCACCTCCAGTAACAATGGCAAGTCCACAGCTCCATTGTTGGATGGGTAAAACCCCACTTTCTCTCTCTGGACAGCCACTTTCTCTCTTCCCCTCACCCTCTCTCCTCCCCTACTGGCTCTCCAGGGCATCCAAAGTCCCTCCCCTCTTCTTTACTCCCTCCTAGGGCTGCCAGACATCAGTGGCGGCGCCCACAAGGCATATAATATGCCATGGCATGCCAAATGCACGCTCCAGAGCGCGCTACAGTGCGCTCCCGCACTGTAGCCGCCCTCTGCTCGATGCCCCCGACCACCTCGAGCCTCCCCCGCGCGCCTGCCGATGTACCTCGGCGTCCGCGACACGCCACGGCGCTGTCCCCCTCCTCTCTCCTCCTCCCCGCGCGTCCGCGCTAGCGAACAGAGGCCGCCCGAGCGCACCAATGGAGCGGCTCGCACGCGCACGCCCTTGACCTCTCCCCACTTCTTCTCTCTATCTCACCCGACGTGGTCGACGTCCAGGAACACCCCAGACACCACGCCTGCCTTCCTCGAGCCCTGCAGCGACGAGCGTGAGCTCGCCGGCGCACGGGTCTACTGGACCTCGCCGTTCGCCTATTTAAAGGCCTCCCCGAGCTCTCCTCTCCTCATCGCTCGCCCTCTCACTCCCTTAGTCGCTCCTCTGCACCCCCAGTTCCTCCCCAGAGCCGCCCGAGCTCGAGATCAAGCTCGAGCTCCGCCGGCTCGGGTCGTCGTCGATCTCAGGGTACAGGCTCCCTCCGCTCCTCCTCTCTCTCGATCTGGGCCCTCCACACCTCCCTGATCATTTCCCCTCCGTTTCTCCTCTCTTTTGTAGCCGGAAACGGCCGGAGCCACCGCCTCCCGAAGCTCCTCCGCCGCAGCTCCTCGTCGCCGGCGAACCAGGCACCCCTGCCGGCCAAGTCCACCACCTACCAACGTGCGGCAGTCCCATGAAGCCATCCCCGCACTCGTCGGAGCTCGCCGTGGCCTGCACCATTGCTGGTGAGCACCGCGACCTCCCTGTCCACGGGTTAGTGATGACAGGCGGGCCCCGCCTGTCATCCTCCCCCTCGTTCCCGCGCCCCTCTCTCTCTCTTTGACCTGCGGGCCCCGCCCGTCAGGTTTGAAATGGGTGGGCGGGCGCGCGCGCTGTGCGCTGGCTCGGCTGGGCCGGCCCGCTAGCTTGGCCTGCTGTCCCGGAGCTATTCTGACCCAGCAGGAACAGGCCCCTTTTTCTTTTTCTTTTCCGTCACTGTTTCCAAATATTCCACAGGGCAAAATATATGTCCAAATAAATTAATTCCAATTTCTAAATTTCCAAAATATTGCAACCTATTTAATGGTGCAACTTTCATTCAAATCCAACCAACTTTTATGTACTGTTCAAATTTAAATTCAAATTTGAGCAGCTTAATCTCTGTTTGGAAATCCATATCCCCTCTGATATAACTCCAAATCCAAAACTAGGAATTTTCCCCTTCTTAGTTTTCAACCTAGTATTTTACAAAAATGAGTTGACATTTTTTTGAGCACTTTGGTTTTTCTATTTTATTATTGCCTTATTTTCTCGTTATTATTTTGCGATGATAGATTGTGTTGCTGACGAAGGAGTTGGACCAGAAGACTTTGAAGACCCAGACGACTTTGTTGAGCCAGTCAAGCAGCCCTTTGACCATGTCTATGAAACCCCTTTTTATGCATGTCATATAGCACTTTATTAGTGTTGCTCCGAAATCATGATGTGATGGTAACCACTTTGGTGGGTTGCCTTCGTTACTTCCTCGTTGGTACCTGCATTATGCATGAGCCTACCTTCTTATGAGGGTTATGCCGGTGGGAGTAGATTGGATGCCAAAGTAGTTGCTACGCAAAAAGGGACGAGTATATGCATGGTGATGGACTCAAAGTGTTTTCAAAGACTTTCCGAAAACCCCGTCGGGTGCCACTTATGCCCTAGGGAGACAATGAGATGGGTAACCACTTGATGACGAAGTGGTGTACCAAGGCAAGTGGGTGTGTTGTTTTCGAAAACGGATTAGATTTAAGATTTGTCGACTGTCCCAACCTTACATGCGCAACCACTCTACCCTTATATGGGAAAGGGCATTATTGATTACCTAGGTCGATACTAGCTTGGAGCCCGCATTACTAGTGACGGGGGAGAGTTGGTGCTCTCTCACGGGACAGGGTCGTGCCAGGTAGGGCGGCCATGACTGTTTTCACAGGGCACCGGATACACCGTTGTGTCCCCTCTCGGATGTTACGATCTCGAGTGAGTCTCGCATGATGTTCATCGTGAGGATACAGAACAATGAGTGGACTCCATGTTAGTGTCGTCTAGGGAAAGATAGTGATCGGGTGCTTACCCTGGGTACTTGAGGTACCGCGGGTCGTGGTCGACACGGAAGTTCCCCGGATCTTGTGGGTAAAGTGTGCAACCTCTGCAGAGTGTTAAAACTATTCGAATAGCCGTGTCCACGGTCAAGGACAGTTGGGCGGTGCTGCTTAAACTACGTCCATGTGTTTACAAACCAGTGTGTGTGTTTGGATAAGTGGGAAGAACTGCTTGGGTCAAGTCAAAGGACTTGACATGAATGAGTTGGGTTGGTGCCCTCTCTCTTTATGTTGATATCTGTAACTTATCCTCATGGCTACTTAAATTCTCCGGATGCATGTCTTACAAGTTGTTGAACATGTCATTGCACTCAAAACTAGCTTTCCGCAAAAATTTACCTATATCATGCATTATTGTACCTTGAACCAACATGGGTTGCTTGCGAGTGCATTCAAAGTACTCATTGGCTTGCCACTGGTTATTTAATTGGCCAGGCATGGAAGAACAGGAGTTCGAAGAAGAATTCTTTGGAGACGAACATGCGAACTAGGACGTTTCCCAGTAAGAATGCCTGTAGGGTTAAGGCAGATGGCATGGGTTCTACTTATCGACGAAGATTTCTGCTGCTTGTGTTTCATTGATGTTCAACCCTTAAGGCTTTATCTATGTAAGACTTGACCATAATGGTCATAATTTGTGTAAGACGGTATGTATGGATGTAAGACTCTTGTTATTCAGCTTCTGTGTGTTCAACGAGCATTGGTCTCTGGGATCACTGTACACGTGCATTCGGTGATCACGACTTATGAGTCGGGGTCCCCACAGAGCTGGTATCAGAGCCATCCTGACTGTAGGAAGCCTTAGTTAGCATGGACGATAGTTAGCTTGAGACCATCTAAACTTCTCTTCTTTTCTAAAGCTTACCCAACCCAAGATATATTTCCCTTATCGACCTCTCCCATTCAACCTTTGTAGATGGTTGCCGTACCCGAAGACTTCCTGACCACCGGATTTCCCGTGCTTCTCGAGGATAGCCTCAAGAAGTGCCAGCTCCACCACTAGAAGGACTTCCACTCCGATTCCAGACCTACTTCGGCCTTTGTGCCGATAGTTTGGCACAACACTTGGCCTCGGAATCAATCGAACTCCGAAAGGAACTTCATGAGACCAAGGCACTTCTTCGCCAGGCACAAGAGAAGACGGATAGGATCAAGAAGGAAGGTGCTCCCCCTGGTCAGCCCGCAATCGCATACCGAGGCGGGAGACCCCCAAAGGATGGAGAACCACCACAGCAACACCGCATGAGCGCAAAGGAATACCACAAGCTCTTCGCACCACCGGCAAAACAACGCCGTGTTGAGCTCCTCCACTCCCCCACCCCTTCAAGTGAAAAGGAAAGTCAGGCCACCGATGACGAGGAGGAAGACCCAGAAGAGCCAGACTACGCGACCGAGCATTCCACCACTTAGGCATCATTCGCGACCCGGATATGCCCGTTAGTAACCCCTACGGTAGGATAGGTCGTGTACCCCTATGCGAAGTCGAGTCGTTGTAGTGGTTCATAAGAAACCATGTAGTGTTGTGCTTTCGATGTGTTTGATGGACGTCGTACTTTCCTACGGGAACTTGTAAGCGACTACATCACCCATTTGGATTTTAATGAATGTGTTTGGCCTTTTTGGCCCCTGCATAAAAACAATCAGTGTCATACCAACCCCCTTACTAGGCATCCCATCTATATTGCTTTCCCCATCTTTCCCAATCATGAGACCTTGATCGCTCCAACAGGATGCCTGTTGTAACTCGTACTGGTACCTCTACCCAGCAGCAAGAAGCCGGAGAAGGAGCCAGTCAGGACCAAACCCAAGGACAAGTTCCACCGCCGCCACCACCTCCAAGCATGGACATGGCTCAGCTTCTCCAAGCCTTCCGAGAGGAACGCCAAGCCAACACCGCAGCTCTCCAGATGATTGCTCAAGCTGTCAACCGCCAGCCGGCGGGAAACGGCAATGGACGTTCCACGTTGGTGGAGTTCAAGAAGCATGCACCACCCACCTTCATCGAGACTGCTGAACCCCTAGATGCAGACGACTGGGTCCGCACCGTTGAGGATCTGCTGGAACTAGTCGGATGCACTGAGGACCGTGAGAAGGTGGCATATGCTGCTCACTATCTCGGGGGAACTGCTAGAGCTTGGTGGGATGGATTCAAGGCCATGCATGTTGAGCAAAACATCACTTGGAATGACTCCAGGGCAGAATTCCGCAAGGCCCACATTCCTTCCAGAATTATGGCCATCAAGAAGCATGAGTTCCGAGCCCTGAAGCAAGGTAGTAGCACTGTCAAGGAGTACATGCAGAAGTTCAGTGTTCTCTCAAGGTATGCCCCTGAAGATGTCAGCACTGATGCTGCCAAAAAGGAGCGCTTCATGGAAGGCCTTAACCAGACTCTGCAGTACTCGCTTGTTGTGTGTGACTGCCCGACCTTTCCTGATCTGGTGAACAAGGCACTCATGCTTGAAGACAAGCGATGTGCTTTGGATGATACCCGTAAGCGCAAGATGATTAGCAAGGGTAGCTCCAGCAACCAGAAGCCTCGCCCGTGGCAGTCCGCCCCGGTCAAGCCGACCTATCAGCAGCCAAGAGCTCCTGCACCCCGCACCAACTATCCACCTCAGCAGTATGCCAACCCCAGGCCAGCTTACAACAACCCCAATAACAATGTCGGCAAGAGCAGCAACCCCAACCAAGTCACTTGCTTTGGATGTGGTCAGCCAAGACACTACTCCAAGAATTGCCCCAACAAGAAGCCCGACACCCCGCGCTCCAATGTGCAGAACCCAGGACAAGGCCGTTGAATGCCACTAAGGAACCAAGCTCCCCGCAGCCCGCCCAACAACGGCAAGGGTCGTGTGAATCATGTCACTTCAGAGGAAGCCCAGAAAGACTCGGACGTCGTGGTGGGTACGTTCCTTGTCAACTCAACACCTGCAACTGTCTTGTTTGATTCTGGAGCCACGCATTCATTTGTTACCCAAAGGTTTGCATTAAAAAGTGGCATGACCCCTACACCCCTGAATAACCCTATGGTGGTACAAACCCCCAGAGCAGAGATGAGAGCCAAGATAGGATGTAAAGGGGTCAGGATTGTCATTAATGGGGTAGACTTCCTAGCAGACCTTATCATCTTAAGATCACAAGGCTTGGATGTGATCTTAGGAATGGATTGGCTCATCAAGCACCAAGGCTTGTTAGATTGTGCCAACCGGACTGTCACTGTAACCAATGACCAGGGAGTCGAAGTTAAGTTTGCTCCCAACCCCTCCTCTGCTCAAGGCACCCAAGTCAACTGTCTGTCAGAAGTTGGATTGGAGCAAGTGCCGGTAGTATGCGAATACCCTGATGTCTTTCCTGATGAGCTACCGGGAATGCCTCCTGACCGAGACATTGAGTTCATCATCGAGCTCATACCCGGAGCAGGACCCATCTATAAGAAGCCTTATAGAATGGGATCGGAAGAGTTAGCAGAGTTGAAGAAGCGACTAGAAGAGCAGTTGAGGAAAGCATTTATCTGCCCTAGTGCCTCCCCTTGGGGATCGCCTGTTCTGTTTGTGGCAAAGAAGGACGGTATCATCCGCTTATGCATAGACTACCGCTCCCTCAATGAAGTTACAATCAAGAACAAGTATCCACTTCCCAAGATTGAAGATCTGTTTGATCAACTCAATGGGGCCAAGGTGTTTTCCAAGATTGACCTCAGGTCTGGGTACTACCAGCTGAAAATCAGACCCCAAGATATTCCGAAGACGGTATTTGTAACCAGATATGGCCTGTATGAGTGTACGGTCATGTCCTTTGGATTGACCAATGCCCCATCTTACTTCATGTATCTCATGAATAAGGTCTTCATGGAATATTTGGACAAGTTTGTCGTTGTCTTCATTGATGACATTCTTGTCTTCTCGAAGACGGAAGAAGAGCACGAGCAACACTTGAGGATGGTCCTAGACAAGCTTCGAGAGCACCAATTGTATGCCAAGTTCAGCAAGTGCGAATTTTGGCTGCATGAGGTTGGATACTTGGGTCATGTTTTGACCAAAGAAGGATTGTCAGTCGATCCTGCTAAGATTGAAGCCGTGACTGAATGGCAATCCCCAAGCAATGTGAAGGAAGTCAGAAGCTTCCTCGGACTCGCGGGATATTACCGCAAGTTCGTTGAAGGATTCTCAAGCATTGCCCGGCCCATGACTCAGCTATTGAAGAAGGACAAGAAGTTTGAATGGACGCCGAAGTGTGAAGAAAGCTTCTAGGAGCTAAAGAAGAGATTGACCACCGCCCCAGTTCTGGCCACACCAGATATACACAAGGAGTTTGTGATATACTGTGATGCGTCAAGAACCGGACTAGGAGGTGTTCTGATGCAAGAGGGCAGAGTCGTAGCTTACCTTTCAAGGCAACTATGGCCTCATGAAGAGAACTATGCTACTCATGACCTCGAGTTGGCCGCTGTAGTTCATGCCCTGAAGACATGGCGACACTACCTCCTAGGGAAACGGTGTGAGATATACACAGATCACAAAAGCCTGAAGTATATTTTCACTCAGAAGGAATTGAACATGAGGCAAAGAAGATGGCTAGAATTGATCAAGGATTACGATCTCAGTGTTCAATACCACCCTGGAAAGGCTAATGTGGTAGCAGATGCATTAAGCAGAAAGGCTTGTTCCTTGAATGCGATGTTTAAGGAAAAGCTACCCGCCTTGTATGAAGAACTCGAAAGCTTCGGGTTGGAACTGGTTGCACCAGGATTCTTAGTCAACCTTGAAGTCAAGCCTACGCTGATGGATGATATTAAGGAAGCTCAGAAGGGACACGAGAGTATTGAAGGCATTAAGAAGAAGATCAAGGCAGGCAAGGCCCCAGGATTCTCAGAGGATGGGCAAGGAATCGTGTGGATTGGGAATCGCATTTGCGTACCCAACAAAACTGAGCTCAAGAATTTGATCTTGCGAGAAGCTCATGACACCCCGTATTCCATCCACCCCGGAGGAACCAAGATGTATCAAGACCTGAAGGAGAGATTTTGGTGGCACGGGATGAAAAGGGAGATTGCCACCTATGTTGCAAAGTGTGATGTATGCCAAAGGGTCAAAGCTGAATATCAGCGACCTGCTAGATTGCTCCAACCACTCAAGGTTCCCGAGTGGAAATGGGATAAAGTCGGAATGGATTTCATCACTAGACTACCCAGGTCAAACAAGGGACATGACTCCATCTGGGTCATAGTCGATCATTTGACTAAAGTAGCCCATTTCATTCCAGTGAAGACTACCTATGATGGCAACCAGCTAGCAACTTTATACATCAACAGAATCGTAAGTCTTCATGGTGTTCCCAAGGAGATTGTGTCAGATCGTGGAACCCAGTTTACCTCAAGGTTCTGGAAGAAGTTCCAAGAGGCCATGGGGACCAAGTTGTCCTTCAGTGCTGCTTTCCACCCACAGACCGGAGGTCAGACAGAACGAGTGAATCAGATACTCGAAGACATGCTCCGAGCCTGTGTCTTAGCATATGGAGCTAGGTGGGAAGATTGCCTCCCCTTTGCCGAGTTCTCCTACAACAACAGTGATTAGTCAAGCCTCCAGATGGCACCATTTGAGGTATTGTACGGTCGGAAGTGCCGCACGCCCCTCAATTGGTCAGAGACCGGAGAAGGACTAGTCTTTGGGCCCGATATCCTCCGTGAAGCAGAAGAGCAAGTCCAGCTAGTCAGAGAGCATTTGAAGACCGCTAAGTCCAGACAGAAGAGCTATGCTGACACTCGTCGCCGACAGGTAGACTTCCAAGTCGGAGACCATGTATACCTGTGAGTAACTCCTCCTAAGGGAACCAAGCGTTTCCACGTTAAGGGAAAGCTCGCACCAAGATTTATCGGCCCCTTTGAGGTCACCGCACGACGTGGAGAAGTGGCTTACCAGTTGGAACTGCCACCTGAACTATCCGATGTGCACAACGTATTCCACGTGTCACAACTCCGGAAGTGTCTCCAAGTTCCAGACAAACCTGATCTTTACAGGGACATCAATCACCAAGCCATTGACCTTCAGTATGATTTGACTTACCGTGAAAGGCCCATCTGCATTTTTGATGAGACTGAGTGATGCACTCAAAGCCGCACGATCAAGTACTTGAAGGTCCAGTGGAGCAACCACACTGAAGCAGAAGCAACCTGGGAGCGTGAAGACTACCTTAGATCCGAGTTTCCATATCTCTTTAAAGCCTAGTTTAGGAATCTCGGGGACGAGATTCTTGTAAGGGGGGTAGGTCTGTCACACCCTGCATTTTGTAACATGTATTTTGCATTATAAAAGCATGAAAATTTGGACCAACAAAAACTTTTGCATTATTTGGCTTTTATTTTGAAGTTGGTTTTCTGTGTGTGGTTTTTCAAGTGCTCTTAATAGTCAACTACTCCACCTTCTATACTTCATCTCCTTGTCCCAAACTTCTGCCCAATGATCATGCCATGTGTATAGAGCAATATAGTATTTTCTTACAAAAATAATTTGGCCAAATAGTATTTTCAAAAATTAGTTTTCCAAAAACCCCTGGATTGAGGTTTGCACTGCAAATACTTAATTAAGGGCAGTAAAAATATTTCCAAAGACATATTTGACTCCTATTAGATATAGGATGCCCAGAAACCACAAAAATATAATTTTGAAAGTTATTTTCCTATTTTATTTAAAGGATTTTTCTTAAGGCCAGAAATGGTCTTAAATAGGTTAAAATTATTGAAAAAGCTTTAAAAATATTTGAGAAAAATTAGGGGGACTCAATGGACATATATTTTCCATATATATGAGTTTCAACACATGGTTATGATCAAAATATTGGACAAAACCTCCCAAAACCATTTCTGCCCATTTCAAGGATTTGAAATATTTCTACAGGAAATATTTTTATAAAAATCCAATGAAAATGCAGCAAGTTACAAATGCATATTAAGATCACCTTGCAAAGCCTCATGCCAATTAAAGTCATTTTGAGTCACCAAAATGCCCCAAAACCCTCTCTGACCAGAACCATATTTGAACAAGTTTGTACTACCAACTTTCTCTCCTTGACCCCAACATTTTTAAGCATGTTCACATGACCAAATGAGGCCACTACACCAAGTGGTGCGTCAAGGAGAAGTGATTTGCTCAACTAGATCTACACAAATCCACTTCTGCTAATTTCTAGTGTTTACAAAAGTTGCATTGGCCACTTTGCCCAAATAAACTCCAAATTGGTGGACCTAATTATATATGACATTTCACCCTGTGGAGCATCATGGCAATTGGAAATCATTTTCTTGCCAAAACCCTTATCAAACACCTTCTGCCACTTTTCAAAAATCCCTCTTTTGACCACTAAAACAATTCTCCTTGAGCTAAGCTTTTTACCACAGCTTCTCCTAGAGCCCTTTCACCTCCAGTAACAATGGCAAGTCCACAGCTCCATTGTTGGATGGGTAAAACCCCACTTTCTCTCTCTGGACAGCCACTTTGTCTCTTCCCCTCACCCTCTCTCTGCCCCTACTGGCTCTCCAGGGCATCCAAAGTCCCTCCCCTCTTCTTTACTCCCTCCTAGGGCTGCCAGACATCAGTGGCGGCGCCCACAAGGCATATAATATGCCATGGCATGCCAAATGCACGCTCCAGAGCGCGCTACAGTGCGCTCCCGCACTGTAGCCGCCCTCTGCCCGATGCCCCCGACCACCTCGAGCCTCCCCCGCGCGCCTGCCGATGTATCTCGGCGTCCGCGACACGCCACGGTGCTGTCCCCCTCCTCTCTCCTTCTCCCCGCGCCTCTGCGCTAGTGAACAGAGGCCACCCGAGTGCGCCAATGGAGCGGCTCGCACGCGCGCGCCCCTGACCTCTCCCCACTTCCTCTCTCTATCTCACCCGACGTGGTCGACGTCCAGGAACACCCCAGACACCACGCCTGCCTTCCCCGAGCCCTGCAGCGACGAGCGTGAGCTCGCCGGCGCACGGGTCTACTGGACCTCGCCGTTCGCCTATTTAAAGGCCTCCCCGAGCTCTCCTCTCCTCACCGCTCGCCCTCTCACTCCCCTAGTCGCTCCCCTGCACCCCCAGTTCCTCCCCAGAGCCGCCCGAGCTCGAGATCGAGCTCGAGCTCCGCCGCTTCGGGTCGCCGTCGATCTCAGGGTACAGGCTCCCTCCGCCCCTCCTCTCTCTCGATCTGGGCCCTCCACACCTCCCTGATCATTTCCCCTCCGTTTCCCCTCTCTTTTGCAGCCAGAAACGACCGGAGCCACCGCCTCCCGAAGCTCCTCCGCCGCAGCTCCTCGTCGCCGGCGAACCAGGCACCCCCGTCGGCCAAGTCCACCACCCACCGACGTGCGCAGTCCCCTGAAGCCATCACCGCACTCGGCGGAGCTCACCGTGGCATGCATCGTCGCCAGTGAGCACCGCGACCCCCCTGTCCACGGGTTAGTGATTACAGGCGGGCCCCGCCTGTCATCCTCCCCCTCGTTCCCGCGCCCCTCTCTCTCTCTGACCTGCGTGCCCCGCCCGTCAGGTTTGAAATGGGTGGGCGGGCGCGCGCGCTGTGCGCTGACTCGGCTGAGCTGACCCGCTGGATGGGCCTGGTGCCCCGCAGCTGTTCTGGCCCAACAGGAACAGGCCCCTTTTTCTTTTTCTTTTCTGTCACTTTTTCCAAATATTCCATAGGGCAAAATATATGTCCAAATAAATTAATTCCAATTTCTAAATTTCCAAAATATTGCAACCTATTTAATGGTGCAACTTTCATTCAAATCCAACCAACTTTTATGTACTGTTCAAATATAAATTCAAATTTGAGCAGCTTAATCTCTGTTTGGAAATCCATATCCCCTCTGATATAACTCCAAATCCAAAACTAGGAATTTTCACCTTCTTAGTTTTCAACCTAGTACTTTACAAAAATGAGTTGACATTTTTTTGAGCACTTTGGTTTCTATGTTTTATTATATCCTTATTTTCTCGTTATTATTTTGCGATGATAGATTGCGTTGCTGATGAAGGAGTTGGACCAGAAGACTTTGAAGACCCAGACGACTTTCTTGAGCCAGGCAAGCAGCCCTTTGACAATGTCTATGAAACCCCTTTTTATGCATGTCATATAGCACTTTATTAGTGTTGCTCCGAAATCATGATGTGATGGTAACCACTTTGGTGGGTTGCCTTCGTTACTTCCTCGTTGGTACCTGCATTATGCATGACCCTACCTTCTTATGAGGGTTATGCCGGTGGGAGTAGATTGGATGCCAAAGTAGTTGCTACGCAAAAAGGGACGAGTATATGCATGGTGATGGACTCAAAGTGTTTTCAAAGACTTTTCGAAAACCCCGTCGGGTGCCACTTATGCCCGAGGGAGACAATGAGATGGGTAACCACTTGATGACGAAGTGGTGTACCAAGGCAAGTGGGTGTGTTGTTTTCGAAAACGGATTAGATTTAAGATTTGTCGACTGTCCCAACCTTACATGCGCAACCACTCTACCCTTATATGGGAAAGGGCATTATTGATTACCTAGGTTGATACTAGCTTGGAGCCCGCACTACTAGTGACGGGGGAGAGTTGGTGCTCTCTCACGGGACGGGGTCGTGCCAGGTAGGGCGGCCATGACTGTTTTCACAGGGCACCGGATACACCGTTGTGTCCCCTCTCAGATGTTACGATCTCGAGTGAGTCTCGCATGATGTTCATCGTGAGGATACAGAACAATGAGTGGACTCCATGTTAGTGTCGTCTAGGGAAAGATAGTGATCGGGTGCTTACCCTGGGTACTTGAGGTACCGCGGGTCGTGGTCGACACGGAAGTTCCCCGGATCTTGTGGGTAAAGTGTGCAACCTCTGCAGAGTGTTAAAACTATTTGAATAGCCGTGTCCACGGTCAAGGACAGTTGGGCGGTGCTGCTTAAACTACGTCCACGTGTTTACAAACCAGTGTGTGTGTTTGGATAAGTGGGAAGAACTGCTTGGGTCAAGTCAAAGGACTTGACATGAATGAGTTGGGTTGGTGCCCTCTCTATTTATGTTGATATCTGTAACTTATCCTCATGGCTACTTAAATTCTCCGGATGCATGTCTTACAAGTTGTTGAACATGTCATTGCACTCAAAACTAGCTTTCCGCAAAAATTTACCTATATCATGCATTATTGTACCTTGAACCAACATGGGTTGCTTGCGAGTACATTCAAAGTACTCATTGGCTTGCCACTGGTTATTTAATTGGCCAGGCATGGAAGAACAGGAGTTCGAAGAAGAATTCTTTGGAGACGAACTAGGACGTTTCCCAGTCAGAATGCCTATAGGGTTAAGGCAGATGGCATGGGTTCTACTTATCGACGAAGATTTCCGCTGCTTGTGTTTCATTGATGTTCAGCCCTTAAGGCTTTATCTATGTAAGACTTGACCATAATGGTCATAATTTGTGTAAGACGGTATGTATGGATGTAAGACTCTTGTTATTCAGCTTCTGTGTGTTCAGTGAGCATTGGTCTCTGGGATCACTGTACACGTGCATTCGGTGATCACGACTTATGAGTCGGGGTCCCCACACGACCTGAACTCCAGGACGGAGAGGATCGTGTTTGATGTTGCCAAGATCCCCTTGCCCTACAACGGGATCCTTGGCCGCCCAGCGCTGGCCAAGTTCATGGCGGCGTCACACTACGCATACAACTCCCTGAAGATGCCAGGGCCCGTGACGATCATCACCATCCCCTCCGACAAGAAAGATGCGTTGATTTGCGCTGACCAACTGTACCAGCAAGTAGTTGTAGCAGTTGCTGCCACTAAGGCACTTGCTCCTGCCACTGGGACCCCGGGAGGGGAGAAGAAGAAGAAGACCGGTGAGACCTCAGGCACCCACTCCAGCAAGCGCACCTCTTCGGAGCGTAGCGCTGCCGTCGAGGACGTGCCAGAGAGCTCCACCGGCGGGAACAAGAAGTCCATGGCCATACCGCTGGGAACCAAGAAGGTTTCCGTCAATGAGGACGGCACGGGAGGAGCTTTCACCATAAGCTCCACCCTTGACGACAAATAGGAAGACGCGCTCGTCACCTTCCTGCGGGCAAATGTTGATGTGTTTGCATGGCAAGCTTCCGACATCCCCGGCGTTCCCAGGGAGGTGATTGAGCACCACCTTGTTGTCTGTCCTCATGTGCGGCCCGTCAAGCAGAAGGTCAGAAAGCAAGCTTTGGAACGACAAGAGTTCATCACAGAAGAAATCCGGAAACTAGAAGCAGCGGGTTTGGTAAGAGGAGTGCTCCATCCAACGTGGTTGGCCAATCCGGTCGTAGTGCGCAAGGCAAATGGGTAGTGGAGGTTGTGTATTGATTACACAGATATCAATAAGGCTTGCCCTAAAGACCCCTTCCCGTTGCCGCGCATCGACCAGATTGTTGACTCCACGACTGGGTGTGATCTGTTGTCATTCCTCGACGCCTACTCCGGCTACCACTAGATCTTCATGACAAGAGAAGACGAAGAGAAAACAACATTCATCACCCCATGTGGTACGTATTGTTTCATACGGATGCCTTTCGGGTTGAAGAGTGCTGGTTCGACGTTTGCAAGGGCGGTCCAGCTTGGTTTTGAACCCCAGCTCCATAGAAATATGGAAGCTTATATGGACGACATAATGGTCAAAACCAAAGACAAGGCAACCCTCATCACAGATTTGCAAGAAACATTTGCAAACCTGCGCAAGATCAGTCTCAAGCTGAACCCTGAGAAGTGCGTCTTTCGCGTCCTGTCCGGCAAGCTTCTCGGGTTCTTTGTGTCACAGCGTGGGATAGAGGCCAATCCGGACAAGATTAAAGCTATAGAGCAGATTGAAGCACCCAAGTGAATCAAGGATGTGCGTCGGCTTGCTGGTTGTGTCGCTGCCATGGGCAGGTTCATATCCAAGTCTGCCGAGCGCGCCCTTCCCTTTTTCATGATCCTGAAAAAGGCGGGCCCGATGGAGTGGACGCGAGAAGCCGAAGCAGCATTGCAAGATCTGAAGAAGTACCTCTCCTCCGTGCCAACACTAGTTGCGCCTAGGCCCCAGGAGTCGTTGCTGCTATACCAAGCGGCAACAAACTAGGTGGTCAGCGCCGCATTAGTAGCGCAGAGAGAGGTCGACGATGAGGTGATGGCAGCGACAGAGCCCGACACCACCAACGTGGAGACGACGCGGCCAGTTGAAGTGCCGCCGAAGAAGAAAATGATGCAGCACCCGGTCTACTTTGTTAGCTCCCTCCTGCAGGGGGCTAGATCAAGGTACTCCGGCGTGCAAAAACTGCTCTTCGGCCTCCTCATGGCCTCGAGGAAGCTGCGTTACTACTTCCAGGCACACCAGATCACTATCGTCACTCGCCTCCCTCTGCAACGGATATTGCACAATCCAGATGCGACGAGGAGGATTGTGGAATGGGCACTGGAGCTGTCCAGCTTGGCCTCAAGTTTGAAAGTACTTCGACGATCCAGATCCGAGTCCTGGCGGAGTTCATTGCAGAGTGGACCGCAACACTGACGAAGAAGCCCAAGAGACTGCTCTCCCCGGCAAGGAGGCAAGTTGCAATTGGATCATGTACTTTGATGGGGCTTTCTCCCTACAAGGTGTCGGGGCTGGCGTACTGCTCGTCGCCCCCACCGGAGAGCACCTCAATTACGTGATCCAGATGCACTTCCCCAGGGAGGTGTCAACAAACAAGACGGCAGAGTACGAAGGGCTGCTTGCCGATCTTAGGATCACGGCGGACCTCGGAATCAAAAAGCTTATCGTCAGGGACGACTCGCAGCTTGTCGTCAAGCAATTCAACAAGGATTACCAGAGCCCTTTGATGAAGGCCTACGTTGATGAAGTGAGAAAGCTGGCAGAGCGTTTCGACGGTATATAGGCTGAACACGTTCCCCGAGCGGAGAACGATATCGCCGATTACCTGTCGAAGCGCGTGCCCTCAAGCTACCTATGGAACCAGGTACCTTTGTGCTTCAGCTAACTTAGCCATCCGTTGATCCATCAACAGAGCAGAACAAGAGAAGGAAATCAGGGCCCGGCAAGTACTCTCCCGCCGAGCTCCCCGGAGCCGCCGGCAAGGATGTTGCCGGGGACACTGAGCCCGCCACGGGACGGCTAGCTCCGGTGGAGCGTCAAGCTCTTGCCGTCGAGACAGCCGCTCCTATAGCGGAGGAGGTGCCTTTAGTCCTCGCCATCGAGCCCCAGGCTCCAGCGTGGGCACAGCAGACCGTCCGATTCCTCCGAACAGGGGAACTTCCTGAGGAGCAGGAAGAAGCGGAAAAAGTAGCCCGTCGCTCTACCATGTACCAGTTCGTCGATGACGTCCTGTACAGGAAGAGCCCGAACGGTGTGAAATTGAAGTGTATCCCTCGAGAGGAAGGACTGGAGTTGTTGGCGGAGATACACGGAGGCATATGTGGATCCCACATCGGGTCAAGGGCCCTTGCCGGCAAGGCATTCCGGCATGGTTTCTTCTGGCCCACCGCCCTCCAGGATTCGACGACACTCATCACCAGGTGTGAAGCGTGTCAGTTCCATTCAAAGAAGCTTCATCAGCCAGCTCAAGCCCTTCAAACCATTCCTCTCTCCTGGCCCTTCTCGGTCTAGGGGCTCGACATACTGGGCCCTTTCCCCCGCGCTGTCGGGGGCTTTGAGTACTTGTACGTTGCAATCGACAAGTTCACAAAGTGGCCACAGGTGGAAGCAGTGAGGAAGGTCACAGCTCAGTCAGCCGTCAAGTTCTTCAAGGGGCTAGTGTGCCGTTTCAGTGTACCCAACAGGGTCATCACCGACAACGACACATAGTTCACAAGCCGCACCTTCATGCAATATACTCAAGACCTCGGCAGCAAAGTCTGTTTCACTTCCGTTGCTCACCCGCGAAGCAATAGTCAAGCTGAGAGGGCAAATGCTGAAGTGCTGCGAGGCTTAAGGACCAAGACCTTTGACAGGCTGCACAAGAGCGGAAGGCGCTGGAATGATGAGTTGCCGACGGTTCTTTGGTTGATCAGGACGACACCAAATCGAGCCACCAGCCAGACGCCCTTTGCCCTGGTATATGGGGCAGAAGCATTATCCCCAGTGAACTCATATACGGGTCACCTCGAGTGCTCGCTTATGATGAGCTTGAGCAAGAGCACGCGGCAAGATGACGCACTGCTCCTTGAGGAAGATCGTCTTCGGGCGGCTGTGAGAGCAGCAAGCTACCAACAAGCCTTGCGTCGCTACCATAGCCGCAAGGTTCATGCCCGAAGCCTTGAGGAAGGCGACCTTGTCCTTCGGCGCGTTCAATCGGCCAAGAATTCCAACAAGTTGACGCCAAAGTGGGAAGGCCCTTACCGGGTAATACGAGTCACCAGGCCCGACGCAGTCCGCGTGGAGACCGAAGATATCGTTCCGGTGAGTAACTCCTAGAACATTGAGCATCTTCGCAAGTTTTACCCGTGAGGCGCGGCTTGCCGGGCCCCCCGGCAAGCCACCTTTTGTACAAGCATTGCCGATGATGCATGTAACCCCTTGTACAAAGCCAGGTGCAGACCTTGAGCATAAATAAATGAAGCGCTGGCGCCCTAAGTTATAGCATGCATGCTAGGTCGAGTCTCGTCCTTGGTTAGGGTTGATAGTGCTTGGCGGCGGCTAACCCCTAGCTTAGAGGTCGAGTGTGCGTCCCTTCGCCGTTCTTTTGTCTTCTTTGGTTCGCAGGACTCACTGATATCCTTGCCGGATCACTTAAGGACGAAGAAGAGAAGAGGAACATACCAGCATCTAGACCCCGGCAAGCCAGTACTACCGGGGGCTGCAAGAGAAACGATCCACCCACGGCAAACCAAAGTTGCTGGGGGCTACAGCTTCAGATAAGTTCTTCATCCCTTATCATGCATTCCCTTATGGACTGAGGTATGTGAAACCTCATTTTTTCCTAAAAACTACCGTGCTCCCCTAACTCTAGACCCTAGGGCTCGTTCCTGGGGCCGAGTTTGGTCGTAGTCGCGGCAGCGAAAGGATGAAACGAGGAGCCTGAACCCGCCTCATCCCTGCCTCCGCCAAGGGCGTGAGTAAGGTCGAGTGAAGTGGGGAGACGGCAAGGCCTATTGCCGGGCGAGGAAATGTTTATCTTGAAGATATCAAGGATTTGCTCCTTGTCCTGGGTTCTACCCGCAAACAAATGACCCGACAAGCATCCCTTTTTCATTAAAAACATTCCACTCAGGTACAGTCCATAGGGAATGAAAAACATGAATGATGGGATTACAAGTTCTAAATTCAGCTAAGGCACGAAGGCTTACAAACTAAAAAGAGATAAGGTGCCCATAATCCCTTTCTTGTCTCTCTCCTCAGGAGGCAGGTCAAGGAGGCGAAAAGGGCAAAAGGGGCGCCTAGGCGAGCTACGGGTGGCAGAAGACACCAAGAGAACATCTCGGTGGCCGTCCAGAGGCTGGATGGTAATGGCGGCGCCGGAAGCAGAGCTCGAAGACGAGGCGGCAGGACGTCAGCACGCGTCGAAGGCGTCGGTGCCCGCATACTCCGAGTTGACGGCCTTGCTGCCTGCCCTCTTCCTCTTCCGCAGCCTCCCAACGCCAGCCGCCCAAGGAGACGACCCTGAGAAGTTCAGGGAGCCGGCGATACGGATGATGGGGTCGCCGGTGCCGCCCGAGGCAGCCCGACACCTAGTCGGACCCGTCATCCTGCCGCCTGCTACCCTCGTCGTCGCTGCCGCTGTCCTCCTCGTCACTCCCACCCGAGGAGGAGTCTTTGCTATCAGAAGAGCTCTCCACGCAGCACCTTGCCCGGGTCCCGAAGCACCCAAAGACCTTGACGGAGAGGAGGCCGCCCTCCATCAGCTTGAAATGGAGGGTGATCCCCTCCGTCAAGCGGTGGATATGAGTGAACGTATTCCATCCCCGACAAAGATACATCACGTGAGGGGCTGGGAAGTCAACGCGAACCCGCTGCCGCTAATCCCACAGCCCCTCATGTGCAGCCGCAATGATTCCGGCGGATCCAACTCCATCTCCCACGCGAATGGGTTCGGGAGACGAAGGCGACGGCGAGGCGGCCAACACAGCCTGACGAAGAACTCACAAGGGTCGTCCCCAACGTGGCCCTCCATGGTGGGAGGACCTGCAGGCGGAGGCGAGGCCGGCGCGCTGCCCCGTCCTCCTCTTCCCCGAGCGCCTCGGCCTCGCCCCCTCCCTCTTCCCCTTGCGGCTGGCTCTGCCACCACAGGTGCAGGAGAAGGAGGGACGCGTTGTCGAGCGGCGACCCGCGCCGCCACTGTTGAAGGACCAGGGTTCCCTCTCTCCTTGGCGAATGGAAGGGAGGGGAGCAGAAGCTGAAGAAAGAAGGAGATGAATGAATGTGGGACGCCATCCCCCCTCCCGCTCTTTATAAAAGGACGGGGTGGGGGCTCGGCCGCCCCGCTCCGCCAATCAAGACGCGGAAGGCGCAGGGAACTGGGACCGACCCGCTGCCCCAGCCCGCGACGGCCCGGTTTCCCGCCTCCACCGATCGCCACCCAAGCGCATGGCAGCCACGTGGCAAGCGTGCAGGACCGAGGCGACGGGTGAGGCGACCTCTCCCCACCCCATGATCGCAGGGAGTGGACGCCTTGAAGACCACGCCTCGGCCTCGTTCAGTAAATGGGCCGCGCCTCCACGCCTCCCTCCGTTTATGGGGAAGGTGCGAACCGCCCCCTTTACTACAACGTGACGCATGCGTGCAGAGCTCAGCCCCACGCATGCCTCCCACATCACGCACGCCTCCCCACGCCGCGCCACGCGCGAGACGCGTGGGAAGCACAACGCGCAAAAGAACTTACTGTGGTAAACACCGCCTCGCCTGCCCGCGCATCGTTCTTGGGCCTAGCCCAACAACGTGTTGCGCTTATGTGTGGCCCAGGCCCGGGGGCTCCTGTCAGTGTACAAAAAGGGGGGAGACACTTTTTGTACCCCTATAACTGTGCACGGGCAGTCTGAGCCGCGGGTGTCGCCACACCGAGCACGGCAAGGCAGGTAAGCCAAGGTAAGGCCGAAGCTGAAGGGAAGCAGAACGACGCCAAGACCACAAAGAACGAAGGGGACATAGCAGACCCCCCAGGCAAGATCCTTGTCGGGGGGCAGCTTTAGCTAACCCGGCAAGACCCTTGCTGTGGCAGCTCGCCCCACACCTACGGGGCGAACTCACCCTCGAGTCCATTGCCCCCATGGGGCAAGGATTCGGGAGACATCCCCGTGGTGGCATGCAGATCTTTGTGAAGACATTCAAGATCAGATACCCACTTTAGAAGATGATGACCCTTGGTGGAATCCCAGCCAAGGAGGACCACAAGGCCCCCGGCAAGAGCCTTTCCGGGGATGACAGCACGCACCACGGCAAGACCCTTGCCGGGACCGCAACAAGACCCTTGCCGGGGCTGCGGCAAGACCCTTGCCGGGGCCGCAGCAAGGCCCTTGCCAAGGATGCCCGTGGGGCCACCATCAGGCCCGTGCCAGTCGCACCCCCACCGTCGTTCACATGCAGTTGGCGACCCAACCAGTTGGGCAGGCACCTGCGTGGCGGCATGCAGATCTTTGTGAAGTCATTCAAGATCAGATACCCACTTTAGAAGATGATGACCCTTGGCAGAATCACAGCCAAGGAGGACCACAAGGCCCCCGGCAAGAGCCTTGCCGGGGATGACAGCAGGCACCGCGGCAAGACCCTTGCCGGGGCCGCAGCAAGGCCCTTGCCAAGGACGCCCGTGGGCCACCATCAGGCCCGTGCCAGTCGCACCCCCACCGTCGTTCACATGCAGCTGCCGACCCAACCAGTTGGGCAGGCACCTGCGTGGCGGCATGCAGATCTTCATGGAGACCCACCACTGCGCCACCTTAGCTGCCTGCCTGCCTACATGGCACCGCGGGCACCGCTGGCCAGGGCGCGTGTCGACGCAAGAGGTAGCAGCGACGGACAAGACGTGGCTCTCCCGCGCCCCCGATAAAGCAAGGACACCTAAGCAAGGCACATTAAATGTGCCTTGTCATGTAATGCGAGGGATAACCTCGCACTACTGTACCCTTTCCACCTCCTGTGTGCCATTGTGGCAACTCCTTTCCTATAAAAGGAGGCCCAAGGCGACCAGGAGGAGGATTCGGCTTTTTGGAGCTCTCAACGCCCCATAGCTAGCTCAGGAACTCAGATATTCAATCCACCAAAGCAGGAGTAGGGTTTTACGCATCCTTGCGGCCCGAACCTGGGTAAAGGAACCGTGTGCTATGTGTTTAATCCGCTCTTTTCACAACCCCGCGCCCCGCAACCGTAGTAGGGATTCTTGTGATCCCATAGGTGTCGTTTCCCACCGACATATAGATCTCGTCTTTTTATCCTTAGTAGCAACGATACATACGTGTCGTTTCCCTTTCTGTCACTGGGATCGAGCACCGTAAGATCGAACCCACTACTAGGCACCTCTTCCCATTGCAAGATAAATAGATCAAGTTGGCCAAACAAAACC
This sequence comes from Aegilops umbellulata, assembly GCA_032464435.1. Lineage (NCBI taxonomy): Eukaryota > Viridiplantae > Streptophyta > Magnoliopsida > Poales > Poaceae > Aegilops > Aegilops umbellulata. The sequence goes on from CP136058.1 coordinate 187,615,651, forward strand.
AAAATATCAGAGAAGAAATACGAGGCTATAAGAGAACATGCATATAATAGATCAAAGAAACTCAAATAACATTCACGGATATAAAAAGATATAACTGATCATAAACTCGAAGTTCATCAAATCCCAACAAACACACCGCAAGAGACCATTGTATTGGGAATTCAGCGAGAGAGAGAAAGCCATCTAGCTACTAACTACGGACCCGAAGGTCTACAAGGAACTACTCACGCATCATCGGAGAGGCACCAATGGAGGTCGTGAACCCCATCCGAGATGGTGTCTAGATTGGATCTAGTGGTTCTGGACACTATGGCGGCTGGATGAATATTTCGACGCTTGTTCTAGGGTTTTGGTATTTTTGGGGTATTTATAGAGGAAAGAGGCGGTCCGGTGGGCACCCGAGGTGGGCATAACCAACCAGGGCACGACTGGGCCTCCTGGCACGCCCTGGTGGGTTGTGCACCCCTAGGGGCACCCCCAAGGTGCAACCAGGGCCCATTGCCTTCCTTCTGGCCCCTAAAAAATCATCATGGAGTTTCGTGGCATTTGGACTTCATCTGATATTGATTGCCTATGATGTACAAAAACATGGAAAAACAGGAACTGGCACTTGGCACTATGTCAATAGGCTAGTACCAAACAATGATATAAAATGATTATAAAACATCCAAGATTGATAATAAAACAGCATGGAACAATAAAAAGTTATAGATACGTTGGAGACGTATTAGCATCACCCAGCTTAAGTCCTACTTGTCCTCGGGTACATAAGTGATAAAAACAGAACTTTTGATGTGGAGTGCTATTCATCATGTAATATCATATTCTTTTCTTTATAGCATGGACAATTGGACTTTATGTGATTCAAAGCAATAGTCTAGTTTTGACATAATAATTTAGATACTCAAGCATATCAACAAGCAACCATGTCTTTCAAAATATCAACGCTAAAATAAGTTACCCCTAGCCCATCATGCTCAAACATTGATTCATTCATGAAACACACTCGAATATTAACTACACCCAATACTTAAGCACGATCATATTACCTCCTAGTTGGTGCTTTTTATGAGAGAAGATGGAGACTCAAATTTCAAAATAAAAATTGCATAAAGTAAAAAGAAAGGCCCTTCATAGAGGGAAGTAGGGATTGTAGAGGTGCGAGAGCTCAAAGCGAAAAAATAGAGATAAAAACATTTTGGGAGGTGTATCAATCCCACCAAGGAAAACGACTTCGAGTTCCCAACACTTTCCATGCTAGATATGCCATAGGCGGTTCCCAAACAGAAAATAAAATTTATTCCTTTTTCCACCATACTTTCACTTTCCATGGCTAACTGTGTCCACGGCTGCCCTCCATACCAACACTTTTGAAGAATTTATTATTTGACAACATAAAGTAAATACATTTTTGCATTTTGGGACTGGGCATCCCTTAGACCTTTGCCTTACTCTCGTGCAATGACAAGTGAATAAACACTCATCTTGAGAATAACACATCTATCATGGAAAATATTAGCCACCCGTTACCGTACCGCGAGCGAAACATACACACAAAAGAGAAGTTTATTTTTAAAATTAGAGATGGCACATACAAATTTGCTTAGAATGGCAAAAGAATGCCACATATAGGTAGATATAGTGGACTCATGTGGCAAAACTGGTTTAAAGGATTTTGGATGCACGAGTAGAGATCATACTTAGTGCAAAGTGAAGGCTAGCAAAAGATTGGGAAGCGACCAACCAAGAAACGAATAATTGTCATAAGCAATCATTAAGCATAATTAACACCGAATAATGCACCACAAGTAGGATATAATTTTCATTGCACGATTATTGACTTTCGTGCATGCATAGGGAATCACAAGCCTTAACACCAATATTCTTACTAGAGCACAATTACTCATCAACATAACTCACATATCACATCATCATATCTCAAAACTATTACTAAGAATCAAGTTTATTTTGTCCAATGATCTTCATGACATTTTCTTTTTCTTTATCCTTCTTGGATATCTATCGCTTTGGGACTAATTTTCAAGTGTTGCTTTTCATAAGCTCAAAGAAATATAAGTGAAGATCATGAGCATAACAAATTTTCTTTCTCTCAAAATAATTTAAGTGAAGCAAGAGAGAAGTTATTCAAAATTTTACTAACTCTCAAATAAATCTAAGTGAACCAAGAGAGCATTTCTTCAAAAATAACAAAGTACACCGTTCTCAAAAAAGATTTAAGTGAAGCATAGAGAGCAATTCTAACAAGTCATGATATAATTTTGGCTCTATCAAATAGGTGTGTCCAGAAAGGATTGATGACTTGAAACAGAAAATAAAACAAGAAAAGACACATATCATACAAGACGCTTTCAAGCAAAACACACATCATGTGACGAATAAAAATATAGCCTCGAGTAAAATACCGATAGTTATTGGAAGAAAGCGGGGATGCCACTCGGGGGCATCCCCAAGCTTAGTTGGTTTATCATTCTTGGATAATAGCTTGGGATGCATGGGCATCCCCAAGCTTAGGCTCTTACACCCTTCCTTCATCCATCATAAGATAACCCAAAACTTGAAAACTTCAATCACACAATACTCAACAAAACCTTCGTGAGATCTGTTAGTGTAAGAAAAATAAATCACTACTATAAGTGTTGTATCAAACCAATTATTATTTTGTTTTTGTATTATATCTACTGTATTCCAACTTTTCTATGGCGAAAACTCATCAAAGAAAACCATAGATCCATCAAAATAAGCACACAACACAAAGAAAACAGAATCTGTCAAGACAGAATAGTCTATAGCAATCTGATTTGTTCGAATACTTCCGGAAGTGAAAAAAATCTGAATAACTAGGACAACCTAGATAATTTGTATATTGATCTTTTGCAAAAATAATTGGCATTTTATCACGTTCTTGTGAATTTTAACAATTATTCTCGTGAGCACAAAGTCTTTGTCTTTTTCAGCAAGATCAAACAACTATCAACCAAGAATATCCTGTTGGTTCTACATGGCACAAACACTAATTGAAACACATAAAACACAATAATAACAGTAGCATAATTGTGTAAACACTCAATAACAGAAATCAAAAAGCAAAAATATTTTTTTTATTGGGTTGGCTCCCAACAAGCGCTATAGTTTTACGCCCTTAGCTTGGCATAAAGCAAGGATCTAAGTTTTGTCATCTTTGGTTCGAGATCCATAAGATGCCCTCATGATTGATTCATATGGTGGCTTAATTCTAGTTCTAGGAAAGTATTCCATTCCCTTCCTCAAAGGAAATTGGAACTTAATATCGCCTTCTTTCATATCAATCACGGCACCGATAGTGCGTAAAAACGGTCTACCTAGAATAATTGGACACGATGGATTGCAATCAATATCAAGAACAATAAAATATATGGGCACATAATTACTATTTACAAGAATAAGTAAATCATTTATTCTTCCCATAGGCTTTTTAATAATAGAATCCGCCAAGTTCAAATTCAAAGAACATTCTTCAAGATTGGTATGACCAAGCACATCACATAAAGATTTCGAAATTGTAGAAACACTAGCACCCAAGTCACACAAACAAAAACACTCATAATTCTTAATCTTTACTTTGATAGTAGGTTCCCATTCATCATGCAATTTTCTAGGAATTGAAACTTCTAGTTCCAATTTTTCTTCAAGAGCTTTCATCATAGCATCAACAATATGTTTAGTAAAAGCTTTATTTTGTTCATAAGCATGGGGTGAATTTATCATGGATTGCAACAAAGAAATACAATCAATCAAAGAGTAACTATCATAACTAAAGTCTTTGTAATCCAAAAGAGTGGGTACATCACTAGCTAAAGTATTGACCTCTCCAAACCCACTTTCATTAATTTTCTCAACAAGATTTTCACCCTCCGAAATATTGGGACGCCTTCTACTTAAAGTTGACTCTTCTCCAGTCTGTTTTTCATCATTATTAACTTTACTAAACATGGAATCAAAAGAAGAAGCACCAATCATTTTAAGATCTTCATCATTTTTGCAAAAATAATCACTAGAAAAAGCTTTCTCTAAAAATTCTCTTTTAGGTCTAAGCATAGCAGTTCTTGTCTTACTTTCATCCATAGAAACATAAAGAGCTTTAACCGATTCATCTACTTTAGGAACAAAAAATTTCATCTTGAGATTTTCCACATCATGAGCAATTCTATCAACACTTATAGACAAATCATCAATCTGACTCAACTTTTCTTCTATGGAAGTGTTGAAAACTTTTTGTGTGTTGATAAATTCTTTAATATTATTCTCAAGATCAGAGGTGTTCTTATTATTATTATAAGATTGATTTCCATAGGAATTACCATAATTATTAGAGGAATTACTAGGAAAAGGCCTAGGATTAAAATTAACTCTATAAGCATTGTTGTTGAAACTATTTCTAGAGATAAAATTCACATCAATGGCATCACTATTTTTCTCAATCAAAGTAGACAAAGGCATATCATTAAAATAAATAGGAGCAGTTTTACTAGCAACCAATTTCATAAGAGCATCAACTTTATCACTCAAAGAAGAAATTTCTTCAACCGAATTAACTTTTTTACTAGTAGGAGCTCTTTCGGTTTGCGATTGTGAATAATTTGCCGTGATATTATCCAGCAATTTGGTGGCTTCACCCAAAGTAATTTCAATAAAAGTACCACCCGCGGTGGAATCTAACGGACTACGAGAAACAAAGTTCAATCCCGCATAAAATTTGTGTATGATCATCCAAAGATTTAACCCATGAGTTGGGCAATTCCTTAGCATCATTTTCATCCTTTCCCAAGATTGCGCAACATGCTCATGTTCAAGTTGCTTGTAATTCATGATCTAGGTTCTAAGGGAAATAATTTTTTTGGGAGGAAAATACTTAGTGATAAAAGCATCTTTGCACTTATTCCAAGAATCGATACTATTGCGAGGCAAAGAAGAGAACCAAATTTTTGCAGAATCACGCAAAGAGAACGAAAATAATTTTATCTTGACCACATCATTGTCCACATCCTTTTTCTTTTGCATATCGCATAATTCCACGAAAGTATTAAGATGGGACGCGGCATCCTCATTAGGAGTACCGGAAAATTGGTCTTTCATAACAAGATTCAGCAAAGCAAGATTAATATCACAAGTCTCCGCACTAGTGGCGGGAGGAGCAAGCGGAGAGCCAAAAAAATCATTGTTGTTGGTATTTGAGAAATCACATAACTTGGTGTTCTCTTGAGTCATGATGACCACACAAAAAGATTGCACTTAAAAAACGATCTGACAAGAAAACAACAAACAGAAAAGGAGAGGCGAATAAAACGACAATTTTTTGTGAAGTGGGGGAGAGGAAAATGAGAGGCAAATGGCAAATAATGTAAATTGCAAGGAGATGAGATTTGTGATTAGGAACCTGGTTATGTTGAAGATCCTCCCCGGCAATGGCGCCAGAAATTCCTTTTGATGTCAGTTGAAGCTACGTCGGTAGTTTCCCAATGAGGAAGGGATGATGTAGCACAGCGGCGGTAGGTATTTCCCTCATATATGAAACCAAGCTTATCAAACCAGTAGGAGAACCAAGCAACACAACGTAAGCAGCCCTTGCACACAAATAACAACACCTCGCAACCCGACGTGTTAAAGGGGTTGTCAATCCCTTTCGGGGTACGGCGCCAGAAATTACGTGATGACGGGAGAAAGTTGTAATAGATTAAATAAATAGATCGCAAATAAAATAAAGTGCAGCAAAGTATTTTTGGATTTTTGGTTTAATAGATCTAAATAAAAAGTGCAAATAAAATAGATCGCAAAACAAATATACGAGAAGGAAGACCCGGGGGCCGCGGGTTTAACTAGTGGCTTCTCTCGAGAAAAATAGCAAATAGTGGGTAAACAAATTACTGTTGGGCAATTGATAGAACTTCAAGTAATTATGTCGATATCCAGGCAATGATCATTACATAGGCATCACGTCCAAGATTAGTAGACCGAGTCTTGCCTGCATCTACTACTATTACTCCACACATCGACCGCTATCCAGCATGCATCTAATGTATGAAGGTCATGGAAAAACGGAGTTATGCAATAAGAACGATGACATGATGTAGACAAGATCCGTTTATCTATATGGCGGTAGATATAGATCTCGTCTTTTTATCCTTAGTAGCAACGATACATATGTTCGTTTCCCTTTCTGTCACTGGGATCAAGCACCGTAAGATCGAACCCACTACTGGGCACCTCTTCCCATTGCAAGATAAATAGATCAAGTTGGCCAAACAAAACCCAAATATCGGAGAAGAAATACGAGGCTATAAGAGAACATGCATATAAGAGATCAAAGAAACTCAAATAACTTCCATGGATATAAAAAGATATAACTGATCATAAACTCAAAGTTCATCAGATCCCAACAAACACACCGCAAAAGAGTTACATCATATGTGTCGGGGTTGAAGAACGACGCCTATGGGATCACATGGAATCCCTACTACAGTTGTTGGGGCGCGAGGCTGTGGAAAGAGCGGGTTTAGAAGATCAACGCGGGGGGAATTTTATCCAGGTTCGGGCCGCAAATGATGCGTAATGCCCTAATCCTGCTTTGGTGTATGTTTGGTGTTCTTAAGCTCTCGAACTAGCTGCGGTGCATGCATAGTCCAAAAAGTCCGAGTCCTTCCTCAATACGCCTCGGGCCTCCTTTTATACATCGAAGGGGTCACCACATTGGCACACAAGAGGTGGAAAGTATGTATAGTGTACAAGTCTATCCCTGACATCATGGGACAAAACACATTTAATGCGTCGCTGACATGTCCTCTTGCTTTATCGGGGACATCAAGGAAGCCCATCTCGTCTATCACTGCCTCGCCTCACTTTGACGCTCGTCCAGGCTGACGAGGCATGCAGCGCCACGCTGACTGGCTGGCTGTTGCGCTGGTGCAGTGGCAGGGTCTTCACGAAGATCTGCATGCCACCATGTAGGCGCCTCCCGAGCCTTGGTTCCAATGTTTACGGTGTCGGAACTCTCAGACTCAAGGGTGGCGGTCTTTCTGGTGTTGGGTAAGTTGCCCCGGCAAGGATCTTGCCGGGGCAGCGTAGGTCGTCCCCGGCAAGGCTCTTGCCGGGGGAAACCCACCTTGCCCCTTCGCTCTTCGCGCTTCTGGTTTCAGCGCTATTCTGGTAGTCTTGTTCTCTGCTTCCTCTGCCCCGCCAAGCGTGGCCGCACGTGCGGCTACAACTGCTGGTGCACAAGTAAAGGGGTACAGAAGGCCCCTACTTTTGTACACCAACATATGGATCTCCAAGAGACCCTTATATTGATAATTCAGCGAGAGAGAGAAAGCCATCTAGCTATTAACTACGGACACGAAGATCTACAAGGAACTACTCACGCATCATCGGAGAGGCACCAATGGAGGTGGTGAACCCCATCCGAGATGGTGTCTAGATTGTTTCTGGTGGTTCTAGACTCTGCGGCGGTTGGATGAATATTTCGATGCTTGTTCTAGGGTTCAGGTATTTTTGGGGTATTTATAGAGCAAAGAGGCGGTCCGAGACTACGAGATGGTTGAGCATGGGAGTTTCCCTTCGACCACGGCGACGTATGATGACATGAGTGGCTTGTGCCACCATATTGAGAGTGAGAGTGACTTAACCACTAGCCCCATATATGATGAGTTGCCACAATTCCCATGTGAGGAGAGCCACAACCCCCACCACTTGAGTGAGATGAGTGACTCCACCATATGTGACATTGAGTGCACCTACCTTGAGGGAGTGAGTGAGCCACCACCACATAGAGAGAGTGAGGAAGTTGATAGGGCACATGAGGCCATTTCAATTTCTAACAACTTAAACCTCTTCCTCTCTTGTGTCTTCTCATTTGGTGCTAGGTCCCATATATGATGACGCGCCGATCCTCGACGACTTCGTCCTCCCTTTGGACATGACGATGGCCATGGTGGACTATAATGCACCCCCCACATGGTTCCATCATGATGAATATGACCACGATTTGGTCTTTACCACCTCACCTACACCACTTGAGTGGAATGAACAAGGTAACATAGGTGAAGGTGATGCTCTAGTCCCACTAGCAGACATTCTTGACATTGATTGCTTGCATGATGTTGATCCACCTATTCCCATGCTTCGTGCTAGTGCGACTTCCTCATGTCATGACTTACCACTTTATGATGACTATGATGATGAGCATGTTGAATTGCCTAGTTGTGATGCCATGTTACATAGGATTTCTTGTGAAATTTCTTTTGGTCACATCATGTTTGACAATCCGCTTGACTTGTCATATGCTATGCATGAGATCAACAATATGTCGTATTTACAATCTCTTCATAGTGACTATGCATATGCCATTAAGATAAACCCAATTTGCACATATGGCATAGATGACAAGCCCATGGTTATTGGCATTTGTTTTTCTTGTGATGATATTGATATGCTCCCTTTGCATCATTTATCTCATACGCTATGCCATGACCACCTAGCTTCCGATATGCACTGTTTTAGATGTTGTCAATATTCTCCATATGATGTTTCCACTATCGCTCATGAGGAGACACCCATAGTTTCCTCATACATGTTAGGAGATTTTGATTCATCCTATCCATTGCATGATCCCAATACTTGGGTGCACCATATGCTTCCCATGAATAAACATGCTAGTGATGTGCCATATACTTGCATTCTCAATTTGTGTCCCCATCGTGTCATACATAACAACTATTCTTTCATGATGGATGACATGTTTCTATATCACGCATCAAATTTCTTTGAGCGATGCTTATCTTGTGCTAACTCACACGTGCACATACACATCATGATGGATGATGTGTACATTTACCACGAACACAATTTCTTTGTTTTGTGTCTCCTTTGTGTAGGTACACATGAATACTTGTCAACTTCGCAATCCCACGAGTTGACAAAACGAGCTCTAGAGAGCAATGATGACTTGGGATCCCATGGATTGCCTTTCCCACTGCTCTCTTCACGCAAAGAATTCGCCCATTTCTTCTACATGGCTATCACTTGGCTATGGGTTATTCTACATTACATATTATATGCCCATCTTGCCATGTTCACTTTGCATGATATGATCATTCCTATGACTTTGCCATGCATTTGTGACCCATGCTTTGCATTACACATGATGATTGATTCTCCTACTTGTATGTGTATTTGCAAGCTTGGTGGAGATATTGCTTGTTATTGCCATGTTTGCTACGTGCCCCATGCCTATGATGATACAATGATCTTGGTTTGTGTTCGTACTTGCGATATGTCATGTGCATTTTCTATGCCTATTATTTGCTCACATGATATGACGACCATGATTTCCTCTAGTGTGTTGCATCTTCGCTCCACTAGTTTGCACGACTTGATTGCCTCGCACATGTTCCAAAATTGCTATAGAGTGCCTCACTTTCTTCACCACACCATATGCACATTATGCTTGGATTTTCTTGCACTTGTCCCATGTGTTTAGACATTTCATTTCTTTTGGTGTTGTGAATGACTCTTATGCCTACCATAGGCCATTTGTCGAGCGCTTTATGCATGTTTGCTATGATCTTGAGGTCGATGCTTGCTATCTTGTCAAATATATTTGCATCGCTACCTCACATTTGCATGCTTGTATCCATGATGTCCTTGATTGTGCTCAATTTAGATGCTTCAATTCCATGCCACACTTCTTTGTCAAACCATATGCTATGCTTGATGACAACACTTGTTGGGTGAATCACCTCTTGAATGCTTGGTTTTTCTTTAATGCCAATCACATTTGTTTTTCCAAGTGCTTGTTATCTTTGCTCCTTTTGAAGGAACTACAAGACGGTGCGACATTGGAGAGTGCCCATTTCGAGCTTCCACATGACAAGTGCTTGGTGGTCGTCCACTTCTACACGGCGAAGCCATCTCTTTCCCATGGTGATTTGGTTTTTGATCCGAGGTCGGATATTTCCCAAGGGAGGGGAGATGACGCGGAGAATCCTATGGACATCACCATGTCAAGAGTCCGTTTGGCAAGTGACACGTGCGACCGCTACTTCTCATACATAAAGGTGAATCTTCTCCTTTACACGTGCTCACTTGACCTCTTCGAGGATGGTATACTACTTGACACTCCACCCGTGTGCATGCATATGTATCACCGGAGCTTCACGGACGACGAGGAGGAGTGCAAGCGCTAAGGAACAACTACACCATCCGTGATGGAAGCATGGAAGAGAAGACAGAAGAAACGGAGCTGCTACAAGTCACAGCCACCGGACGACCGACCCTTACCAGACGTCCGACGCCTGGAGGTTCAGCCTGCCAGAACAACTACAGCCGAGGGACTCTACAGCGCCCAGACGACCGCCAGATATCGGACGTCCGACAAGTCCCAGTGCCCAGACGACCGACGCCGACCGGACGACCGGTGCCACCTTCACAGAAGGGAAATAGCAGAAGTACGAAGACTTCCGGAAGTCCGGTCCGTCCTGAGCCACCGGACGTCCGACCCCCAGCGGTCGTCCGGTAATTGCCTGTGTGTAGCCGCGGCCTTTCGCCTTGTATCTTCTCCCACTTACCCCATCGTGGCTAAGACTATAAATAGACCACCTCCACCTCCTTTCTAGGGGAGCAAAGTATTTGATAGACAAAGAAAGAGCTTTTCTCATCTTCCTCCTCATGGAGATCATGACCTCCTAAGGGAGAAGATCCACTTGTGGATATCAAGGCCTCCTCTTGGAGAAGGGTCCCCATCATAGGATCATCAAGCCCTCATCTCCTTCATAGGATTTGGGATGAACTCTACCATGTATCTTGTTTCCCTTTGATTGTTCATGTACCTTGTGGATCTTGTGTGTTTGTTGGTCTAGTGGATGTGTGATTGGACTTGTTCTTGAGTGTTCCTCTAGTTTTCTCTCTTGTGTTCATCTTGTTCTTGGGGATTCCCCCTCCAATTCGTGAAAGATCTTCACTTAGGGTTCCACCGTACAACACGTGGGCACGCGCGCTTCGGGCACACGCTATGCATCCGACTGCCGCCGGGAAGAAGACACCACTACCCCTGCTGGGCTAGGCCGCTACAGTGCCAGATCAGGTCGGCCAGCCTAGGTAACTCTCTCTGCCTTTTTCCTATTTTGTTTCTATTTTTCTTTTTCTGTCAGTTGTTTTGATTTAGTTTTGGCACTAAATCATTTTAGTAAATTCTTGAACTTTTTGGGGGCACTACTGAATTATTTGAGAGGCCCTCAGCAAGTTTCAATATTACTGGATCTATAAAAATATTTATAGGATTTTAAAGCTCCAATTTAAATTTATATTGAATTAATTCAGATCCCAAACCTGACCTGGAGAAATGTGCACCAATTCTTGTTTAGGTTTTCACCTTGTGTCGTAAATCATCAACATTTTTGAAGGGCATTCTGGGTTCATTCAAAAAGGTTTTGCTTGAACTTGTTTGATTTTGTTTGGTGCTAGGGTTTGGATCATTCGCAAATTAAAATTAAAATGAAATTTAAACATGTTTAGCTAGCCTAGGGCATACCAGAACTAGTGATGTGAAACCTCGCCCCCACTCGAAAGAATGTTGTCCCGAGATTCAGGAGTCGGTGGGAAGAGAACTCAAGTCGAAGACGATCTTCTTGCTCCCAAGTAGCTTCTCTCTCAGAATGATGGGACCACTGAACCTTGAGAAACCTGATGTTCTGACAGCGAGTGATACACTCTGCCTTATCAAGAATATGAACATGATACTCCAGATTTGTGAGGTTATCTTGGAGATCAAGCGTTTTGTGGTCCACTCTACTGATGGGATCCGAGAAGATCCGCCTGAGTTGAGAATGTAGAAGACATCATGGACTCAGGATGATGTGAGGGTAGTTCCAACTGGTAGGCAACCTCTCCTAGTTTAGCGAGAATATGAAAAGGACTAATGTAACGAGGATCCAATTACCCTTGATACTGAAACGATGGGTACCCTTTAGAGGGGTAACCCATAGGCAAGCCTTGTCGCCAACTTCATAAGATACTTCCTTATGATGATGGTCATAGTGGCTCTTCTCACGATATTGGGCTATCTTCAAATTCTCACGAATAATGCGAACTTGCTCTTCTGCTTCGTGGATCATATCCGATCAAAAGAATTGTCTTTCACCATTTTCTGACTAGTTCAAAGTTGTTCGACATCTTCATCCATAAAGAATCTTGAAGGGTGATTTCTTGAGACTGGATTTGTAGATATTGTTATAAGCAAAGTGAGCTAAAGGAAGATGTGGGTGTACCAAACATGGGTGTTTTACACCCTGACTTATCCACAGACAAGTAGCAGTTCCCTTGCTGGCCAAGGAACCTACCAAGGAAGCTACTCTATGGGAGGTCAAGGAGCGCATCAAGGAGACCAAGATTCAAGGACAAGTTGATCTCCTTGGCTAAGGAGAAGAAAAGGACATAACATTAGAAGAACTCCTTGCCGGCAGGACCGAACCGGCAAGGCGAAGGCCCGGAAAGTTCCGTGGCTAGCAAGCTCCCACCAACTACCAGCGCTCCACCTTACTGAGCAACTTGTCACTAATCGGTGAGGCGTTGAGCTCGCACGCAGTTAGGTGAAGCTTGTCGGGCAAGTGTTAGCACGCTGGACAGAGTTTCACCCTTATCGACACCTGTCCATATGCACTACAGCAAGATGTTGCTAACGCGACACTACGATCAGAGACCCTTTCACGAAACTGTGTGCGATGCATTAATCACAAACGAGGATGTAAAAAAATGTCAAAAAAGGTGCAAAATGTTTGCAATGGAGGATGCATCAAACACGGTTCAGATTTTAGTTACGTGTACGATCCAGGGCATATGGTTCAGTCCAATGAACCGTTTGCGATGAGGTGGAACAAAAGAAATGGGCAGCCTGATGAAGGTATGTGCGATGTACAACATACGGTTCACTCGGATGAACTATTTGTGATTAGGCAACACAAAATAAATGGTTAGCCAGATCAAGGTGTGTGCGATGTACAACATACAGTTCACTCAGATGAACTGTTTGTGATTAGGCAACACAAAACAAACGGTCAGCCAGATCAAGGTGTGTGCGATGTACGACATGCGATTCACTCGGATCAACTGTTTGCATTGAGATAAGAGAACAGAAACGGTTCAATATAACAAATACCATAAATATTGCAAGGTTCAAATTCAAAGATTACAATGCCCAAATTCAAACATTGCCTATTGCGTCATTTCTGTAAAGGGATCAGCAGCTGACAAGTCATGTATGGGTTTAACACAATAACTTCCAATTGCTTTGCCATATGCACTTCCTATACGAAGTTTGGCATTTTGGAGGCACTTCCATTCCACAGTACCAGCCGCCTCTGATAATCATAACATTGATCTTTCCTAATTAAATGCGTGTTCAACCTCAGTACCCTCAGCACCTTTGCTCTGGCAAGAAAGAACATGGCGAGTGTAATCTCCGGTGGGGTCCCTCGGTAGGAGTTCAAAGTAATATTTGAGAGATGCAGATCCAGGCATTCGATGTGATTGTCGTTATCAACATCTTCCACCAGGCCTAATATGCACTGCAAAAGAAGAGAATGTGTTAGTGCCGACATGCAGTTTTGAACACTGCTACATGCCCATTTGGTTTGCAAGATTTGTAAAATGCACCAACATGCCACCTTCGATCTGTCATGATTAACATGGGCATTAATTTGATTACAATCTAGAAACATGTAGCCTTCTTCATAAGAGGTTGGATTGGATGAAAAATTCCCTAAGAAAACTAGTACAGATGAATCCAAAGGAGAAACGCTTATGGACGATTGTAACCATATGAATGAAGCAACCAATATGGGGTGCGGGTTTATGTCTTAAAGTCCTCCAAAATTCCTTCAGAAATCATTGTACATAGTCATTGTAAACTTGGGAAAAGGTGCAAAAAATTGAACTCCCTTATGGTTAACATTTAACAGGAAAGGTACATCAGCTCGATATACAACTTCTTCAGGCACGAAAAGCATCTCAGGCAACTGAAAACTTGGTCCGGGTTGGGGATGACAGATTCTAGTGCCAAGACCTTCACTGTTCCCAGAGTCTAGATGAAGCTTCGCTAGATGACAGACGAACATACATCTTCAAACTAGAAATAACATTGATATCAAGAAGGAGAGGTATATAAGGCGACTGTTGTACCTGAAAGTTGTAGTATTTGACACACGAGTAGCCCACCACTTTCAATTTCAGTGTAGAAATGACATTGATTCTTGTTGGACCTTGTTGATCAACTACAAGTAATCTCTCAAGTGAAGGTGTGTCCTGGATGACCATATTGTCATCCACCTTTTGTGATCTCTCGTTGCAGCACCAACAACACACATAAATAGTGCGGAGAGTCCTAGAGGTGATGTGCAAGGTACTCGACCAATTCATTGCCTGAAGACGAAGGAACTCGAGTGCAGTACAGCCGCGGAGCAAGCGCTCCATGTCATGCTTTGGGATGCGGACGACGACGAGCTTGAGTTGCTTCATTCGTGGTAGAAAAAGAGCGGGCACGTCATTAGGGGGGGGATGGTAGTTCATGAACTTGGCGAGGCACAGCGTGGGTGCGAAGCGAAGTGCGGACGTTGGCAGCAAGCTCATATGCCCATCATTATAACTTAGCTTCTCGAGCTGATATATGGCGCGGGATCAGAACCACTCGTCAAGCTTGCCTCGCTCCCTGCCATTGGAACGGAACTTGCCCGCGATAAGGCCTTTGATTGGGCCATGGTGACTGCCGAGGATCTGGGAGAACGCACCCAAGCTTTGGCGATAGCCATGGCAGAGCTTGTGGGCGTGGAGGAGGTCAACAGGGGTGCGGAGCCATAGTATGCGCCACCGCCGGGAAATGACGGCTGTCCTCGTCCGATCTCTGATTGGGAGGAGGGATATGATGACTATCAACATATCATCGGGGAGGTTGTTGATGAAGTCTAGGCCTGCTGGAGTCACTTGCGGTTCTTTTTCGACCCACCTTCGCTTGTTGGCAGCCTCGTTCTCCACCTCGTCGGCGGGGACAGGAACCTCTGTCTCCATATTCACGCCGTGCTCCGGTGCTTCAGCAGCCCCGACGTCGCCACTCCCTCCGGTGGGGTGCTTCGGTGGCATCCTTGTACACTGACGGCTTTGAGTACTCAGAGCGTCGTCGATGATGCGTGCGGAGAGAGAGAGAGAGAGAGAGAGAGAGAGAGGAATTGTGTGTGTGGCGAGGATGGGGGCTACAGCCACTCGGCAGCGCCATTAATATAGACTAGTGGGAGCAAGGCGGGCGGCGGTCCAAGGCTGTCTCGCTTCTCGGTGAGAACAACTGCTTAATCTCTAGTATGAATGAAATATATGCTTAATTACTGAATTTCAGCTGCAAAAAATAGATAGTGATATTGATTTTTAGCTGCATATTTTGATAAATCGCAGTTTCTCTTGGCTTAGCACTCAAGTCTGGCTTTAATTTGCATACCATAATCTGAACCATTTGCGTTCAAGAGATGCACAGATCCTGCGTTGAACAGCTTGTACGCTTCCCGGCGAGCATACGCACCGGACTGCGCTTGCATGCCTCCCGTTCAGTCAAGCAGCTGTCCACACGACACCTCCTATAGCCATTAAAACCAAGACACGTGGCGTCACGTGAATGGTTAACCGAACGCACACGGTTTGAATTATACAAACGTTTGAGATATTAAAGTGGCAGCTATTGTTTTTCAAAATGCCTTTGTTGGCTATCATTATTCGAGTGCGCCTTCTCTCAAAATGGACACAAAAAATACCGCAGAATGTCGGGTGCCCTTCCATGATAGCATGCCAAGTTTCATGAATTTCAGACGAGTTTTGGATTTACTAGAATTTAAAAACCAGGCATCTCAATGTTTTGCCGGCAATCAACGGTGCCCTGGTGTTTAAAATTCATTCCCATTTCTTGCATGGGACCTAAGCATGCACCCAAGGACACGGATTTATTTTTTCAACCAATTTATATGCACTGGAGCATGCGCATGTAGTTCAAATTTGAAATATGCATACAAATGCATTGAAAACTCAGTTAATGCATAAAAATGTCCAAACGAACCCCGAAAAATCACAAAAATTCACACAACACTCCAATTGTTCTACGTTGACACGAGAAAAAACTTGAAAGCAATAAGAGGCAATGGATATCGTTTCGTCCCCAAAGTTGGGACGTTCCCTACCAAAAAGCATCTTGCTTGTTGCGAGAAGCTCCGATTTGTGAGAAGCATATACCCAAACCTGCCCCAAATGGGACAAAATTTGTAGCACGACATGTTGATGCCGCTCCATGATAGCATGGCAAGTTTCATGAATTTCAGACGAGTTTTGGGTTTACTAGAATTTAAAAACGAGGCATCTCAATGTTTGCCGGCAATCAACGGTGCCCTGGTGTTTGAAATTCATTCCCATTTCTTGCATGGGACCTAATGTAGGATCGGAAGCATGTCTAGAGGGGGGTTATTAGACTACTTGACCAAATAAAAATCTATCCTTTTCCCAATTTTAGTTCTTGGCAGATTTTGGTTATCATAGCACAATTCAAGCAATCTTCACACAATTCAAGCAAGCATGCAAAGAATATAAGGAGAGCGGGTATGCCTCATCCCTTATTTAATAAGAGGACTTGGATTTCCAATTCATTCGTTTCTTCGGGGGCTTCTCGAGTTCTACGGCCTCCAGCTGCACAATCTCACGCCCGCCTCTATACTGCATATCGCGGGCTTCGTTGCTCTTTGCGAGCTGTTCTTGGGAGTTGAGGCTCATTTCGCGCTGTGGAAGAGGATATTCTGCCTGGTGCCCCGTTCTCAGGAGGGGGCAATATATCAAGTGGGCGGAGCCGAAGTATGGCGCATCGCCAGGACCGGATACCTATCCGGAACCCCGAAGAAGGCGTCCGAGGACTGGCCTTCAGAATGGTTTTATATGGAGGATGTCCCGCTGCCGGATCCTATCCGGATCGGCCTCCCCGAATTCAACAATGATCACTTGAAGAAACGCCTAAGCTGGCGTCTGCGGGGCCCTCTGCGGGAAAGTGATAGGGACGTCCTTTACCTGATGGGCCGGATAAGACTACTGGCTCATTTCGGACTAACCATGATTGGAGTCATGGCCGCATGCATTATGCGAAGGGTGCAGCCACTTCAGTATAGAGACCACCCCATGTGGGATTTTAACGGGGAAGATGACGCCACCCATTACGGTCGTAAGGGGCCGAACTCGGCTGCCGCTCTGATAAAGATCCTGTCCTCCTTGTACAAGGGAGAAGAGGAGGAATTCCTCCGCGTCAACCCTCAGGGTGGATTTACTATGTACAACCCTCCGAGTTGGGTAAGCGGACAATTTTGCTCACCCATCCGTCTCATATTCCCATGATTAAATATGTAGTCTAACGACTGCAACGCAGGAACTGCGTCAAGAAGTAAAGGATCTCGTCGGACTATATCCGGAGAGGTTGCCAATCGCGCCTCCACCAGCGAGGCTCCAAAGCCTGGTCCGGAAGCGGAGGTGAACACAAGGCGCGCACCGGACGCTCCTCCGACAGAGGATGCGGACAGGCTGTCTGCCACCAATTCCGAGGTGGAGAGTGCCATGAACCACAGGCGTCGTCGGATGGTTCTTCGCGACGCTTGTTTCTCCCAGGAGGCCTTGGATGCCTTTAACTCGGGAGATGCGTACCTCCGTGCCGCTCAAAATGACTTAGCCAGAGCCACGGAGCAATATGTAAAAGACATATGGGTAAGAAATTTTTTGGTAAATATATATACAAGTAGCCCCCGAGACTTGAAACAGTTAGAATAACTGATTTAAGGATCATATGTTTATGCAGGCTCTTACAGAAAAGAATACTGTACTGTCCCAGGAGCTAGAAGAATGCAAAGCCCAACTAGAGGCCGCACTAGCCATGGCAGGGGAGCCCAAGGAGACCCCCACTGGTAATATACGCTTCGAAAGATAAATATTTTGCGAAGTGCGGCATGGGTGCAAGTCGGACGAATCATTTTGCAGATGGCGCCGGAGTAGATCTAGAAAAACAACAACTTCTGCGCCAGTTAGAAACTGGGGAGAGCGTGCTGACAAAGGTGAGGCGGGAGAAGAATGATCTTCAGGATGCCAACACCAAGCTGGGAGTTGAACTAAAAGATGTTCGTGCCCAGCTGTCGGACTCCACTAAGGAGAATCAACGGCTTCGACGCGGCATATATAGTAAGTGCTTAAACGAACTTTTGAAAAAGAAGGAGTTCAGCGAGGAAGTCAAATGACAGAGTTATGTCTGTAGGTATGCTGACAGGTCGTCCTGCAGAGGAGATGCGAGTGACCTTCTTCCCGAGCTCTCGCGGTTGCACGAGCGAGTTCGGCAGGCGATGCAAGGAGTTTCCCAAGCCTTATGGCCATCCCTCCCCAGGCTCGAGGGCCTTGGAGAGCTTGCAGAGAAGCTAAAGGGAGCGCGGCGGCGCTTCCGGTTGTGGAAGATATCGGCCTGCCGCCAATGCGCGAGGGAGGCCTGGGCCATGGTAAAGACGCGGTACACAAAGGCTGACCCCAACCACATGGCCGAGGTCGGACCTGTAGGACCTGATGGGAAGGAGATCCCTGTTAGCTTAGTATACGGCCAAGTAGAATTGGCCGTAAAGTATTCCCAGCAGGACTGTAAATTAGACAGCCTGTTAGATGGTATTGAAGAGGAATACAATCAGTCAGAGTGACTATGTAATTTTTAAATGACATGTGTAATGCCTTCTAGCCGGATTGTAGATCGTTTGTCGTTGCCGACCTTTTCGCTTCGACCTCAGGACCTGATGGTCCAGAGTGTGTCCGAATACCCTATCGATTATGTAAGAACCGGGGTATGCATGGAGACCAGGCATAGGGGTCATTAGTGCTTTATCAGACAAGTGCCCAACTAGTTATGTTATATTACATGGTTAGTAAGAAACATCTTCCAGAGAGAATAGTTCCGTTAGGGGTTCCTTTCTCTGGGAGGCATGCCCTAAAGTGCATGTCCGAACTGCAAACGCAGGAAAAGCATTTGGGGGCATATATATAAATAAGTAAAAAAGGTCATCTTTAGTTCACCGACCGAATATTCCCTTAAGAACGCTAGCTTTTGGCTTCACCCAGTCTGAGGTACACATCCGGCTGACCCGGCAGTAACAATCGCAGAGGTGCTCCCTTTACCGCCTAGCCGAACAATCAGGAACGTAGGGGTAAGCACAGGAGCCAGGCAACCCAGCTTGGCCAAAACTTAAGTCACATCGATGCATATAATGGTGAATAAAAGGTACATGCGGAAGTTTGACACATGTTTTGGGCGTGAAGCCCGTATGAGTAAGCTTCTGTTTAAAGAAGCCCCCAGGTATAGTGAGCGCGAGTAGCGCGTCACTTTATTGAGCCTTTAATGGCTATAAAAGAGAAAAATAAAAGGAGTGGAAGGAGAGAAATGTAAGACAGAAAATGAAAAAAATGGACAGAGGAAGGAGATGAACACAGAGTCCGGCGCTAGGCGTAGAATCTTCGGAGACAGGCTGCGTTCCATGGGTTCGGCTCGAGTCGGTTATCCGAGGCATCTCGCAGGTGGTACGCTCCACCGATCAGGACTTGGTAAATTATGAAGCGACCTTCCCATTTGGGCTTGAGTTTGTCCTTTTTCTTGTCCGGCAGCCGTAGAACTAATTCGCCAACGTTGTAATTTTTGGCCCGCACTTCTCTGCTTTGATATCTTCGAGCCTGCTGTTGATAGAATGCGGAACGGGCTTTTGCCACGTCGCGCTCCTCCTCCAAGGCGTCCAGACTGTCCTGCCGATCGAGCTCGGCTTCTCTTTCTTCGTACATGCGCACCCGAGGTGAGTCATGAATTATGTTGCAAGGCAGAACTGTCTCTGCGCCGTACACCATAAAGAATGGTGTGTATCCGGTGGTGCGATTTGGCGTGGTCCGCAGCCCCCAGAGTACGGAGTCAAGCTCCTCTACCCAGTGCGTGTTAGATTCCTTTAGGGACCGTACTAATCTGGGTTTGATGCCGCCCATGATAAGACCATTTGCACGCTCGACCTGGCCGTTAGTTTGTGAGTCATAGACGGAGCCATAATCAAGCTTAATGCCCATATTTTGCACCAGAGTTTTACCTCGTCGGCTGTAAAGTTCGTGCCGTTATCAGTGATGATGCTGTGGGGGACGATGTAATTGTGTACGACCCCGGATATAAAGTCTATCACCGGTCCGGATTCAGCCGTCTTAATAGGCTTGGCTTCTATCCATTTGGTGAACTTATCCACCATGACCAGTAAGTATTTTTTCTTGTTAGTTCCCCCTTTAAGGGGTCCAACCATGTCAAGCCCCCAGACCGCGAAGGGCCAAGTGATGGGGATAGTTTGGAGGGCGGTAGGTGGCATATGGCTTTGGTTTGCAAAGAGCTGGCAACCGACGCATCGTTGGACCAGGTCCTGAGCGTCTGCCCGGGCCGTCGGCCAATAGAAGCCTGTACGGAAAGCTTTGCTTACAAGGGACCGAGCTGCGGCGTGATGACCACCGAGTCCGGCATGAATTTCAGCTAGCAAGTTCCGCCCTTCCTCTTCGGAGATGCACCTTTGAAGTACTCCGGTAGTGCTTTTCTTATAAAGCTCTCCCTCGTGGACTTTATAGGCCTTGGATCACCGCACTATGCAGCGTGCCTCATTTTGGTCCTTCGGGAGCTCTTGCCTATTAAGGTAGGCTAGGAATGGTTCTGTCCACGGGGCGATGACGACCATTATGACGTGGGCGGAGGTTGTAATTTCATTGGCAGGGCCGCCGATTATGTCAGATTGTTCGGTGCCGGACAGTGCGGATTGGTCCGGGCTGTTATTACCAGGCTCCCCTTCCCATACTACGGATAGCTTGAACAGCCTTTCCAGGAAGACGTTGGGGGGGACTGCATCGCATTTTGCGCCGATGCGTGCCAGGATGTCTGGTGCCTGATTGTTTTCCTGGGCTATGTGGTGAAATTCGAGCCCCTCGAACCGGGCTGACATTTTTATGACGGTGTTGCGGTAAGCTGCCATTTTTGGATCCTTGGCATCAAAGTCTCCATTTATTTGGGATATCTCGAGGTTCGAATCCCCGCGCACTTCCAGGCGTTGAATGCCCATGGATACTGCCATCCGGAGACCATGTAAAAGGGCCTCATATTCGGCAGCATTGTTGGAGTCCGTGTACATAATCTGGAGTACATATTGAACTGTATCTCCTGTGGGGGGTGTCAAAACAACGCCAGCCCCTAGTCCAGCCAACATTTTGGAGCCGTCGAAATGCATGATCCAGTTTGAGTATGTGTCGTACTCTTTGGGGAGTTCGGCCTCCGTCCATTCTGTGACGAAGTCAGCCAAAACTTGCGAGTTGATAGCTCGCCGTGGCTTATAAGTTATGTCGAACGGGAGGAGCTCGATGGCCCATTTTGCAATCCGGCCCGTTGGTCGCGGTTGTTTATAATATCGTTCAGTGGTACTTCCGATGCTACTGTGATTGAACACTCTTGAAAGTAGTGTCGTAGCTTCCGGGATGCCATGAATACCGCGTATGCAATTTTTTGATAATGTGGGTACCGTGATTTGCATGGGGTGAGGACAGTGGACACGTAGTAAACCGGCTTTTGAAGGGGGAATTTGTGTCCATCTGTTTCCCGCTCGACGACGAGTACTGCGCTGACAACTTGATGGGTTGTTGCAATGTACAATATCATTGGTTCGCCGATGTTTGGCGCGGCCAGGACTGGGTTTGTTGCCAATATGGCTTTTATTTCGTCGAGTCCGGCCGTGGCGGCATCCGTCCACTCAAAGTGTTCGGTGCGCCGAAGGAGGCGGTAGAGGGGTAGTGCCTTTTCTCCCAAGCGGGAGATGAAGCGGCTTAGAGCCGCCACGCATCCGGTTAATTTTTGTATTTGTTTGAGGTCCTTTGGAATATCCAATTGTGACAAAGCTCGGATCTTGGTTGGATTTGCTTCGATTCCTCTACCGGATACAATGGAGCCCAAGAACTTTCTGGCTGGAACGCCGAAAACGCATTTTTCCGGGTTTGGCTTGATGTCATATGTTCGGAGATTATCGAATGTAAGCCTCAAGTCGTCTACTAGAGATTCGACATGTTTTGTTTTTAAGACCACATCATCCATGTATGCCTCCACTGTTTTGCCGATCTGGTTTGCCAAACATGTCTGAATCATGCGCTGATATGTTGCGCCAGCGTTTTTGAGCCCGAAAGGCATTGTGTTAAAGCAGAATGGGCCGTTTGGGGTGACGAATGCCGTTGCGACTTGGTCTGACTCGGCCATCTTGATTTGATGGTAGCCGGAGTATGCGTCGAGGAAACACAACGAATCATGTCCTGCTGTGGCGTCGATAATTTGGTCGATGTGGGGGAGGGGGATGGGATCCTTTGGGCAAGCCTAGTTAAGGTCTTTAAAATCAACGCACAGGCGCCAGGATTTGTCCTTCTTTGGTACCATCACCAAGTTTGCTAGCCAGTCTGGATGTTTAATATCTCTGATGAATCCGGCCTCCAATAGATTGGCTAGCTCCTCTCCCATAGCCTGTCTCTTGGGTTCAGAGAAATGCCGAAGTGCTTGTTTGACAGGTTTGAATCCTTTTAGGATATTTAAGCTGTGTTCGGCCAGCCTGCGTGGGATTCCTGGCATGTCTGAAGGGTGCCAGGCGAAAATGTCCCAGTTCTCGCGTAGGAACTCTCGCAGTGCGGCGTCTACATCAGGGTTTAATCGTGCCCCGATGGAAGCTGTTTTATTGGGGTCCGTCGGATGGACCTGGAATTTGACTATTTCATCTGCTGGTTTAAAGGAGGTGGACTTGGATCTTTTGTCGAGTATCACATCGTCCCTGTTTACCATGGAGCGCAGCGCAATCAGTTCCTCAGCCGCTAGGGTTTCGGACAGTGCCTCAAGGGCCAGTGCGGTTGTCTTGTTTTCGGCGCGGAGGGCTATGTACGGATCACTAGCGAGAGTGATGATTCCGTTTGACCCGGGCGTCTTGAGCTTCATGTACCCGTAATGGGGTATTGCTTGGAAGATTGTAAACGCTTCCCGCCCTAGCAGAGTGTGGTATCTTCTACTAAACGGGGCCACCTGGAATGTGACTTCTTCAGATCTGTAATTATCCGGCGTGCCGAACACCACGTCTAGTGTGATTTTTCCTGTACAGTGCGCTTCCCGACTGGGGATTATTCCTCTAAAGGTTGTGCTGCTTCGCTCAATGTGGTTCCAGTCTAGTTCCATTTTTTGGAGGGTTTCCTCATAAATGAGGTTCAATCCGCTGCCTCCGTCCATGAGTACCTTGGTGAGGCGAAAGTCATCCACTATTGGACTGAGGACCAATGCGGCTGGTGCTCGGGCTGTTCGGAATTTAGCTTCATCACTGGCATTAAAAGTAATAGCCGTGTCACTCAAAGGGTTTATTGTTGCTACTTGATAGACTTCAGTGAGGCTGAGGAGTGTTCTTTTTCGCATATTATTTGATGCGAAAGTCTCGAAGACTGTTAAGACTGTACTGGAGTCCCTGAGGTGGCTTTCTGCGGACTCCGGAATTAGGAGATCTTCGCCCCTTTTGGCCACCTGCCGGAGTATCCAACATGCTCTAAGGCTGTGAGTTGGTGTGGCGTCCTCTGTACTGTGAATTTTACAGGGTCCATTAGCCATCCCTCCAGTACGGTTCCATGCCCTGTAGAGGGTTTTGGTTTTTTGGTTTTTAACCTGGGTGTCTGATGATGATGCACCCTTTTATTTCGGACGAGGCTTCTATTCAAGGCCGGATTATCCCAAAATTTAATTTCAGTTTTCCAGGCGCTTTCCATCACACAGTACTTTTGTACTATGGACGCCAAGTAGGCGAAGCGTGTAATATCACGACGACCTGTGGCGTTGAGGATTCCCTTGTCCGTGCAATTATTGCAGCAGATTGAGATTGCGTCTTCCTCGCGGCAGTCCTTTATCCTGTTCATAACCAGGAGGAACCTTGCCCAGTAATGATGTACTATTTCTTCGGGCTTTTGCCTGAGTTGGGATAGATCGCTTATGTTTGGGTGGGTGGGTGGAATTACATCCGCAACCTCACCCAATCTGAGACTCAGAGGCCAAGGAGTTTACGAACTCTGAAGTTTGGATTCTTGGATGTTGTCCAGTGAATCTGACCCGTTGCCTGATTCTAAGTTCAGGTCTTGAATTACATCCTCCCCTCCGCGGATATCCGGCTTGGAGGGATCGGGAATCCGGACGTAGCTAGTCCTTAGGACAGATGAAGGGTCGCCGCACTGTGCCTCTACTACAGTAACATGATGGGTGACTTGGGGAGAATTAATCTCTCTTAGATCGGGTTTAAGCCCAACCTGGTCATAATCCGTAGTGACCCCCAAGGCGGCGATGCGATTCAAGAGCTCGTTTACGGAAGAGAGCTCCATTGGATCCAACTGCTCGCCGAGTTCCGAGCTGATGTGAAGGTTGCTTTTGATGACCCGAGAGGTCACCGTCGGCGCAACGGCCGAACAGGCGGTCATAAGAAAACCACCTAGTCAGAGAGTTTGGCCGACAGCCAAGGCTCCGTTAGTAATGGCGTCGTCTTTAAAGACGGGAAGAGGCATCCTTCCTGATTGCGACGGCACAGAGGAACTCTCAATGAAAGCACCAATGTCGGTGTCAAAACCGGCGGATCTCGGGTAGAGGGTCCCGAACTGTGCGTCTAGGTGGATGGTAACAGGAGACAAGGGACACAATGTTTTACCCAGGTTCGGGCCCTCTTGATGGAGGTAAAACCCTACGTCCTGCTTGATTAATATTGATGATATGGGTAGTACAAGAGTAGATCTACCACGAGATCAAGGAGGCTAAACCCTAGAAGCTAGCCTATGGTATGATTGTTGTATGTTGGAGTTGTTCTACGGACTAAAACCCTCCGGTTTATATAGACACCGGATAGGGTTAGGGTTACACAAAGTCGGTTACAATGATAGGAGATCTAAATATCCGCATCGCCAAGCTTGTCTTCCACGCCAAGGAAAGTCCCCTCCGGACACGGGACGAAGTCTTCAATCTTGTATCTTCATAGTCCTGGAGTCCGGCTGAAGGTATAGTTCGGATGGCCGGACACCCCCTAATCCCGGACGCCCTCAACATGGAATTGTGATCCACCTTCTTCTTGGCATATATGTCCAGGTCATCTTCCTGTTCTTCTGGGGCATTGATGAGCTGTGCCCACTCAGCAACTGTTGACTGATATCTGGTTCCTTCTGACATCCACACAATCCTGCCATCTGGATAGAAGTGTGATGTGGAGTAGAATTGCATGATCAGCTCTTCATTCCACTTTGTGAGCTTCTGCCCAACAAAGTCTGCAACTCCAGAACCCTTGAAGCTGTCATATACTCCAGGATAGTGCTCCTCATTCTTCTTGATGTACTCCCAATCAACCCATCTCATGTCACAAACTATGGGCTTCTTATCAAGCAGCACTGTCTCATAGAAATCCTGCTGTTCCTTGGTATGAAACCTGTAATCCACAACAGTTCTTCTCCTTGAAGCATATGGATCTGCTTCTCTCCACTTCTTCAGCCCTGAATCTCTTCTAATTTTCATGTCCTCAGCCACAGGATGAGCATCATTGTGGTCTGGGATCTTGGGCTTGAGCTTCCTGAGCACTTGACCTTCTTCTTCTTCAGCAATGTCAGGCACTGGGGCCTTGTTCTTTTCAGCAGCAGATATGTTTCTGGTGTTTCTCTTTTGTGCACTCTTGAGCTTAGATGCAGCTTTGGGTGCTTCCTTGGGCTTGGATGCAGTAGCCCCTGACCTTATGGCATCTCCCATGAGTTTCTGTGCCTTAGGTGCTGGTGCAACAACCTATTCTTTATCTGATGAGTGTTTTTCAAACTCAGCCATTGGATCAACCTTCTTGCACCATCTGCCCCTTTTTCTTTCCTTCTTTTCTTTCACAGCCTCATCTTCTCCACTTGACTTGAAAGATTTCTGAGAGGATGCCCTCGCTTTGGACATTGGTTGTCTCCCTGCTGTCCTTTTGATTTTCAGTCCTGGCTTTGTGGCTGCAGCTGAGCCATATTCTTTCTTGAGCACCTTCTTCTTGGATGTGGCTTCCTCTTCTGCCACATAGTCCTCATCCTCTGACTCAGAGGTTCTTTTCTTGCTTGCTCTAGTGGCAGCTTTGGGTAAATTGCTTGGGGTGCTCCTGCTACCCTCATCAGAACTGCTAGAGGGACTAGTGCCCTCACTCAAATGAGTCTGCTCCTCAGATCTATTCTGGCTATCACTCTGATCAGACATGTTGAAGTTCAGACTGCTGACCCTGTGAGTAGTTTATAGATGAGATAGAGTGGATGAGCATCACAAAATACAGAGATTTTTGCAAAAGAATGAGTCAAAAAGTTAGTTTTAGTTTTTCATAGAAAGCATTTCGGATCGACCGATTTGCAAACTCGGTGATACCGAAGCAACTTTTGGAACAAAAACTAGTGAACTCGGTCAGACCGAGTCACAGTTAGGTGGCACCAAGACTGCTAGGGTTTCACAAAGTCCTGAACTCGGTCTCACCGAATTGTAACTCTTGGTCAGACAGAGAACCACATGTGCAATGGCCGTGGCCGAATCGGTGGAACCGAGTTCCGCAACCCAGTGGGTCCGAGATGATTTCGGCGGAAACCTAAACCTAAATTTTCGAATCTCAACTATTCTAAGGATTGTTTTGACTGGATAGGAGTGTTTCAATCGTAGCAAGATACATTAAGAACACAATGTGCTAGGAATTGGACGGGGAATAGCATTGTGATCGAGTCCATACCCTAGTTCGGCGGCGGACTCGCTACGGCGGCAACGGCGGAGACGAATTCCGTTAACGGCGGCGGAGACCAGTCACTGGAGGCGGCTGGCGACGAGGAGGATGATACGGAGACCCAGGAGGCAGAGTGAGCTATGCGCGGGCGAAGAAGTTTCGGAGAAATTTCCAAAATTTTGCCCATGAGTATATATAGCCCGACCCTGTCGGTGTGATCGAGTGGAACAACTTGGTGGCACCGAGGTGCATAACTGTTGACAGTTTTAGCAACTCGGTGTGACCGAAAAGTTCAAATCGGTTGCACTGAGGTGAAAACCTAGATCGACTTAGTGATCTCGGTATGACCGAAATGGAGGAATCGGTCAGACCGAAAAGCACAAAAAAGTTTTGGAAGTTTAAGTCTATGACAAATCAGGGACTCTGAGTGCTCCTCACACAGAGTGGTTTGAATCTGACTTGATCAAATTTTGTGATGTAGCATGAATAGAGTTTGAGACGAGAAAAGCATAGATAGCTAGAGAAGGTTCTTAGGCATTCTTGTCCATCCACTTGGCAAGGAAAAGAAAAACCAATCAATCAAAACAACAAGTGGATGTCCTCGAATGAGTAAAATATGCTCTCAACATGCTCACACAATAAAATGGCAATTGAAATATGTGGCAAAGCATGCACAACCAATTCTAGCATCTATCAAGCAATTGGCGATGACTAGGTCATCTATATATGAGTATATTGACTTAGGAGTCAAATGAGAACATTTGATCATAGGTCATACTCATCGTTTAAGCATAAGTGGGGTTACCACTTTTACATAAAGCATTGTTGTGTTCACATCATTAGAGTTACTTTAGCTCAATTATTAGAGTAAATCTCCCCCTAGATGTGATATCCCCCCTAAGAGGGATGAACTAACCTTGGGTTTTGTCGATGATGACTTCATGTAAATGTTGAAGATGTGGATGCTGAATGTTGATGTAGATCAATTGCAGCTATCCATTGGAGTGAATTGCACTTTCAATACCTACATGGGTTAGTCCCACAAGGAACAAACAAGGATATCCATAGACATAGAGTGATGCACACACAAGATGATGTCTATGAAAGCTTTTAGGTTACCTTGTCCCTTGACTTACCAACAAGAGGGTTTGTGACTCCTTGAACTAGTGCAAGATGTGAAAGTTGATTGCACCTGTTCTTGCCAAAATGATAGGAGTGAAGTATGTTGGCGGAGTCACCCTCAAGAACTCTCTAGTTCTTCTTCTTTTGGATCCACACCATCTTGATGGGAATCCTTGGAGTTGTAGTCGTACTTGATGAAGTGGAACTTGAAGTAGTCTTTGGAATCTACTTGACTAAGGTCTTAGGAGCTTCTTCGAATGCATCAATTTCCTCTTGAAGCTTGTCCTTGCCTTTTTTCTTGTAGTCTTGTGGTGGATGATCATCTTGAGCTTGTGTCCCTTTGAAAGAAGTAGTATCATACTTCTCTTGTTGAGGAACAAACTTTGTCTTGGGATATTGATCTTCTTCCCACTCAACTCCATTGGCATTGAACTTTCGTTCAAAACCAACACCTTGATTCTTCCTATGCCTTCCTTGCTTGCGTACAATTTCCTCGAATTTCTTACTCCCGGCAAGGCTCTTGTACACTCCTTTATCTATAATTCCCTTCAATAGGTTATTTTGTTGCTCAAGTGTAACTTGTCTAAGAGAATCATTAGTGGAATCAAGAGAGCTACTAGAAGCAACAATATTGGATATAACATGATCATTGTTACTACTAGAGGAAGAATCTTTCTTGTTCTTGTTATTAGACTTAACTTGAGGCATGTAAGTGGATAAAAGTAAACACTTGGCAATCTAAGAAGAACTTTTCTTACGAAGATCATCAATGATTGCTTTTAAGAACTCATGCTCTTGCTCAAGGTTGAGCTTTTCAAAGCGTAATTTCTCATGTGTTCTTAGAAGTTCTTGATGATCTTCTAAGATAGTTTCATGAGCTAACCTAAGAGTGTTTAGTTCTTTAGTTAGGGCCTCAATCTTCTCCTTATCATTGTCACTCGTTTTATCTTGATTAGCATGATTAATTGACGTTTCATCATAGCATTCATCACTAGAGTTGTCAACAAGTAAATCATCATCACCTAACAAGTCATCTTCATCACTATTGAAATCAACATACTCGGGGTGTGATACCTTTGGGACTTTAGCCATGAAGCATGTTCCAACTCCTTCATTTGGTGAGTCAAATATGTCGTAGGAGTCGGTTGACACAAGTGCTAGACCGGCAACACCTTCATCTTGAGTATATTCGAAATCGGAGCGATAACTTCTTTCGGAGTGGTTGTCGGAGTCGGAGCCGGATACTCATTCACCAACATGAGCTTGATGTCTTCGTTTTGTGTAGCTCCTTGATGACTTGTCCTTTCTTTCCGAATCCTTGCTTCTCCGTGAGTATCTTCATTCATAACAATCATCTCTACTCCTTCTTTCTCTAGATGGTGATTCCTCTCTTCGGCTTCTTCTTTTGGGAGAGTCTTCTCTTTTCTTGTAGGGAGCCGTACACTCATTGGAATAGTGTCCGGGTCTTCCACAATTGTAGCAGTTTCGCTCTTGACTAGAAGATCTTTTGTCATTGTAGGACCTTGACTTGGAGCTTCTATCTTTGCTTCTACTTTTGTAGAACTTGTTGAAGTTCTTCACCATTAAGCTTAATTCTTCATTGAAGATTTGCTTCTCACTTGATGATGTGGGGGCTTCACATGAGGCTTTGTAAGCACCACTTGATTTGTTGTGAAGTTCCTCTTTATCCTTGAGTGACATCTCATGAGCAACAATTCTTCCAATGACTTCTGTTGGCTTGAGATCTTTGTAATTGGGCATCATTTGGATCAATGTGCACACGGTATCATATTGTCCATCCAAGGCTCTTAGGATCTTCTTGATGATGAACCTATCGGTCATCTCTTCACTCCCTAAGCCGGCAATCTCATTTGTGATAAGAGCAAGCCTAGAGTACATTTCAGCGACACCTTCACCATCCTTCATTTTGAACTTGTCAAGTTGACTTTGAAGCACATCCAATTTGGATTCCTTAACGGAGTCGGTACCTTCGTGCATATCAATCAAAGTATCCCAAATTTCCTTTGCATTCTCAAGACGGCTGATTTTGTTGAATTCTTCGGGGCACAATCCGTTGAAGAGAATATCACAAGCTTGAGCGTTTTATTGCAGCATCTTTAACTCTTCCGCGGTAGCTTCACGGTTTGGTTCTTTCCCATCGAGGAAATCACCTTGCAAACCAACACACACAATAGCCCAAACGGCGGGGTTATGTCCAAGAATATGCATTTTCATTTTATGCTTCCAACTAGCAAAATCAGTACCATCAAAGTAAGGACCTCTACGGTGATAATTTCCCTCGCTAGATGCCATACTCTACTAGGTTGTGAAACCAATGCTATGACCACCAAAAGCTATGAAAATCAAAGCAAATGGAGACCAAAGCTCTGATACCACTTGTAGGATCGGAAGTATGTCTAGAGGGGGGGTGATTAGACTACTTGACCAAATAAAAATCTATCCTTTTCCCAATTTTAGTTCTTGGCAGATTTTGGCTATCTTAGCACAATTCAAGCAATCTTCACACAATTCAAGCAAGCATGCAAAGAGTATATGAGCAGCGGAAAGTAAAGCATACAACTTGCAACAATGTAAAGGGGAAGGGTTTGGAGGATTCAAACGCAATTAGAGACACAGATGTTTTTGGCGTGGTTCCATAGGTGGTGCTATCGTACATCCACATTGATGGAGACTTCAACCCACGGAGGGTAACGGTCGCGTGAGTCCACGGAGGGCTCCACCCAGGAAGGGTCCACGAACAAGCAACCTTGTCTATTCCATCATGGTCGTCGCCCACGAAGGACTTGCCTCACTAGCGGTAGATCTTCACAAAGTAGGCGATCTCCTTGCCCTTACATACTCCTTGGTTCAACTCCACAATCTTGTCGGAGGCTCCCAAGTGACACGTAGCCAATCTAGGAGACACCACTCTCCAAGAAGTAATAAATGGTGTGTTGATGATGAACTCCTTGCTCTTGTGCTTCAAATGATAGTCTCCCCAACACTCAACTCTCTCTCATAGGATTTGGATTTGGTGGAAAGAAGATTTGAGTGGAAAGCAACTTGGGGAAGGCTAGAGATCAAGATTCATATGGTAGGAATGGAATATCTTGAGCTCAACACAAGGGTAGGTGGTTCTCTCTCAGAAAAAATGTGTATTGGAAGTGAAGATCTGTTCTGATGGCTCTCTCCTTGAATGAAGAGTGGGTGGAGGGGTATATATAGCCTCCACACAAAATCTAACCGTTACACACAATCTGCAAAACTCGGTGGGACCGAATCGTTAAACTCGGTCGGACCGATTCAGCAAACCTAGTGACCGTTAGGATTTTCGGTGGGACTGAGATGCAACTCGGTAGGACCGATATGATTAGGGTTAGGGCATAACGTAATCTCGGTGTGACCGATTACACAAACTCGGTGAGACAGATTTTGGTAATAAGCTAACCAGAGAGTTGGTCAGGTAAACTCGGTGGGACCGATTCGCTCTTTTCGGTGAGACCGAAATGTTACAAAAGGGAAACAGTGAGTTTACATTGCAATCTCGGTGGGACCGATCGCTCACTTCGGTTGGACCGAAACGTTATGAAGGGAAAAAGAGAAATTGCAATCCCATCTCGGTGAGACCGAGATCCCTATCGGTGAAACCGATTTGCTGGGGTTTGTGGAAGTGGCTATGACATGTGAAACTCGGTGGCTCCGGATAGAAAGAATCGGTGGGGCCGAGTTTGACTTTAGGTTTGGGTCATATGTGGATATGGAAAGGTAGTTGAGGATTTTGGAGCATATCACTAAGCACATGAAGCAAGAGGCTCATTAAGCAACACCTCATCCCTCCTTAATTGTATTGGCTTTTCCTATGGACTCAATGTGATCTTGGATCACTAAAATATAAAATGTAGAGTCTTGTTCTTGAAGCTTGAGCCAATCCTTTGTCCATGTAATTTTGAGGGATACACTTTCCTCATCGATGCCATGCCATCCATTGAGCTTTTCTGAAATATTCATCTTGGAATAATGTTAGCTCAATGAGCTATATGTTGTTAGGAATTACCAAAACCACCCAGGGATAGTTGCACTTTCACCTAAGCATGCACCCAAGGACACAGATTTGTTTTTTCAACCAATTTATATGCACTAGAGCATTCACATGCAATTCAAATTTGAATTATGCACATACATGCATTGAAAACTCAGCTAATGCATAAAAATGTGCAAACGAACCCCGAAAAATCAAAAATATTCACACAACACTCCTGTTGTTCTATGTTGACACGAGAAAAAAACTTGAAAGCAATAAGCGGCAATGGATATCGTTTCGTCTCCAAAGTGTCGGCGTGGAACGACACTTATGGGATCACAAGAATACCTATTACGGTTGCAGGGGCGCAGGGTTGTGAGGAGAGCAGGGCTAGTAGACAACACAAGGATCGTTTACCCACGTTTGGGCCGCGAGGATGCGTAAAACCCTAGTCCTGCTTTGGTGGGTGTATTTCTGAGAGTTCTTGAGCTCTCGAACTAGCTGTGGTTAGCGTGTGGTTCGAAATAGCCGAATTCTTCTCCTGGTCGCCTCCGGCCTCCTTTTATAGGAAAAAGGGGTTGCCACAGTGGCACACAGGAGGTGGAAAGGTCTACAGTGACGCGAGGTTATCCCTCGTATTACAGGACAAGGTGCATTTAATGCATCACTTAGGTGTCCTCTTGCTTTATCAGGGACGGGGGCGAGGCCAGTCCCATCCCTCGTCGCTCGTCCTCGCTTCGACACGCGCCTCGGCCAGGGTTGCGTGTGGTGCCATGTAGGCACGCAGGCAGCTGAGTTGGCGCAGTGGTGGAGCCTTCACGAAGATCTGCATGCCGCCACGCAGGCGCTTGATGTTGCCACGAAGGTGCCCGCCTGTGACGCCCCCGATTCAATCGTACACTAATCATGCACGCAAATGTGTACGATCAAGATCAGGGACTCACGGGAAGATATCACAACACAACTCTACAAATAAAATAAGTCATACAAGCATCATAATACAAGCCAGGGGCCTCGAGGGCTCGAATACAAGTGCTCGATCATAGACGAGTCAGCGGAAGCAACAATATCTGAGTACAGACGTAAGTTAAACAAGTTTGCCTTAAGAAGGCTAGCACAAACTGGGATACAGATCGAACGAGGCGCAGGCCTCCTGCCTGGGATCCTCCTAACTACTCCTGGTCGTCGTCAGCGGGCTGCACGTAGTAGTAGGCACCTCCAGTGTGGTAGGAGTCGTCGTCGACGGTGGCGTCTGGATCCTGGGCTCCAGCATCTGGTTGCGGCAACCGGGTAGAAGGGAAAGGGGGAAAAGGGGGAGAAAGCAACCATGAGTACTCATCCAAAGTACTCGCAAGCAAGGAGCTACACTACATATGCATGGATATATGTGTAAAGGGCCATATCAGTGGGCTGAACTGCAGAATGCCAGAATAAGAGGGGGAATAGCTAATCCTGTCGAAGACTATGCTTCTGGCAGCCTCCGTCTTGCAGCATATAGAAGAGAGTAGACTGAAGTCCTCCAAGTAGCATCGTATAGCATAATCCTACCCGGCAATCCCCTCCTCGATGCCCTGTTAGAGAGCGATCACCGGGTTGTATCTGGCACTTGGAAGGGTGTGTTTTATTAAGTATCCAGTTCTAGTTATCATAAGGTCAAGGTACAACTCCGGGTCGTCCTTTTACCGAGGGACAC
The DNA here is from genome assembly GCA_032464435.1 of Aegilops umbellulata. Taxonomy (NCBI): domain Eukaryota; kingdom Viridiplantae; phylum Streptophyta; class Magnoliopsida; order Poales; family Poaceae; genus Aegilops; species Aegilops umbellulata. The sequence goes on from CP136058.1 coordinate 187,649,372, forward strand.
GGCTATTCGAATAGATAAACTTCCCTGCAGGGGTGCACCACATAGCCCAACACGCTTGATCCCATTTGGCCGGACACACTTTCCTGGGTCATGCCCGGCCTCGGAAGATCAACACGTCGCAGCCCCACCTAGGCACAACAGAGCGGTCAGCACGCCGGTCTAAACCTATGCGCGCAGGGGTCTGGGCCCATCGCCCTGAGCACACCTGCACGTTGCGAACGCGGCCGGTGAGCAGACCTAGCAACCTCCAGTACAACAGAAGTCACGTTACGCGGTCCAACCCGGCGCGCGCCACTCAGTCGCTGACGTCAAGAAGTGCTTCGGCTGATACCACGACGTCGGGATACCCATAACTACTCCCGCGTAGGTGGTTAGTGCGTATAGACCAAATGGCCAGACTCAGATCAAATACCCAGATCTCGTTAAGCGTGTTAAGTATCGTGAACGCCGACTAGGGCCAGGCCCACCTCTCTCCTAGGTGGTCTGAACCTGCCCTGTCGCTCCGCCTCAAAGTAACAGTCGGGGGCCGTCGGGAACCCAGGCCCACCTCTACCGGGATGGAGCCACCTGCCCCTTCAGCCCCCATCTCCGAACAGTATCACATGTAATGTAACAGTGTAAAGTATATAGTATGCCCGTGATCACCCCCGAGTGATCACGGCCCAGTAGTATAGCATGGCAGACAGACAAGAGTGTAGGGTCACTGATGGAACACTAGCACCCTATACTAAGCAGTAGGATTGCAGGTAAAGGTATCAACAGCAGTATCAAAAACAGGCTATGCATCAGGATAGGAATAACGAAAGCAGTAACAAGCTACACTACTCTAATGCAAGCAGTATAGAGGAGAGTAGGCGATATCTGGTGATCAAGGGGGGGGCTTGCCTGGTTGCTCTGGCAAGAGAGAGGGATCGTCAACTCCGTAGTCGAACGGGGCAGCAGCAGCGTCGGTCTCGGTGTCTATCGAGAGAAGAGGGGGGAGAAACAATAAATATTTAAACAAGCAGAGGCATAGTGATGCATGACATGACAAGTAACGGCGTTAGAGGTGCCCTAACGCGGTATGGGATGATACCGATGAAGGGGGGAAACATCCGGGAAAGTATCCCCGGGGTTCCGCGTTTTCGGGCAGAGGAGCCGGAGGGGGAAAGTTGCGAGTTTGATATGTTAGGGGTGTGCGGCGGATGAACGGGCTGCGTATCCGGGTTCGTCTCTTCATTCTGAGCAACTTTCATGTAGAAAGTATTTTCATCTGAGCTACGGTTTATTTTATATTAATTTTAAAAGATTTAATTCATTTTTAGGATTTATTTAATTATTTTAAATTCAACATTATCCAAAACAGTGCATGCTGACGTCAGCATGACGTCAGCATGGCGTCAGCAGTCAACAGAGGTGTTGACTGGTCAACTGACGTGTGGGTCCCATTCGTCATTGACTGATTAGTCTAATTAGGGTTCAATTAAACTATCTACTTGATTAGATTAGTTAAACAGGATTATTTAACTTAATTAATTCATTAACTATTTTAGTTATTAATTAATTAATTAATTATATATTTACTTTTTTATTTTTAATTATTTATTTTTTTATTCTCTTTTTTTTATAAACGCTCTGGGGCGGGGCCCCCTAGTCAGTGGCCCACAGGGGCCATACCGGGCATGGGCGCTAACGGGTGCGGGTGTGGCGGTTTCGGGCAATGGGCGCCCGTCAGGGGCCAACCCGGGCGCTGGCCTCGGGTGAGACCAGCGGCGCGGCGGGGCCAGTCCGGTCGCCGGCGGGGAAGCCGCAGCAACACCGGCGAGGCGGGGCAGCGCCCGCGGGGCGTATTCGGGGGGAATGGGAGGCGCAAGCGCGCACAGGGGACGCGCGATGGCACGCCGGGCGAGGCGAGGCCACGGCGGCGCCAGCGGAGCCGGGGGAAGAAGGCCATGGCGTGGGCGCGTGCGCGCGAGGAAGAGAGGAAGAGGGGGAAGCTCACAGGGCGGCGTAGGGTTCATGGAAGTGGGCTCGACGGAGGTCGAGGACGACGTGCGGCGTGGCGGCGTGCAGTCGAAGACGACGGGGCAGTGGCAAGGACGGAGGAGCGCGGCGTCCGCGAGGTGGTGACTCCGTCGAGGGGGGCTCCTGCGGCGGGGTCGCGGCGAGGCGGCACCAGGCGGCGTCGGCGGTCCGGGCGACGTGCGAGGGAGAAGGAGGGGCGAGGCAGTCCAGCGCGCGGTGAGGTGGGGCGTTGGGGTGGCACCGAGGACGGGCGTCGGCGTCAGGGGTGCGGGGCGGCGCGGTCGCCGCTGTTCACTGCCCCCGATCTGGATCGGGGGGGGGGGGAGAGTTGAGGAGGCGGTGTGGGAAGGCGATGAGGAGGGGCCGGCAGAGGCGGGCGGCACCGGCCGGCGACGGGTGGCGAAGGCGTCGCGGTCCGGCAACGGCGAGCGGCGAGGCTCCGACGAGGGGGGGCCTGAGCCGTGGTGGCGTTGGGGACGCGGGGGGGGGGGGGGGAGGGGGAACGGCCCGATCCAGATCGGATCGGTCGAGAGAGAGAGAGAGAGAGAGAGTCGTGGGGGAGTGTGGGTGGTTAGCGCTAGGGTTTCGGGGGGGTTGGCCAAAAGGCCAGCGGGCGTGCGGGAGCGGGCATGCTGGAGCGGGCCGGCCTCTGGCCTGGTTGGCCGACTGGGCCAGCCTGTTGGGTCGGTTGGCCCATGGGGGAGGGGGTTCCTTTTTCCTTTCTCTTTAATTCTCTTGCCTTTGTTTGTTTTGTTTTTCTATTTTTTACTTTATTTTAATTTTATAAAATATAACTACAACTCCTAAATTAATGTTATAACTTATTCTACTGCCACAAAAAGTTTGACTCCTAAATAAAATAGTTTGTATTATGATAATTTTTAAAGGCATCTAATTAATTGTCATAGTTGTTGTTTTAACTACTTTAGAGTCTTTAAACGTTTTATAAAAGTGTGGTTTCTCCACCGCTATTATCCATGATTTATTTGCCACATTTTGGACATTTTAGTTTTAATGTTTGGAAACTTTTGTTGTTTGACAATTATTTAAATTTTGAATTTGAAAGTTTCGAACCGACGCGAGATTAGCAACTCTAATCGAGGTGACGTGGCATCATTAGCAGGGGTTCACTGTAGCTTAAATATCCGGGCGTCACAATTCTCCTCCACTACAAGAAATCTCGTCCCGAGATTTAAGAGGGGGTCTGAGGGGGAAAGGTTTGGTTACGAAATTCTAACGAATCTTCTCGGTCTTAGCTGCTCTCCTCGAAGAGGTCGATCCATAGCGTTGATGTCTTCATTTCTCTGCTTCAGGTCGTCATGATGAAGTCGTCATCTTTTCTTCGGAGTCTTCATCGTACGTACGAAGGATAAGGGGTAACTTCGGAAGAACGAACCGCTACAATGTTGCTTGTGTGGTAGATAACATCAATGAAGGTGGTGGGAAGCAACCCTCAATTTGAAACTTAAGAAATTATCGAGAGCAAAGTAAGAAGGTGCACAATAGAAGTTTCTAGCGCATAGGCAATCATTCATTGCCTGATTACGAAATGTGAAAGAGGGTTCAAAGCAATGGGAATAAGTATCGCGTCTGATACCATAATAGATCACTAGGCAGGTGGCCCGTGAATTACAAACGAAGTCAAGCGTGGGGAATAACTTTGGAAATCGGGGGTGTACAGGAAAGTCAGGTTTCGACCCTGCGGAACTGTGGGTTATGGGCCCACCATGTGGGTTAAAGTAGGGAGGACGGTGACATCTTGCACGGTCACGATAGCAAGGCATGTCAGAGGGTAGCCTGTTAGTTATGTCGGCAACAACATCGATACCAAGGGCGAGGGACGAAGAGAACCATTTTCCTGCTCGTTGAACGAGGCAGACCAATAGGCAAAGTTCTTGTCCATCGGTGGTCACCGGAATGTCATCAACAATAGTAACAGGGTCTTACTGACAGAGGTGTACATCGAGGTGTTTACATAAGCAGTGAGTTATTACTTCTTAGATCATATAGATCACAAGAAAGGTTAAACAAAAACAATGGAGAGGAAAAAGGTGATCATCCTATTAAATAGTACAATGGAAAGGGAAGTGTGTTTAAACACATTATTCAGGGGTATATCCTTCACGAGGACAAGCAGATCAAGATATCCATGACAGGATATAACATAGAAATCCATTTAGGTAACGGGAGAGGAAGTTCATGACATTACCCAATCAACGGTGTTTGGGGTAATTAATGAAGAAATTTTAGCCTTGTGCTTCAAATGTTCTTATTGAAAATCGGAGTACCACATACATGCTTCGAGATGGCGTTGACATGGTCTTTAAGCAAAGGTCAGACTTTGGAAACCCAAAGGATTCATCGGAAACAACTTATATGATAAGTCTTACAATTTCCTCATGGAAGAATGGATAACCTTGCTGAAAGGGATTCTATAACAATAGGTCATCCGGCCAGGTGTGTTGGGCATGCCATCACCTTACCGGGTCATAAAAGACCAGTGTTATAACTCTTGAAAAAAATGTTCCAACCATCACATCTGACCGAGATTCAGATCTGATCGGTATTACGATACCTTAGACTCAGGATGCCTGAGAAGAAAAGGTGCAACACAAATTGTCAAGATGACATTGTAAGATTCTCAGGAAATTTACTACGGAAGCGAGTTCCGAAACAAAAGCTCATCATTAAACCAATGATGGGATAAGGAGGTAGCTGATGAATTCAGCGACGATTCATCGAGACTTCCAAAAGATGGGTTTCCACAAGTATGTGAACAAAGAGATATCATTAATCAGATGAAATGATATAAGGGAATATGCTCGAGGAAACATACCCAGTTTAAGCATTGGTTGATAGGTGCACCCGAAATATGGGTTGGGTTGCACGACCAACGTCGGAATGGTGATTCAATAATCAATAGTCTAAGAATGACGGCCGACCATTAACTTCAAAACAATAGGACTGCTAGAAGGGCAGAATCCAAACAGCACCGTTCACTTGTTGGTACATCGGTTGGAATCAACACGAGGACCAAGAAAGAATGGTGAGAGTGAGAAGTATCACCATACCAAGAATTCTTAAGAGGTGGTGAATTTCTCACGACATTTTTGACATAGAAGATGGTAATACTTCAAGGTAGAACATAACATAAGTCGGTTAACAAGGAACTCAAGGTATAGCCACAACACGAACAAGTTTGTGTTGGAAAGAAGGCAAGGAAGTAGTCGATGACACACAAATCATCGAGGGGCAAGGATGGTAATTCTTATCATGAATTTGTTTGTTATTCTGGAATAGCTCAGAAAGTTGATAATGATCACGACACATTTGTCGAGAGATTACCTGAAGATGTAATCGATCCGTGATCACATCAAGTCAAAAGAATGATGAAGCAAGAGGTTATTGGAACCATGGGTAAGACACAAACTCGGAATCAAGCTTGTTGTCTGAGGTGGAATGATAAGACAAGGAAATCAACGTAAGCTTAGCTCAGCGTCGAATAATTGTGCTACGGGAAGAAGGACCGGGTGGCACAGTTAAACTATAGCAGGATAACGATATAGTTGATCAGGCTAGGAATGACTTGATCGGGTACAAAATCGTACTTAATTAAGATTACTAAAAGTTGTTGAACCGTAGTGCGGACTCGGTTCAGTTATCAGTGTCTTCGAGTGTTTAATAACTCAGAGTCCATGAAAAATTGTAATCAGCGAGAATGTAGTACTTGATGAAGAACTCATAAGAAGTTATGTAGTTCCAAGGTAATCTCGAGATACCAGGGGGTAATACTCGACGACAGATCAAAGTAGAGGTTGGACTGGTGTATTGATCCATAGATGACAAGTGATTAAACTTGTCCGAGAAATGGGATCAAAGAGAAAATATGGTCGGAACCATGATTGTAAAAGGCCAGACCCTAGATATAAGATGGACTTATATCAAGGAATAATTAATTTTTAATCAGAAGCATCGATGAGAAGAAGTACATCGTGTCCATGGGCATGAACATAAAGTTCAAGGTCGACTCCCACTTCTCCAATGCATAATCTTTTATTCACTTCTCGCGTTCGATAAAGTTGTATTGTTGAAATTTTATCTGGCAAAATACCAGAAGAGTATGACTCGTGAAAACTCCCGAGTTCACTCATATAAAAGGAAGGCATAGGTTCAACCCGTCGGGGTATCGTGGAAACATATACCACAAGCTTCAATAGTAAATACCACCATCTCGAAAGTAGGGCATGGTTGGCCAAGCAGATGATACAATTTACCAAGGGCATTATGTATCAGGTAAAGAACTCACAAGAATTTTGGTTGTGAAGGACACTGTCGGATAATAACCTGGCAACGGGTATGGCGGTCCACAACGGGGCTGATGTGAGTATCGGTACTCAATCAAAGGAAGAAAGAATGCCAAGGCATCGGATTATAGAAACCACTGACTAATTCAAAGCATAATGCAAAGAAATTCTTTGATTTCCAAATCAAGGGATCAGAAGAAATCGTTCTGATCGAAAATGAATAAGTTCAATAGACTTAGAAGCACAAACGATCAAGGCATTGATTGGTTAAGAACCAGCTCATGTTTAGAATGACGTCTGAGCCGGGAAGATAATTTAAAATAATCAACTGATGAGTGCGTGCTTTCACACACATGTTGAATCGATAGGATCAAAATGATGGTGTCAAAGGATACTAATGAATATTGCTACACATATGGAAAGCATCCATATTGCAAACCGACAAGTATTTGCCGAGCAATAGTTTGAGGAGGATACTCGGAAGATCGGGTAGTATTTCCAAGTACTTTGAAAAGCATATGAACAACTGGGGATAAGCGGATACTCAATAAGTGCGAGAATTATCCATAGGGGTATTCACGTGACAAAGAACAGTAAGGCAGTAAGCTTAAAGGATTATCGAAACAACGACGAGTGTTTCGGGGTATCTTGTAATAACAAGATCAATTGGAGAATAAAAGTAAGGATGGCAACCGTATGTAGTTATCCATAAGGGTTGACGGTGGAAGGGGAATTGCAAACACGATGAACACAAGTTCTCGGGTTAACAACGAAGAGTAACTCCAGGGTCTTCTGGTGCTGCAGACGATCATCGGCAATAAGGTGCTCTCCGGGTGAAAGTGATAACGAGAACCTAGAGTTAGATTTTAGTAAAATCATTTAACCCGAATAGAAGAGATGTCAGGGTCCCAGAGTATAGGTCAAGGAGTAAAAGATCCTACAACCACCCGATGGCGACGTGTGCCCGTAAGACACACAGCCATGTTAGTAAAAGTTTTATAATGTCTAGACTCGACTTCGGCCAAGGAGTTGGGAAGGGGGATTCCTACAGGCAGTCGGCTCTGATACCAACTTGTGACGCCCCCAATTCAATCGTACACTAATCATGCACGCAAATGTGTACGATCAAGATCAGGGACTCACGGGAAGATATCACAACACAACTCTACAAATAAAATAAGTCATACAAGCATCATAATACAAGCCAGGGGCCTCGAGGGCTCGAATACAAGTGCTCGATCATAGACGAGTCAGCGGAAGCAACAATATCTGAGTACAGACGTAAGTTAAACAAGTTTGCCTTAAGAAGGCTAGCACAAACTGGGATACAGATCGAACGAGGCGCAGGCCTCCTGCCTGGGATCCTCCTAACTACTCCTGGTCGTCGTCAGCGGGCTGCACGTAGTAGTAGGCACCTCCAGTGTGGTAGGAGTCGTCGTCGACGGTGGCGTCTGGATCCTGGGCTCCAGCATCTGGTTGCGGCAACCGGGTAGAAGGGAAAGGGGGAAAAGGGGGAGAAAGCAACCATGAGTACTCATCCAAAGTACTCGCAAGCAAGGAGCTACACTACATATGCATGGATATATGTGTAAAGGGCCATATCAGTGGGCTGAACTGCAGAATGCCAGAATAAGAGGGGGAATAGCTAATCCTGTCGAAGACTATGCTTCTGGCAGCCTCCGTCTTGCAGCATATAGAAGAGAGTAGACTGAAGTCCTCCAAGTAGCATCGTATAGCATAATCCTACCCGGCAATCCCCTCCTCGATGCCCTGTTAGAGAGCGATCACCGGGTTGTATCTGGCACTTGGAAGGGTGTGTTTTATTAAGTATCCAGTTCTAGTTATCATAAGGTCAAGGTACAACTCCGGGTCGTCCTTTTACCGAGGGACACGGCTATTCGAATAGATAAACTTCCCTGCAGGGGTGCACCACATAGCCCAACACGCTTGATCCCATTTGGCCGGACACACTTTCCTGGGTCATGCCCGGCCTCGGAAGATCAACACGTCGCAGCCCCACCTAGGCACAACAGAGCGGTCAGCACGCCGGTCTAAACCTATGCGCGCAGGGGTCTGGGCCCATCGCCCTGAGCACACCTGCACGTTGCGAACGCGGCCGGTGAGCAGACCTAGCAACCTCCAGTACAACGGAAGTCACGTTACGCGGTCCAACCCGGCGCGCGCCACTCAGTCGCTGACGTCAAGAAGTGCTTCGGCTGATACCACGACGTCGGGATACCCATAACTACTCCCGCGTAGGTGGTTAGTGCGTATAGACCAAATGGCCAGACTCAGATCAAATACCCAGATCTCGTTAAGCGTGTTAAGTATCGCGAACGCCGACTAGGGCCAGGCCCACCTCTCTCCTAGGTGGTCTGAACCTGCCCTGTCGCTCCGCCTCAAAGTAACGGTCGGGGGCCGTCGGGAACCCAGGCCCACCTCTACCGGGATGGAGCCACCTGCCCCTTCAGCCCCCATCTCCGAACAGTATCACATGTAATGTAACAGTGTAAAGTATATAGTATGCCCGTGATCACCCCCGAGTGATCACGGCCCAGTAGTATAGCATGGCAGACAGACAAGAGTGTAGGGTCACTGATGGAACACTAGCACCCTATACTAAGCAGTAGGATTGCAGGTAAAGGTATCAACAGCAGTATCAAAAACAGGCTATGCATCAGGATAGGAATAACGAAAGCAGTAACAAGCTACACTACTCTAATGCAAGCAGTATAGAGGAGAGTAGGCGATATCTGGTGATCAAGGGGGGGGCTTGCCTGGTTGCTCTGGCAAGAGAGAGGGATCGTCAACTCCGTAGTCGAACGGGGCAGCAGCAGCGTCGGTCTCGGTGTCTATCGAGAGAAGAGGGGGGAGAAACAATAAATATTTAAACAAGCAGAGGCATAGTGATGCATGACATGACAAGTAACGGCGTTAGAGGTGCCCTAACGCGGTATGGGATGATACCGGTGAAGGGGGGAAACATCCGGGAAAGTATCCCCGGGGTTCCGCGTTTTCGGGCAGAGGAGCCGGAGGGGGAAAGTTGCGAGTTTGATATGTTAGGGGTGTGCGGCGGATGAACGGGCTGCGTATCCGGGTTCGTCTCTTCATTCTGAGCAACTTTCATGTAGAAAGTATTTTCATCTGAGCTACGGTTTATTTTATATTAATTTTAAAAGATTTAATTCATTTTTAGGATTTATTTAATTATTTTAAATTCAACATTATCCAAAACAATGCATGCTGACGTCAGCATGACGTCAGCATGGCGTCAGCAGTCAACAGAGGTGTTGACTGGTCAACTGACGTGTGGGTCCCATTCGTCATTGACTGATTAGTCTAATTAGGGTTCAATTAAACTATCTACTTGATTAGATTAGTTAAACAGGATTATTTAACTTAATTAATTCATTAACTATTTTAGTTATTAATTAATTAATTAATTATATATTTACTTTTTTATTTTTAATTATTTATTTTTTTATTCTCTTTTTTTTATAAACGCTCTGGGGCGGGGCCCCCTAGTCAGTGGCCCACAGGGGCCATACCGGGCATGGGCGCTAACGGGTGCGGGTGTGGCGGTTTCGGGCAATGGGCGCCCGTCAGGGGCCAACCCGGGCGCTGGCCTCGGGTGAGACCAGCGGCGCGGCGGGGCCAGTCCGGTCGCCGGCGGGGAAGCCGCAGCAACACCGGCGAGGTGGGGCAGCGCCCGCGGGGCGTATTCGGGGGGAATGGGAGGCGCAAGCGCGCACAGGGGACGCGCGATGGCACGCCGGGCGAGGCGAGGCCACGGCGGCGCCAGCGGAGCCGAGGGAAGAAGGCCATGGCGTGGGCGCGTGCGCGCGAGGAAGAGAGGAAGAGGGGGAAGCTCACAGGGCGGCGTAGGGTTCATGGAAGTGGGCTCGACGGAGGTCGAGGACGACGTGCGGCGTGGCGGCATGCAGTCTAAGACGACGGGGCAGTGGCAAGGACGGAGGAGCGCGGCGTCCGCGAGGTGGTGACTCCGTCGAGGGGGGCTCCTGCGGCGGGGTCGCGGCGAGGCGGCACCAGGCGGCGTCGGCGGTCCGGGCGACGTGCGAGGGAGAAGGAGGGGCGAGGCAGTCCAGCGCGCGGCGAGGTGGGGCGTTGGGGTGGCACCGAGGACGGGTGTCGGCGTCAGGGGTGCGGGGCGGCGCGGTCGCCGCTGTTCACTGCCCCCGATCTGGATCGGGGGGGGGGGAGAGTTGAGGAGGCGGTGTGGGAAGGCGATGAGGAGGGGCCGGCAGAGGCGGGCGGCACCGGCCGGCGACGGGTGGCGAAGGCGTCGCGGTCCAGCAACGGCGAGCGGCGAGGCTCCGACGAGGGGGGGCCTGAGCCGTGGTGGCGTTGGGGACGCGGGGGGGGGGGGAGGGGGAACGGCCCGATCCAGATCGGATCGGTCGAGAGAGAGAGAGAGAGAGAGTCATGGGGGAGTGTGGGTGGTTAGCGCTAGGGTTTCGGGGGGGTTGGCCAAAAGGCCAGCGGGCGTGCGGGAGCGGGCATGCTGGAGCGGGCCGGCCTCTGGCCTGGTTGGCCGACTGGGCCAGCCTGTTGGGTCGGTTGGCCCATGGGGGAGGGGGTTCCTTTTTCCTTTCTCTTTAACTCTCTTGCCTTTGTTTGTTTTGTTTTTCTATTTTTTTACTTTATTTTAATTTTATAAAATATAACTACAACTCCTAAATTAATGTTATAACTTATTCTACTGCCACAAAAAGTTTGACTCCTAAATAAAATAGTTTGTATTATGATAATTTTTAAAGGCATCTAATTAATTGTCATAGTTGTTGTTTTAACTACTTTAGAGTCTTTAAACGTTTTATAAAAGTGTGGTTTCTCCACCGCTATTATCCATGATTTATTTGCCACATTTTGGACATTTTAGTTTTAATGTTTGGAAACTTTTGTTGTTTGACAATTATTTAAATTTTGAATTTGAAAGTTTCGAACCGACGCGAGATTAGCAACTCTAATCGAGGTGACGTGGCATCATTAGCAGGGGTTCACTGTAGCTTAAATATCCGGGCGTCACACCGCCCAGCTGGTTGGGCTGGCAGCTGTGTGTGAATGGCGGTGGAAGCTTGGTTCACGTAGGCTTGGCGGTGGCCTTGCCGGTGTCTTTGGCGAGGGCCTTGCCGGGTGGCCCGGCAAGGGTCTTGCCGTGGCGTGCTGTCGTCCTCGGCAAGGATCTTGCCAGGGGTCTGGTGGCCTTCCTCGGCAAGGATCTTGCCGAGAATCGTTGTCTTCTAATCCTCATCTGATCTTGAATATGTCTTCACAAATATCTGCATGCCACAACAGAGGTGCCTTCCCGAGCCCTGGCCCCACGCTGATGATGGCGCTGGGGGCCGTGGGCTCAAGGGTGGCTCACTCTGTTGGTGCGGGGCGAGTTGTCCCGGCAGGGTTCTTGCCGGGGCCGCTGAGGCCGCCCGACAAGGGTCTTGCTGGGGGAACCTGCTTCGTCCCTCTGCTCTTTGTGGTCTTGGCCTTGGCGTTGCTTTGATTGTCTTGGGCTTCGATCTTACCTTGGCTCACCTCCCTCGTTCTGGTTGGTGTGGCCGTGGGCGCGGCTCTGACTGCCCATGCACAGGAAAAGGGGTACAAAAATGCGCCCCTATTTTTGTACACCGACAGGAGCCCCCGTGCCTAGGCCACACATAAGCGCGACACGTTGTTCGGCCAGGCCCAAGACGGTGTGCGGGCAGGTGGGGCGGTTTCTACCGTGGTAAGATTCTTCGCATGCTCCGCCTCCCATGACCCGTGCGCGTGGCGCGGCATGGAGGGGTGTGCTTGACGTGGTCGGCATGCGTGGGGCGGTTTTCACACGCATGCGTCACATCGTAGTAAAGAGGCGGCTCGCGCCTTCCCCGTAAAAAGAGGGAGGCGTGGAGGCGCGGCTCATTTACTGAGCAGGGCCGGGGTGCGGTCTTCAAGGCGTCCACTCCCCACGATCACGGGGTGGGGAGAGGTCACCTCACCCGTCCCCTCAGTTCTGCACGTCTGCCACGTGTCTTTGATGCGCTTGGGGTGGCAAACGGTGGAGGCTGGAAACCGGGCCATCGCTGGTTGGGGCAGCGGGTCAGTCCTGATTCCCTGCGCCTCCGGTGTCTGGATTAGCCGAGCGGGGCGGCCGAGCCTCAACCCCGTTCCTTTATAAAGAGGAGGAAGGGGGATGGCATCCCATATTCTTCCATCTTCTATCTCCCCCGCTTCTGCTTCTTCCTCTCACCCGTCATGGAGAAGGGGAATCCTGGTCCTTTGACGGTGGCGGCGAGGGTCGCCGCTCGACAGCGCGTCCCTCCTCCTTCTGAACCCATTGTGGCAGAACCGACCGCAAGGGGAAGGGGGAGGGGGCGAGGACGGGGCAGAGGCCATAGTGCTCGGGGAAGAGGAGGACGAGGCGGCGCGCCGGCCTCGCCCCCGCCAATGATGCCCTTCCCGATGGAGGGCCACGTTGAAGACCAGCCTCGCGAGTTGTTCATCAGGTGTTCGCACACGAACACGTCACCGTGTACCCTCAACATCGTGGGGTGATGCACTGCAGCTCACGTCGAAGGAGACCCGTCCGGAAGCGCGGTACGCAAGCAATCCGGTGGGTGCTTTTGAGGACCCGAAACCCCACACGTCCGGGAGCGACCCCGTCAGGGCGCGCGGCAGCTATGGGCTGCCCTAGGTCATCCTGATCGCCCCTAGGGCCTCGAGGTTCGCCACCCTGCAACAAGAAGAACAGACGAAGAACGAGGAAGAATAAGAACTAGGGTTAGGGAGAAAAGATAAAAGATAAAAAGTGATAGATGATTTGATCGATTTTGTGTTGTTCAATCGGCCGTCACCCCTTAGCTATATAAGAGGGGGCTGGACTTCTCGTGCAAGGAAAAGACTTGGATTCATGTCCAAAACCCTAGTCAAATTCGGATTGGTTTTGTCCGAACTTTCCCAAACTGTTCGGTCTAAAACTGGCTGCACATTGTGGGTATTTTTTGAGGCGGTAAACGACCTTGGATGGAAACAAGCCCAAAAGCAATCTTGACCGTTTCGACGGGACGAACAACTTTCATGTTGAACGTTTTTTCATCAGAGGTCATATCGAGTGTCAAGTCGGTCGCGCAAAAGAGCTAATTATTTACGCAGCTCATCAGACATACCCACATATGTGTCTCGTTCCGGGCGTCATATTTTGCTCACTGGAGGGTCGCGCTGTGAGGGATCTAACTTTTTCATGCGACCTCGGATTGGGTCGACCTTTATATCAAAATCAATCGTTTCGACGAGGTGAAGACAATCCGTGTAGAAACTTGTCCCATATGAGGCCATTATGGGGGTGTAATCAGCCGAATAGTGTTCTGAATACAAAATCTGAGTACTTCGAACACAGCTTCGGCCTTAGAGATGAGACCGGATGTCTATGGCTCAAATATCAAAGTGTTTCCTTTTGATGATACGGAACTTTCTCACTTTGAGCACTTCTTCATTTGAGGTCATCTTAATTAAGTTCTTGGCCGTGCCAAAATATGGTGCCAACACATGCCCCCCTGTTTTTCGGCAAAGCTTGTGTGCCAAAAAATAACTCGCATATATCTTGTTCTAAGGACGATGTCAACACTCCATCGGCCATTTTGCATGTTCTTAGGATTATAAGTATATATCGGCCATTGCTTGTTTGAACCTCTTGATGCAAATTTGGGTGAAAAATTCTCAGCTTCTATAACAATCCGGTGATAAGGTTCCATAGACCAAAACCATCCTCCGAACCATATTGTTCTCCGTTTCGCTAGGATTTTGCAGATAATCACGAATGAACTTCCTTCAATCCTTACTTCGTCTGCATAAAAGTTTCATTAGTGGCCGAGATGGTGAGCTCCAATTCGGCCTTACCTATGTTGGCAAGAATAAGCATCGGCTATTGATAGATGTGCAATACACCATGACCAACATGGTAGCCAAATGCTTGCTATGCCAACTCTCTCCAATTATCATGTCTAGATATATGAATAATCCTTAAATAACGCATGTTAAATTTTACATCTAGACATACCTCAAGATAAACTAAAAGTGATTCGTCAAACATTGACAACCATTGGATATTTGTTGCACTACTAGTAACGAATCACCAGAAGCCTCAATATGTATAGCACCTATAGCAAGGCAAAGCTCCAATCCGAATGACAATGCATATTCGGCTTTGATCATTGTGCAAAAATATTTTAAGCGGCATGAGGCTTCACAAAATAGCACCATAAGGATATATATAAACAACACCAACACCTTGGCCATTGCTACAATTTTAACCATCAATATATAATCTCCATGGTACTAAAGAGATAAAGCTAAAACAATATTATGCATGATGTCAATATGATGCTCAATAATAAAATCAACCATGATTTGGACTTACGTAAATTCCGAAAACTAATAAGGCAAAGCACACCCAATCAAAACATAAGTTCACTATGCAATTTTTTTGAATTGGTCTATGCATAATATCTTCAATGGCATCAATTTGACAACTTCCTTTGCAAGCACTTATCTCAAACTCTACTCAAACTAAGGACGATGTTAGAATACCACACTGGCCATTCTTAGATATATTCTCAGGGCGATAGATAGGTATCGGCCATTACGATGAGGTCCATGTAGAATTCACCCACCAATATGTATAGATGAAATAAACAAACGAAATAGCAATAAAATATTTCGGACCCTTTGTATTAGCAACAAAAATGTAAGTAACCAAATATATAGTGATTTGGTAATACCCTATCATGATATAGAAAATTATGTTGCATCCATGGATCAAAATAAATCCATGGAGGGTGATTGATCATACCTATGGCAGAATTCCATGGCAAAGGCATTAATGACATGGTTGAAGAAAATGGATGATGTGCTAACCGAAGAGTTTGATGTTGTGATGCACAACTTCGGCTTAATTGTTTGTTGCTTCCATTCTTCTCTTTCTTCACTTTTATTGTACTTTTTGCAATAGAAGCATGCGCATCCTTTTTGTTATGATTGATGCTCTTGGGAACCCATGCCATGTTCTTCTATCTCAGCTCTTGTGCACTAAGATTTTGTAATTCCCTCTTTTTCCAATACGATAAAACGAGTGGGCATCTCGGCTGTGATTCTGTTTCGACCTTGTGCACTCTCAACTTCTTTTCTTTAGATTTGGCACTTTGACTCTTAATAATTGGTTGCTTCGTATCATTGCCTTCAGTAGCCAATGTCAACACTTTAATTGGCTCTTTTTCATTTGAGATCAAATCTGGAGTTGCACTCTTACGACCATCTCTTTTAACACAGTAAACTTGGTTGACCACCTCTTTCTTCTTCCTTGAGCTCTGGACCGATTCCTTATGATTGAAACAGTCTTTAACATGTGATTGTTCAAATGTTGATCTTTTTGGAGCTCCATAATGTTGGTGATATGGTCTAAAATAAGATGGATAATGCGCCCTTGTATCATACCTGTCCCATGATGGATATATATTTACATGAGCATAGGGAGGTATCCACGACATTAGCATTGGCGGCCCAAAATAAGGATATGAATATGTTGCACAAAAATTGTCACTTTGCCAATACCGATCCTCATACTTGCGCCTTGGGGGTAATCTTGGTTTCTTTGCATGATTTGGCCGATAAGCATTCTTCTCTTCACTCTTCTTTTGATATTTATCCAATAGTTCAGCGAAAGTGATTTTTGATCTCTTACACTTACGCTTATTTCGGCCTTTGTTTTCTTTTGGTTTGCTTTCATTGATCATTGAATTTCCTTGTTGTCCCCAGCCCTTGGCGTCTTCATTGTAACTTCGATGGAATCTTTGCCCTCAAGATTATGTTCATTATGCCCTTCAACAACTTCTTTTCTTGAAAGCTTGATCCCGTCACATGCAGTTTTAACCTTCTCTCTAAATGGATTGGCTTGAAGGAGCCGATGCAAAAAGTTTCTGCCATTGGGACCAATCGGAATAGACTGGCCATCTCTTGGTGTTTCAACAAATTTCAATCGTCCTTTTTCAATGGCCGATTTAACTATTTGACGAAACATATTGCAATCCTCAAAATTATGTTTGAACGAATGATGTAACCTACAATACATTCGTCTTTGAATTGATGGATTGACATGGTGATCAAGAATTCTTATGTAATTATTTTTCAGCAACAAATGAAATATTTGATCGCACATGCTTGAATTGAAGGTAACTCTTTATTCTCTAGCCGATCTTGCTGTGAGAATGGCTTTGAAGTTAAGCAAACGAATGGTTCACATCTGGAATCTCTCCATTCGGCTATGCAATGTGTTTTGCACTCTATATCCGATGTCTCCCGATAAGATATTATAATTGCATCGGTTTTCTTAAAAGAATTTGACCTTGGCTTTAAATTTCTGAAACGAAGATAGTTAGAACATGCATGCCTCAATTGAGAGTAAGAGTAAGCCAAGTATGAAACAAGAAAAGCTATCCATGTAGATACGAACTTTAAATAAAGCAACAGGGAAAGCTTTGGCTGCAACAATAAGTCATTAGCGGTCTTTATAAATGGCGCAATGGGTTGACCGATATATTCTATAATGATTTTATTGCTAACAAGTAAATTACCCTTCTTCATTGGTCTTTCAACATTACTTAACAAGATTTTTCTAATAGATGCATCAACAATAAAGTTTTGACTAAATCTGAAAATAGGTAAATTAGTTGCTAAACATACCTATTCAAATATGTTGGAGGAGCATGATGGTGGTGTGACTTGAACAATATCTTGCTCTATCTTTGGATGACTCTCCAACGCCTTTTCATCATCTTTTTCTTTATTCCGTGCATCATTACCTTGAAGATCCTTATCAGCCGAACTTTGTTTGGCTACTTGCTCTTGTCCTTGAGGCTTGTCAATTTCTACGGCACGGAACTCATAGGGCAGGAAGTAGGTTCCATTAACTTCAGAAAAATCAAGCATGTTTGTTTTGCTATGCTTGCCATGCCCTTTCTCAATAATGCTTGCCTCTTTGGATTTGATGGATTCGGAATATATACTACTTGATTCGTCTTTTTCAACCGAAGCACTTTCCAGTTCTGAATCATCCTTCTTTTCATTGATACTACCAATTGGCAATGCTTCTTTTATCTGAGCCAATTCTTTTTCTATTTGTTTCTGGCGGCGAGCGGCAAAGTTGGCTTTAAGCTTTTTCTCAATTTCAGCCCACTCCGGATATGATTGCCCCCCAATGCTTTTAGATTCTTTCGACAATGACACACGGGTGTTGCCGAAATTTTGCAATAGTGTAGGGGGTGTATAATATGATGTATAATATGATGTAGAGAAAGCCAAAACTGACTGTCATGATGAGGCGAGAGCTGGTCGCTGTTCGTGAGGTCTCAAGTCCTTAAAGACTTTTTCCGCTTCGGGCGAGGAGTCGGCCTTGTCCGTCTTAGGCATGTATAGGGCCCCAAATTCGGCCTTCCGAATACTAGGGGCTTCGCCAAAATTTATAATTGTAGACTTATATGGCTAAGTGAGAGTGATAAAGCATTATAGTCCGATTGCCTGGTTCATTGCGCTGAGCACCTCCCTCGGAGGACCCAAAAATGGGAAAAAGAGTGCTCAGATTTATCCCGAACACCCCAGTACTAGCTGCATGGGGGCAGAAGCCGACGACTGGCCAACTCTCAGATTTGATAAACGGCCGCACATAAGGTAATATTTTAAATTCAAAATGCATTGCATAGCGCAAATGAACTAGTTTTCATATTACAGGATCACATGGGCAAGTTCATTCAAAAATTACATCTTTGGTACATTCCTCCGCCACAAGGCGGGCACCCTTCAGGACACCTTCATAATACATTTAGGGGTGGCGATGCTCCTTGCCTTGCAGTGGCCCCTCCTTCACCAGCTTCTCTGCGTCCATCTTCGCCCAATGCACTTTCGCACAGGCAAAAGCCCTGCGTGCACCGTCGATGCAGATGGACCGCTTGATGACTTTAAATTAGGGGCAGGCATTCACAAGTCGCCTCACCAGACCGAAGTAGCTGTTAGGCAGGGGATCGCCAGGCCACATCCGGACTATAAGGCCCTTCATGGCCTGTTCGGACGCCTTGTGAATCTCGACCAGTTGCTTCAGCTGGTCGCTCAAGGGCACCGGGTGTTCAGTCCCAGTATACTGATACCAGAACAACTTCTCCGTCGAGCTCCCCTCCTCGGCCCGGTAGAACTCCTCAGCATCAGACACACTGCGGGGCAGATCTGCGAACGCTCCCGGAGAGCTCCGAACTCAGGTAAGTAAAAAGAAATTTTCTTTCATGTGCTTGCTTTGCATAACGAATACCTTACCCGCCGCTATCTTCTTCACCGCCTCAATTCCCTGGAGGGCCTTTTGGGCTTCGGCCTTGGCATGTTTCGCGCCATCGAGCGCCTTTGCAAGCTCGGACTCTTGCGTCTTAGAGTCAAGCTCCAAGATCTCATGCTTCTTGACGAGAGCCTGGAGCTCTTGGTGCACCTCGCCCACTCGGGCCTCTTGTTTCTCTCGCTCGGTGCGCTCCTGGGCCGCTTTGTTTTCGGCCTCAGACAACGCCTTCTTCAGGGTCGCCACTTCGATCGTGGCCCCTGGTACATTCATGATGATCCAATTATTCTGTAACCAATTCCTTTTTTCATATAGACAATGTATTGCTTACCTTTCCTCTCCTCGAGCTGCCTCTTGGCAAGGCCGAGCTCTTCCTAGGACCCCTCAAGGTCCTGCTTCAGGGCAGCGACCTCTGCAGTATGTGCGGCAGCGGCCAGCAGTGAAGCCTGCATATTCACATAGACATATTATGATTAGACTCCTGTGATTATCATTTGATCCTCTATTCGGCTTTTATTCGCGAACGCCAAACAGAGCATCAAGGGCTACTGTCTATACGGCAATATTTTCCCATATTTTGATTACTTACCTGAAAGCCTATTAGGAGGCTGTCGCAAGCTTCAGTTGTTCCGCTTTTGGCGGACTGAACCTTCTCGATCACCGCACTCATGATAGTGCGGTGCTCTTTGTCGATGGAGGCACCGTCAAGCGCCTCTAGCAAGTTGTCCGGTGCCTCTGGATGGACAGAGGTCACCGGCACGGGCGGCTTGCCCCTCTTAACAGGGGGTTGCCTGCCGGAGTCCGGAACCATAGGAGGTTCCGGCACAGTGTTCGTGTAACGCCCTTGATGCGGCTATATCTCCCACGTGTCGAGGCACGACTTAGAGGCATAACCGCATTGAAAGCAATGTCGCAAGTGAGGTAATCTTCACACAACCCATGTAATACATAAAGGGAAAGAGGTACATAGTTGGCTTATAGTCGCCACTTCACACAATACATAAATAAACATCCATCATACAAATTACACTCAAGGTCCGGCTACGGTACCAAAATGAAAGAAGACTACCACAAATGCTACATAGATCCCCGAATCACCCCAACTGGGCTCCACTACTGATCATCTGGAAAAGAAACATAGTAACGACCACGTTCCTCGTCGAACTCCCAAGTGAGCTCGGTCGCGTCATCTGCACTGGCATCGTTGGTACCTACAACTGTTGTGGTAGAATCTGTGAGTCACGGGGACTCAGCAATCTCACACCCGCGAGATCAAGACTATTTAAGGTTATAGGTAGGATGAGGGTAGTGAGGTGGAGCTGCAGCAAGCGACTAGCATATATGGTGGCTACAACGCAAAAGAGAGCGAGAAGAGAAGCAAAGCACGGTCATGAAACTATAAGTGATCAAGAAGTGATCCTAGAACAACCTACGTCAAACATAACTCCAACACCGTGTTCACTTCCCGGACCCCGCCAAGAAGAGACCATCACGGTTACACACGCGGTTGATGTGTTTTAGTTAAGGTCAACTTCGGGTTTTCTACAACCGGACATCCACAAATTCCCATCTGCCTCATAACCGCGGGCACGGCTTTCTAAAGATAATACCCTGCAGGGGTGTCCCAACTTAGCCCATTATAAGCTCTCACGGTCAACGAAGGATATTCCTTCTACCGGGAAGACCCGATCAGCCTCGGAATCCCGGACTACAAGACATCTCGACAGTAATAAAACAAGTCCAGCAAAGCCGCCCGATTGTGCCGACAAATCCTGATAGGAGCTGCACATATCTCGGTCTCAGGGCACATCCGGATGAGACAGGCTACGAGTAAAACAAGGCAACGAGTTTCCCCGAGGTGGCCCCGCAGGCGGCTCGGTTCGGGCCAGCACTTAGAGAAGAACTGGTCCGGGGGGGGGGGGGCTAAAATAAAGATGACCCTCGGGCTCGCAAAAACCCGGGGGAAAAAGGGAGTAGGTGGTAGGCAAATGGTAAAACCAATGTTGGGCCTTGCTGGAAGAGTCTTATTCAAAGCGAACTGTAAAGCCAATCAACGGTTTGCTAGGACATGGATGGTTAGGGGATGACACGGCAATATGAGTGGCATGATATAGCAAGTGGTAGGTATCGCAGCATAGGCATAGCAAAAGAGCGAGCATCTAGCAAGCAAAGATAGAAGTGATTTCGAGGGTATGGTCATCTTGCCTGCAAGGTTCTCAGAGTTGTCGAAATCTTGGTCCTCGAAAGCGTTCTCAACAGGTTCCTCGTTCACGTACTCGTCTTACGGCTCTACCCACAACAAGAACACAAGCAAAGGGGACAAATATCAATCACGATGCAATGCGCAAGCAACATGATGCAAAACATGACATGATATGCGAGATGTGATATGCAATGCATATGCGTGCTCCGTAAGGACAAGGATGAACAAGGCATAATCTTGGCAAACCAAGTATGCCACTGGATAGGTGAGGTGATTTCGGTTGAAATCGATATAAAGATCACCGGAATCGGATGCACGGTTTGCAAATGACAAGCAAAACAAGAATGACAAGAATCTGCCACTAACAACATGATGCTACTTAGCAAGCAACAAGAAATTAAGCTACTGCACCCAAAAATATCAAAAAAGAATATGACAGTAATCTACTCAATATGCTTGACAAAAGATGAACAATGAGCTATGGCTAAATCACACCACAACAGGTTCAAACAAGCATGGCAAAAGTGCAAAAGATAACAGGTTCACAGACTTGGTGAAAATAACATGCCAGAAATTAACATTAGGATGACATGTTTAGAGCAATTAAACAACAAGCTACAGAATCAGTTCATGGCAAATTAAGGCATGGCATGAATCTACGGAAAGCACTTGACAAAAGTCCCTTACTGACCATAAGCCAAAAATGATCAAAACATATGATTACATCCATGTCAAATAAGCAAGTTTCGTTATAGGTTTCAGACTTAGCAGAAAACTGGACATGTCAAAAACAGATAACAAGTAGGCATGTTCGTGAGCTCGATGCACTCACTACAGAGCATTCCATGATAAACTAAGCATACATACATCAAGAAAACATGGCATAGGAACTATAAATGGCAAGAATAACATCATAGCTTGCAATGATCAACTACACCAAGCTTGGAAAAATCGAATAACATGTAAACAATCTGCCAGCAACATTTTATAGCAAAAGTAGAGCTCGATTGACTCGAGCTATGGCACTCCATAAATACAAAAAAAGGCATGGATGGATAGAGAAAATCCATATGCTCAAAACACTCTTACTGATAATGCTCAAAATAGGCATAGATCTCTCGGAAACAACATGAACACATGGCATAAAAATAACAGCAGGCAGGGACTTGGTGAAAATACTAAGTCTCTGAAATCAGCAACATCAAGTACCCTAGTTTGCATGATTGTGCTAGTCACCACAAAGATCACAAAAATACACGGCATAATTCTATGGAAAGGTAACATGGCATATTACAAAACTCATGTAGGACTCAACTTCATAGGAGGTACACATCAATCATGGCAAAAATGACAAAAGTGTATGTTCCGATAAGAACCAGAAACTAACATCATATAGCCCTCTTCTAACAGAATTTCGGGCATCAAGATGACTTCAAATGAAAACGATGCAATAGAACAAAATTATGTACTCTTCGAGACGAACAACCCGACATATTACACGTACGAAACGGAGCTACGGATGCAAAGATACGACGCGATGAAGATGCGATGATTATGCGGGAATTACGGGACTTGGTGGAATTTGGGAGGGGAACGAAAGTCAACCGCGAGCTCGGGCGCCAGATCGGATCGGGGCGAAGCGGAGGAGGCCGACGCCGGCGAAGACGAGTCGGCGGCGCGGGGGCGGAGGCCTCGACAATGGCGAAGCCGAGGGGCGGAGCGGTTCCCGGAGCGGGCGGACGTCGGCGGCGGGCGCCGCGCTCGGGCGGCGGCCAGCGGATGGCGGCGGGCCGCGGGGAAGGCGCGGGAGGCGCGGGGTGCTCCGACGATGGCCGGGAGGAGGCGCGGGCGCTCCGGCGAGGAGGCGAACGGCGGGCGGCGGCGCGGAGACGGGCCCGGCGCTGCCCGGTTCGGCCCGGGGCGGGCCGGATCTGGGCCCGGCGGCGGCGGCAAAGTGGGGCTCAGATCCGCCACGTGGCGCCCTTTGATTGGGTGCGGGCGGCGGCGCGGGTGTGTCCGGCGGCGGACGGACACGTCCGGCGCGGAGAGAGGAGCGGGGCTAGGGTTTGGACCCGAAATTGGAGGGGTAGACACATATTTATAGGTAGGAGGAGTTAGGAAGCTCCAAATGGAGAGCGGTTTTCGGCCACGCGATCGTGATCGAACGGCGGAGGACATGGGAGTGTCTTAGATGGGTTGTTGGGCTGTTTTGAAGGGGTGTGGGGCTGCAACACACACGAAGCCTTCACGGTTACCCGGTTAACCGTTGGAGTACCAAACGACCTCCGATTGACCCGAAACTTGACAGGCGGTCTACCGGTGCTATACCGAGGCCGCTTGACAAACCTCGGTCCAATCCGAGAAAGTTTAATACCCGCTCACGAAGAAATGTAAAAGGGGACGCCGGGGGACGTAGGAGCGCCGGATTGCAAAACGGACAACGGGGAAAATGCTCGGATTCATGAGACGAACACGTATGCGAATGCGATGCACATGATGACATGATATGAAATGCATGACATGAACAAAATGTGAAACGAAGGGAAACCCAACCACGGAGGAAATATCATAACACATAGCCGAAAATGGCAAGAGCTGGATTACAAATATGGCAAGTTACACCCGGGGCATTACAGCACTCCACCACTACGAGAGGATCTTGTCCCGAGATCTAGGACTGAAAGAACTCCGGATACTCGGAACGTAGGTGGTCCTCGCGCTCCCAGGTGGCTTCTCGGTCTGAATGGTGTGACCATTTCACTTTCAGGAATTTGATTGACTTGTTGCGAGTCTTGCGCTCAGTTGTTTCAAGAATAGCAACGGGGTGCTCATGATAAGACAAATCTTCTTGAAGATCAATCTCTTCGAAGTTGATGGTGCGCTCAGGTGTCTTGAAGCACTTGCGAAGCTGTGACACGTGGAAGACATTGTGCACATTTGCAAAGTTGGAGGGAAGCTCAAGTTGATAGGCGATATCGCCTCGTTTGCCGATGATCTTGAAAGGACCGACGTATCTAGGGGCAAGTTCCCCCTTGATACCGAAGCGACGAGTTCCTTTCATTGGAGAGACGCAGAGGTAGACATGGTCTCCGATCTCGAATGCCACATCTCGGTGTTTGCTGTCGTAATAGCTCTTCTGGCGCGACTGCGCGGCTTTGAGGTTCTCACGAATCACCTTGCACATTGCCTCAGCCTCTGAGATCAAATCGTTGCCAAGCAGTTGGCGTTCGCCCGTCTCAGACCAGTTGAGAGGAGTACGACACTTTCTGCCATAGAGAATCTCGAATGGGGCTTTGCCCGAGGTGGCTTGAAAGCTGTTGTTGTAAGAGAACTCAGCATAAGGAAGACAATCCTCCCACTTCATGCCGAAAGAGATAACACAAGCTCTGAGCATATATTCAAGAATTTGGTTGACACGCTCAACTTGTCCACTAGTTTGAGGGTGGAAAGCTGTGCTGAAGCGAATATTTGTGCCCATGGCCTTCTGAAAAGAATCCCAAAACTTGGAGGTAAAAATGCTGCCACGGTCTGAAGAAATCAATTGTGGAATGCCGTGCAAGGAGACAATTCTGGATGTGTAGAGCTCTGCCAGCTGCGCTGCTGTGATAGACTCTTTGATAGGAAGAAACTGAGCCACTTTGGTGAGCTTGTCGATGACGACGAAGATAGCATCATTTCCACGCTTGGACTTAGGAAACCCAGTCACGAAGTCCATTTCGATATGATCAAACTTCCATTCTGGAATAGCAAGAGGTTGGAGAAGACCAGCTGGTCGTTGGTGTTCTGCTTTCACCCTTCTGCAGACATCACATTCATTCACGAATTGAGCAATCTCTCGCTTCATTCGAGTCCACCAATACGACTGCTTGAGGTCATGGTACATCTTCGTACTTCCAGGATGAATTGACAGAAGAGAATTGTGCGCTTCGTTCATAATGACTTTACGAAGATCACCCTTTGGAACCATGATCCGGTCCTCGAAGAAAAGAGTATCTCTGTCATCAACTCGATAGCACTTGTATTTGGAAATGCCCTTGTCAACACCACGTTTCACCTTCTTCACCATGGTATCCAACAGTTGTGCCTCACGAATCTGGTCTTCCAAAGTAGGAGAGACGATGAGGTTGGCAAGCAAACCTTGAGGGACAACTTGGAGATTCAACTTGCGGAAAGCTTCACAAAGATCCGGTTGAAAGGGCTTGAGGATTAAGCTGTTGCAGTAAGCCTTCCTGCTCAAAGCGTCTGCAATCACGTTAGCCTTGCCTGGAGTATATTCAATACTCGGATTATACTCTTGAATCATTTCGACCCATCGAGTTTGCCTGAGGTTGAGGTGGGGCTGAGTGAAGATTTACTTGAGACTCTTGTGATCGGTGAAAATGTCCACTTTCCTTCCCAACAGGAGATGTCTCCATGTTATTAGTGCGTGGACAACTGCCGCCAACTCAAGATCGTGAGTGGGGTAGTTCCTTTCGTTGGGCCTCAACTGACGAGAGGTATAGGCAACAACCTTCTTCTCTTGCATTAAGACAGCACCGAGGCCTTGAAGAGAAGCATCACAGAAAACTTCATAAGACTTGGATTCGTCAGGAGGAGTCAGAACTGGAGCAGTGACGAGTTTCTCTTTGAGAGTGTTGAAAGCAACGTCACACTCAGGAGACCAGACATACTTCACATGCTTCTGGAGGAGGTTGGAAAGAGGCTTTGCAATCTTAGAGAAATTCTCAACTAATCTTCGGCAATAGCTTGCAAGTCCAAGAAAACTGCGAAGCTGCTTGACATTCTGAGGAGGTTGCCAATTCAAAACTGCAGACACCCTCTCTGGATTAATAGCAATGCCCTTGGCAGAGATGATATGACCAAGATAAAGAACTTCATCAAGCCAAAATTCACATTTGGAGAACTTCTCATATAATTTATATTCTCAGAGCTTGTCGAGCACCAATCGCAAATGTTTGGCATGATCCTTCTTATTCTTGGAGAAAACCAAAATATCATCGAGGTAGACCAAGACAAATTCGTTGATGTAGGGGTTGAAGATGAAATTCATCAAGCGAGTGAATGCTGGAGGAGCATTGACAAGGCCGAAAGACATGACAGTATATTCATAAGAACCAAAGCTTGTTCTGAATGCTGTCTTGGGAATATCTTCTTCACGAATGCGAATCTGATGATAACCCATACGGAGGTCAAGCTTGGAGAACACTTTAGCACCTTTAAGTTGCTCGAATAGCTCATTGATGTTGGGAAGTGGGTACTTGTTCTTGATAGTCTTCTTGTTCAATGGACGGTAATCGACGCAAAGTCGGTCCGTGCCATCCTTCTTCTTGACAAAAAGAACACCACAACCCCAAGGAGAAGAACTCGGTCTGATCAGACCCAGACGCTCTTGTTCATCGAGTTGTTTCTTCAATTCCTTGAGCTCATCTGGTCCAAGCTTGTAAGGACGCTTGCAGACGGGTTCCGTGCCAGGCTCAAGATCAATAACGAATTCAACTGGCCGGCGGGGAGGCATACCCGGAAGCTCTTCTGGAAAGACATCTTGGTACTCACAAATGACTGGAATCTGAGAGATAGCCTCCAATTCATCATTCTCATTGAGAGAAAACAACCGAATGGTATCATCACGAGAGGCATAGATGATCACATCGTTAGAAGAGTGAGTCAATTGAATTTCCCTAGCAGCACAATCAAGCTGAGCCTTGTGCTTAGAAAGCCAGTCCATCCCGAGAATAAGATCAATATCAGAGTCACCAAGAACAATTGGTTTAGCCAGAAATCTATAGTCACCCATCTTGATACCGACATTCGGAACGCACATGGTTGATCTCAAACGTTTAGCCGGGGAAACCACTGGCAAAGCTTTAGGTAACGCCTCTGTGTCAAAATTGTGCTTCGATGCAAAAGGATATGACATGAAAGAATGCGATGCACCGGTATCAAATAAGACTTTCGCAGGATGATCATTAACAGGAAGGTTACCCATGATCACTTCAGAAGAATCCTCCGCTTGAGCTGCATTCATCATGTTCACCTTGGCATGCTTAGGATTATGCTTGACCACTGCATTGCTGGAAGATTTCACAGGAGGAGGAGGCGGAAGGCGCCTCTGGTTGAAGCACTTGTTCGCATAGTGACCCTTCTGCTGACATTTGTTACAAGTCACCTCTAAGAGCGGACGATGGTAAGGAGCACTTGGCCTTGGAGCTTGGTTCTGAGACTTGTTCTGATAGCCAGGGTTGGGTGGGTGGGAAGATCCACGACCACTTGAGTTCTTCTGCTGATAAGGCTGACGGAACGGAGGAGGAGGAGGCAACCAGAACTTCTGTTGCTTAGCTGCCACAAGTGAAGAAGAAGAAGACTGAACTGCGTCTCTGACTCTCTTCTTAGATGCCTCACACTTGAGCTGAGCAGCTTCTTGTTTCAGCGCCATGTTGTAGAATTCATCATACTTTAATGGCTCAAAAAGCACGAGAGCAAGTTGCAGATCTTCTCTGAGTCCACGCCTGAATTGGTAGATCATACTCTTCTCATCAGGGATGTCTTGCCTCGCAAAACGAGAGAGCTTCTAGAACTGAGTGTTGTATTGATAGACAGACATGGTGCCTTGCTTGAGATTGCGGAATTCCTCATGCTTACTCTCAACAACACTTTCTGGAATGTGGTGAGCTTTGAAGTCACGACGGAAATCATCCCAGGTAATCATACGACCTCCTCTGGAATCTTTGTATTGCTGGAACCACTCAGCAGCTTGATCTTTGAGTTGAAAAGAGGCAAACTTGACAAAGTCCTCAGGTCTGACATTGCTGCACTCGAAATGCTTGCTGATGTCCACGAGCCAATCATTGGCGTCTGTGGCCTCGACAAAGTAGCTGAAGGTCTTTGGCTAATTAGCAAGGAACTGGTTGAGTGAAGCGAAGTGCGGCTGATTGTTGCCTTGGCCTTGATTCTCTTGATTACCTTGCCCTTGGTTGCGATCTTGCAAGAGCTGAATCAGAATCTGAGCGTTGGCATTTGTGGCAGTCATCAGGGCTTGCCAAGCTTCCGGAGGCGGAGGTGGTGGGGGAGGGTTAGCCTGATTTCCTTCATTGCGTTCCGGATTCTGACGCGTTGGCGGAGCTATCCTGAAGAGGGTGACATCCATTAGCATCTTGACATATATATATTCAAGCTGAATCAAAGGAACGAAATTGCAACATATAGTCTTCACAATAAACATCCGAACAAGAATGAACGAATGAATTCCAAAGTAAAGCATCACACTTCCATAAGCTGAGAAGCCACTTAGAACAAGGTATGGAATAAAATCAACAAGGTACGGATGTGAACAATTACTTGGTAAGGATTACCCAATCACAAACCAAATATCTGCGGAAGAAATACTAGAGCTACATGAATTCCCACTTATAAACTCCCGAAACTTTCTGGTTATGCAGTCAGGTGTTGGGGATACAGGGGACACAAAAATATATCAGCCAAACTAACAATACCTAGATCTAGCTGTATCCATCCTTCAACACATAACCAAGAAATCCTCGGAAATCGTCTACCTCAACCTTCGAAAAGCATCCGTTATACAAGTCATGGCAATACTCCCGCACTCGCCTCAGTACTGGGCTATCAGGGTTATCTCACCAACAACTGTACAAAAGAGATTTTTGATGTCGGCGTACTAAACTCAGGTATTCCAGAACTGTAACGATAAAATTATGACGACAACACCTTGGAGTACAACTCCCCGGGACACCTCCTCTAAAACCCTTGCTGACGGGAGGCAACCAAGACAATGTTGTCATCATAAAACCATCGGAACGATTCTAAGATACCCGCGTGATCCTAAATTTTTTTTAGTGAAATTTGAGAAGAGAAGAGTCAAAACTCTACGTCAGGATGCCTTACCAGAGCGATGAGGAGACTGGGAAGTAAAAAGAATTCCTAAACTCTCCGCTATATAATTCCTAGATGACTCAAAACATTTTTCTAGACACAACTCGACCACTAAAGACGATCAAACAGTGGGGCTCCTAAGGTCGGGGAAGGCTCTGATACCAACTTGTAACGCCCTCGCACTACTAGAAAAAGGGCTATAGGTGGGATTGACACTAATGGCGCACCAGATAGGTGGTGCTCCATTAGTATATACTAATGGCGCACCACAATCTGGTACGCCATTAGTGTTGAAAGTACTAATGACGCACCTTGCCTAGGGTGCGCTATTAGTATCCTATTTTTTTTGAACTAGCGCGTCTGTCCAAACACACTAATGGCGCATCCTGGCACGGTGCGCCATTACTAGTTGTAACTAGTAATGGCGCACTAGTACCAGAGTGCGCCACTAATGCTGTTTTTTTAATTATATTTTTTATTCCTTTTGTTGGAAAACTACTAATGACGCACTGTCCCACCGTGCGCCATTACTAGTTCAAACTACTAATGGCGCACCGTTGGAGAGTGCGCCATTAGTATGATTTTTTTTCTTTTTTTCGCAAAACTACTAATGGCGCATCAGATAGAGGTGCGCCATTAGTAACCTGGATTACTAATGGCGCATTTACTGCTGGTGCGCCATTAGTAAGTGGTCAGCAACAAGATATTTTGGGCAGCCTCTCCTACCCACACTCACTTTCTCCCCACTCCATTCTCTCCACCTTCTCCTTGTCTCGGGTGCCTCCTCTTTTTCACCTCATTTCCACCATAGATTCATTGAAATTAAGTGGTTAAATTACCTTGTTTTGATAGGTAAGTAAGGGGGGAAGCTATATTTATGTTGTTCTCCCTACAACAATTTGCACATGCACTTTTTATGGCCTAGCTAGATCTATGTATGTTCGTGGTGTTGCATATGTTTGTGGTGTTGCATATGTGTTTGTGTTTGGAGGTGTACCGGTATTTGAAATGCGATAGTTGCCAATATTTTGCCGGAATGTTGATTCATTTCCGTTTTGGCGATAATTTTGTCATTAAGCATTCTTTTTGGTCCAATTTTTAGGGAAAGTCATGCCAAATTTTTTCTTGGTTCTAAAATATCGTTTTGCTCTACCCCGCAGGCAACCATGGTCCGCACGATGACCGAAGGCATCGTGAATAGGTTTTTGAGGTCCGCGAAGGCCGAGATGCTTCAAAAGAATGAGACGGAGATAAGATGTCCGTGTCGAAGATGCAAGCTGGAGAGCCTTATTGCGGACCCGGATTCCGGGCAGGTGCGGGACCACCTGCTTTTGCGTGGTTTCATGGATGGCTATCGGTGGCAAGGTGATGAAGATGACTACGAAGTCGTCCATGGGGGCCGGGCAAGAAATGAGGAAGGGCAGCAAGGCAACCACCACGTCTCGGGCGGGCGAGAAGGCGAAGAATCCCCAGGAGATGATCACGACGGTGATGCTGTACACAGTCATCATGTAGAAGATGCAGGACATGATGATGAGGAAGATGGCGCCGGAGCAGACGACGGGCATGATCATGAAGATGATGATGCCGGCGGAGCATACAACGGTGGACCATCGATGGGCTGGGTGCAGGACCCTTATATTCAAGAGCTGCTTCTCAAGCAGACGGATAACGCAAGAGCCGCCGCCCGAGAGAAAGCCAAGGTGGATCAACTTGAGTTAGACGCGGTTACTCCATTGTATGAAGGATGCAGGCCCGAGCATACCCGCCTGAAAGTAACGCTCATGGCTCTGGAGATGAAGGTAAAACACAAAATGACCGACGCATGCTTCGATGAGAACATGTCATTCTGGCACGAACGTCTTCCAAAGGGGAACAAGTGCCCGACCAGTTTGGAGGAGGCGAAGAAAATCGTGTGTCCTCTGGATTTACCGCACGTGAAATACCATGTCTGCATGAACAATTGCATCATTTATCGGGACGAGCACGCGGAGTCTACCATATGTCCAGTGTGCGGCGTCACTCGATACAAGAAGAGGAAGAAAGCTCCTCGAAAAGTGGTGTGGTACTTTCCGATCACTCCTCGTTTGCAGCGGTATTTCGCGGATCCTAAGGTAGCAAAGCTCCTGCGTTGGCACGCGGATAGGGAGGAGAAGAAGCGAGAAGATGACGCAAATGATCCAGAGATAGATAAAAAAGACAAGATGCTGAGTCACCCTAAGGATGTGAGCCAGTGGCAAGCGTTGAATTTTGAATACCCAGAATTTGGGAAGGATCCAAGGAACATCGTGCTGGGCGCGAGCACCGATGGAGTCAATCCGTTTGGCAGCCAGAGAAGCACACATAGCACCTGGCATGTGTTTGTGTGGATGTACAACCTTCCCCCCTGGTTGTGCATGAAGAGGAAGTACATTCACATGAGTATGCTAATTGAAGGGCCGAAACAACCAGGGAACGACATCAATCTGTATCTAGGGCTGCTGAAGGAGGAGCTAGACACACTGTGGAAAACGCCAGCCAATACGTGGGACGCCGCAGAGAAAGAATATTTCCCTATGAGAGCCTCACTGCTCATGACGATGCACGACTATCTCGGTTACGGATATCTCGCGGGGCAGGTAGTCCACGGATTTTCTAGATGCGTACGGTGCATGGATGACACAACGTATCGCCAGCTAGATAGAGATCCCGGGTCTTTGCAAACCGTGTTCATGGGACATCGAAGGTGGCTTCGCGACGATGAACCGTGGAGGAAACGCAAGGATCTGTTCGATGGTGAAACCGAACCCTGAAAACG
This sequence comes from Aegilops umbellulata, assembly GCA_032464435.1. Classification (NCBI taxonomy): domain Eukaryota; kingdom Viridiplantae; phylum Streptophyta; class Magnoliopsida; order Poales; family Poaceae; genus Aegilops; species Aegilops umbellulata. The sequence continues at coordinate 187,680,928 of CP136058.1, forward strand.
CCCGTGTACGAGGAGCGGCGAGGAAATAGACAAGTTGTTGAAAAATTGGAAAGACTGCCCACTGCCGGGAAAGAAGCAAAAGGCGCCAGAGCCGGGAAAAAAGCGAAAGGCGCCAGAGCCGCTGCTGAAGGTATGGAAAACGAGGTATGTTTTCTGGGACTTGCCGTACTGGAAGATCCACCGTGTACCTCACAGCCTTGATGTCATGCATATCACGAAGAACGTGTGCGAGAGTCTGCTTGGTACCCTGCTCAACATGCCAGAGAGGACCAAAGATGGGCCGAAAGCAAGGGCAGACTTGAAATCAATGGGCATCAGGCAGGAGCTTCACGCTATATATGATTATGATGATGAGGCGAAGCAGGACACAGAAAGTCGTCTCAAAGGCAAAAAGGCCAAGAAGACCGGAAATGACTACCCTCCCGCGTGCTTCACTCTAAGTCAGGAGGAGATCGAGCAGTTTTTCACCTGCCTCCTAGGAGTAAAACTTCCTTACGGTTACGCGGGGAAGATAAGCAGATACCTAGACCCAGCGAAGCAGAAGTTCAGCGGGATGAAGTCTCACGACTGTCACGTGCTGATGACGCAGATACTTCCAGTTGCAATCCGTGGGATCATGGACGCGCACGTCCGTGAAACGCTATTTGGCCTATGCAACTTCTTCGACGTCATCTCTCGGAAGTCGATTGGCGTGAGGCAACTCAGAAGGCTACAGGAAGAGATCGTGGTGATACTATGCGAGCTTGAGATGTACTTCCCGCCCGCATTCTTCGACGTTATGGTGCATCTGCTGGTCCATATAGTGGAGGATATCATCCAACTCGGGCCGACGTTCCTGCACAGCATGATGCCGTTCGAAAGGATGAATGGTGTCATCAAAGGATACGTTCGCAACATGTCACGTCCAGAGGGAAGCATAGCCAGGGGCTTTCTGACCGAAGAGTGCATCTCGTACTGCACGAATTATCTAGGCATCGAGAACCCCGTTGGTCTGCCCGTCAACAGGCACCTCGGCAGGCTCGCTGGACGGGGTCACCGTGAGGGTCGCCGCGAAATGCATGTCGACTTCGAGGGTCAACTCGCCGACTTTGAAAGAGCAAACCTAGTCGTGCTACAACACATAGACGTGGTCGATCCTTGGGTGGTAGAGCACAAAACCTTTATTAAGAAGACGTACAATGAACGAGGCCAACAAAGGACGGACGGAGATATACTCAAAGAGCACAACTCATGTTTCACGCATTGGTTCAAGCAGAAGCTTTTGTCGTACCCTTTACATGAGGATTCTTCCGCGGAAGAACAACTCATATTCGCCTTGTCACAGGGTGCCGAGCACAACCTGATGACCTATGAGGCGTACGATATCAACGGCTACACATTCTACACCGAGGCCAAGGACATGAAGAGCGATGGTTATCAGAACTCCGGGGTAATGATGGAATCCTACACCGGTAACGACAAGGACAGATACTACGGAAGGATCGAGGAGATCTGGGAGCTGAGCTACGCTGGAGAGAAGGTCCCGATGTTCCGTGTCAGATGGGCCAAGAGCGTCCTAAAAGAAGACCGGTATTTCACCACCATGGTTATACCCGAAGACAAATCCAAGACTGCGGGCGCAAACGTCACCGCGAAAAATGAGCCATGGGTACTGGCTTCCCAAGTGGACCGATGCTTCTTCATTACCGACCCGTCAAAGACCAGTCGTGTTGTCGTGAGGAGAGGCAAAAGGAAGATCATCGAAATGGATGGAGTAGCCAATGAGCAAGACTTCGACAAGTACGGCGACACGAGGATCGAACATGACGACGATGATGAAGTAGCAGCATACACCACAAGAAGAAGCAGGACCACCCTACCTAAAGGACGTCCGTTCCACAGAAGAACTCCATTTGCGAAAAAGAAGGGCAAGAAGATTGTTAATAGATAGCTAGCTAAGATCGATTGTATTTAAATCGTAGCCTTCATTTCTCGATTGTATTTCATGGGCACCTTTTAAACTATCATGAATATTTTTAAATTTCATGGACACTCGATCTCGATCCCCCTCCATCTCGATCGCTATCCCACCTCGCCAGATCCGGTCCCCCTCGCCGCCGAGCACCCCCCGGTCCACCGGCCGCCGCCGCTGACCCCCCGCACCCTCGATTCCCCTACTCAACCGCCGCCGCCAACCCCCCGCACCCCTCCCCTACTCAACCGCCGCCACCGACCCCCCGCACCCCTCCCCTACTCAACCGCCGCCACCGACCCCCGCACCCTCCCCCGCTCCACCGGCATTACTGTTTGATGATATTTTTTAAAAAAATATTACTGTCTTATAAAAAAAATTACTGTTATGATTTAAACAAGTTTGAACATATTTAAACACAAATAAGTATCAAACAACATTTTAAATGCATAAATTTTTTTTTGTGGAGCCTGGGAATCAAACCCAGGACCTCCTGGTGTGAGAACTGGCAACTGACCAGTCGAGCTAGTAGAGGGGAGTTGATGTGGATAAGGTCAGGTGGGAGATAACCTGTTGGCTCGAGCGGAAATAAAAAAAATACTAATGGCGCACCGAGGGGTGGTGCGCCATTAGTATTGTGCCCCCCATCCATATTCCCTCCCCTCTCTCTCCCCTCTCTCTCCCTCGCCCTCGATCCCCTTCCCCTCTCCTCTCCCAACGCTGCTGCCCCGCCGCCTCGACGCCGCCCCGACATCGGCGCCGCTCTCCCCGTCGCCCCACCTCGTTGGACGCCATCGCCCCGCCGCCCTCGTAGCCGGCCTCCTCATCACCGCTTCCCTCCCGCCGCCAAGCGCAGGTGAGCAACCGCCGCCCTTCCCTTCCCCTCCCCTCCCATCCTCCCCCGCCGCCGCGCGGCCCCGGATCCGTCCTCGTGCGGATCCCCCCCCCCCGCAAGCTGCACGCGCCCGCCGCCCTACAAGCTTCCGGTTGCCCGCCGCCCTACAAGCTTCCGGTTGCCCGCGCCCGCCCTGCTCTGCTTGCGGCGCCGCCGGCCGCCCCCGAGCCCGCCTCCATGCCCGGACTCGCCCGCGTCGCCGTGGTCCTGCTCGGCCTCGCCTGCACCACCGCAGCCCTGCCCAGCCTCGCTCGCGTCCTTTCCTGGGCCCGTGCGCGTCCGTCGTCCTGCCAAGCCGCGCTGCCATGGCCCAGCCCGGCCTCGCCTGCGCCACCGCAGCTCTGCCCAGCCTCGCTTGCGTCCTTTCCCAGGCCCGCGCGCCCCTGCCGCCCTGCCAAGCTGCGCCGCTCCCGCCGCTGCCCTTCGTCGGCCTGCTCGCCCGCTCCACTGCCGCCCTGCTCCGCTGCGGGGTCGGGGCGGTTCCCTTCGCAGCCGGCGGTGCCCTGCTCTACTTTTGTCAGGGATTAGTAAGAAAAGAGGAGGAGAAGTAGGGAGGAGGAGCCATGGCGTCTTCTTTTTGAGGGTGGAACCATGGCGTCTTCAGTACAGAGAGATTAGGGAGAGAGAGAGCAGAACGAGATGTGGGTGGGGGGTCTGGAGAGAAAGAGACGAGGGGTCTGGAGAGAATGTGAGCCATATTTTGCCACTTTGCACTCAATTCCAATGGAAATGTTCCATCAAGTCTAATCTACTAAATTTTCTTTTCTTTTCTTTCTTGTTTGTTGGTCTTCCTTTTTTATCAGATAAAATCAGGAGGTTTAGTTGTTTGGACAAAAGGAGACGCTCATTTTGTTTACACAGGAAGCAATTATCTAGAAAATTTCTATGTTGCCAGAGACTTGCCATGTGCTGTGTAGTTTAGCTCCATTATTAGAATAGCAGACTTTGAAAACAAGCATATATTCTCTTCTTCTACTTCTTCTTTTTCTGAAATTAGAGAAGATTTGGCTGCTGCTGCTTTAGTTTTCATGCCCAATCAACCAATTCTCCTTTTATCCATTTGATTGGCTCCTATTATAATTGCAGAGGATAAGAAGAACTTGCTCTGTTCTTGCTTGTACACCAATCTCTGCTTCAACTGCTGCATTTACTTTCATGTAACAGTCTTGTACCCAATGCTTCAGTGGCAGTGCATCCTAAGCAATGACAACCTATTATTAAGTACAGCAGTATTTTTCGCATTTCTTCTGGTGATAGTTTTTTTTACACTAGTTCTTCTGTCTCAATAGTCCTAGCACTTCACTTAAACCTACCTCTCAGAACGGTTCAGTCAGTTGTTAGACTTGTCTTGATAATTTCATTGACTGTTATCGCTTGCAGGTCCCCGACATTTCCAGCTCGCGGCGCCGCACTGCCACGCCCACGCGCCATTCTAGTTCCACGGCTACTCGTTCGCGTCGAGCCCTCCAGTGTTCATACGGGTTCAGTTCGAGCATCAGCAGAGGTCCTTCACGGGTTTCGTCAGGGTACAGGACATGTACACTACGATTTGCTCAGAAATTTGTCATGAACAACATTCAGATTTTGGTGTAGATGCTATTTGCTGCATTGCATCTTTTTTTGTGTGCTAACCTGCTTGTGCTTGATACAGTTTACTGAAACTGTTTTAGTCCCAGAAATAGTTTACTGAAACTGTTGTAGTCTGAAGAAACAGTTTACTGAAACTCTTGTAGTCTAAATTGATGTTGGTGTAGATACTATTTTACTGCATGAAAATATGTAGAATCTTTCTTTAGTTGAGTGCTAATCCGATCGTGCTTGGAAAAAGGATATTATAGAAGAGTAAAAGTACTTCATTTAGAATTTGTTAGTTGCCTGAAACTGTTGCAGTTTTATACAAGAGTAAAAGTAGTTTGATTTGCCATGTGGATTTGTTCAGTCCTTGATTCAGATAATTCAGTTCCATTCTGGAACATTTGCTCATAGATAGATAGGCAAATCAAGTTCAGTCATCTCATTTCACCTTTTCAGATAATATACTAATTTTCTAACCTCTGAATTAATTCCTAAAAAAACCTCTGAATATAATTCAGGTAGTTTTTTTAAAATAGCACATAAAGCTTAGTTCCTTGCACATTATATTGTTTGATTGAAGGCACAGGACAGGTACACTAACATTTTGCTTAGGAATTTGTCATGCACAGGAACAGAAGGCCTTTGATGTAACATTTTGGTTGTTTAGGAACAAGTTATTTTTTATACGCTCACTGAAGCATTTCTATATATAATCTGAATATATAGAAGCATTTCTTTATCAATCATTATCTTCTCCAATCTGATAAAGAACGGATGCTGCATTTATGTTCATGTAATCCGAATATATAGACCTTCTATATAGTCATGCAATCTGAATTTATGTTCAGCACTTGAAGGAAAAAACTATACACGCTTTGTTAATTATATAAAGACGTACAACAAATTTCAAATTGAAGCAACAAGTGTGATCCTCAATGAGTCTCAATGTAGGGTGGCCTACGTTTATTGATGGGTCTGGCCCAATGATTGACCATATTTTTGTGAGCATGATGGTAGAACTGAATCAGCACAGGCCTTTTTTTTAACACTGGGCTTTGCCACGTGTTGTTTGTCTTGTAAATAGAGCATTGGACCATGCTGAAATTTTGCAGGTACCCCGAGAGGCCCTTGAGTGTCAGGACCCCGATCCTATGCCACATCGATCCAGCGTGTAACACATCATATCCCTTTGCGGCCTCACGCACGGTACTCCCACGGGTGCCACCTTACCTGGCCCGGGACCGTTTGCGCCTTTTGGCTCACGTATATGATAGTGTCGCTAGCATCCATATGACAGAGAACCCGGGCCGACATGGCTAGTCGTGAACCCAAGGCGGCGCTAGCCTATGAGGACAGGCATACATGAATCACATCGAGCATGTCGGTCATCAACGTATCTATTCGGGCTGTAGCACTGGGCTAACAGGACTCCGGTAACCCGGGCTGTAGCAGGCTAGGCAGGACTCCGAATAACGGCGCGTGACATTTCCCCGTAGGGACAGACATAGGAACGACGTGAAACACATGCCGGCTAGTCAAGTGTCCAAGCAGTAGTGCTGGGCTAGCAGGACTCCGGTGAACCGGGCTATAGCGGACTACTATCGCTCAGAAGCACAAGACTTACATTTCCCCATATGAAAGGCTGCCAAGGATAAACAACTAGATAGTCGGATCCCACTCATACCAAGCATTTCAATCATACACACAATATGCCCGATATGAGTACATACAACATGGCAACACAACAGTACTCTACGACTCAAGTACTTTATTTAGAAGGCTCCGAAGAGCCATACATATCATCCATACAGATAGGGGTCACATGACCCAACACTCAAGTCATACAAACATACAAGCACATGCGGAAGCAAAGTAGTCTGAGTACAGACACTAGAAAGAAAGAAGGCTTGACGAAGCCTGTCTATCTACATCGACCCTTCACAAATCTTGGATCACCACCTGGGTGATAAGTCACTCGTCAACGTCGAGGTCTACATAGAACCCATCAGAGGGGTTGGTGTAGTCGTCTGAAAAACATGATTAAAGCAACATGAGTACGGAGGTACTCAGCAAGTCTTACAACAGGAACCTACTATACATGCACATTCTCAAGAAGGTAGTGGGGTTATTGCAGCAAGCCAGCTTTGACTCTTGGCTAAGCTATCCTACGATAGACACCACTTGTAAATCATTTGTCGCACACGAGTCCACTAACACCAACACAATACTCCACCGTGGATCCTCTCTCGCCATCCTGCGAGAGGGCCATCCGCGGTACTCACACTTATCTTGAGATTTTTAGTAGTATCCATTTAACTTGTCTATGAACTGATATAGGCAACCCAGAAGTCCATTACCGCGGACACGGCTATTCGAATAGATCATTTGAAACCCTGCAGGGGTGTACTTCTTCACACATGTTTCCACCACTTAGCGTCTGCACACGATATGTGCTCGGCAGACTTCAAGCGAAAGCCGACGTGGGTGTAGACCACGACCTACCTAAACACTCAAGTCTCTAGTCCAGGTTAATCGCCTATTCGGGTTCCATCCGCAGGGAGTCCGGCCGAGGTTTCCACTAACGGCCCCGAACGATGTGAACAGGGTTCCCGAGACACCAAACGGGCGAGTCGGTACACCGTGCCACGTGCCTACCGCAACACAGCCCACCCCGATGGTCAGCGCCGCGTGCGGCCCCCAGCATACTACAAACACCAGAAACTACTTGCAACTCCTGGACAGAGGACAAGGGTGGATAAGAAGTCGAGCGGGGTCATATTTCAGGTCCCAATGTGTGGTAGTAACTGTATCATGGATCACAAACACAGATCTCAGTTCTTAAGGACGGCCTCAATGAAACAACCCACCATGTACTCCTACATGGCCTCTCATCGATTCCTTTACCAAATCGTATTCAACACTTCACTCTTGTCACCGACACAACCTTTCACTCCAGTTCATCATCCCGATGAGCCAGACCTGACACAACTCTAAGCATAGCAAGCATAGCATGGTAGGAACACACACACACATGTATTGGCTCAATCAACTCCTACACATGCTAGTGGGTTTCATCTAGTTACTGTGGCAATGACAGGTCATGCAAAGGAAGTGGGTTCAACTACCGCAACACATAGCAGTTTGAAACGCGTTGTCTTAATGCAGTAAACAAGAGCAGAAGCGAGAACATGGGTTTGTATCGGAATGATCAATGGGTTGCTTGCCTGATGGAGTGGTGGTGGGATACTGCCCTTCAACTGGATACTCGGAGATATCCTCGGAGGCAGAACCTACCACGAATGACACATTGCAACACAATCAATACATGACGATATGCAACAATATGATGCATGCAATGACATGGCAATATGAATGTGTCCTGGTCTTGTGCAAGTTAAACCAGAAGGAAATGAACCCATTTGAACCAAAGATTCAAATGGTAGTGCATTTATAAGATCATATTAGTGCAATATTTTATAATGCCTAAACAGTGGGTTTAACTTGTTTTAACATGCATGAAACCAGTTCCATTGGATAGATTGGATTTTTCTGATAGATTTTCATGTATAGAACTTTGCATTTGGAGTTACAGATAATTTTCTATGAATTTTTGAAGTTTGAACTATTTTCTGGATTTTCCTGTATAAAAATAATCCAGCAAAATAATAACTGCGTCAGCACTGTGTCATGCTTGCGTCAGCAGTCAACCCCGCTGACTGGGTCAAACCTGACGTGTGGGGGCCACACGTCAGTGACACAGGGGCTAATCCCGGTCAAACCCGCGCTGACCGGGGTTTGACTTGGCCCTGGGGCCCACGGTCAGTGGCTTAGGGGGGGGTTTAGGTTGCAGGATTAGGCGCTAATGACGCCACGTCGGCCTCGCCGGAGTTTCGACGGTGACGACCTCGAGCCGCGGCGGTTCTTCACCGGAGTTGCGCTACAGGCGGCGAATAGGCGCGCGGAGACCACGGGAGCGAAGCCCGCGCTCGTCCGCACCGATTGGAGCAGATGGGAGAGGCGGGGGCGGCCGGAGCTCGCCGGAGCGAAGCTCAGGGCGGCGGCCGGAGTCGACCTTGAGCGGGCGCAGCGCTGCGGGGCTCGAAAAGACAGGGGAGAAGGTGGAATCGAGACGGGAGCTCACAGCGGAGGCAGCGGCGGCGTCAGCGGGCTCGGGGACGAGTGGGAGACGACGGGGCGGCGAGGACGATCTGCGGCGGCCGGCGACGAAGAGGACAGCGAGGGCGACTCTACGGGGCACTCCGGCTCGCGTGGCTCGGCGAGGAGGCAGCTAGCGACGAGGCGGAGCAGCTGGGCTTGTCGGAGAGGCGAGGGAGCGGCTGTGGGCGCGGCAGCAGCGGGCGTCGGCGACGAGCTCCGCTCGGGGAGGGGGAAGAGGGGGATCCAGAGGAGAGGGGGGAAAATGAGCGAGCGGTGGGGCGTCGCGTGGCGACGTGCGGGACGTCCAGCGTCGGGGGGGGGAGGGCCAGGCAGGCAGGTGGCGTGGCGGCACGGCCGTGCGCGCGCGCCGGCCACACGCCCGGCCGACTGGCGCCAGGAGGACGACGGCGCTGGTGGGCTGGCCCAGCTGGGCCGCACAGGAGCGGGCCTCAGCTGGCACAGGTAGTTTTTTTTTAATTTTGTTTTCTTTCCTATTTCTTTGCAACTTTGTGGAATTATTTAAAGCACTTAGGCTCCTCCAAAAATTCTCAAACTGCACATGCTTGCTATTTAAAATATAGACAACATGAAATATTTCTGTTTGAGAATATTTGAACATTTAAAATATTTTTATAAATTTTAAATGCCCAAATTCAAATACTTATGTGTTAATTCAATAACCTTCTGTTGACCTAGAAAAATGTGCACTATTTTTGCCAGGGGGTTTAATCCAAGACAAAGAGGGTGAACATTTTAGAAGGGCATTTCAGGTTCATTGAAAAAGATTTTAGTAAACCCTAGTTGATTCAGAAGGGGTGCTGGGGGTTCCTGCCTTCCCCATTTCAATTTTCTGTCAAAGGTAAACATGATGCACACTCTAATGCATGAACTAGCTAGGATGTGACAACTCACCCCCACTCAAAAGAATCTCGTCCCGAGATTTAGGTTCCTCCGGAAAGAAGGCGGGATACTCAAGTCGAAGACGATCCTCCCTTTCCCAAGTAGCTTCTTGCTCGGAATGGTGTGACCATTGAACCTTGAGAAACTTGATATTGTGGCGTCGAGTGGTACGCTCGGCTTGATCAAGGATACGAACGGGGTATTCCCGATAAGTGAGGTTATCTTGGAGATCAAGCGTTTCGTGGTCCACTCCACGGATAGGATCCGCGAAGCAACGCCTGAGTTGAGAAACGTGGAAGACATCATGAACTCTGGAGAGATGCGAAGGTAGTTCCAGTTGGTAGGCAACTTCCCCTCGTTTGGCAAGAATGCGAAAAGGTCCAATGTAACGAGGAGCCAATTTGCCTTTGATACCGAATCGATGGGTTCCCTTTAAAGGTGTAACCCGAAGATAAGCCATCTCGCCGACTTCATAAGCCATGGGCTTATGCTTGCGGTCATACTGACTCTTTTGCCGGGATTGGGCGGTTTTCAACTTCTCACGAATAATGCGAACCTGCTCTTCTGCATCCTGGATCATGTCCGGGCCAAAGAGTTGTCTCTCGCCGGTTTCTGACCAGTTAAGAGGCGTCCGACATTTTCGTCCATAAAGAACTTCGAAAGGAGCTTTACCCAAACTAGCTTGATAACTGTTGTTATAGGCAAACTCGGCAAATGGAAGGCACTTCTCCCAATTCATACCGAAAGAGATGACAGAAGCTCGGAGCATATCCTCCAGAATTTGATTGACTCGTTCTACTTGACCACTTGATTGCGGATGGAAGGCGGTGCTAAAGGAGAGACAAGTCCCCATAGCATTTTGGAAACTTTCCCAAAATCGAGAGGTGAAAAGACTTCCACGGTCTGAATTAATTTCTAATGGAACACCATGAAGAGACACTATTCGAGAGATGTACAGATCAGCTAGCTGGCTAGCGGTTATACTCTCGCGAACAGGTAAGAAGTGGGCTACTTTGGAGAGACGATCGACAACAACGAAGATAGCATTATTCCCTCTTTTGGTTCTGGGAAACCCGGTAATGAAATCCATACCGATTTTATCCCATTTCCATTCAGGAATCTCCAATGGTTGAAGGGTGCCAGCAGGCCGTTGATGCTCTGCTTTAACACGACGACAGACGTCGCAAGTTGCAATGTACTGAGCGATTTCTCTCTTCATCCTAGTCCACCAAAACCTTTGGCGTAGGTCTTGATACATTTTAGTACTACCGGGATGAATGGTGAGAGGGGATTCATGAGCTTCCTTAAGGATCAATTGACGCAAATGTTGTTTCTTGGGGACCACCAAGCGGTTCTCGAAGAAGACAACACCTCGTTCATCCATGGAAAAACATTTAGCAACTCCGCTAGCGATGTTTTCCTTAATCCGAGATATGCCCTTATCGCGCTTCTGGGCAGCTATGATTTGATCCGTAAGGTTAGTTTTCGCCACCAGGGTGGAAAGGAATCCCTGAGGAACAATGTGAAGGTTAAGCTTACGAAATTCTTCGTGGAGAAGTGGTTGACCTTGTTGTAGTATCAGGTTGTTACAATAAGACTTACGACTTAGTGCATCAGCCATGACATTGGCTTTGCCCGGGGTGTAAGTTATTCCTAAGTCGTAATCCGAGATCAACTCGACCCAACGTCTTTGCCTGAGATTCAAATCCGGTTGGGTGAAGATATATTTCAGACTTTGGTGATCAGTGTAAATTTCGCAACGGTTACCCAAGAGGTAATGTCGCCAGGTTTTGAGTGCATGGACTACCGCTGCAAGCTCTAGGTCATGAGTAGGATAATTATCCTCATGTGGATGCAACTGTCGAGATGCGTAAGCAATCACATGACGATCTTGCATGAGTATGCAACCTAGTCCTTGTCGCGAGGCGTCGCAATAGATAACAAAGTCCTTAGAGAAATCTGGTGGTACCAGTACGGGAGCAGATGTCAGGCGTCTTTTCAGTTCCTGAAAGCTGAACTCGCACTGTGGGGTCCACTCGAACTTTTTATCTTTTTTGAGGAGTTCAGTTAGAGGCTTAGCAACTTTGGAGAAATTCTCGACGAAGTGGCGGCAATAGCTCGCTAAACCAAGAAAACTCCGAACTTGCTTGACCGTTTCAGGTGGAGTCCAATCAAGGACAGCTTGAACTCGCTCGGGATTGACAGCAATGCCCTTGCCAGAGATTACATGGCCCAGATAGGTCCCTTCTGGCAACCAGAATTCGCACTTGGAGAATTTGGCATAAAGGCGATGCTCTCGAAGTTTCATCAATACTAGCCTTCAATGTTCGGCATGTTCTTCCTCATTCTTGGAGTAGATGAGTATATCATCGAGGTAAACCACGACGAATTTATCCAAGTACTCCATGAAGATCGAGTTCATTAACCGAGAGAAAGTAGCTGGAGCATTGGTTAAACCGAAGGACATGACGGTGTACTCGTATTGGCCGTAACGAGTAACGAAGGCCGTTTTGGGAATGTCCCCGTTCTTGATTTTGATTTGATGGTAGCCCAACCTCAAATCCATCTTGGAAAAGACTGAGGATCCAGCGAGCTGGTCATACAGGTCGTTGATCCTGGGGAGCGGATACTTGTTCTTGATAGTGACCAAATTGACAGGTCGGTAATCTACAACCATCCGATCCGTTCCATCCTTCTTCTTGACGAAGAGGACGGGGCAAGCCCATGGAGATGAACTAGGACGGATGAAACCCTTTTGCAAGGACTCATCGAGTTGTTTCTTAAGCTCAGCTAGTTCTAGGGGTGCCATCTTATAAGGTCTTCTAGAGATTGGGACGGTTCCTGGAACAAGGTCTATCACGAACTCAACATCTCTGTCAGGTGGAACACCTGGCAATTCCTCTGGAAAGACATCCGGGAAGTCACGAACTACCGGAATATCTTCGAGGTCTGGAAGGGGATTGGCATTTAGAGAGTAGAGCTGACGCTCCGATACTCGGGTCAAAACATTGACTGTCTTGCCCGATGGATGGGTAAGTTGGACAGTTCTAGTTGAGCAATCAATCTTGGCGTAATGGGCTGACATCCAGTCCATACCCAAGATGATGTTTATGTCTGAAGACTTGAGAGCTATTAGTGACGCAAGGAAGACCAATCTGTCAACAAGAATTTCATTTCCATGGCTGATTCTAGAGGTTTGCCACTTAGAACCAGGGGTTTGAATTACCATGGAGGTAGGCATGTCACAAAAAGTGGTGTTGTGCAAACGAGCATAGCTCTCAGAAATAAATGAATGAGATGCTCCAGTATCAAAGAGAACAGTTGCCGGATGGCAATTAACAAGGAGCGTACCGAGAACGACGTTGGGGTCCTCTTGAGTTTCTTCAGCTGAAACGTAGTTGACATGGCCACGAGCAGTGGTGGCTGGCTTGGCGACAAGCACCTTCGCTGTTGACTTACCACGTCCAACAGACTTTCCGAACTGACTGGGGTTGTTCTGGGGACACTCATGGATGTAGTGGCCCGGCTCACCACACTTGAAGCAAGTTATCATATTGGGGCGTGGAGCGGTATTGACAGTGGGGCCACCAAAAGTCTTGGGCGGCACATACTGCTGATTGGGGCGAGGCGCCTCAAAGGATGGCCTCGGAGTATACCTGGGTGGCATGGCAGAATTTGGGATCCAGACCCGGCGCTTCTGAGATCCAGAGCCGGATGAAGATCCATAGTCACGGGAGTGTTTGCGTGAGGCTTCAAAATCATTCTGCCCTGTCTCGGCACTGATGGCCTTGTTGACTAGCCTCGGGAAAGAAGTGCAATCGTGCAGACGAAGGTCGCGACGGAGCTCAGGGCTAAGTCCCTTGCGGAACCTTGCCTGCTTTTTGGCGTCGGTAGATACCTCTTCGGGAGCATAGCGTGCAAGCCTTCCAAATTCGCGACTGTATGCATCCACAGTCAGCTTTCCCTGGGTGAAGTTACAAAACTCCTCCCTCTTGCGATCCATGAGGCCTTCCAGGATATGATGCTCACGAAAAGCGGCACTGAAATCAGCCCAAGTAGTGAGTTGGCCGACCGGACGCATAGCTTCATAATTCTCCCACCAAAGGCTGGCAGGGCCTTCGAGGTGATAGGCAGCAAAGGTGACCTTATCATCTTCAGCCACGTTGGCAGAACGTAGCTTGTGGGCGATGCTGCGGAGCCAGTCATCCGCATCGAGAGGTTCGATGGAATGATTGAACTTTGGCGGGTACAGCTTGACAAAGTCATTGATGGACACCGAATTGATCCTCTGCTGGCGTGCAGTGTTCTGCTCAATCCGCTCTAGCAAGCGATTTGTGTCGCGCCTGTTGCGCTCTGCCTCCAGCATCACTTCGGCCAGAGAAGGTGGTTGAGGCAGACTTTCCTCTCTAGGTGCACTAGCTTCTCCCTGCTCCGAAGCAGCAGGGTTGCTGCGGGTGTTGACCATCCTGGGAAAACAAAACAACGATTTAAACCAGGATGGCAAAATCTGGCCAAGGAAGTGCGGAATGTAATGGGTAACAAGGAATGCAGAGATGGCCATCCGTATGACATGGTAATATAGAAACTGCCATATATATACCAACGGTCATACACATCATACATAGTTTAGTACAAGCTCAAGCTGAAGTACAACTAAGACGAAAGATGTTACATCTCATCGGAGGCATTCCAAGCTCCTATACATTATTTTTCTACACCTCCGGAATTGATACACACTAAGTTATATTCCACAATCACGCAGAACGGTGGACATACAACTATTACATTACTAGCGAGCCTGCTACTAGCTCAAACGGCTCCGTAGAAGTCCTCATAGAAATCACCACCCAGACCTGGAAGCGGAACATGGTCATCTGGAAACAGACGGTCCTGCGGTGCTTGTGGACCATAGGGACTTGGGTGCGGCCTCGGTCCAACAGATGGCGGTAGAAGAGGCCCACGAGGAGGGGTGATGCCTCCCACCTCACGCCATTCCATGAAGTCTGGCAGACTAGCCCGCACAGGGTACAAGTCTCTCGTGTCCATGTATCCGGCTTGCACAGCAGGTGCAAACCTCGTCAAGGTGGCCCAATGATCAGCACGAGCATTAAAGAGCTCCATACGCAAGGCCCGGTTTTCACGGTCCTTATCTTCCAACATCTCAGTAGTGGTGCAAAGGAGTGAGTCCTCATGGGATGCATCACTGTACATGCCCTGAAGGTAACCATGCGCCCCAGGGAGGGATGCTGGCATGTAGCGAAATTCAGTGTTACTCAACAAGGCAGTTCTAGCTCGCATAATGGTCATCATCGAGTAGGCTGCATCTTGAACGGACATCCCAATAGTGATCCCGAGTCCATAAGAACGGTGGAGTGGTTCCGTGGCTCCGGGATAAGATGGATATATCCTGACCGTGCACAGATATTGGCTCTGGTTAAAATCTCTAAACTGCTCTTCGACGGTGTATTCAGGGTACCATCGGTAACCTGCCTCAACCATCACTCGAACCAACATGGCGGTATGACCGCATACACCGATGCAACGGGTCAGACGAACCACTTGGTTTTGGGAACGGGTAGCCATCTGAAAGCATAAAATAGTGCAAAGGCATTAGAATTTCTGGATGAAATTGGACAGCATAACGGCTGTAAATGCTCAGAAAAAGACTTGAGACATCCACAACAGTTTGCGAAACCACTCAACAACATCATATCAAGGTTCTGGTTCAAATGGCAACATACTAAACTTTAGTAGAACTGAACTGGGTTGAACCAACAATCCTATAAGTTACTACGGATTTAGTAACACGTGAACCTGATAGAGAGAAGAGAGCCTAGTCCTTAACCCACGTAGAAAGAGAAGAGAATGACTCAGAATAGAGGGCATAAGGTAAAGGAGTAAAAGAGCCTTACGTTCCCTCCCACAATCAATTCCCCTACATATAACTAAAGCATTTCTAGACTCGACATCGACCAGTTTGGCTTAGCGAACCTACAGGCAGTCCGGCTCTGATGCCAACGCTGTCAGGACCCCGATCCTATGCCACATCGATCCAGCGTGTAACACATCATATCCCTTTGCGGCCTCACGCACGGTACTCCCACGGGTGCCACCTTACCTGGCCCGGGACCGTTTGCGCCTTTTGGCTCACGTATATGATAGTGTCGCTAGCATCCATATGACAGAGAACCCGGGCCGACATGGCTAGTCGTGAACCCAAGGCGGCGCTAGCCTATGAGGACAGGCATACATGAATCACATCGAGCATGTCGGTCATCAACGTATCTATTCGGGCTGTAGCACTGGGCTAACAGGACTCTGGTAACCCGGGCTGTAGCAGGCTAGGCAGGACTCCGAATAACGGCGCGTGACATTTCCCCGTAGGGACAGACATAGGAACGACGTGAAACACATGCCGGCTAGTCAAGTGTCCAAGCAGTAGTGCTGGGCTAGCAGGACTCCGGTGAACCGGGCTATAGCGGACTACTATCGCTCAGAAGCACAAGACTTACATTTCCCCATATGAAAGGCTGCCAAGGATAAACAACTAGATAGTCGGATCCCACTCATACCAAGCATTTCAATCATACACACAATATGCCCGATATGAGTACATACAACATGGCAACACAACAGTACTCTACGACTCAAGTACTTTATTTAGAAGGCTCCGAAGAGCCATACATATCATCCATACAGATAGGGGTCACATGACCCAACACTCAAGTCATACAAACATACAAGCACATGCGGAAGCAAAGTAGTCTGAGTACAGACACTAGAAAGAAAGAAGGCTTGACGAAGCCTGTCTATCTACATCGACCCTTCACAAATCTTGGATCACCACCTGGGTGATAAGTCACTCGTCAACGTCGAGGTCTACATAGAACCCATCAGAGGGGTTGGTGTAGTCGTCTGAAAAACATGATTAAAGCAACATGAGTACGGAGGTACTCAGCAAGTCTTACAACAGGAACCTACTATACATGCACATTCTCAAGAAGGTAGTGGGGTTATTGCAGCAAGCCAGCTTTGACTCTTGGCTAAGCTATCCTACGATAGACACCACTTGTAAATCATTTGTCGCACACGAGTCCACTAACACCAACACAATACTCCACCGTGGATCCTCTCTCGCCATCCTGCGAGAGGGCCATCCGCGGTACTCACACTTATCTTGAGATTTTTAGTAGTATCCATTTAACTTGTCTATGAACTGATATAGGCAACCCAGAAGTCCATTACCGCGGACACGGCTATTCGAATAGATCATTTGAAACCCTGCAGGGGTGTACTTCTTCACACATGTTTCCACCACTTAGCGTCTGCACACGATATGTGCTCGGCAGACTTCAAGCGAAAGCCGACGTGGGTGTAGACCACGACCTACCTAAACACTCAAGTCTCTAGTCCAGGTTAATCGCCTATTCGGGTTCCATCCGCAGGGAGTCCGGCCGAGGTTTCCACTAACGGCCCCGAACGATGTGAACAGGGTTCCCGAGACACCAAACGGGCGAGTCGGTACACCGTGCCACGTGCCTACCGCAACACAGCCCACCCCGATGGTCAGCGCCGCGTGCGGCCCCCAGCATACTACAAACACCAGAAACTACTTGCAACTCCTGGACAGAGGACAAGGGTGGATAAGAAGTCGAGCGGGGTCATATTTCAGGGCCCAATGTGTGGTAGTAACTGTATCATGGATCACAAACACAGATCTCAGTTCTTAAGGACGGCCTCAATGAAACAACCCACCATGTACTCCTACATGGCCTCTCATCGATTCCTTTACCAAATCGTATTCAACACTTCACTCTTGTCACCGACACAACCTTTCACTCCAGTTCATCATCCCGATGAGCCAGACCTGACACAACTCTAAGCATAGCAAGCATAGCATGGTAGGAACACACACACACATGTATTGGCTCAATCAACTCCTACACATGCTAGTGGGTTTCATCTAGTTACTGTGGCAATGACAGGTCATGCAAAGGAAGTGGGTTCAACTACCGCAACACACAGCAGTTTGAAACGCGTTGTCTTAATGCAGTAAACAAGAGCAGAAGCGAGAACATGGGTTTGTATCGGAATGATCAATGGGTTGCTTGCCTGATGGAGTGGTGGTGGGATACTGCCCTTCAACTGGATACTCGGAGATATCCTCGGAGGCAGAACCTACCACGAATGACACATTGCAACACAATCAATACATGACGATATGCAACAATATGATGCATGCAATGACATGGCAATATGAATGTGTCCTGGTCTTGTGCAAGTTAAACCAGAAGGAAATGACCCCATTTGAACCAAAGATTCAAATGGTAGTGCATTTATAAGATCATATTAGTGCAATATCTTATAATGCCTAAACAGTGGGTTTAACTTGTTTTAACATGCATGAAACCAGTTCCATTGGATAGATTGGATTTTTCTGATAGATTTTCATGTATAGAACTTTGCATTTGGAGTTACAGATAATTTTCTATGAATTTTTGAAGTTTGAACTATTTTCTGGATTTTCCTGTATAAAAATAATCCAGCAAAATAATAACTGCGTCAGCACTGTGTCATGCTTGCGTCAGCAGTCAACCCCGCTGACTGGGTCAAACCTGACGTGTGGGGGCCACACGTCAGTGACACAGGGGCTAATCCCGGTCAAACCCGCGCTGACCGGGGTTTGACTTGGCCCTGGGGCCCACGGTCAGTGGCTTAGGGGGGGTTTAGGTTGCAGGATTAGGCGCTAATGACGCCACGTCGGCCTCGCCGGAGTTTCGCCGGCGATGACCTCGAGCCGCGGCGGTTCTTCACCGGAGTTGCGCTACAGGCGACGAATAGGCGCGCGGAGACCACGGGAGCGAAGCCCGCGCTCGTTCGCACCGATTGGAGCAGATGGGAGAGGCGGGGGCGGCCGGAGCTCGCCGGAGCGAAGCTCAGGGCGGCGGCCGGAGTCGACCTTGAGCGGGCGCAGCGCTGCGGGGCTCGAAAAGACAGGGGAGAAGGTGGAATCGAGACGGGAGCTCACAGCGGAGGCAGCGGCGGCGTCAGCGGGCTCGGGGACGAGTCGGAGACGACGGGGCGGCGAGGACGATCTGCGGCGGCCGGCGACGAAGAGGACAGCGAGGGCGACTCTACGGGGCACTCCGGCTCGCGTGGCTCGGCGAGGAGGCAGCTAGCGACGAGGCGGAGCAGCTGGGCTTGTCGGAGAGGCGAGGGAGCGGCTGTGGGCGCGGCAGCAGCGGGCGTCGGCGACGAGCTCCGCTCGGGGAGGGGGAAGAGGGGGATCCAGAGGAGAGGGGGGAAAATGAGCGAGCGGCGGGGCGTCGCGTGGCGACGTGCGGGACGTCCAGCGTCGGGGGGGGGGGAGGGCCAGGCAGGCAGGTGGCGTGGCGGCACGGCCTTGCGCGCGCGCCGGCCACACGCCCGGCCGACTGGCGCCAGGAGGACGACGGCGCTGGTGGGCTGGCCCAGCTGGGCCGCACAGGAGCGGGCCTTAGCTGGCACAGGTAGGTTTTTTTTTAATTTTGTTTTCTTTCCTATTTCTTTGCAACTTTGTGGAATTATTTAAAGTACTTAGGCTCCTCCAAAAATTCTCAAACTGCACATGCTTGCTATTTAAAATATAGACAACATGAAACATTTCTGTTTGAGAATATTTGAACATTTAAAATATTTTTATAAATTTTAAATGCCCAAATTCAAATACTTATGTGTTAATTCAATAACCTTCTGTTGACCTAGAAAAATGTGCACTATTTTTGCCAGGGGGTTTAATCCAAGACAAAGAGGGTGAACATTTTAGAAGGGCATTTTAGGTTCATTGAAAAAGATTTTAGTAAACCCTAGTTGATTCAGAAGGGGTGCTGGGGGTTCCTGCCTTCCCCATTTCAATTTTCTGTCAAAGGTAAACATGATGCACACTCTAATGCATGAACTAGCTAGGATGTGACATTGAGTTTGCCGGAATGTCGATTAACTTCCGTTCCGGCAAATTCGGGTACTCCATATGTCCTATTTTCAGCAAAGGTTATGCTGAAATTTTCCGTGAATTTTAGCATGACTTTGCTAAAAATAGGACATATGGGGTACTTGTGACTAATGCATGGGCCGGGGTATCTTAGTAGTTAATTAAGTAGGATCAAGTGCCCCGGCATACTTATGACTAATGCATGGCTTTTAGGGTGCCTCGGTGTCGATAAAAACCGAAATGATGAAAGCTTAGGCTTTTAGGGTGCCTCGGCGTCGAAAAACCCTCAATGATAAAAGCTTAGATTTTAGGATGCCTCGTTGTCGACAAACCCTAAATGATGAGACCATGATCTTGTTCCTTGACAATAAACAACTTTTTGACCAAACTTTGTTTCTATTTAGAGAGAAACATGGCCCACAACGATGAGGCCGGGGGTTCGGGCGGCAAGGCATTCTGGGAGCTGTCCCAGGAGATGGAGGAACAACCTCACTTGTATGAGGACACCGCCTTCCCCACCGATCATGAGACCACTGATGGTGCCGCCGAGGATGACCCCACTGATGCCACCACTGATGGTGCCGCCGAGGATGCCACCACTGATGATGGCGGCGCACGCACAGATGGAAGCCAAAAGAGGCAACGGAAGGACCGGCGCCCGACCGTGCTCCGCACCCTCAAGGAGGAAGTTACTGAAGTGGACTCCGACGGGAATCCAACGGCGCCCGAACGAATAGTCAAGGGGTACTCGCTTCAGCTCGGGTGCATTCTTTGGAGCACCGTCTCGATCAACACCGAGAACCTGAGGCATCCTGACCGAGAGAATTTGCGCAACCTCCTCTTCACGAAGCTGCACGAACGATACAAGTTCCCCGCTGAATTTGAAAACACAAGCCTCAAAGGGAATAAAGTGAACAATGCTGCCCTCACGAAGATGAGCAAGGCCCTGTCTACTTGGAAAAGCAATGTGAAGAGAATGATCGAGAAAGGTGAGAGTTATGAGAAGATCAAGGAGAAAATCCTTCGATCAACGAAGATGACTACAACGACTTCAAGATCAATTGCTCGAGCACCGCACACTCCCAATCAAGTCAGTGGGGGAAAGAAATGCGGGAGCTGAACTTAGGGGAACACACACTCGGTCCCGGCGGTTACAGAGTGGCGGAGCCTATATGGGACAAGGAGGAGGCGGACCGTGCCGAGCAAGGCCTACCGCCCCTCTTTGATAAATACGGTGACAAGCAGACCAGGAACTATGTCAGGGCCCGGTACAAGAAGGACCCGAAAACAAAGGAGCTTACCACGGATCCGAAGACCAGGGCGCTTGAGATTGTTCTGGTAAGGAATACACCCCCGCGTAATTAGCTCCCTATGGTTGCATTCTAATTAATGAAGCCAAATTTCTAAATGGTTCACATTCCTTCCGCAGGCGACTGAAAGCAGTAGCGCGGGGTCGACTAAGAGCAACCCTTGGGACACCACTCTAAATAGGGCGTTGAATGTAATGAAGAACAAGGATAAGCTCAGTAAGCCGACGTCAGCTGGTCGTGTGGCCGGCAAAGGCTTGTCGACAAAATGGGGGTCATACTATAACACTGGTGGACGAAAGGAGAAAAAGACCAGCTCGGAAAGCCAGGCGCGCGAGGTTCAAGAACTCAAGGCACAAGTGGCGCGGATTCCGGAGATTGTCCAAGAGCAAGTGCAACAACAACTCGGAGCGACGATCACCGCCATTGTGCCTACCTTGATCCAGGGGTTGAGTGCGTGGATTGCGGGCGGCCAACAGGGGCCGCCCCCGATTCCTAGCTTCACGGCCAGCAACTCGCAGAACGCGATGGCGGGGCCATTGGTGTCTCCGACGCCGGCACGGGAGCTTAATGCACCCGGGTGTACGCCGGCCGGCACCTCTGCAGCAAGCGGCCCCTCCGTCAACTGCACGCCCGCCTTTGGCGGTGCCTCGACATTAGCCGAGCTCGACGCCATCATCACGGTAACTAATTAAGCCTCTCTCGGCCGAGGACTTCATCTCCTTGCCTTTGACTGGGCATCCCTGACGCCCTACATGTTTTCGCAGGGCGCCGCCGACATTCCGTGCACTCTCCTGCACTTCGTGAACAATGAGTTGGTCGATGTCGCCAAGGGCAAAATCGTTCAACCGGGCAACCCCTTGTTCCACGGTACCCAGATGCCACCCAACTTGTTTAGGGTTCAACTGGTTCGGGTGCTGCCAGGCTGCGACGAGTTGTTACCTCCGATTCGACCTGTCGGGGCCGACGATGATGACGTGATGACCCTCAGCGCCTGCCTGAGCTGGCCCCTGCTTTGGCGGAAGAGCCAGATTCGTTTGGGGGCGGGGGACACCACCCCAAAGACAACACCGCCAGTCGTGCCGGCGCCAAGTCGGCCCCATGGCAAGACCGCCGCAACGGTGCCGGACATCCCTATGCCACTGGATCCAAACATGCATATGGCACAGGATCAGAACGACAACGACGATACATTTGCCAACGTCGATCGGTACTTTGCCGATCATGGGTACGAGGGCGACTTCATGGGGCCTCCTTCTCAAGAACCCAACCCAACAAAAGACGTGCGCGATCTAGCTGGTACCGCGGAGAAGCCAAGTTGCAACAGGCGTCGTCTGCCGTTCAGCTCTCAGGAGACGCCTCCAGCTGCCGACTTCACCGAGCCTCAGATAGGCGAGGTGCGAAATATTCTCAGCCCCAACACACTCAAGAAGGCGGTCTGTGAGCAGAACTCGGTCCCATTATAGGAGAAGAAGAAGGCACGCAAAAGAAAGACTAACAAGGGTGCGGGCCAGCCGGCACCGAGTACGATCCGTGCTCAGGACGGGCCACCTTCACCTGAGGATTTAATGAGGAGGGTGCATGTGGCGGGTAGGCCGATGCTACCGAGAAATATGCTCGATGTTGCAGCCGGTGCTATGCGGAGTCTGCATGACAGTGTTCTTTCTTTGGAGAAGCGACGTCTCAGAGAGAACGATGTGTCATACCCGGTTTTCGTGGCCAAGGTGCCAGAGGGCAAGGGCTTTGTGGATAACTACATCGGGGGTACGATCGTCCTGCGGTTTGATGACATCCACACTATGTTGAACCTTCATCCGCTGCACTACACCTTCGTTCGGCTATTTTCGCTGAGTATGGAGATGCGGATCATTCGCGACAAGACCCCGGACATCGTGATAGTCGACCCCTTCTACATGCGTGCCAAGATCTTGGGCAGCGCTGGGGACCGGCAAGTCGCGAGTTCTTACCTCGAAGGCGTCATTCTGGCAAACCCAGATAAGGATAACTTCCTCGTGCCTTACTTTCCCGAGTAAGTCCTCCCCTCAACCGCCCCGTAACATACGAATTCTTAGATTTCGATCATTTTTCTTTTAACATTCCGTGTTTTCTGCAGTGACAAACATTGCACGCTCATCCTCCTAAGCCCCAAATATTCCATGGCCACGTATTTCCACCCGGACCGTCAGTCGAACGTAGACTACACAAATGTCAAGAAGGTTCTTGATGATGTTCTCCCCGGCTACGCCCAATCTGGAGGCACCTTCAACAGGCCTTTTCATAAGTACGGCAAGCACGTGTTCTCCCACAATACGACGTTCTGCTGCGTCAAGCAGCCGCCTGGCGGTCAGAAGGGTGCCTACTACGCCATCCATCACATGCGGGCGATCGTACGGGACCATCATCAACTTCTGCTACCGAGTAAACTCAAAGATTGGGCCGCGAGCGTGTCGGCAATCCAGGACGCGGACATCAGACAAGAATTCTTTCGCATCCAGTCAGAGTTTGCGGAAATCATCCATCAAGATGTTCTTCGTACCTCGGGGCAGTTCTACCTCAGAAATCAACCGTCCAACAGTGAGATAGACGGAATGCTACAAATGCAGGCTGACAACGCCCGTAATTTCATGACTCCCACGATAGACGGCGGCTTCATCCACGCTCCGGTCCCTTGAGTCGAGTCAAAAGCAGTGATGATGTGTCTAGTTCTTAAACATCGATTGGCTCATGTTGTAATCCAACTTTAATGAACTTGTAGTATGTCTCTTTGGTTTCGAGAGTCGTTCAACTTAGATGTAATTGATGATATTAATGTCTTGCTTTTCTCTTCCGATCGTTCTGTTGGATACTTATATATTGCTTATGTATTGTCTGTGAATTGGTACTAACGTTTCGTTTCGCTAGTGCATAGCGATGCCGTCGTATGTCGTGTACAAAGGTAAGGTTCCCGGAGTCTACGACGACTGGGAGGAGTGTCGGAGACAGGTTCACCGATTCAGCGGAAACAGTTACAAAGGGTACACCACTAGGGCCGAGGCCGAATCTAGATACGCCCGCTATCTAGCACGAGAGGGGAGGGAGCGTTGGAGGAACCGGATGAAGATGAGTTTCATCGTGATGATGCTCATCGTGATGACCGCAGCTCTCTTCTATGTGATGGTAGTTTAGATGATCGATATCGACTTGTAATGTGAAGACAAACTCGCTACTCGCGGTCTCGAGACTTGTAATATAATGTTCTATCTTTGTTCGGTCTTTTCAATTCAGAGACTAATGTGATGAATTGTATTTGGAGACTAATATGATGAAATGTATTCAGAGACTAATCTTCTATTGTATTCGATGAATCTGTTGTTGATGTGTGCTGTCTATATTTTGTCCAATTATACATTTTGTAACCTGTGCAAAAAAAAGAAAATAAAAAATAAAAAAAACCTAATATTCATACTAATGGCGCATCACATAACAGTGCGCCATTAGTATTCCAGAGGATACTAATGGCGCATCCTTAAGCAGTGTGCCATTAGTATGCCGAGGTTACTAATGGCGCATCACCCCGTGGTGCGCCATTAGTATACCAAAGCACCTGGCTATACATGGCCCTGGGAGGCATACTAATGGCGCACCATGTCCTATACTAATGGCGCACCAGTGGTGCGCCATTAGTATACCAGATACTAATGGCGTACCAGTGGTGCGCCATTAGTAAGTATTACTAATGGCGTGCTACTAATGGCGCACCACTAATGCGCCATTCATGGCCAAATTAGGTGCGCCATTAGTAGCCCTTTTTCTAGTAGTGTCGATGCGGCTATATCTCCCACGTGTCGAGGCACGACTTAGAGGCATAACCGCATTGAAAGCAATGTCGCAAGTGAGGTAATCTTCACACAACCCATGTAATACATAAAGGGAAAGAGGTACATAGTTGGCTTACAGTCGCCACTTCACACAATACATAAATAAACATCCATCATACAAATTACACTCAAGGTCCGACTACGGTACCAAAATGAAAAAGACTACCCCAAATGCTACATAGATCCCCGAATCACCCCAACTGGGCTCCACTACTGATCATCTGGAAAAGAAACATAGTAACGACCACATTCCTCGTCGAACTCCCAAGTGAGCTCGGTCGCGTCATCTGCACTGGCATCGTTGGTACTTGCAACTGTTGTGGTAGAATCTGTGAGTCACGGGGACTCAGCAATCTCACACCCGCGAGATCAAGACTATTTAAGCTTATAGGTAGGATGAGGGTAGTGAGGTGGAGCTGCAGCAAGCGACTAGCATATATGGTGGCTACAACGCAAAAGAGAGCGAGAAGAGAAGCAAAGCACGGTCGTGAAACTATAAGTGATCAAGAAGTGATCCTAGAACAACCTACGTCGAACATAACTCCAACACCATGTTCACTTCCCGGACCCCACCGAGAAGAGACCATCACGGTTACACATGCGGTTGATGTGTTTTAGTTAAGGTCAACTTCGGGTTTTCTACAACCGGAAATCAACAAATTCCTATCTGCCTCATAACCGCGGGCACGGCTTTCGAAAGATAATACCCTGCAGGGGTGTCCCAACTTAGCCCATTATAAGCTCTCACGGTCAACGAAGGATATTCCTTCTACCGGGAAGACCCGATCAGCCTCGGAATCCCGGACTACAAGACATCTCGACAGTAATAAAACAAGTCCAGCAAAGCCGCCCGATTGTGCCGACAAATCCTGATAGGAGCTGCACATATCTCGGTCTCAGGGCACATCCGGATGAGACAGGCTATGAGTAAAACAAGGCAACGAATTTCCCCGAGGTGGCCCCGCAGGCGGCTCGGTTCGGGCCAGCACTTAGAGAAGCACTGGTCCGGGGGGGGGCTAAAATAAAGATGACCCTCGGGCTCGCGAAAACCCGGGGGAAAAAGGGAGTAGGTGGTAGGCAAATGGTAAAACCAATGTTGGTCCTTGCTGGAAGAGTCTTATTCAAAGCGAACTGTCAAGGGGGTCCCATAAATCACCCAACCGTGTAAGGAACGCAAAATCCGGGAACATAACACCGGTATGACGGAAACTAGGGTGGCAAGAGTGAAACAAAACACCAGGCATAAGGCCGAGCCTTCCACCCTTTACCAAGTATATAGATGCATTAATTAAATAAGAGGTATTGTGATATCCCAACAAGTAAACATGTTGCCTGCAAGGTTCTCGGAGTTGTCGAAAGCTTGGTCCTCGAAAGCGTTCTCAACAGGTTCCTCGTTCACGTACTCGTCTGCCGGCTCTACCCACAACAAGAACACAAGCAAAGGGGACAAATATCAATCACGATGCAATGCGCAAGCAACATGATGCAAAACATGACATGATATGCGAGATGTGATATGCAATGCATATGCGTGCTCCGGAAGGACAAGGATGAACAAGGAATAATCTTGGCAAACCAAGTATGCCACTGGAAAGGTGAGGTGATTTCGGTTGAAATCGATATAAAGATCACCAGAATCGGATGCACGGTTTGCAAATGACAAGCAAAACAAGAATGACAAGAATCTGCCACTAACAGCATGATGCTACTTAGCAAGCAAAAAGAAATTAAGCTACTGCACCCAAACATATCAACAAAGCATATGAAATCAATCTACTCAAGATGCTTGACAAAAGATGAACAATGAGATACGGCTAAATCACATCACAACAGGTTCAAACAAGCATGGCAAAAGTTCAAAAGATAACAGGTTCACAGACTTAGTGAAAATAACATGTCAGAAATTAACATTAGGATGACATGTTTAGAGCAATGGAACAATACTCTACAGGATCAGGTCATGGCAAAGTAAGACACGTCATGAATCTGCTCGAAGCACTTGACAAAAGTCCCTTACTGACCATCAGCCAAAAAGGATCATAAGATATGATTACACCCATGTCAAATAAGCAAGTTTCGTTACAGGTTTCAGACTTAGCAGAAAACTGGACATGTCAAAAACAGATAACAAGTAGGCATGTTCGTGAGCTCGATGCACTCACTACAGAGCATTGCATGATAAACTAAGCATACATACATCAATAAGACATGGCATAGGAACTATACATGGCAAGAATAACATCATAGCTTGCAAGGATCAACTACACCAAGCTTGACAAATTCGAATAACATGTAAACAATCTGCCAGCAACATTTTATAGCAAAAGTAGAGCTCGATTGACTCAAGCTATGACAATCCATAAATACAAACAAAGGCATGGATGGATAGAGAAAATCCATATGCTCAAAACACTCTTACTGATAATGCTCAAAATAGGCATAGATCTCTCGGAAACAACATGAACACATGGCATAAAAATAACAGCAGGCAGGGACTTGGTGAAAATACTCTCTAAAATCAGCAACATCAAGTACCCTAGTTTGCATGCTTGTGCTAGTCACCACAAAGTTCACAAAAATACATGGCATAATTCTCTGGAAAGGTAACATGGCATATTACAAAACTCATGTAGGACTCAACTTCATAGGAGGTACACACCATTCATGGCAAAAATGACAAAAGTGCATGTTCTGATAAGAATCAGAAACTAACATCATATGGCCCTCTTCTAACAGCATTTCGGGCATCAACATGACTTCAAATGAAAATGATGCAATGAAAAGAAATTATGTACTGTTCGATACAAACAATTTGACGTATTACACGCACGAAACGGAGCTACGTATGCGAAGTTACGATGCGATGAAGATGCGATGATTATGCGGGAATTACGGGACTTGGTGGAATTTGGGAGGGGAACGAAAGTCAACCGCGAGCTTGGGTGCCAGATCGGATCGGGGCGAAGCGGAGGAGGCCGACGCCGGCGAAGACGAGTCGGCGGCTCGGGGGCGGAGGCCTCGGCGACGGCAAAGCCGAGAGGCGGAGCGACTCCCGGAGCGGGCGGACGTCGGCGGCGGGCGCCGCGCTCGGGCGGCGGCCAGCGGATGGCGGCGGGCCGCGGGGAAGGCGCGGGAGGCGCGGGGCGCTCCGGCGATGGCCGGGAGGAGGCGCGGGCGCTCCGGCGAGGGCGCTCCGGCTAGGGGCCGGAAGGAGGCGCGGGCGCTCCGGCGAGGAAGCGAACGGCGGGCGGCGGCGCGGAGACGGGCCCGGCGCGGCCCGGTTCGGCCCGGGGCGGGCCGGATCTGGGCCCCGGCGGCGGCGGCGAAGTGGGGCTCAGATCCGCCATGTGGCGCCCTCTGATTGGTTGCGGGCGGCGGCGTGGGTGTGTCCGGCGGTGGACGGACACGTCCGGCGCGGAGAGAGGAGCGGGGCTAGGGTTTGGACCCGAAATTGGAGGGGTAGGCACATATTTATAGGTAGGAGGAGCTAGGAAGCTCCAAATGGAGAGCGGTTTTCGGCCACGCGGTCGTGATCGAACGGCGGAGGACATGGGAGTGTCTTAGATGGGTTGTGGGCTGTTTTGAAGGGGTGTTGGGCTGCAACACACACGAGGCCTTCACGGTTACCCGGTTAACCGTTGGATTACCAAACGACCTCCGATTGACCAGAAACTTGACAGGCGGTCTACCGGTGCTATACCGAGGCCGCTTGACAAACCTTGGTCCAATCCGAGAAAGTTTAATACCCGCTCACGAAGAAATGTAAAAGGGGACGCCAGGGGACATAGGAGCGCCGGATTGCAAAAGGGACAACGGGGAAAATGCTCGGATTCATGAGACGAACACGTATGCGAATGCGATGCACATGATGACATGATATGAAATGCATGACATGAACAAAATGCGAAACGAAGGGAAACCCAACCACGGAGGAAATATCATAACACATAGCCGAAAATGGCAAGAGTTGGATTACAAATATGGCAAGTTACACCCGGGGCGTTACAGTTCGGCTGAGGGCCGAACTTGGAGCCCGTGGGAGTCTTGCTCCCTTTGCGCCCAGGGTCCGGAAGGTCTCCTTGAGGCGCCTCCAGGACTACCTCCCCTCGGTTTGGTGCCTTCTGAGACAACACCTCAACGTTGTCCGTAGGGTGAGGGGAGGAGGCGGTCAGAAGAGTATCGCTACTCATGTCTGACGGGTCCAAAGACCCGTCCGACGAAGATACACCGATTCGGGCTCGGGACGGACTGCATAATTATATTCGGCGTAAGGAGAAGCAGTGCAATAAAAGCATACCATGAATTACTCTGGTATCCGGATACTTACGACTTCGCTAGGGGCTTGTCCCTGGGCAGCCACTCGTCATCGCTGTAGGCGGCGGTCGTGGAGCAGTCTGGAAGTAGGGTCCTTATCTTCTTGGACCCTTCGGCCTCCCCGGTTGGGGCATCCTTCCTTTTCTTGACTCCCCCTGTTGGGGGGAGAACTTTCTTCCTCCTCCTCTTCTTCATGGGAGTTGTGCGCCTCGGAGTTATCGGATGATGAGTTTGATACCACCCGACGTCGGAGACCCTTCCGGGTCCCCGTGGCGTTCTTCTTGACCTTCTTCTTCGGCACCTCATAAGGTGCCGGAGTCAGCATCTCCGTTAAGAGAGCATCTATTGGATCTTCAGGCAGGGGGCTGGACAATCAATCTGCTCCGCTGTCTCGACCCAGTCCTGGAAAATGGCGTGGGATTTTAGATCCCACGCATGGTCAAATTGGGAAACATAAACATCTTATAAAAGACTTACCAGATTCGCAGGCGCTTCGCGTTAAGACTGCAGTCCATGGTAAGGGAAGGAGGCACCTCGGCGCCCTTGAACAGCACCCTCCAGACATCCCTGTGCGTCCTGTCAAAGAGCTCTCACAGCGTCTGGTGCTCGGCTGGGTCGAACTCCCACAAATTGAATGCCCGTCATTGACACGGGAGGATCCGACGGAAGAGCATGACCTGGACCACGTTGACAAGCTTGAGATTTTTTGCTTATCATGTTCTGGATACATTTCTGGAGTCCGGTCAGCTCCACCGATGGGCCCCATGACATGCCCTTCTCCTTCCAGGAGGTGAGCCGTGTGGGGATTCCGGATCTAAACTCGGGGGCTGCCACCCAGTTGGTGTCGCGCGGCTCGGTGATGTAGAACCACCCCGATTGCCACCCCTTTATGGTCTCCACATAGGAGCCCTCGAGCCATGTGACGTTGGGCATTTTGCCTACCATGGCGCCTCCGCATTCCGCTTGCTGACCGCCCACCACCTTCTGTTTAACATTGAAGGTCTTCTGCCACAGGCCAAAGTGGGGCCGGACGCGGAGGAAGGCCTCGCACACGACGATAAACGCCGAGATGTTGAGGATGAAGTTCGGGGACAGATCATGGAAGTCCAGCCCGTAGTAGAACATGAGGCCGCAGACGAACGGGTGGAGGGGAAATCCCAGTCTGCGGATGAAGTGGGTGAGGAAAACTACCCTCTCATGAGATTTCGGGGTAGGGACGATCTGCCCCGCGTTGGGCAGCCGATGCGCGATGTCCACGGCCAAGTATCCGGCTCCCCGCAGCTTTTTGATGTCCTCCTCCATGACGGAGGATTTCATCCACTTGCCTCCCGCTCCGGACATACTTGGAACAGTTTGAGGAGAAAGATGCAAACTTGGGTGTTGGAGCTTGAGTGTGTGAGAATGGATGAGCAAGGAGGAAGAAGGCGTGGGTGAAAAAAGGTGAACTCTTATCGCTTTATAAGGGCGGACGAAACTGTATGCCCCCACCTGCCTAGTAAACTCGCTTATTCCGCAAGTGCCGTAATTGATGGCGCGCTTGGGTTACCCACGTCCATACTGATGAGAATCCCGTGATAAGGGGACATGATCTCTGCGTCGACAAGACGTGTCAAGGAAACCGCCTTGCAATATGCGCCGGGGCTGGTTGAGAAAAACGGTTTGAATAATGACCGGGTCGTGGTGTGATGTCATACTACGAAATGCGTCAGCAGATTAGACGTGTGGAAATATTATTCTCTCTACGGTGGTATGTGGAACTTGTTTTGCAGAGTCGGACACTATCCTTGTTTTCAAAATCTTCTATGGAGTATTCGGAGGAGGAACCCGCCTTGCAATGCCGAAGACAAACTGCGCGCCGGACTCGTCGTCATTGAAGCCTGGTTCAGGGGCTACTGAGGGAGTCCTGGATTAGGGGGTATCCGGACAGCCGGACTATATCCTTTGGCGAGACTGCTGGACTATGAAGATACAACATTGAAGACCTTGTCCCGTGAATGGATGGGACTCTCCTTGGCGTGGAAGGCAAGCTTGGGGATACGGATATGTAGATCTCCTTCCTTGTAACCGACTCTGTGTAACCCTAGCGCCCTCCGGTGTCTATATAAACTCGAGGGTTTTAGTCCGTAGGACAACAACAATCATACCAGTGGCTAGCTTCTAGGGTTTAGCCTCTACGATCTCGTGGTAGATCAACCCTTGTAATACTCATATCATCAAGATCACTCAAGCAGGAAGTAGGGTATTACCTCCATCGAGAGGGCCCGAACCTGGGTAAACCTCGTGTCCCCTGCCTCCTGTTACCATCCGCCTTGGACGCACAGTTCGGGACCCCCTACCCGAGATCCGCCAGTTTTGACACCGACCCATGCCGGAGCCTGGGGCTCGACGGCAAGGACCAAAGGCATCTCTTCCGCCATGGGAGCGGCTGTCTCTACGGCTAGGGCTTGATGCCCTACCGGAGCCAGTTGCTCCTGGGTAGGCTCAGCGTCCGCGACAGCACCCTTGCCGGCAGCCCCAGGGGCTCGGTAGCAAAGTACTTGCCGGGACCTGATTTTCTCCGCTTGCTCTGCCCCGCTGATGGTTCAACGGATGGTTGAGTTAACCGGAGCAAAAAGGTACCTGGTTCCACAGGTAGCTTGAATGCGGCACGCTTTTACAGGTTATCGGTGATGTCGTTCTCCGCTCGGGGGACGTGCTCTGCCTGGATACCGTCAAAGCGTTCCTCCAGCTTTCTCACCTCATCTATGTAAGCTTCCATCAATGGGCTATGATAATCCTTGTTGACCTGCCTGACAACGAGCTGCGAGTCACCCCTGACGATGAGCTTCTTAACCCCGAGGTATGCCGCGATCCTGAGACCGGCAAGCAATCCCTCGTACTCAGCAGTGTTGTTGGTGGACATCTCCCTGGGGAGGTGCATCTGGATCACGTACTTGAGCTGTTCTCCGGTGGGTGCGACAAGTAGCACACCGGCACCGGCTCCTTGCAGGGAGAAAGCCCCATCAAAGTACATGATCCAATCGCAGTCTGCTTCCTTGCCGGGGAGAGTGGAGTCCCGGATTTCTTCGTCAGGCGTCGAGGTCCATTATGCGATGAATTCGGCCAAAACTCTGCTCTGAATTGTCGAGGTACTTTCAAACTTTAAACCGAAGCTTGACAGCTCCAAGGCCCATTCCACAACCCTTCCGGTTGCATCCGGGTTGCAGTATCCGTTGCGACGGGAGGTGGGTGACGACAGTGATCTCGTGGGCCTGGAAGTAGTGACGCGGCTTCCTCGAGGACATAAGGAGGCCGAAGAGCAATTTTTGCACACCGGAATACCTCAACCTAGCCCCCTGCAAGAGGGAGCTGACAAAGTAAACCGTGTGCTGCATCATCTTCTTCTTTGGCACCACTTCACTCGACTGCGCGGGCATTGCCTTGGTGGCACCAGACTCTGCCGGGGGCCGCGCCTTGTCGGCACCAGGCCCTATCGGTGGAATCTTTGACTTGCCATCCATTGGTTCTGGCCCCATTGCTGCCTCCTCGTCGACCTACCTCTGTGACACTAGTGCGGCGCTGGCCACTTGATTCATCGCCACTAGATACAGCAACAACGGCTCTTGTGGTTTAGGCGCAACTAGTATTGGCGTGGAGGAAAGGTATTTCATCAGATCCTGCAGTGCTGCCTTGGCTTCCGGGGTCCACTCTATCGGGCCTGCCTTCTTCAATATTTTGAAGAAGGGAAGGGCGCGCTTGGTGGACTTGGAGAAGAATCGGCTCATGGCGGCAACGCAGCCGGTGAGCCGACGCACATCCCCGATCCGCTTGGGCGCCACGATCTGGTCAATAGCCTTGATCTTGTCTGGGTTTGCCTCGATCCCGCGCTGCGACACAAAGAACCCGAGAAGCTTGCCGGACGGAATGCCGAAGACGCACTTCTCAGTGTTCAGCTTGTGGTTGATCTTGCGCAGGTTAGCAGATGTCTCTTCCAGATCTTGCACAAGAGTTGGCCCGTCCTTGGTTTTGACCACTATGTCATCCATGTAGGCCACCATATTTCTATGGAGCTTAGGTTCAAAACCAACTTGGACTGCTCTTGCAAACGTTGAGCCTGCACTCTTCAACCCGAAAGGCATCCGTAAAAAGTAATATGTACCACATGGGGTGATGAATGTTGTCTTCTCTTCATCCTCTCTTGTCATGAAGATTTGGTGGTAGACTTAGTAGGCGTCGATGAATGATAACAGATCACACCCGGCCGTGGAGTCAACAATCTGGTCGATGCACGGCAACGGGAAGGGGTCCTTAGGACAAGCCTTATTAATATCTGTGTAATCAATACACAGCCTCCACTTCCCATTCGCCTTGTGCACCACTACCGGATTGGCCAACCACGTCGGGTGGAGCACCCCTCTCACCAAACCTACCGCTTCCAACTTCCTACATCGGGTGATCTCCTCTGTGATGAACTCCTGCCTTTCTAGAGCCTAGTTTCTGACCTTCTGCTTGACGGGCCGCGCGTGGGGCAGACAGCTAGGTGGTGCTCAATCACCACCCTGGGAACACCGGGGATGTCGGACGCTTGCCATGCTAACACGTCGACATTTGCCCGCAGGAAGGTGATGAGCGAGCCGTCCTATTTTCCGTCAAGGGTGGAGCCTATGATGAAGGCCCCTCCCGTGCCATCCTCCCCGACGGGCACCTTCTTGGTCTACAACGGCTCGGCTCTGGATCTCTTGCTCTTGTCGGTAGAGCTCTCTAGCATGTTCTCAACGGTAGCACAACACTCCGAGGAGGTGCGCTTGCCGGAGTGGGTGCGAGAGGTCTTGCCAGGCTCCATCTTCCCTCCCAGGCCTTCAGCGGCAGGAGCAGGTGCCTTGACGACAGCTGCTGCAACTTCTTCCCGGTAGAGTTGGTCGGCGCAGATCAGCGCGTCCTTCTTGTCGGAGGGGACAGAGATGATGGTCAACGGCCCGGGCATCTTTAGCATGTTGTAGGCATAGTGTGATGTCGCCATGAACTCGGCTAGTGCCGGGCGGCCGAGGATCCCGTTGTAGGGCAAGGGGATCTCAGCCACATCGAAGACGATCCTCTCCGTCCTATAGTTCAACTCTCCTCCAAATGTCACGGGCAGTGTGACCTTTCCCTTCGGCTGGCTCCTCCCCAGATTGACCCCTTGAAACGTGTCCATTTCCTCGAGGTCTCCATCAGGGGTTTGCAACCTTTTGATCACGACAGGCGAGATCAGGTTCAGGCCGGCCCCGTCGTCAACCAACATCTTGTTCACCCGGAGGTTGCGTATCATTGGCGAGACCAACAATAGCAAACACCCAACCGCGGTAGTGCGGTCAGGGTGGTCCTCGGCGTCAAAGATGAGAGGTGTGTTGGACCACTTCAGCGGCTTCTGAGCGTTGAACGACGGCTCCGCTGCTGTAATCTCACGCGCCCACTGCTTGAGCTGGCGGTGAGAGGTACGCAGCGAGGCGCCGCCATCGACGCACATGACCTCCGTAGCCTTCTAGAACCATTGCTCACCAGACACGTCGTCCTCGTCGTGATTGTCCTCTTCTTGTCTCTTGTCGCGGCCCCGAGCGGGCCTCTCTTGCTGGTTGTCCTTGCCGGGGCGGCCTCCTTGGCCGCCACGCTTCTTGCCGGATCCCTCAGCACCGTCCTGGTCCTTCTCCTTGTCCCGCCTTTCGTACTCAGCCTTTTGCTTCTCAGCAAGCAGCTCGACTTGTGGGCAGTTGTGGAGGTCATGGCCCTTGGTGCGGTGGATCTTGCAGTATTGCTTGCCGGAGCTTCCTGGCTTGTCGGTAGCAGCCAGGGCCCGGCAGGCGGCGCACCCGGCAATCTCCTTGCCGGGGGCGTCTGCCTTGACCTTCTTGCCGGCACCGGTATCGTCAGATCCCTCAACGGCAAGCACGGCCTTGCCTTTGCTTTTCCTGTTGCAACGCCGGCTCTTCTTCGTCGGGGTGGCAGCGTCTTCATCGGTAGAGTCAGTTTCCGCGCCGGCGTCTTCGCCGGGGTACTTCCTTCCCTCTTCAGCCCGGGCGCACCTATCGGCCAGAACGTATAGCTCGGCCACATCCTTAACCTTGGTCATCGCCAGCTCCTCGCGCATCTTGCGATTGCGCACGTTCTGGTGGAATGCGCTAATCACAACGGTGGGATGAACATCGGGGATGTTGTACTGCACCCGGCTAAATCTCTGGATGTACTTGCTCAGGGTCTCCCCTTCATTGTGGGGAATGATGTGCAGAACACTGGCCTGGCCATGAGCTTGGTGGCCTCCTGTGAAGGCGCCAACGAACTCATGGCACAGATCCGACCAAGAAGAAATGGAATCCACCGGCAAGTGCATCAACCAAGACAGGACCTTGGGCTTGAGCGCCAGCGGGAAATAGTTGGCAAGCACCTTGTCGTCACAAGCCCCACCGGCCTACATTGCGATGGTGTAGATGCTGAGGAACTCGGACGGATGGGTCTTGACAGTGTACTTCTCGCCGACGTCGGGTTTGAACGTGCGGTGGGACGGCCACTGGAACTGCCTTAGCTCATGGGTAAAAGCCGGGCAGCCCACCTCGTAAGGTAGGCCGCCGGGCCCCCCAGTGCCGGGTGGTCCATAGTGGGTCCCGCCCACTTGTCCGACTGATGGCGCGTTTCGCGCCGGCGCTCGATGGTGGTTCGAGCGTCTTTGTGAGCTCGCTCCCGAAGGACCTAGCGCTGTTCGCGGATGGTCCGTGGCTCGGACGACGCTATGGAGATGTTATGACAAGCGTCGTCGCGATGAGCGGACGCCCGCGGCGGCTGGCGAGGAGGAGGAGACTGCATCGTGGCCGCAGCTCCCTCGGTCCTCCCAGCGCCAACATGTGGTGGCTCGATGGAGCGCCGACCCGAGGGCCCTGCCGATCGCGGATCGTCTTTGTTTGCGATGGCGATGAGGCTCCGGATGGTGGCCCTCCACTCGTCTAGCTTCTCTGCAGCAAGAGGGAAGTCGAGGAGCAGCTGTGCGCGTGTCAAAGTTTCCGCTGGCGTGGGCGGCGGTGACAGCTGCGTGGATCGTGGCGCGCTTCGACTTCTAACTATGTTACAAGGAGCTCCGTCACGACCCAGTGGTTGCGTGCCATTTTCACCAACGCTTCGGCGAGCGTGCTGAACCCCCTCATCTTGCCGACGACGCACAAGGCTTTTCCCACGGCGGTGCCCAG
Organism: Aegilops umbellulata; assembly: GCA_032464435.1. Lineage (NCBI taxonomy): Eukaryota > Viridiplantae > Streptophyta > Magnoliopsida > Poales > Poaceae > Aegilops > Aegilops umbellulata. The sequence goes on from CP136058.1 coordinate 187,717,045, forward strand.
GGTCACCAACGTGGTGGTCCTACTCGACGCGCACACCATGGGAAGAATGCGCGGTGGTCGCCGGTGTAGGCGTCCTGGAGGTCGCCGCCCCGCCCGGAGTCGGCACAACGACGCCCCTGGAGGGCCCCGCGCAGCCTGCGGGGGGCCCAGCTCTGTCTTTGGATCCGACGACATGTAGCCGGTCGTCTGGCGCGCGGACGATGCCGCTCGCCAGGCTCCGACTACCTGAGCGATGCTGGTGCTCGCGGGCCGCGGCCCGGGTCCTGTCTGTGATCGGTCCGCTGCTCGTCCGCACCGGCACGGGTCGTTCGGATCCCAATGAGTCGACCGCCGTGGCCGTCTTCTTCTTAGGGGCCATGGCGATGAAGAACTGCTAGGCTGACTACTAGACCAGATTCTCACAATTGCGCCCCCTACCGGGCGCGCCAAAGATGTCGGCGTGGAACGACACCTATGGGATCACAAGAATCCCTACTACGGTTGTCGGGGCGCAGGGTTGCGAGGAGAGCAGGGCTAGTAGACAGCACAAGGATCGTTTACCCAGGTTCGGGCCGCGAGGATGCGTAAAACCCTAGTCCTGCCTTGGTGGGTGTATTTCTAAGAGTTCTTGAGATCTCGAACTAGCTGTGGTCAGCGTGTGGTTCTAAAGAGCCGAATCCTTCTCCAGGTCGCCTCGGGCCTCCTTTTATAGGAAAAAGGGGTTGCCACAGTGGCACACAGGAGGTGGAAAGGTCTACAGTGACGCGAGGTTATCCCTCGTATTATAGGACAAGGTGCATTTAATGCATCGCTTAGGTGTCCTCTTGATTTATTGGGGACGGGGGCGAGGCCCGTCCCGTCCATCGCCGCTCCTCCTCGCTTCGACACGCGCCTCGGCCAGGGATGCGTGCGGTGCCATGTAGGCAGGCAGGCAGCTGAGTTGGCGCGGTGGCGGAGCCTTCACGAAGATCTGCATGCCGCCACGCAGGCGCTTGATGAGTTGGCCTAGGAGCTGCATGTTTCCATGCAGGTGCCCGCCCAGCTGGTTGGGCTGGCAGATATATGTGAACGGCGGTGGAAGCTTGGTTGACGTGGGCTTGGCGGTGGCCTCACCGGCGTCTTTGGCGAGGGCCTTGCCGGGTGGCCCGGCAAGGGTCTTGCCGTGGCGTGCTGTCGTCCCCGGCAAGGATTTTGCCGGGGGTCTGGTGGCCTTCCTCGGCAAGGATCTTGCCGAGAATCGTCGTCTTCTAATCCTCATCTGATCTTGAATATGTCTTCACAAAGTTCTGCATGCCACCACAGTGGTGCCTGCCAGAGCCCTGGCCCCACGCTGATGATGGCACTAGGGGCCGTGGGCTCAAGGGTGGCTCGCTCTGTTGGTGCAGGGCAAGTTGTCCCGGCAGGGGTCTTGCCGGAGCCGCTAAGGCCGCCCGGCAAGGGTCTTGCCAGGGGAACCTGCTTCGTCCCTCTGCTCTTTGTGGTCTTGGCCTCGGCGTTGCTTTGATTGTCTTGGGCTTCGATCTTACCTTGGCACACCTCCCTCGTTCTGCTTGGTGTATCCGTGGGCGCGGCTCTGATAGCTCGTGCACAGGAAAAGGGGTACAGAAATGCACCCCTATTTTTGTACACCGAAACAAAGGTTGGACGTTCCTACCAAAAACGATCATGCTTGTTGTGAGAAGCTCCGGTTTGTGAGAAGCATATACCCAAACCTGCCCCAAATGGGACAAAATTTGTACCACGGCATGTTGATGCCGCTCCATGATAGCATGCCAAGTTTCATGAATTTCAAACGAGTTTTGGATTTACTAGAATTTAAAAACCAGGCATCTCAATGTTTTGCCGGCAATCAACGGTGCCCTGGTGTTTGAAATTCATTCCCATTTCTTGCGTGGGACCTAAGCACGTACCCAAGGACATAGATTTGATTTTTCAACCAATTTATATGCACTCGAGCATGCGCATGTAGTTCAAATTTGAATTATGCACATAAATGCATTGAAAACTCAGTTAATGCATAAAAATGTCGAAACAAACCCCGAAAAATCACAAAAATTCAAACAACACTCTTGTTGTTCTATGTTGAGACGAAAAAAAACTTGAAAGCAATAAGAGGCAATGGATATCGTTTCGTCCCCAAAGGTGGGATGTTCCCTACCGAAAAGCATCATGGTTGTTGTGAGAAGCTCCGGTTTGTGACAAGAATACACCAAAACCTGCTCCACATGGTACAAAATTTGTACCATAGCATGTTGATAACGCTCCATGAGTGCATGCCAAGTTTCATGAATTTCAGACGAGTTTTGGATTTAATAGAATTTAAAAACCACGCATATCAATGTTTTGCTAGCAATCAATGGTGCCATGGTGTTTGAAATTCATTCCCATCTCTTGCATGGGACCTAAGCATGAACCCAAGGACATATATTTGATTTTTCAATGGATTTATATGCACTGGAGCATGCACATGTAGTTCAAATTTGAATTATGCACATAAATGCATTGAAAACTTAGTTAATGCATAAAAATGTCCAAACGAACCCCCGAAAAATCACAAAAATTCAAACAACAGTCCTTTTGTTCTATGTTGACACGAGAAAAAAAACTTGAAAGCAATAAGAGGCAATGTATATCGTTTCGTCCCCAAAGGTGGGACGTTCCATACCGAAAACCATCATGCTTCTTGTGAGAAGCTCTGGTTTGTGACAAGCATATACCCAAACCTGCCCCAAATGGGAAAAATTTGTACCACAACATGTTGATGCCACTCCATGATATCATGCCAAGTTTCATGAATTTCAGACGATTTTTGGATTTACTAGAATTTTAAAACCAGGCATCTCAATGTTTTGCCGGCAATCAACGGTGCCATGGTGTTTGAAATTCATTCCCATTTCTTGCATGGGACCTAAGCATGCACCCAAGGACAAAGATTTGATTTTTCAACGAATTTATATGCACTAGAGCATGTGCATGTAGTTCAAATTTGAGTTATGCACATAAATGCATTGAAAACTTAGTTAATGCATAAAAATGTCGAAACGAACCTGAAAAATCACAAAAATTCAAACAACACTCGTGTTGTTCTATGTTGAGACGAAAAAAAAAGTTGAAAGCAATAAGAGGCAATGGATATCGTTTCATCCCCAAAGGTGGGACGTTCCCTACCGAAAAGCATCATGGTTGTTGTGAGAAGCTCCGGTTTGTGACAAGAATACACCAAAACCTGCTCCACATGGTACAAAATTTGTACCACAGCATGTTGATACCGCTCCATGAGTGCATGCCAAGTTTCATGAATTTCAGACGAGTTTTGGATTTACTAGAATTTAAAAACCAGGCATCTCAATGTTTTGCTGGCAATCAATGGTGCCATGGTGTTTGAAATTCATTCCCATCTCTTGCATGGGACCAAAGCATCAACCCAAGGACATATATTTGTTTTTTCAATGGATTTATATGCACTGGAGCATGCACATGTAGTTCAAATTTGAATTATGCACATAAATGCATTGAAAAGTTAGTTAATGCATAAAAATGTCCAAACGAACCCCCAAAAAATCACAAAAATTCACACAACAGTCCTTTTGTTCTATGTTGACACGAGAAAAAAAACTTGAAAGCAATAAGAGGCAATGTATATTGTTTCGTCCCCAAAGGTGGGACGTTCCATACCGAAAACCATCATGCTTCTTGTGAGAAGCTCTAGTTTGTGACAAGCATATACCCAAGCTGCCCCAAATGGGAAAAAAATTGTACCACAACATGTTGATGCCACTCCATGATATCATGCCAAGTTTCATGAATTTCAGACGATTTTTGGATTTACTAGAATTTTAAAACTAGACATCTCAATGTTTTGCCGGCAATCAACGGTGCCATGGTGTTTGAAATTCATTCCCATTTCTTGCATGGGACCTAAGCATGCACCCAAGGACAAAGATTTGATTTTTCAACGAATTTATATGGTACGAGAGCATGTGCATGTAGTTCAAATTTGAGTTATGCACATAAATGCATTGAAAACTCACTTAATGCATAAAAATCTCCAAATGAACCTTGAATAATTCTAATTCTTTTAGGATCACTGCAGATAAAAGGTCTAGCAATTCAAACACCGTCCATGGCCGCTGTGACCCCGTTATGTAATTCAAATCAACACCAAAAATCAAGTAGATCCCACACAGCTTATTATAAGCAATCGTGTGACATGCAGCATAATATATCTTTGGACCGTGTCTGAATAAGGGACCATATCTGATGACACTTTGCACGCCATTTTTTTGTATGAAGCGATTCCAAATTTTTGGCTTCCACGGAAATATCTACCTCCCGCCCCCTCCCCCTTACCAAAAGCCACATTTCCCTCCTTTCCGCCTTCCTTTCCAAGTTGAAACCTTCACTCCTTGCTTGCAGCGTTGCCGCCTCCTCGCCGGCGACCCTCCTTCACGCTGCTCGGCCTCGCCTATCCAAGCAGGTAATCCACACCCGACCCCCATCCTCCTCCTCCTTCCACATCCCACATGCCCCAACCGTCGGCGCGAGCGCGACACCTTCCACCCAAATCACCGACCCTCCACCAAATAAGCGCCGGTCTAAGCCATGGTGCATGCTGTATAGCCAGGACCTCAAGGAGCATTTGGCAGCGGAGAAGCAAATCACGGTCGCACGCGCGAATGAGGTCGTGATGGCTGCCATTCATGCCGGCCCCCAGATCTTGGAGGAGGACCTCGACGTCGAGGCCACCGTTGATGCCTTGCACGCCGACGCTGCGACGCAGTTCGATGCTTTAAAGGACAGTTCATGGCGTTTTCTCGAGGCCATCGTCGGTGCATTCGACCAAGTCTACGAGGTGTTTTCTCAGCGTGCACGTGCTTACCTCATCTCGAGAGCCAGCAGGTTGGTGCCCGGAGTGGCTCAGGCAACTCACCACTACAACGAGGGCACCCACGATGCCGAGGCCTCGCCCTCTTCCATGTCCAAGGAGCCAATCGTCATCGATATCACTGACAATGAGGAGTAGCTTGTCTTATTAGCTCACTATAAGGACCCATGTTCAGTTTGCTAGCTACTGCCTTTCCTCAACAAATTCTAGTGAATTGTGCTATCTACTTTGATGAGGACATGAATACCATTGTTACACCCACAGCCCCTGCTGCTATACATACTGGACCAATTACTAGAGCCCGCGCACGTCAATTGAATTACCAGGTACTTTTATTTCTTGGTAATGATTCTAATGTTCATGAGAATATGATGCTGCCTAAATTGGATACATTTGTTTTGCTTACAAATGAAGGGCCTGACATGGATAAGAGGGATGACCACTGGAGTAAGACAAAGAAGGGACATGATGGCACGCGCAAGGGGATCAAGAACGGAGTTACAAGTGATGATTTCAGGACTTTGAAGCCACCATAAGGAGTGCATGAAGCCTTGGACGAAATATACAAGATGTCACTTCATAAATTTCGTCCAGAGGCTATTCTAGGTGCTGCATCACCTTATTATTGGGCCAGGCCCATGTATTTTCGAAAAACTTACGTATAGGCTGTTTTTAGAGTCTGTATTTGTGGGGAAACAAGAGTTAGGGTTGGTTTCGGACCTCTCCTCCAAGGGCCACGAAATTCCCCCCTCTTCCTCCATATATACAGCCCTTAGGGCGTCGTTTAGACTTTGGGATTTGTTTAGTTAAAAGTTAGCCATTGCAACTTCGTGTACTTCGTTTGTGTCCAACGACCAGACCAAGACCGCTTCCGGATCCCCACCTTTATCAATACTTCATCTAGATTTGCAATATTCAGATTGCATTATCATATTCTTGCTTGTTCTTCTATTGCGTACAGGAATAGTCCTTCGTGGTCAGGGTGATTGTGCTTCCAGCATCGTCAGTGACCTTAGGAGATTGGTTTAGCGATTGCTAAGGCACAACGTCGTGCATGTTTGTAGTCGGATCATCAAAGTCTACTCTACCAAATCGATAGTTATCATCTCATCAAAAGATCTGGACACCCTCGTCTCTATCAAGTGGTATCAGATTTCCAGGTTGCTCGGTGAGATTTTACAGTTTTTCGTAGATTAGATTGAGTTTGTTCTTCATACCTATAGTCCACGAAAAAATCCAAAAAAAATTAGGGTTAGTTCATCCTATTCGAACCAATCTGAGCCTTTGCATAATCTTTTATGTATTTGCTTTGTTGAATTTGCGGTTGCATTGTCGTGTCAAGTTGCTGGTCTTAGCGTCTGGTTGCCCGTAGAGTTTTGAATTCTGTCACAAGTTGTCATGCCGCCGCCGCACCATCGACATCGTTCCTACCATATACCACCACTACCAACATATTCTTTACCGCTGTCATATACATCCGCCTGTCCACCACCAATCCGAGTCCACATATACATCTGCCTGTCCACCACCAATCCGAGTCCACATATACACCCGCCTTTCCACCACCAATCCGAGTCCACATATACATCTGCTTGTCCACCACAAATCCGAGTTCTTTTCATATGAGTTTTGTTTTCAAGATCCATCTAGTTTTCGTTTTGTGTTTCCTTGCCTGAGTAGGTCTCGGAAAAAAGAATCGGCAGTTTTTAGGCCAAATTTCCGGCGACCAAAAATATTTTTTCCCTATCCTAGTTTTAGGTCCCACGGAGCGTTTTGTGACACTCGCCATCATAGTGATTTTTTGTCGCACTTTTTTCGTCGTCGCTGCCCTGATTTCTGAAAAAAAAATTGTCAATTTTTTTTCATGTCCAGCCTGTCAGTTTGACCTGGGAAGAGTTTTGAGACACTCGCCATTATAGTGATTTTTCGCAAAAAAGAGGAGCGCAAAATAAAGAGCGAAAAAAGAAAATTTCTAGAGTGTGCTTTTCCCTTGTTTACGTGTAGCGCCGTGATTTTGTTAGTGTTCTAGGCTCGCGTCTCTAGCACGGTCTAGCCTAGGACCAACACAGTACCATCGTTGAACGTTTATTCAACTTTGGATATCTGAATTGATTATTGCTGATCCTTTTTGCTACCATATTATAAGCCTTCCTAGATCCACATACATCTACGTCGTGCGTTTGACTATCCCTGGTAATCGCTCTATCCAAGCTTTGAGAGTTTTGACTACAACGGTTGTCAATTACCGCATGCTGCTGGGTAAGAACTGGTAAGAATTTGAGTTTTGCTTGACGGATTTGTGACACCCACCACCACCACTGGTTAGTAGTCTGTACGTTCATATTCTTGTGTGTTTCTATTGCTGCTAACCATGCCAGGATCACAAGCCGACGAGATTGACTGGGAGAACTTAACGAACAAGGAGCTTCATGATAAGTTTCAGCAAATGATGACTGAACAGGTGCAAGATGTGCTGAACAATTTTGAAGAGGCCATGGAGAAGATCACTGGCCTTGAGAAGACGTTCGAAACAAAGCTCGATAACAGATTTAATGAATTGCTTGCGCGTCTTCCACCACCGGCTGCACCAGCCGCACCTCTGCAACAACAACTACTACTACTACCTCCACGTCGCGAAACAGCTCTCCGCCGAGCGAGCCGTGTCCTTCTTCAGCCTGGCCAAACTGTTGGTGCTGCTATTGATACTTCTATGGCTCCTGCTGCTTATGCGGAGGATGATTATGTGGGAGATTACGAGGATGATGTTGATCAAAATCAGAACTACATGCAACCACCAGCACCACAACCACCAGGTCGTCCACATGCAAATAATCACAATGGTAGGGCTCTCCCTCAGGTACGAGATCACGACCATCTTCCTAAACTGAAATTGAATATTCCACAATTTGAGGGTAGATATGTTCCTGATATATATCTTACTTGGGAGTTAGAACCTGAACAACGATTTACATGTTTACAATATCCAGAGGAGAGACGTGTTCCAGCTGCTGTTTGTGCTTTCACTAGCTTTGCATGTGTTTGGTGGTCTGAACATTGTAGATTATATCCTATTCCAACTACTTGGGCTTCTTTGAAAACTCCTATGCGTACTCGTTGGGTTCCACCATATTATCAACGTGAATTAATTCAAACATTGCAGCGTTTGAGACAAGGAAAAAAGTATGTCGAAGAATATTATTAGGAATTACTAACTAGCATGATTAGATGTGGTATTATTGAGGAGAATGAAGCTATGCTTGCGCAATTTATGGGTGGATTAAATAGAGAGATTCAGACCATTCTAGAGTATAAGGAGTATAATAATATCACTCGTTTATTCCATCTTGCTTGTAAATCTGAACGTGAAGTGCAGGATCGACATGCATTGGCGCGAACTAACTTTTCTGCAGGTGGATCTTCATCATGGACACCACGTGCATCCTCTACTTCCACTGCACCAGCACCTCCATCAGGTGCCATCTCCAGCCGTGATACAAGAAAGTAGGCACAACCACCACTATCTGCCAACAGCACACCTGCCGGGGCTGCGCAGAACTCTTCTTCTTCCATGGCATCAACAGGGCACACAAGTGATATTATTTGTCACCGTTGTAAGGGAAGAGGAAAAATCTCAACGTGTGATGATTGCTACTGAGGATGGTGGGTATGAGTCCGCCAGTGACTATGATGAGGAGACTTTGGCTCTTATTACACATGAAGAACACGGTGGAGATGATTCTGATCATGAGACACAATACATGTCTGCTGAAGATGCTGACAGGTATGAATGTTTAGTTGCTCAATGTGTTTTGAGTGTGCAAGTTACACAAGCTGAGCAAAATTAGAGGCATAATTTGTTCCATACAACGGGAGTTGTGAAGGAACGTTCTATTCGCGTCATCATAGATGGAGGGAGCTGCAACAACTTGGCTAGCATGAACATGGTGGAGAAGCTATCTCTCACCACAAGACCACATCCACATCCTTACTACATCCAATGGTTCAACAACAGCGGCAAGGTTAAGGTAACGCATACTGTTTGTGTGCATTTTAGTATCTCTACATATGCTGATTATGTTGATTGTGATGTGGTACCTATGCAAGCATGTTCCTTATTACTTGGTAGACCATGGCAATTTGATGAAAATTCTGTACACCATGGTATAAACAATCAGTATACTCTTGTTCATAAGGACACAAATATTACTTTGCTTCCAATGACTCCTGATTCCATTTTGAAAGATCACATTCATAGAGCTAATAAATCAAAACAGGAGCAAAATAAGAGTGAATATCAGATTGTGGCAAAAGAATTTGAGCAACAAATGAAGCCTAATAATAAACCATCTAGTGTTGCATCCGAAATTAAATTGAAAATTGCATGTTTACTGGCCACCAAATCTGATATTGATGATCTCGATTTTAGCAAATCTGTTTGCTATGCTTTTGTGTGCAAAGAGGCATTATTTTCATTCGAGGACGTGCCTTCCTCTTTGCCTCCTGCTGTCACTAACATTTTGTAGGAGTTCGCTGACGTCTTTCCAGAAGACGTGCCACCGGGATTACCACCTATTCGAAGGATTGAGCATCAAATTGACTTAATTCCTGGTGCATCATTACCCAACCGTGCACCATACCGTACCAATCGAGAGGAGATGAAGGAGATTACAATCCCTTAGTCCTTGTGTTGTTCCTATCATTTTAGTGCCGAAAAAGGATGGTACGTCGCGTATGTGCGTTGATTGTAGAGGCATTAATAATATTACTATTCGTTATCATCATCCTATTCCTAGGCTAGATGATATGCTTGATGAATTGAGTGGCTCTACAATATTCTCCAAAGTTGATTTGCGTAGTGGATACCATCAAATTCGTATGAAATTGGGAGATGAATGGAAAATAGCATTTAAAACTAAGTTTGGATTATATGAGTGGTTAGTCATGCCTTTTATGTTAACTAATGCACCTAGTACTTTCATGAGACTAATGAACGAAGTTTTACGTGCTTTCATTGGACGATTTGTGGTAGTCTATTTTGATGATATACTGATTTATAGCAAATCTTTGGAAGAACATTTAGAACATTTACGTGTTGTTTTTATTGCTCTACGTGATGCACGTTTGTTTGGTAACCTTGCGACGTGCACCTTTTGCACCGACCGAGTATCTTTTCTTGGCTATGTTGTTACTCCAAAGGGAATTCAAGTGAGAGTTGGCCGCAGCCCAAAACGGTCACACAAGTGAGGAGTTTTCTTGGCCTCGCTGGATTCTATAGGTGTTTTGTGAGAGATTTCAATACCATTGCTGCACCTCTCAATGAGCTTACAAAGAAGGATGTGCCTTTTGTTTGGGGTACTGCACAGGAAGAAGCCTTCATGGTATTGAAAGATAAGTTGACACATGCTCCTTTACTCCAACTTCCTGATTTTAATAAGACTTTTGAGCTTGAATGTGATGCTAGTGGAATTGGATTAGGAGGTGTGTAATTACAAGATCTCAAACCTGTTGCATACTTTTCTGAAAAATTGAGTGGGCCCAGTCTGAATTATTGTACTTATGATAAAGAATTATATGCTCTTGTTCGGACTTTAGAGACATGGCAAAATTATTTATGGCCCAAAGAATTTGTTATACAGTCTGATCATGAATCTTTGAAACACATTAAAAGTCAAGCAAAACTGAATCATAGACATGCTAAATGGGTTGAATTCATTGAGACTTTCCCTTATGTCATTAAACAAAGAAGGGTAAAGAAAATGTTATTGCCAATGCATTGTCTCGTCGTTATACTATAATTTCACAACTTGACTTTAAAATATTTTGTTTGGAGACCATCAAAGATCAATATGTGCATGATGCTAAATTTAAAGATGTATTGGAGAATTGTAAGTAAGGGAGAACTTGGAACAAGTTCGTTCTTAATGATGGATTTATGTTTCGTGCTAACAAGCTATGCATTCCAGCTAGCTCCGTTCGTCTTTTGTTGTTACAGGAGGCGCATGGAGGAGGGTTAATGGGGCACTTTTGCGTTAAGAAGACGGAGGATATACCTACTACACATTTCTATTGGCCAAAGATGAGACGGGATGTTAAGCGTTTTGTTGCTCGCTGCACTACATGTCAAAAAGCTAAGTCACGTCTCAATCCTCATGGTTTATATATGCCTTTGCCTATACCTAGTGTTTCTTGGGAGGATATATGTATGGACTTTGTTTTAGGTTTACCTCGAACAAAGAAGGGGAGGGATAGCATATTTTTTGTCGTGGATAGATTTTCGAAAATGGCACACTTTATACCATGTCATAAAAGCGATGATGCTGTTAATGTTGCTGATTTGTTCTTTCGGGAAATTATTCGCTTGCATGGTGTGCCAAATACTATTGTTTCAAATCGTGATACTAAATTCCTTAGCCACTTTTGGAGATGTTTATGGGCTAAGTTGGGGACTAAACTGCTTTTTAGTACTACTTGTCACACCCAAACGGATGGACAAACTGAAGTAGTCAATAGAACATTGTCTACTATGCTTAGGGCTGTTTTGAAGAATAATAAAAAAATGCGGGAAGAATGCTTGCCTCATATTGAATTTGCTTATAATCGTTCATTGCATTCTACTACTAAGATGTGCCCTTTTGAAATTGTGTATGGTTTCCTACCTCATGCACCTATTGATTTGTTGCCTCTTCCATCTTCGGAGAAGGTTAATTTTGATGCTAAAGAACGTGTTGAATTGATTTTATAAATGCATGAGTTAACTAAGGAGAACATTGAGCGTATGAATTCTAAATATAAATTTGCTAGAGATAAGGGTAGAAAACATGTTGTGTTTGCACTTGGAGATCTTGTTTGGTTACATTTGCATAAGGATAGATTTCCTAATTTGTGCAAATCAAAGCTAATGTCATGTGTTGATGGTCCTTTTAAGATGTTAGAGAACATAAATGATAATGCATATAAACTTGAGCTGCCTGCAGATTTTGGGGTTAGTCCCACTTTTAACATTGCAGATTTGAAGCCTTATTTGGGTGAGGAAGATGAGCTTCCGTCGAGGACGACTTCATTTCAAGAAGAGGAGGATGATGAGGACATGAATACCATTGTTACACCCACAACCCCTGCTGCTATACATACTGGACCAATTACTAGAGCTCGCGCACGCCAATTGAATTACCAGGTACTTTTGTCCCTTGGTAATGATTCTAATGTTCATGAAAATATGATGCTGCCTAAATTGGATACATTTGTTTTGCTTACAAATGAAGGGCCTGGCATGGATAAGAGGGATGAACACTGTAGCAAGACCGAGCAGGGAGATGATGGCATGCGCAAGGGGATCAAGAACGGAGTTACAAGTGATGATTTCAGGACTTTGAAGCCACCATAAGGAGTGCATGATGCCTTGGACGAAATATACAAGATGCCACTTCATAAATTTCGTCCAGAGGCTACTCTAGGTGATGCATCACCTTATTATTGAGCCAGGCCCATGTATTTTTGAAATACTTAAGTATATGCTATTTTTAGAGTTTGTATGTGTGGGGAAACAAGAGTTAGGGTTGGTTTCGGACCTCTCCTCCAAGGGCCACGAAATTCCCCCTCTTCCTCCATATATACAACCCTTAGGGCGTCGTTTAGACTTTGGGATTTGTTTAGTTAAAAGTTAGCCATCGCAACTTCGTGTACTTCGTTTGTGTCCAACGACCAGACAAAGACCGCTTCCGGATCCCCACCTTTATCAATACTTCATCTAGATTCGCAATATTCAGATTGCATTATCATATTCTTGCTTGTTCTTCTATCGTGTGTAGGAATAGACCTTCGTGGTCAGGATGATTGTGCTTCCAGCATCGTCGGTAACCTCAGGAGGTTGGTTTAGCATTTGCTAAGGCACAACGTCGTGCATGTTTGTAGTTGGATCGTCAAAGTCTACTCCAGCATATCGATAGTTATCATCTCATCGAATGATCGGGACACCCTCGCCTCTATCATACTTTCACCATGCAATCTTCTGCTATAGTGTATATGATCTATATGTCATGCAAGGTGGTGTTCAATTAACTGGTTGGTTCAATTCTGCAAATGTGATGTTCAATTCTTCAGGGTGTAATATTATGGCTGATCTTCTATTAGGAGTATGCTTGGTTTGGTAAACTATCTGATCTTCTATTAGGAGTATGTTATATTGTGCAATGTAGTGCTCATTTAACATTTGGTTCATTTGTTTTGGTGTATAGTTAACTGCTTGGTTCAATTATGCACTGCGATGTTCAATTGATTGCTTCATTTGTTGTGGTGTATAGTTAACTGCTTGGTTCAATTCTGCAATGCGATGTTCAATTGATGTGGCTGCATTCTGTTATTGTATACCATGTGAGGAATAAATCGAATTTGGCTGTACTAAATACATGAGAAAAAAATACAATTGCTATATTTCCAAGTTGTCAAGCATGATTGGTTTGGTTAACTGCTTGATCTTCTATTAGGAGTATGTTATATTGTGCAATGTGGTGCTCAGTTAACGTTTGGTTCGTTTGTTGTGGTGTTTAGTTAACTGCTTGGTCAATTCTGCAATGCGATGTTTAATTGATGTGGCTACATTCTGTTATTCTATACCACGTGAGGAATAAATCGAATTTGGCTGCACTTAATACATGAGAAACATATACAAGTGCTATATTTCCTAGCTCTTAATCATGCTTAGTTCGGATAAATGGGTTTTCCTTGTGGCTTGAATTAATCTGATGAATCTGCAATGTGCTTATTTATCATCAACATATTTTACTGATAGCATGCGAACCCTTAGTTAACCTGATGACTAACTACCTTATATGTGTTGCAGGGAAACAATGGGAAGCACTGAGGTTTACAAGATGGTACTGTCTATTATACCTTGCCTTTTTGTATTCCTTTGCCCCATTTCCAATATAGAGAAGATATTTATGCACATCCTTGTTTTCAGGCTTCACTGATTATTACCTCTCAAACCACCTCTGTGGTCAGGAGGCGAGGAAAGTTTTCATACAACACCCACGGTTAAATATTGAAGTGTTCCTGAAGTGGTCGAAGGATGGACGATCAATCATCCACAGCTCAATATTCGCCTTCCGCTTCAGCAGTTTTCCAAATGAGATGCATCTCTCTATGTACCGTATATGCTCCAAATTTGAAAGGTTCTAGATGTTGCGTGTGAAACTTGCTGCTGGTGCAGTTATGTAATGGGGTAGCTAAGTGCTGAAGCTATATCATGTTGTACTCTGAAGTATTTCAATTATGAAATCCTGCTTCCTTAATATGGAAATGGAATATATTATGTTCTTAATATGAATGTCAATTAGATTAGTAAATGGATTATGAATAATAGGGCAATTAGCTTGCTAATTGGGTTTCCCTATTGCAAACGGTTAATGAGAAACACCGTGGGCGATGACCTCAGGCAATGCACACAGTTTATAGGAATAAACCATGTTGGATCGATGAACAATCACACACAACATTCTCTTCAAAATTGTTTGCGTTACGCCACCTTGCGCAAACGTTTTCCTTGTAGTGACTGTGTGGTCTGTATATACGAACGGAAACGTTTAGTGGTGACCGGCTATGTGGGATGTACTTACGACCAGAAATGATTTCACCTATATAATTGTATTTCTTTTGAGCACTATTTTATGTATTTCTGTATTTGAGTGCTCGCCGGTCGCACACGACCTCATTTTGCCGAGCGTGTGTGCCAGGAGGGCATATCCTCAACGGTTTCTGGGCCGTGTGGGAAGGACCCCCTGATACGTCTCCAGCGTATCTATAATATTTGATTGCTCCATGCTATATTATCTACTGTTTTGGACTATATTCGGCTTTCTTTTCCACTTTTATATTACTTTTGGGACTAACCTATTAACCGGAGGCCCAACCCAGAATTGTTGCTTTTTGCCTATTTCATGTTCCGAAGAAACGGAATACCAAACGGAGTCCAAACGGAATGAAACCTTCGGGAACGTGATTTTCTCATCAGATATGATCCATGAGACTTGGACCCTCCGTCAAGAAAGAAGAGAGGCGGTAACAAGGGTGGAGGGCGTGCCCCCCTAGGGCGCACCCCCTGCCTCGTGGGCCCCTCGAAGCTCCACCGACGTACTCCTTCCTCCTATATATACCTACGTACCCCCAAAACGATCAGATACGGAGCCAAAAACCTAATTCGACCGCCGCAACCTTCTGTACCCACGAGATCCCATCTTGGGGCCTGTTCCGGAGCTTCGTAGGAAGGGGAATCCACCATGGAGGGCTTCTACATCATCACCATAGCCCCTCCGATGAAGTGTGAGTAGTTTACCTCAGACCTTCGGGTCCATAGTTAGTAGCTAGATGGCTTCTTCTCTCTTTTTGGATCTCAATACAATGTTCTCCCCCTCTTTCGTGGAGATCTATTTGATGTAATGTTCTTTTGCGGTGTGTTTGTTGAGACCAATGAATTGTGGGTTTATGATCAAGATTATCTATGAACAATATTTCAATCTTCTCTGAATTCTTTTATGTATGATTGGTTATCTTTGCAAGTCTCTTCGAATTATTAGTTTGGTTTGGCCTACTAGATTGGTTTTTCTTGCAATGGAAGAAGTGCTTAGCTTTGGGTGCAATCTTGCGGTGTCCTTACCCAGTGATAGAAGGGGCAGCAAGGCACGTATTGTATTGTTGGCATCGAGGATAACAAGATGGGGCATTTATCATATTGCATGAATTTATTCCTCTACATCATGTCATCTTGCTTAAGGCGTTACTCTATTTTCATTAACTTAATACTCTAGATGCATGCTGGATAGCGGTCGATGAGTGGAGTAATAGTAGTAGATGCAGGCAGGAGTCGGTCTACTTGTCTCGGACGTGATGCCTATATACATGATCATACCTAGATATTCTCATAACTATGCTCAATTCTGTCAATTGCTCAACAGTAATTTGTTCACCCACCATAGAAATACTTATGCTCTTGAGAGAAGCCACTAGTGAAACCTATGGCCCCCGGGTCTATTCTCATCATATCAATCTTCCATCACTTTATTATTGCTTTGCTTTTTTACTTTACCTTTTATTTTACCTTGCATATTTATACCAAAAATACCAAAAATATTATCTATCATCTCTATCAGATCTCACTCTCATAAGTGACCGTGAAGGGATTGACAACCCCTAATCGTGTTGGTTGCGTTGAGCTATTTGTTTTGTGTAGGTACGAGGGACTCGCGCGTGGCCTCCTACTGGATTGATACCTTGGTTCTCAAAAACTGAGGGAAATAGTTACGCTACTTTGCTGCATCATCCTCTCCTCTTCAGGGAAATCCAACGTAGCGCTCAAGAGGTAGCACCCCCCTATTTCCCACACTCACTTGGCGACGGTTCCGAATGCTGTCGCGGAAAGGGGTTAAAAACCATTTGTTTAGGACCGGCGCGCACCAGTGATGGTGTGTCAAGTTAATAGGAGCTGGCTTGGCAAGCGGTGGAATATCCTTGTCGGGGCTCCTCCTCCTCGCGACACCATATGATGCATTTAATTCTTTTTATCCTAACTAACAGAGTTGGGCATGATAGCACTATTCGCTATCTAATCACTAGATAATGACTGTTTTGCCACTGTGTTAACCCCTTAAGCTATAAAAGGAGGGCCATGGTAACTTTTACAAGGGTTCAAACCCATTGCAACTCCACGCACACTTGCTCATGTAGCTGCCTTGCACCTTACCGGGCGAAAGCGCTCCTTTTACTTGTGTACCCACACTGGTATGCGTCGGTGCTATACAAACGGTTTTTAACCCCTTTCCGCAATGGCATTTGGAACCGCCGCCAAGTGAGTGTAGGCGATAGGGGGGTCCTTACCACACGACCCAGAAACCATCGGGGATAGGGAGCCAAGATGCATATACAATACTCCTACTCGTTTGTGCTCGCATTGCCATCGCACTCGGTATTCTGTGGTGCTATGTTTACAATGCGTAGCCCATCACAAACGGTTCACTATTATAGAGCGTGTATGATAAGCATACAATCACACACATGCACTTTTCCAAAACCGTATGCGATAACTAACACTACAAAAAAAGACACATCCGTGACATTTTGGGTCGAACGAAAAAAAATTATGTCATGCTTATGACACTTCTATGACGATAATTGTGACAAAACCCGGTATCATCATAGATGTGGTGGGCTCCTACTTCTATGACAAAAAATCATGACAAGAAATGGGCATTTCGTCCTGGGTGGGCCGGAGACACAGCTGCATGACATTCTTTGGGCCGTCCATGACGGAAAAAACCATGGTAGAAGCGAGGGCGAGGAAAATATCGGGGGAGTTCCCGGTTACGGTGGGTGGTCGGGGGCCGAGCGATGCTCGTTTCTCTCGTATGTACGCGCGTGTGTGCAAGTCATTGCACTCTAACTGAACCCGAGCGAGGCGTTGGGCTCTAACTTAACCCGAGCGATTGCACTAGCTACGTTACTGAACCTGAGCGATCGATCCCTTGCTGTTAACTGAACCCGCGAGTGATTCCTTCGCTACTACTGCTAACTGAAGCCGATCGATGCTGCCTCTTGATGAATAGTGAGCGTTGTTGGGGGTTTGGATGAACAGTTCCCGGTCGGGGGTTGGATGAACAGGACCCCGTGGTGTTGCCCCTGGATGAACAGGACCCGATCGATCGAGCCGGTGGATGAACAGGACCCCGTGGAGGGCTGGATGAATAGGACGACCCCGTGGAGGGCTAGTTGAACAGTAGCTGGTGGAGGGCTGGATGAACAATAGCCTGTGGAGGGGTGGTTGAACAGGACCCCGTGGAGATGGCTGGTTGAACAGCAGCCGGTGGAGGAGCGCACGGTGGAGGCTGGACGGATAGGAGCCTGTGGATGAACAGTCACAGGTGGAGGCTGGAGGAGGTCGACGGTGGAGATGAACAGTATCCCGTGGAGTCCCTTTTTGTGGTACGTCACACCCCTCCCAATGAACAGGACCCCCGTATCGACCGTAGCGCTCCAACACAAGTCCGTTTCCTCCGTTTTGCGGTACGCCACACCCCTCCCAATCAACAGGACCCTGTTTCGACCAAGAGAAGTCTGTTTCCTCTGTTTTGCGGTACGCCAGACCCCTCCCGATGAACGGGATCCCGTTTCGACCGTGGCCGGTCAAACACAAGGCCGTTTCCTCCATTCTGTGGTACGCTAGGCCTCATTTCCATCGGTTGTTCCGTCCAAGCAGGTTGGCTCCCGATGAACAGCACGCGTTCCGTTGCCTCTCGATGAACACGATGCATTTCATTTTCCTCCCCTTGAACACGATGCCGACGCAGTTTCTCTGTTCTGACCCAGCCATGTACACGAGCCCTGTCCGTACGTATGTGCGAGTAGGTGTTCGAGACCCCGCCCGTATGTACGTACGTGGCCGTATTTTCTTTCTTGCACCCTGGCTGTATATACGTGTACATGCTACATGCGCTCCTCTACTACGACACATGCGCGCCTATACTACGTCACGTGCCCTTCCTTACACAGGCACGTATCATCGTTGCAGGCTGCTGACAGACCAATCGTATGTATGTACACGTTCACGACCAGAATGACAACGCTACGTATGCTTCGACCAAGTGGGTCCTGACTGTCAGGCACTTCCTTCCGTGCGAAGATGTAGCTGGTGGGTCCCAGCAGTCAGGGGGGAAGTTTTTTTGCGAAATACGGTGACCTGTCCGGTGGGTCCCTACTGTCAGGTGGAGGAATAATTATTTTGCACATAACAAGGAGGCACTTCCTTGGTGCTGCCGTGGACCCAGTTGTCAGCCTCTCCACGTACAGTAATCTTCTGATGGAAGTCATTCCTTGACAATGTTGGCCACGCCGCGCAGAGAGCACCAGGGCGGTGGACGACGGTGAGGCCTATGAAGGGGACGACGTGGAGCCGGGGAAGAAGAGGTAGTCAATGCCCACGCGGAGAGGAGTACGAGGGTTCAATGGTTCGACTGCAGTGAGAGGCTGCCGTCGCCGCAGGGCCTGTCCAGCGGTGGGAGTAGTAGGGGGTAGTGAGGCCACCGCGCCAGCACAACCGGCCACGGGAGGCAAGAGCACGTGGCACGACCGGCGCTGCTTTGGGCGGCTAGAGCAAGAAGACCAGAGGTTGAAGATGCACTATGGTCGTTGGATGGACATCGTACGGTCAATGGAGGTAGAATTGTTTGTACCGACTAAGTTGATAGAGCCCTCCATCCCCATCAACTTAGTAGGCCCACAAGTCAGCCTCCCACTATGCTGGATCCCAGCTAGCAGGGGGTATTCATTTTTTTGAGCGTAATAAGGAGGCACTTCCTTGCATGCGAAGATATAGCAGGTGGGTCCGACCTGTCAGCAGGGGTAATGCTTTTTCATGAAATACAGAGCCCTTTCGGTGGGTCCCAGCATTCAGGTGGAGGAATCATTAATTGGCGCGTAATAAAGAGGCATTTCCTTGTGTGCGGCCCTGGACCCATCTGTCAGCCTCTCCATGTACAGTCCACTTCTGATGGATGCCGTTCGTTGACCGTGTTGACCTCGCCGTGCCAAAAGCACCAGGGCCACTACTGGAAACAGAGAATTTTCCATCAGTCAGTTCTTTTCCATCTGCCAGCAGATGGCAAAGAACGTCTTTGCCATCTGCTTACAAAAAACAGATGGCAAAGAAGTAACAGATGGCAAAGAACCTGGTTGCCATCAGCCAGTTCTTTGCCATCTGCCAGCGGATGGCAAAGAATCTTTTCCGTTTGCTGGCAGATGGCAAAGAAGTGGGTGGGCCCAGTTGGTAACGGCGTTGTAACGGCCCACTAGCCCCACCTCTTTGCCATCTGCCAGCTGAAGGCAAACATTCTTTGCCATCAGCTGGCTGATGGCAAAGAGGTGGGGATTTGCCATCCGCTGGTTGATGGCAAAGAAGTGGGTTTTGCCATCCCCAGGCTGATGGCAAAGAGGTGGGAATATCTCCTCTCCCAACTCTCAAAAAAAAATTCTCCTCCCAGCCCGGCCCCACCCCTCTCTCTCCCAGCCTGGCCAACCCCTCTCTCTCTAGACACCTCACCACCGCGCGCCCCCACCCCATGTTCCCGACGCCGGCCCGCCCCACCCCGCCACCGCAGCTCGCCCCTCCCCCGCCCCGCCCCGCCACCGCAGCCCGCCCCTCCACCGTTCCAGGGCGCGGCGGCGCCCCCTCCCCCAACCCTCGAGGCTCTTTCCCGTTTCCCCAACCCTAGCCGCCGCACGCAGCAGCCATGGCGGACTTCACCTTCAGCGCCGGCGGCCGCCGCTCGTCCATGCTGTGAATCCATCCCCGCCCTGCTCGCCTTCGTTCGCCGCCGTCGCGGACCGTCTCCTCCGTCCCAGACCACACATCCCCGCCCTCGTCTGCCGCCATCACCGACCGGCTCCTCCGTCCCCGACAAGTCATCCCCGTCCTACTCGTGGTCTTCCACCGAAGAACCCGGCGGCTGTGTCGATTCTCTGCCTCCCCGACCACCTCTTCCCATTTTGCGAAGGTGATGCCCTCTTTGCTGCCCGACTACCTGTCACTGTACATGTTCATGCTCGATCTGCTGCTATATGTTCAGAGAGGAAAATAATGCAGGTGCAAATACAAGTAAATTAAATGCACCTTCCTGCGTGCATTGGCACCAGGTTCTTAGTTAATTAAAACTGCAGTCAATATACCTAGATAAATGAGAATTTAGGTCTGACTTGTAGCACTAAGAGAAAAAATTCCCCTAAACTCACATGGGTAAGCAAATTAAATTTAGATTTGGTAAAACAAATTTTATTTGTGCATAAAAATAGCAAAATAAAAGAATAAATCAACCAAGCCCTTGCATCATCTTCTTCTTACCTATAGATGACTGAAAGAAATTATTTCTCTTGTTTCATTGTGAGAGTAGATCGAATTGATCATATTTGTTGCTGCCAAATACTATTATTTTTACTATTTGTTGCGGGCACGGTGAGTTTATTTGAACGGTCATTAGTTACTAGTCTTCACATTTGAGTTGCATCATGCTAACGATACATTGGAAATAATCTTTGGTGCAGGGTATCTCCCGACAAGCATCGACCGATCCTTCTCCTTCTGCCACTGGCGCGACCGGTCCTACACCTACACCTACACCTACACCTACACCTACACCTCCGTGATGACGGTAAGTTTCCCAAGTGTTTTGCTTAATAGGGTTTTGTTGTGATGCCATGTTGTATCTACACATATCGTGCATAATGTGTGTATGTTTGAAATGCATTGTATGTGTGGGATTCGACACCTAGTCGTGTGCCTTTGGTAGCCTTCCATACGGGGAAATGCCTCCTAGTGCTTCCACCGAGCCATGGTAGTTCGCTACTGCTCCGGAACACATGGATTAACCGGCATGTGTCCTTCTTTGCTCCTGTGTCTGTCCCTACGGGGAAATGTCACGCGGTGTATCACCGAAGTCCTTGTAGCTTGCTACGACTTGGTTGCACTCGCTAATGACCAACACGTGCATTGCTGGGTCATGTATGCCTGTCCCTGTACGTTTGTGCCACCTTGGTTCTATGACTAGTCATGTCGGCCTGGGTTCTCTGCCATATGGATACTAGCGACATATTTAACCTAGGATAGCTCTAAAATGACCTATACTTGGCATTTTTGTCACCCAAAAGTTCAAATCCACACACCTATCTCGAACTGTCTAGAATCCACTCATGTCATGTAGCCGAATATGGTACTCACGCTTTCCCTCAATCCACATCCCCAAGATGCCACATAATTTTTAGCTCGAACGGAGTGTGAGGAGGCGTGAGTCACTGTCATTCTCCATCTAATCTTTTTTTTGGTGCGAAGACCATCTAATCTACATTTTCAAGGACCATGGTTTGGGTGTGGAAGAATAGTAGAATCTTCTCTACTTCTCATGAACCCCTTGCTTCATCTCTGTTATACAATCTTTGTCTGGCAGAAATCTGGTTGATGTAAGAAAGTGACAAGCGGTCCAGTACAATTTTTATGTGTGTGTATGTACATTCTGTTTCTTTGCTTGGTACAAAATATATTGCAAGGGATGTTCTCTTTTGCTTCGTTTAAATATACTACATACCCTCTACAGACTCAGCTTATTTTCCTTTGTCTGAATATAACACAGACAATTTGTATGCAGTAGTTGTTGAAATTCAGTAATGTTCAGGCTTGTTCCAGTGTTAGTTTTCTTCAGACTTTCAGTGTTCGTTTTTCTGAAGAAAGTTACAAAGGAACTTCTTGTAAATTTTGGTTGTTATCTGTTGAGATTGTATCCTCTATTTTCATTTGGCTAGCTGGATATACTATCTTCTTCTAACTTACTTTTTTCCCATTTTACAGATTTGCTTAAGATCGCGGAAGCTTGGGTTGATGGAGTGCGTGTATTTAGTTTTTGTTTTGACCTTGTGAAACTTGTTACCTATGGATGAAACTGTGTAATATTGATGAAACTATGTATATGTATGGATGAAACTTGCTACTATTGGTAACATGTATTGGATATATGTGTTCATGACTATTGGTAATATGTGTTGAAATGCTATATTGGTCATATAAATATATTTGTGTTTGATATTCTGTGAAAATGAATTGATATAAGAAAAAACAAAATTAAATGAGGCAATATAGTCACTTTGCCATCTGCTGGCAGATGGCAAAGAGCTTTGCCATCGGCTGGCAGATGGCAAAGAGGCCATGTGTCTGGCCTATTTGGGCTCTTTGCCATCTGCTAGCAGATGGCAAACCTCTTTGCCATGTGCTGGCAGACGGCAAAGCATGCAGCCTTTGCCATCTGCTGGCTCATGGCAAAGAGCCTGCATACTTTGCCATCTGCTGGCGGATGACAAAGCATGCAGCCTTTGCCATCTGCTGGCACATGGCAAAGAGCCTACATACTTTGCCATCTGCTGGCAGACGGCAAAGAGACTGCAGCCTTTGCCATCTGCTGGCTGACGGCAAAGTATGCCGTTAGCCTTCTAACGGGGCTAACCCCGTTAAGAGGCTTTGCCATCTGCCAGCTGATGGCAAAGCCACAGGCTCTTTGCCATCAGCCAGCAGATGGCAAAGAAGCGTTTGCCATCTGCTGGCTGATGGCAAAGCCTTTGCCATCCGCCAACCATGGCTTTGCCATCTGCCATGGCAGATGGCAAATTGCCAGATTCCAGCAGTCTCATGTGGAGGGGAACCATCTGCCATTGGTGCACGACGGCAAGGCCTAGGAAGGGAACGACACGGAGCCAGGGAAGACTCGACAGTTGTTTCCCATGTGGAGGGGAGTACGAGGGTTTACTGGTTCGTCTGCCGTCGCCGGAGAATAACATCGGGTGTGGGTGAGTAGAGGGATGGCTAGGCCAGCGATGGGAGTACGATGTGGCGGTGAGGCCTGTGCAGCAGCATAGCCGGCTGCGGGAGGAGGGAGCAGGCAGTCCTGCTGGCGCTTGTTTGAGCGGCTATGGGAGGAAGAGCAGAGATTGAAGAAGCACGATGGCCGTTAGATGGACATCCAATAGTCACTGCTCTCGTGTGTTGACTAAGTTGACACGGCGTTGCGTGTGCGTCAACCTTTTTTTAGGAAAGCATATGCGTCAACCTTTAGTAGGTGCACAAGTCAGCCTCAAATCTGTGGAAACAGCATTACACCCCAAATCTGTGGAAAACAACATTACAACCCATCTGCCATTATTTCTAATAATTTACAGCCCATTTGCTAATTCTTAAGAATTTTTTGGAGCCCATCTTCTATTTGTTAGCATTACACCCCATATTGTGGCCACAGTTAAAAATTATACGAAATTTTGCATATTTTGGTGCAGTCAACTATTTTTAATCCCGAAATATAGAGTCACATTCAAACTATTTTGAAAATAATTTATATAAATATAAAATCCAAATAATTTTCCACGCATAAAAATCAATGGAATTTAAAATCTTGTATTGAAAAAAGAATGAAACTAATTCCCGGTTTGATGTGTTTTAAAAATGTACAGCCCATTTCTGGGCAAATCGAATGAAACTCTCCTCATCTTGAAAGATTTGCAACCCAACAGGGCTGAAAAAGCAAGTAGGCCTCATTTGGGTATTTCTTAAAAAAATAGAACTGGGCTAGCTATTTTCGGCAAGAAAAAAACACAACTGGGCTATGCTAAAACCCTGCCTAGACGGGCCACTGCCCCTGCATAGCCCCGTTGTTACCCTGATCCGTCGCTAAAACTAGTATAAATAACAACTACTTGTTCCTAAAAAAGTAAATAACAACTGCGCGACCTGATGTGTCCCTGGTGTTAGCCACTTGTTGTGTAACTCTCTCGTTTATTGACTACATTGACAATGGCGTGAGCCCCAGATGTCCAACCATTAGGAGGGACCATTTTTTTGGGCTTGTAATAACGAGGAACTTGCTTGCGTACTGTCATGACGCTAGTGGGACCCTACTTTCATCCTCTCCACGTATAGTCAGCTCCTTGTTCCTCTCGGTTGTTGACGACGTTGACAACGCAAGAGGGCCACGCACCATGCACGACGAGCGTACCAGGGCAGAGGGCAACAGCGTGGCCTCGGACGGAACGAACAGGAGCCGTGGAAGATGCGCCGATCCAGTCGCAGGCGCAGGGGAGTAGGAGGGTTGACTTGTTCGGGTGCGGGTGCATGTTGGGGCTGACGTTACTAGAGAATAACAAGACATGTGGGGATATAGAGGGAGGGACTGGCCAACGTTGGAGGGTACGGTAGGGCGACGGAGGCGCAGTCAGGCATGGGAGGCGCGAGCAGGCGGAGCCAAGGGGGGGGGTTTGGTTTGGGGTGCTAGAGGAAGAAGACAAGAGATAGAAGATAGACGACAGATGTTGGATGTCAATCCAACGGCTGGTAGGCAGAATCGTTTTTTGGCTAGTAAGTCGACACCACTGTGGATAGGCTATTTCCTTGTGGGTCCCAAATGTCAAAGAATCCAAATCTGTCACGGTCATGCAGCCTTTCCTATGAAAATTTACAACCCATTTGGTGTGCTGGTTCGAAATAAGTTTGTGGGTGCTGGTGGGGGTTAATCACTTGGCTTCTGTAATGCACAGTGAGCTCAAGCAGCCTGCGAGAGTGATGTTATTTCCCTTGGTTGGGATTTGTTACAATATTTCACTCTAACTTAAACGAATGGCAAGACATTTGCCTTGTTCCAAGAATCACAACAGAGTTGAAAAGGGCAAGAACATCTAACTCTAGCTTACAAACTGTACAAAAGCACGAGGGTTAATTGTCCATCAAGTTTAGACAAAACCCAGGTTGAAAAGGGAAACACCATCTAACTCCAGCTTTGTTTTCGGCAGTCACAGTCAAATGGATCGGTCAGGTCCATAGAATGAACATCCTGGGTCGTAATTTTTTTACTAGATTATGACCACAATATGTTGTAAATAGAAACCCAGCAGGTTCAGAAGCTCTTTTGCCCACCTGAAACTCCTTTTTTTGCTCTTCGACATACCCATCCGTCAAAACCATGCTGCTGATAAACTTAAGCCTGATGGATAATAGTAACCTCGCATTCAGTAGGAAGAATGTGACAAATCTAGTGTTTGCATGGTTGGGTACATATCGCTCTAGCGTTATTGTCTTCAATCGAATGTCATGAGAAGTGAGAAAATCCTGGTGCTTACGAATCCACCGATTGTTTATAACTTTCTTAACACGTCTTGTTGCCTAAATAGACATGAAGATCGAAAACAGTTAAGGTATAAAAGAAGAGTGCGGAGAGAGAAACAACTGAACGGTTAATTCTAGTACATTATATGCGGGCTTCAAATGTGCGCGAAGTTATCACCTTTATATACAACTTCTCCAGACATGGAAAGCATTGCAGCAAGCCAATAATCAGATCAAAACTATTCATTTGGATAGATAAGATCTTGATAGAATCCAGCACCATTGATAGGCTATCCATGGAGAAACTTTTCATTGAGCATAGAACATAATATTAGTACAAAATGTGTACTCCGAGATGATATATAACTTATGTGCAGAAATTTAAAAGCAGCTTATGGTTACAAGTGTAGATGATAATATAAAGTACCTGAAGCACTATGGAGCGAAACACCATATTGAAATGAGCACAGAGATCATGTATTACACCCAAGGTCTCCAGTTTAGGCACAGACAGGACGGTTATTTGCGATGGTGAATAACTAGAATCAAGGATCAATCTTTGAAGTGAAGGGGCATCTTGGATGATGAGCTGCCTTCCGTCAAAAGAAATTCCAATTCTTACAAGGTTAGGTGACTTTATTTGGAGACAATCGATTCTAACTGTGAAAACAAGCACCAAGCACTCCAGGGTAGGGCAACTGGAGTGGATGATGCTGTCCAATGAGGCCTCCGATATACGAACCCGCACAAGTGAAAGTTCCTTGAGATATGGGAGTTGAAGGTTTAGTACCAGATTGTCTGGTAGGTAGCACAGCACAAAGGTGGCAGTGTGGAGAGAGGTGGAAAACCGCGAGATGGACATCGGTGCTCAGGGCACATGTAGATGGCGTTCGGTATCTGGTAGGTGATATCCAGGGGAATAGTAGAACTCAAGCAGCTTTAGTTCTGTGAATTCAGGGGATTTCAGCTAGGCGTCCACCGTGTAGGGCATGGTATGCTTTCTCAGGTAGCATGACGAGATGCAGAGGCTTTGAACGGAGCCCTGGTGGGAGGATATGATAGCTCCGAGGATTTGAAAATCATTGAAGAGAGATAGCCGACGATAGTCGAGATTAAGGGGCATGGCACGCCATAGAGGGCGCCATGGAATTGAGAGGACTTGGGTGCCGCACTAATCGTTTGTGGGGAGAAGCGAGATGATCTCCCCAAGGACGGCATCCGGGAGATCGCTAATGCGGTCCACCCGAGATTCTACGGGTTCCTGGGATCCGGTGGGGATGGGGCCGCCGCTTCTCCCTGTGCTACCGGGTGCGGGATCTATAACAGGCGTTGCCGCTGGCAGGAGCCTCATCTTCTTGGCGCTGGGGTCAGCCGACTCCATTTTCCTCGAGGGCGTTGCATCGCCCTCATGGATTTGAGCAGAGTAAGGAATGATGAGCCTAGTTGTAGTGCGAGTGAAGAAGGGGAGCTGTGGTTTTTGTGTAGTAGGAGGAATAAGGGGAGTTGGGGTTTTCTGTAGGAGTGAGGTGAGGAATTTGGGGGTACGAGTGGAGCGAGCGGATGTGAGGTGGGTGGGAGTGAGGAGGAAGAAGAGCGCCCAGGTTTTTTTAGGCGCGGTGTGCTGGGTGTGGGTAGCACCTCTCATTAAGTAAATATATGGGATTTTCAATTGATTTTATTATTTACTAGGGTGGATGGGTTGTTTTGTCTTGGGCCCAGACAAACAATTACTACTAGTACAGCGGAGACACTCTAGAGCTACCCAAAAAAACAATTACTACTATTACAGTGGATACACTACCACTTCTGGCTCCTCCTAGGTCATCGAAACGTCTCGCTCTACTGAATGTTGTTTTACTTTTGTTCACCGACATGCAAGCCATGCCGCGCGCGGGCTCAAATGACATCTACCAAATTAGAAGGCAGTATGCAGGCGGAGAGTCACCCCGGTCGTAGAGCGGCAGTAACGAGCCGTCGTATCACAAAACCCCACCACCCCGCAGTCTAAGTTTGACGGACGAAGCAACAATCATTTCACTCTTCACTGAATCGCCTTCTCCCTCACCATCTTCAAAAAAGCCAACACTCGCATCTGCCGCTGTTCTTCTCTCCCAACGAAGGGAAGGTAAGCGGATCCTTGATATTGGTATATTTTCCTTCAGAGAAAAAAAAGAACCTTTGCAAAGCAGTAACCAATGCTCACTCTCTTGTTTGTTTCATTGTCATTGCGTTTGTGTTTTCCTTTCAGCGGTCTCCTAGTATTCGTCAGTTTCATGATGGACCAAGGAGAACCAGGCAAAGATCTACCGATATTGGAGAAGATGCGGGAGGCTGATCCCCACAAGACAGAGAGCTCCAAGAAGATGGAGGCAGCCACCGAGCCGACCCCAGATACGCACAGGGCCACTACTGAGATGGTCAATGCCCCGTTTGAGGTTACAACCCCCGTGTCACTGCAGGAGCAGTTTTCCCCCTTTGAGGATGTGTCCCCCCCTGAGCTGCCCAAGGTGATTTTCTTCTTTGCCGATCTCGATTGTGGTTTTTCATCTAAGTATGTGGTGATGAATAATGGAAAATTTTATTATTTTCGATGCTATGCTATACACAGTGGTTCAAATAACTTGTGTTTCTTATACTGGAAAGTAATTCGTAATTTGTTTCTATTTCAATTAGAGCCCTGATGCAGACAAGGATTGTGTGGTTGTACATGTCCCTCGCTATGAGGCAGATGTCCTGAATATACGCACTGGGAAAACAGAGTTCTTAGGCTGTTGGATCCTGGAAGCCATTTGCACTTATACCAATGTCGAGATGTATTCCAGCCTCACTGTTGTCAGGCGTGTTGTCCAGGGTGTACTGAAGCACAAGAAGTTCAAAGCTACTCTGTTCTTGTACAACTTACGCAGGAAGATGACGTGGCATGCCTCCACAAAAAAGTTTATGAGTGTTAAGCCCACAAGATTATGTTCATGAAGGTTCACAGGATTGAGCTGCTATCCGACGTCCTTGATGATGTTCATGGCAAGGTCTGTCTTGTGTCCAGCCCAAATTAGATCGAGGCATGAAATAGTTGCACCAGCTAGTGTTTAACAATAGTTTGGATTGTGTCTAATTATCTGAACCTTGCCTATTATCGAGCCCTCTGGGGCTAGTACTCTGTTTGAATCCGTCTATGGGAACTGCTGCTACTTTTGTGTGCCCGTGAATAATGTGAGAACAATCATAATTGTTGCTGAAACGGATGCGTCCTCACTAGTTTTTTCATGATTATGGAATGGTAAGACATAAGTTGTGTCAGGACCCCGATCCTAAGCCACATCGATCCAGCGTGTAACACATCATATCACTTTGCGGCCTCACGCACGGTACTCCCACGGGTGCCACCTTACCTGGCCCGGGACCGTTTGCGCCTTTTGGCTCACGTATATGACAGTGTCGCTAGCATCCATATGACAGAGAACCCGGGCCGACATGGCTAGTCGTGAACCCAAAGCGGCGCTAGCCTATGAGGACAGGCATACATGAATCACATCGAACATGTCGGTCAATCAACGTATCTATTCGGGCTGTAGCACTGGGCTAACAGGACTCCGGTAACCCGGGCTGTAGCAGGCTAGGCAGGACTCCGAATATCAGCGCGTGACATTTCCCCGAAGGGACAGACATAGGAACGACGTGAAACACATGCCGGCCAGTCAAGTGTCCAAGCAGTAGTGCTGGGCTAGCAGGACTCCGGTGAACCGGGCTGTAGCGGACTACTATCGCTCAGAAGCACAAGACTTACATTTCCCCATATGAAAGGCTGCCAAGGATAAACAACTAGATAGTCGGATCCCACTCATACCAAGCATTTCAATCATACACACAATATGCCCGATATGAGTAAATACAACATGGCATCACAACAGTACTCTACGACTCAAGTACTTTATTTAGAAGGCTCCGAGGAGCCATACATATCATCCATACAGATAGGGGTCACATGACCCAACACTCAAGTCATACAAACATACAAGCACATGCGGAAGCAAAGTAGTCTGAGTACAGACACTAGAAAGAAAGAAGGCTTGACGAAGCCTGTCTATCTACAACGACCCTTCACAAGTCTTGGATCACCACCTGGGTGATAAGTCACTCGTCAACGTCGAGGTCTACATAGAACCCATCAAAGGGGTTGGTGCAGTCGTCTGAAAAACATGATTAAAACAACATGAGTACGGAGGTACTCAGCAAGTCTTACAACAGGAACCTATTATACATGCACATTCTCAAGAAGGTAGTGGGGTTATTGCAGCAAGCCAGCTTTGACTCTTGGCTAAGCTATCCTATGATAGACACCACTTGTAAATCATTTGTCGCACACGAGTCCACTATCACCATCACAATACTCCACCGTGGATCCTCTCTCGCCATCCTACGAGAGGGCCATCCGCGGTACTCACACTTATCTTGAGATTTTTAGTAGTATCCATTTAACTTATCTATGAACCGTATAGGTGACCAAGTAGTCCTTTACCGCGGACGCGGCTATTCGAATAGATTTATACCCTGCAGGGGTGTACTTCTTCACACACGCTCTCACCACTTATCGCCGTTTACATGACATGTACTCGGAAACCTTCAATCGGAAGCCCAGCGAGGGTGTCGGCCACGGCCTACCTAAACACTCAAGTCTCTAGTCCAGGTTTATCGCCTATTCGGGTTCCATCCGCAGGGAGTCCGGCCGAGGTTTCCACTAACGGCCCCGAACGATGTGAACAGGGTTCCCGAGACACCAAACGGGCGAGTCGGTACACCGTGCCACGTGCCTACCGCAACACAGCCCACCCCGATGGTCAGCGCCGCGTGCGGCCCCCACCATGCTACAAACACCAGAAACTACTTTGCAACTCCTGGACAGAGACAAGTGTGATCAAGAAGCCGAGAGGGTCCATTGGTTTCGGGCCCAATGCGTGGTAGTAGCTGAGTCTTAAATCACACACACAGATCTCAGTTCTTAAGAACGGCCTCAATGAAACAACCCACCATGTACTCCTACATGGCCTTTCATCGATTCCTTTACCAAATCGTGTTCAACACTTCCACACTATTGACAACGATACAACCTTTCACTCCGGATCATCATCCCGATGAGCCAGACCTGACACAACTCTAAGCATAGCAAGCACAGCATGGTAGGAACACACACACATGTATTGGCTCAATCAACTCCTACACATGCTAGTGGGTTTCATCTAGTTACTGTGGCAAAGACAGGTCATGCAAAGGAAGTGGGTTCAACTACCGCGACACACAGCAGTTTGAAGCGCGTTGTCTTAATGCAGTAAACAAGGGCAGAAGCGAGAACATGGGTTTGTATCGGAATGATCAACGGGTTGCTTGCCTGATGGAGTGGTGGTGGGATACTGCCCTTCAACTGGATACTCGGAGATATCCTCGGAGGCAGAACCTACCACGAATGACACATTGCAACACAATCAATACATGATGATATGCAACAATATGATGCATGCAATGACATGGCAATATGAATGTGTCCTGGTCTTGTGCAAGTTAAACCAGAAGGAAATGACCCCATTTGAACCAAAGATTCAAATGGTAGTGCATTTATAAGATCATATTAGTGCAATATCTTATAATGCCTAAACAGTGGGTTTAACTTGTTTTAACATGCATGAAACCAGTTCCATTGGATAGATTGGATTTTTCTGATAATTTTTCATATATAAAACTTTGCATTTGGAGTTATAGATAATTTTCTATGAATTTTTGAAGTTTGAACTATTTTCTGGATTTTCCTGTATAAAAATAAATCCAGTAATTAGTTATTGCGTCAGCATGAGGTCATGCTGACCTCAGCAGGTCAACAGACCCGGTCCAGGTCAAACCTGACGCGTGGGTCCCGCGTGTCAGGGTCATTAGCTTAAACAGAATAGATTATTTCTAATCCTGGATTAGTTAGCGGGCGGGGCCCACATGTCATAGACACAGGGGGTCAACGGGTCAACTCCGCCGGTGTTGAGCCGCCGGCGACGTCCAGACGCGGCGGAGGAAGTGTAGATTCGTGCTCCGGCGACCAAATCGACGGCGGAGCACGTCTACGTGATGCGGGAGCTGACCCGCAACTCTTGGTGGAGTTGGTTGGGGTCGGGGTGGCCGGAGGTGGCGCCGGCGACGAGTTTGGCGGCGCCGGGGCTCGGGTGAAGGTGAAACCGGGGCTGCGGGGCACGGCGAGGTGCGTGCGGTAGTGCGTTGGCCTCCTGGGGTTGCGGTGAGGCCATTGGACAGGGTGGGGTGGTTATTGATTAGCCGGAGACACGTCGGCGACGAGCTCCGCGGTGGTGCGTGCGGGTGAGCTTCATGCGCTCGCTGTGGTGCACGAGGAAGAGAAAGGAGAGGATGGGGAGGTGGCCAAGCTCACAGAGATCTCGTAGAGCCAAGCAGCGCGGTCGGAGACGAGCTGGTGCGGCGGCGACGGCGAAAGGGATCTCCGGCGGTGGCGGAGTCGGGCGAGGTCGGTGCAGCGGCTTCAGGGCAAGCGAGCGCTCGGGGCTCGGCCTGCTCGACGGAGTCGACGGCGGCGAAGCTCTTGGGCAAGGTCTCGTGGCGCGAGGAGGGCGGTGGCTATGGCTACGACGGCGGAGCGGCGACGGGTGCTGCGGCCATGGCGCTGGAGAGCGAGAGAGAGAGCCAGGGGGAGAAGTGAGGTGTCCACGGGGTCGAGGGCGCGACGTGGAGGACGTCCAGCGCGTCAGGCGGCGAAGCGGCGAGCAGGTGACGCCGTGGCGAGCTCGCGCTCGCCGGCGTCACCACCCTGCCTGCCTGGCGGGGACGAAGCAGCTGGCTGGCTCGGGCCAGCACAGCGCTGGGCCGCCAGGTGGGCCGGCTGGTGGGTTTGGCCAGGTAAGATCTTTCTGAATTTTATTTCCTTTTCTATTTCTTCTGCAACTTTGTGGGATTAATTAAATTACCTAGACCACTCTAAAAATCACCAAACTGCACCTGGCCCCTAGTTGGAATATTTCCAACATGAAACATTTCTGTTTGAGAATATTTGAACATTTAAAATATTTTTATAAATTTTAAATGCCCAAATTCAAATACTTATGTGTTAATTCAATAACCTTCTGTTGACCTAGAAAAATGTGCACTATTTTTGCCAGGGGGTTTAATCCAAGACAAAGAGGGTGAACATTTTAGAAGGGCATTTCAGGTTCATTGAAAAAGATTTTAGTAAACCCTAGTTGATTCAGAAGGGGTGCTGGGGGTTCCTGCCTTCCCCATTTCAAAATTAATAGAATTTAAACATGATGCACACTCTAATGCATGGCCTAGCTAGGGATGTGACACGCGTCCGCGGTAAAGGACTACTTGGTCACCTATACGGTTCATAGATAAGTTAAATGGATACTACTAAAAATCTCAAGATAAGTGTGAGTACCGCGGATGGCCCTCTCGTAGGATGGCGAGAGAGGATCCACGGTGGAGTATTGTGATGGTGATAGTGGACTCGTGTGCGACAAATGATTTACAAGTGGTGTCTATCGTAGGATAGCTTAGCCAAGAGTCAAAGCTGGCTTGCTGCAATAACCCCACTACCTTCTTGAGAATGTGCATGTATAATAGGTTCCTGTTGTAAGACTTGCTGAGTACCTCCGTACTCATGTTGTTTTAATCATGTTTTTCAGACGACTGCACCAACCCCTTTGATGGGTTCTATGTAGACCTCGACGTTGACGAGTGACTTATCACCCAGGTGGTGATCCAAGACTTGTGAAGGGTCGTTGTAGATAGACAGGCTTCGTCAAGCCTTCTTTCTTTCTAGTGTCTGTACTCAGACTACTTTGCTTCCGCATGTGCTTGTATGTTTGTATGACTTGAGTGTTGGGTCATGTGACCCCTATCTGTATGGATGATATGTATGGCTCCTCGGAGCCTTCTAAATAAAGTACTTGAGTCGTAGAGTACTGTTGTGATGCCATGTTGTATTTACTCATATCGGGCATATTGTGTGTATGATTGAAATGCTTGGTATGAGTGGGATCCGACTATCTAGTTGTTTATCCTTGGCAGCCTTTCATATGGGGAAATGTAAGTCTTGTGCTTCTGAGCGATAGTAGTCCGCTACAGCCCGGTTCACCGGAGTCCTGCTAGCCCAGCACTACTGCTTGGACACTTGACTGGCCGGCATGTGTTTCACGTCGTTCCTATGTCTGTCCCTTCGGGGAAATGTCACGCGCTGATATTCGGAGTCCTGCCTAGCCTGCTACAGCCCGGGTTACCGGAGTCCTGTTAGCCCAGTGCTACAGCCCGAATAGATACGTTGATTGACCGACATGTTCGATGTGATTCATGTATGCCTGTCCTCATAGGCTAGCGCCGCTTTGGGTTCACGACTAGCCATGTCGGCCCGGGTTCTCTGTCATATGGATGCTAGCGACACTGTCATATACGTGAGCCAAAAGGCGCAAACGGTCCCGGGCCAGGTAAGGTGGCACCCGTGGGAGTACCATGCGTGAGGCCGCAAAGTGATATGATGTGTTACACGCTGGATCGATGTGGCTTAGGATCGGGGTCCTGACAGCGTTGGCATCAGAGCCGGACTGCCTGTAGGTTCGCTAAGCCAAACTGGTCGATGTCGAGTCTAGAAATGCTTTAGTTATATGTAGGGGAATTGATTGTGGGATGGAACGTAAGGCTCTTTTACTCCTTTACTTTATGCCCTCTATTCTGAGTCATTCTCTTCTCATTCTACGTGGGTTAAGGACTAGGCTCTCTTCTCTCTATCAGGTTCACGTGTTACTAAATCCGTAGTAACTTATAGGATTGTTGGATACAACCCGGTTCAGTTCTACTAAAGTTTAGTATGTTGCCATTTGAACCAGAACCTTGATATGTTGTTGTTGAGTGGTTTCGCAAACTGTTGTGGATGTCTCAATTCCTTTTTCTGAGCATTTATAGCCGTTATGCTGTCCAATTTCATCCAGAAATTCTAATGCCTTTGCACTATTTTGTGCTTTCAGATGGCTACCCGTCCCCAAAACCAAGTGGTTCGTCTGACCCGTTGCATCGGTGTATGTGGTCATACCGCCATGTTGGTTCGAGTGATGGTTGAGGCAGGATACCGATGGTACCCTGAATACACCGTCGAAGAGCAGTTTAGAGATTTCAACCAGAGCCAATATCTGTGCACGGTTAGGATATATCCATCTTATCCCGGAGCCACGGAACCACTCCACCGTTCTTATGGACTCGGGATCACTATTGGGATGTCCGTTCAAGATGCAGCCTACTCGATGATGACCATTATGCGAGCTAGAACTGCCTTGTTGAGCAACACTGAATTTCGCTACATGCCAGCATCCCTCCCTGGGGCGCATGGTTACCTTCAGGGCATGTACAGTGATGCATCCCATGAGGACTCACTCCTTTGCACCACTACTGAGATGTTGGAAGATAAGGACCGTGAAAACCGGGCCTTGCGTATGGAGCTCTTTAATGCTCGTGCTGATCATTGGGCCACCTTGACGAGGTTTGCACCTGCTGTGCAAGCCGGATACATGGACACGAGAGACTTGTACCCTGTGCGGGCTAGTCTGCCAGACTTCATGGAATGGCGTGAGGTGGGAGGCATCACCCCTCCTCGTGGGCCTCTTCTACCGCCATCTGTTGGACCGAGGCCGCACCCAAGTCCCTATGGTCCACAAGCACCGCAGGACCGTCTGTTTCCAGATGACCATGTTCCGCTTCCAGGTCTGGGTGGTGACTTCTATGAGGACTTCTACGGAACCGCCTGAGCTAGTAGTAGTCTCGCTAGTATTGTAATAGTTGTATGTCCACCGTCCTGCGTGATTGTGGAATATAACCTAGTGTGTATCAATTCCGGAGGTGTAGAAAAATAATGTATAGGAGCTTGGAATGCCTCCGATGAGATGTAACGTTTGTCGTCCTAGCTGTACCTCAGCTTGAGCTTGTACTAAACTATGTATGATGTGTATGACCGTTGGTATATATATGGCAGTTTCTATATTACCATGTCATACGGATGATCATCTCTGCATTCCTTGTTACCCATTAAATTCCGCACTTCCTTGGCCAGATTTTGCCATCCTGGTTTAAATCGTTGTTTTGTTTTCCCAGGATGGTCAACACCCGCAGCAACCCTGCTGCTTCGGAGCAGGGAGAAGCTAGTGCACCTAGAGAGGAAAGTCTGCCTCAACCACCTTCTCTGGCCGAAGTGATGCTGGAGGCAGAGCGCAACAGGCGCGACACCAACCGCTTGTTAGAGCGGATTGAGCAGAACACTGCACGCCAGCAGAGGATCAATTCGGTGTCCATCAATGACTTTGTCAAGCTGTACCCGCCAAAGTTCAATCATTCCATCGAACCTCTCGATGCGGATGACTGGCTCCGCAGCATCGCCCACAAGCTACGTTCTGCCAACGTGGCTGAAGATGATAAAGTCACCTTTGCTGCCTATCACCTCGAAGGCCCTGCTAGCCTTTGGTGGGAGAATTATGAAGCTATGCGTCCGGTCGGCCAACTCACTACTTGGGCTGATTTCAGTGCCGCTTTTCGTGAGCATCATATTCCGGAAGGTCTCATGGATCGCAAGAGGGAGGAGTTTTGTAACTTCACCCAGGGGAAGCTGACTGTGGATGCATACAGTCGCGAGTTTGGAAAGCTTGCACGCTATGCTCCCGAAGAGGTATCCACCGACGCCAAGAAGCAGGCAAGGTTCCGCAAGGGATTTAGCCCTGAGCTCCGACGTGACCTTCGTCTGCATGAATGCATTTCTTTTCCGAAGCTAGTCAATAAGGCCATCAGTGCCGAGACGGGGCAGAGCGATTTTGAAGCTTCACGCAAGCACTCCCGTGACTATGGATCTTCATCCGGCTCTGGATCTCAGAAGCGCCGGGTCTGGATCCCAAATTCTGCTATGCCACCCAGGTATACTCCGAGGCCATCCTTGGAGGCGCCTCGCCCCAATCAGCAGTATGTGCCGCCCAAGACTTTTGGTGGCCCCACTGCCAATACTGCTCCACGCCCCAATTCGATAACTTGCTTCAAGTGTGGTGAGCCGGGCCACTACATCCGTGAGTGTCCCCAGAACAACCCCAGTCAGTTCGGAAAGTCTGTTGGACGTGGTAAGTCAACAGCGAAGGTGCTTGTCGCCAAGCCAGCCACCACTGCTCGTGGCCATGTCAACTACGTTTCAGCTGAAGAGACTCAAGAGGACCCCAACGTCGTTCTCGGTACGCTCCTTGTTAATTGCCATCCGGCAACTGTTCTCTTTGATACTGGAGCATCTCATTCATTTATTTCTGAGAGCTATGCTCGATTGCACAATACTACCTTTTGTGACATGCCCACCTCCATGGAAATTCAAACTCCCGGTTCTAGATGGCAAACCTCTAGGATCAGCCATGGAAATGAAATTCTTGTTGACAGATTGGTCTTCCTTGCGTCACTAATAGCTCTCAAGTCTTCAGACATAAACATCATCTTGGGTATGGACTGGATGTCAGCTCACTACGCCAAGATTGATTGCTCAACTAGAACTGTTCAACTTACCCATCCATCGGGCAAGACAGTCAATGTTTTGACCCGAGTATCGGAGCGTCAGCTCTACTCTCTAAATGCCAATCCCCTTCCAGACCTCGAAGATATTCCGGTAGTTCGTGACTTCCCGGATGTCTTTCCAGAGGAACTGCCAGGTGTTCCACCTGACAGAGATGTCGAGTTCGTGATAGACCTTGTTCCAGGAACCGTCCCAATCTCTAGGAGACCTTATAAGATGGCACCCCTAGAACTAGCAGAACTTAAGAAACAACTCGATGAGTCCTTGCAAAAAGGTTTCATCCGTCCTAGTTCATCTCCATGGGCTTGCCCCGTCCTCTTCGTCAAGAAGAAGGATGGAACGGATCGGATGGTTGTAGATTACCGACCTGTTAATTTGGTCACTATCAAGAACAAGTATCCGCTCCCCAGGATCAACGACCTGTATGACCAGCTCGCTGGATCCTCAGTCTTTTCCAAAATGGATTTGAGGTTGGGCTACCATCAAATCAAAATCAAGAACGGGGACATTCCCAAAACGGCTTTCGTCACTCGTTACGGCCAATACGAGTACACCGTCATGTCCTTTGGTTTAACCAATGCTCCAGCCACCTTCTCTCGGTTAATGAACTCGATCTTCATGGAGTACTTGGATAAATTCATCGTGGTATACCTCGATGATATACTCATCTACTCCAAGAATGAGGAAGAACATGCCGAACATCTAAGGTTAGTATTGATGAAACTTCGAGAGCATCACCTTTATGCCAAATTCTCCAAGTGCGAATTCTGGTTGCCAGAAGTGACCTATCTGGGCCATGTAATCTCTGGTAAGGGCATTGCTGTCAATCCCGAGCGAGTTCAAGCTGTCCTTGACTGGACTTCACCTGAAACGGTCAAACAAGTTCGGAGTTTTCTTGGTTTAGCGAGCTATTGCCGCCGCTTCGTCGAGAATTTCTCCAAAGTTGCTAAGCCTCTAACTGAACTCCTCAAGAAAGATAAAAAGTTCGAGTGGACCCCAAAGTGCGAGTTACAGCTTTCAGGAACTGAAAAGACGCCTGACGTCTGCTCCCGTACTGGTACCACCAGACTTCTCTAAGGACTTTGTTATCTATTGCGACGCCTCGCGACAAGGACTAGGTTGCATACTCATGCAAGATCGTCATGTGATTGCCTACGCATCTCGACAGTTGCGTCCACATGAGGATAACTATCCCACACATGATCTAGAGCTTGCAGCAGTAGTCCATGCACTCAAAACCTGGCGACACTACCTTCTGGGTAATCGCTGCGAAATCTACACTGATCACCAAAGTTTGAAATATATCTTCACCCAACCGGATTTGAATCTCAGGCAAAGACGTTGGGTCGAGTTGATCTCGGATTACGACTTAGGAATAACTTACACCCCAGGCAAAGCCAATGTCATGGCTGATGCACTAAGTCGTAAATCTTATTGTAACAACCTGATGTTACAACAAGGTCAACCACTTCTCCACAAGGAATTTCATAAGCTTAACCTTCACATTGTTCCTCGAGGATTCCTTTCCACCCTGGTGGCGAAACCTAACTTTACGGATCAGATCATCAAGGCACAAAAGGTGGATCCGGGAATTTCCCGTATCAAGAGAAACATTAAGAAGGGAGTTGCAGATTGTTTCTCCATTGATGATCAAGGTGTTGTGTTCTTCGGAAACCGTCTAGTGGTTCCCAAGGTACGCAACTTGAGGCGATTGATCCTTAAGGAAGCTCATGAATCCCCTCTCACCATTCATCCCGGTAGTACTAAGATGTATCAAGACCTACGCCAGAGGTTTTGGTGGACAGGATGAAGAGAGAAATCGCTCAATACATTGCAACTTGCGACGTCTGTCGTCGTGTTAAAGCAGAGCATCAACGGCCTGCTGGCACCCTTCAGCCCTTGGATATTCCTGAATGGAAATGGGATAAAATCGGTATGGATTTCATCACCGGGTTTCCCAGGACCAAAAGAGGGAATAATGCTATCTTCGTTGTTGTCGATCGTCTCTCCAAAGTAGCCCACTTTTTACCCGTTCGCGGGAGTATAACCGCTAGCCAGCTAGCTGACTTATACATCTCTCGAATAGTGTCTCTTCATGGTGTTCCATTGGAAATTAATTCGGACCGTGGAAGTCTTTTCACCTCTCGATTTTGGGAAAGTTTCCAAAATGCTATGGGGACTCGTCTCTCCTTTAGCACCGCCTTCCATCCTCAGTCAAGTGGTCAAGTAGAACGAGTCAATCAAATTCTGGAGGATATGCTCCGAGCTTCTGTCATCTCTTTCGGTATGGATTGGGAGAAGTGCCTACCATTCGCCGAGTTCGCTTATAACAATAGTTATCAAGCTAGCTTGGGCAAAGCTCCTTTCGAAGTTCTTTATGGACGGAAATGTCGAACGCCTCTTAACTGGTCAGAAACCGGCGAGAGACAACTCTTTGGCCCGGACATGATCCAGGATGCAGAAGAGCAGGTTCGCATTATTCGTGAGAAGTTGAAAACCGCCCAGTCTCGACAAAAGAGTCAGTATGACCGCAAGCATAAGCCCATGGCTTATGAAGTCGGCGAGATGGCTTACCTTCGGGTTACACCTTTAAAGGGGACCCATCGATTCGGTATCAAAGGCAAATTGGCTCCTCGCTACATTGGACCCTTTCGCATTCTTGCCAAACGAGGGGAAGTTGCCTACCAACTGGAACTACCTCCGCATCTCTCCAGAGTTCATGATGTCTTCCATGTTTCTCAACTCAGGCGTTGCTTCGCGGATCCTATCTGTGGAGTGGACCACGAAACGCTTGATCTCCAAGATAACCTCACCTATCGGGAATACCCCGTTCGTATCCTTGATCAAGCCGAGCGTACCACTCGACGCCACAATATCAAGTTTCTCAAGGTTCAATGGTCACACCATTCTGAGCAAGAGGCTACATGGGAAAGGGAGGATCGTCTTCGACTTGAATATCCCGCCTTCTTTCCGGAGGAACCTAAATCTCGGGACGAGATTCTTTTGAGTGGGGGTGAGTTGTCACATCCCTAGCTAGGCCATGCATTAGAGTGTGCATCATGTTTAAATTCTATTAATTTTGAAATGGGGAAGGCAGGAACCCCCAGCACCCCTTCTGAATCAACTAGGGTTTACTAAAATCTTTTTCAATGAACCTGAAATGCCCTTCTAAAATGTTCACCCTCTTTGTCTTGGATTAAACCCCCTGGCAAAATAGTGCACATTTTTCTAGGTCAACAGAAGGTTATTGAATTAACACATAAGTATTTGAATTTGGGCATTTAAAATTTATAAAAATATTTTAAATGTTCAAATATTCTCAAACAGAAATGTTTCATGTTGGAAATATTCCAACTAGGGGCCAGGTGCAGTTTGGTGATTTTTAGAGTGGTCTAGGTAATTTAATTAATCCCACAAAGTTGCAGAAGAAATAGAAAAGGAAATAAAATTCAGAAAGATCTTACCTGGCCAAACCCACCAGCCGGCCCACCTGGCGGCCCAGCGCTGTGCTGGCCCGAGCCAGCCAGCTGCTTCGTCCCCGCCAGGCAGGCAGGGTGGTGACGCCGGCGAGCGCGAGCTCGCCACGGCGTCACCTGCTCGCCGCTTCGCCGCCCGACGCGCTGGACGTCCTCCACGTCGCGCCCTCGACCCCGTGGACACCTCACTTCTCCCCCTGGCTCTCTCTCTCGCTCTCCAGCGCCATGGCCGCAGCACCCGTCGCCGCTCCGCCGTCGTAGCCATAGCCACCGCCCTCCTCGCGCCACGAGACCTTGCCCAAGAGCTTCGCCGCCGTCGACTCCGTCGAGCAGGCCGAGCCCCGAGCGCTCGCTTGCCCTGAAGCCGCTGCACCGACCTCGCCCGACTCCGCCACCGCCGGAGATCCCTTTCGCCGTCGCCGCCGCACCAGCTCGTCTCCGACCGCGCTGCTTGGCTCTACGAGATCTCTGTGAGCTTGGCCACCTCCCCATCCTCTCCTTTCTCTTCCTCGTGCACCACAGCGAGCGCATGAAGCTCACCCGCACGCACCGCCGCGGAGCTCGTCGCCGACGTGTCTCCGGCTAATCAATAACCACCCCACCCTGTCCAATGGCCTCACCGCAACCCCAGGAGGCCAACGCACTACCGCACGCACCTCGCCGTGCCCCGCAGCCCCGGTTTCACCTTCACCCGAGCCCCGGCGCCGCCAAACTCGTCGCCGGCGCCACCTCCGGCCACCCCGACCCCAACCAACTCCACCAAGAGTTGCGGGTCAGCTCCCGCATCACGTAGACGTGCTCCGCCGTCGATTTGGTCGCCGGAGCACGAATCTACACTTCCTCCGCCGCGTCTGGACGTCGCCGGCGGCTCAACGCCGGCGGAGTTGACCCGTTGACCCCCTGTGTCTATGACATGTGGGCCCCGCCCGCTAACTAATCCAGGATTAGAAATAATCTATTCTGTTTAAGCTAATGACCCTGACACGCGGGACCCACGCGTCAGGTTTGACCTGGACCGGGTCTGTTGACCTGCTGAGGTCAGCATGACCTCATGCTGACGCAATAACTAATTACTGGATTTATTTTTATACAGGAAAATCCAGAAAATAGTTCAAACTTCAAAAATTCATAGAAAATTATCTATAACTCCAAATGCAAAGTTTTATATATGAAAAATTATCAGAAAAATCCAATCTATCCAATGGAACTGGTTTCATGCATGTTAAAACAAGTTAAACCCACTGTTTAGGCATTATAAGATATTGCACTAATATGATCTTATAAATGCACTACCATTTGAATCTTTGGTTCAAATGGGGTCATTTCCTTCTGGTTTAACTTGCACAAGACCAGGACACATTCATATTGCCATGTCATTGCATGCATCATATTGTTGCATATCGTCATGTATTGATTGTGTTGCAATGTGTCATTCGTGGTAGGTTCTGCCTCCGAGGATATCTCCGAGTATCCAGTTGAAGGGCAGTATCCCACCACCACTCCATCAGGCAAGCAACCCGTTGATCATTCCGATACAAACCCATGTTCTCGCTTCTGCCCTTGTTTACTGCATTAAGACAACGCGCTTCAAACTGCTGTGTGTCGCGGTAGTTGAACCCACTTCCTTTGCATGACCTGTCTTTGCCACAGTAACTAGATGAAACCCACTAGCATGTGTAGGAGTTGATTGAGCCAATACATGTGTGTGTGTTCCTACCATGCTGTGCTTGCTATGCTTAGAGTTGT
Organism: Aegilops umbellulata; assembly: GCA_032464435.1. Taxonomy (NCBI): domain Eukaryota; kingdom Viridiplantae; phylum Streptophyta; class Magnoliopsida; order Poales; family Poaceae; genus Aegilops; species Aegilops umbellulata. Next base: position 187,759,380 of record CP136058.1, read on the forward strand.
GTCAGGTCTGGCTCATCGGGATGATGATCCGGAGTGAAAGGTTGTATCGTTGTCAATAGTGTGGAAGTGTTGAACACGATTTGGTAAAGGAATCGATGAAAGGCCATGTAGGAGTACATGGTGGGTTGTTTCATTGAGGCCGTTCTTAAGAACTGAGATCTGTGTGTGTGATTTAAGACTCAGCTACTACCACGCATTGGGCCCGAAACCAATGGACCCTCTCGGCTTCTTGATCACACTTGTCTCTGTCCAGGAGTTGCAAAGTAGTTTCTGGTGTTTGTAGCATGCTGGGGGCCGCACGCGGCGCTGACCATCGGGGTGGGCTGTGTTGCGGTAGGCACGTGGCACGGTGTACCGACTCGCCCGTTTGGTGTCTCGGGAACCCTGTTCACATCGTTCGGGGCCGTTAGTGGAAACCTCGGCCGGACTCCCTGCGGATGGAACCCGAATAGGCGATAAACCTGGACTAGAGACTTGAGTGTTTAGGTAGGCCGTGGCCGACACCCTCGCTGGGCTTCCGCTTGAAGGTTGCCGAGTACATGTCGTGTAAACGGCGATAAGTGGTGAGAGCGTGTGTGAAGAAGTACACCCCTGCAGGGTATAAATCTATTCGAATAGCCGCGTCCGCGGTAAAGGACTACTTGGTCACCTATACGGTTCATAGATAAGTTAAATGGATACTACTAAAAATCTCAAGATAAGTGTGAGTACCGCGGATGGCCCTCTCGTAGGATGGCGAGAGAGGATCCACGGTGGAGTATTGTGATGGTGATAGTGGACTCGTGTGCGACAAATGATTTACAAGTGGTGTCTATCGTAGGATAGCTTAGCCAAGAGTCAAAGCTGGCTTGCTGCAATAACCCCACTACCTTCTTGAGAATGTGCATGTATAATAGGTTCCTGTTGTAAGACTTGCTGAGTACCTCCGTACTCATGTTGTTTTAATCATGTTTTTCAGACGACTGCACCAACCCCTTTGATGGGTTCTATGTAGACCTCGACGTTGACGAGTGACTTATCACCCAGGTGGTGATCCAAGACTTGTGAAGGGTCGTTGTAGATAGACAGGCTTCGTCAAGCCTTCTTTCTTTCTAGTGTCTGTACTCAGACTACTTTGCTTCCGCATGTGCTTGTATGTTTGTATGACTTGAGTGTTGGGTCATGTGACCCCTATCTGTATGGATGATATGTATGGCTCCTCGGAGCCTTCTAAATAAAGTACTTGAGTCGTAGAGTACTGTTGTGATGCCATGTTGTATTTACTCATATCGGGCATATTGTGTGTATGATTGAAATGCTTGGTATGAGTGGGATCCGACTATCTAGTTGTTTATCCTTGGCAGCCTTTCATATGGGGAAATGTAAGTCTTGTGCTTCTGAGCGATAGTAGTCCGCTACAGCCCGGTTCACCGGAGTCCTGCTAGCCCAGCACTACTGCTTGGACACTTGACTGGCCGGCATGTGTTTCACGTCGTTCCTATGTCTGTCCCTTCGGGGAAATGTCACGCGCTGATATTCGGAGTCCTGCCTAGCCTGCTACAGCCCGGGTTACCGGAGTCCTGTTAGCCCAGTGCTACAGCCCGAATAGATACGTTGATTGACCGACATGTTCGATGTGATTCATGTATGCCTGTCCTCATAGGCTAGCGCCGCTTTGGGTTCACGACTAGCCATGTCGGCCCGGGTTCTCTGTCATATGGATGCTAGCGACACTGTCATATACGTGAGCCAAAAGGCGCAAACGGTCCCGGGCCAGGTAAGGTGGCACCCGTGGGAGTACCGTGCGTGAGGCCGCAAAGTGATATGATGTGTTACACGCTGGATCGATGTGGCTTAGGATCGGGGTCCTGACAAGTTGTCACAGTTTATCATACGAGCAGTGTGTGTTTGATGAAATAGAGTACTCATTCGAGAACTGCGCGCCGACGTATACATAAGTACTTGTAAACACTGTTGGTGCTACCCCACTTGTAAGCAGTTGTGCAAAACACGACCCATTGGCTCAGCTTGCTTCAACACTAGGTTATCAACCAGCTAACAATCAATAATCTGTCTGACATATAAGCACCTACGTATCTTGTTACAGTGGTTCATGCAGGTAACTGAGGCCACAATGTAAATTCCAAACGTTCACACGCTAGTCTAGCATTCATCTGGAACACTCACATTAAACTCGGCTTCATAAAAAACTTGAAAAGCATAAGTTCAGCAATTTTATACATATCAGTGATTCATAGAACATAACAAACATATACTAGTTCACAGCAAAAGACAAGTTGTGAGAAGGTTTACAAATTAGGAAAAAACAAGGAAGGCTTCTCTGAGCAAAGGGCCTCCCGGTAGGCTTAAATTTCCTGGAGTTCACTCTGGTTTTTCTTGTTGCCACCGTCCAGGGTTAGGTTCTCTCATTCCAGAATAACCAATTATAATTGTGTTCTCAGCTGGAATGCTGAACTGGACCATGTAGTGTATTGACAAGGTGAAATTCTTGTGCATTCCACTAAATTTAAGCACCGCTATTTGCAGAAATAAGTGGACCACAATGCCTCTTGTCCGCGCACCTGTCCCAAAAACCTCCGTGCAGCCCTGCCAGCTAGTCCTCGGTCCATGGATCAACTCATAGAAAGTGCATTCCAGACTAGGATGCAGTTGTTTTCGCTCGTCCCTGCACTGCAATCAGGAAGTAAAACGCAGGAATCAGCTTCTTTTAGATTGCGTTGGTCACTCTACCTAGTTACTACCAATGTAGGAATACCTGGAACACTTGTGGTTAGAGGATGGCAGCTAGGAATAGCCATCTCATTTTGTGCAGTTGTACTAAAACTGAGGTGTGTACTTTTGATTACGCAGATAGAAACGATATGGAGACAAACATCCCTGTTTGCGCAAATATGAAATACGGTTATTTAAACAGTGATAGATATTTTTAGTGGCGTATGATTAACAACAGCATCTATTGTGTTATAATTGGCACTAAATTGACAGTATGAAAGTGCCCTTAAGTAAGTAGCATCACATCACATCAACACTACCACTAGATTAACATGCAGAACAGTAGCATTAGTATTACTGTCATGAGAGTAGCACATGGTCAGTAAATGTGCAATCAAATTTGTGCAGTTCCACTGGGATGAAGCAATGTTAGCGGTATGAGATTTAAGTGTAACTGCAAAAACACGGTTCATGGGAAATAAAGCAAGAAGGAAGCACTTCATAAAATGGTGGTGGCATTGCTTCAATTTATCGAAGACACTAGACCATTACTTATAGTGACATTAGGCGGCATTTCTTAATGCTTCATGTGATTTTACATTAACGGTGGCGATATGGGCGTAGGGACAGCAGGGGCATAAAGTGGTGAGGGAGATGTGGTTGCCGAGAGCGGCAAACGCTTAGGCAGCATGTCTGCATTTGTCCCATTTTTTATCTCCTCGGCGACATTTTCCTATGTGAGAACAGGAAATCTAGACCTGCTCATTCTCATTTACGTTGTCCCCCAACACCCCTCACTTTGTTTCCTTTTTCAACCAAGAGACAGGTCCACTTCCCCCCACCCTTCGCCATCCACCATGCTTTCTTTGCCTTTTCAACCAAGAGACCAGTTGGGTAGCCAGTATCTACTACTTTCCCCCATTTCCTCTTAGAACCAAGCCCTAGATTCATGTTACAGCTTTCCCACTTTCTTCCCTGTTTGAACCAACTTTTAGATTCGACTGCATGAACTAGCTTTACCTCTAATAATAGTAAAAGTCTACGTGGCTTTGGAACAGCCGATGGAAGTACAAAAAGATCCACACGCAGCCACGTGGGGAGCTGGAGCAGTAGAGCAAGGCAGGTTTCGAAGGAATATATACTGAGGGTCGTCGGCATGTGGCAAAGACGGCGTCGGGAGGCCGCATCTTCGCCACAATACCACAGGGAGGTAGAAGGGGTCGGAGGCCCTCCTGAGCCGGCTCTCTCTCGGAGAGAACGGCACGACCGCTAAACAGGACGCGTGGGCAGCCGTTGGTCTCCTCCCTCGCCGACGATGACAGCGTGAACGGTGCACCTACACGCCTGCCCCGGTCAAGGTGGTCCGGCTGGATTTGTGACCAGCCGTGAGAAGAGGGAGAGAGTGTGGCCACCTATGTCTTGCTTAGATCTGGAGAGCATGAGAAAGTGAAAGAGAGGAACCCTAGTAAAGCAAGCGCTAAGGCTCCTGCTTATATATATAGTGGAGTGATTTTGTTGTACCAGCTTAAAAAAATGCGCTCCTACGTGAACTCGCGAGTGGGTGTGAGAGAACTAGTGCATGCATGCACTGCTTCTCTTCATGAGAGTACAATATAATATGCCCAAAGAACGTTCGCCACAAGAGTAATAGTATAAGTGTGTGACGTGTGAGCTAAAATAAAAGGTGTGCGACGTCTTTTGTTTTTTAGAAGTTCTGAGGGTAGGGTGTGAAGAGCACATATGTGTGTGAGGTCTACCTGCAGATAGATGGTGGGTGCAAGAGGACTCGGGAGATTCATGACTCATGAGGGTGCATGTGTGCGTGAGAGAGGGGGGCACGTATCAATGCAATGCATGTGTCCGTAAATCATTATCCGACAAACGTTCGCCACAGGCCGTTTCCTGACGAATGTCGTAAGAACCGTTAGATCGGCATCCGATAGTGTCAGTTTTGACATGTCATTTAATAGAGAAGCCACTCCTCCTACACACAGATCTTCCATATGAGTATTAGCAACTGCCGTATGCTCCTCGCTCCGTTCCTAAATGCAGTGCATATAGCTTTATTGAAAATTCGAACCTCGCAAACTTTTACCAAGTTTTCGTGTACCAAAATGCACATATAGAATACCCAATATATATCATTTCATTCATCTTCGAGAGGTAACTATAAATATGGGGGAGGAGTCTACAAAGAAAGACCATCATAACCATCCTTTGGTGTGGAGGAATATCATAGGAACTCTATCTGATATGATTTTTATAGGATTTTTCCTTTAGAGCCAATTGGTTCATAGGAATAGATTCATATACTCCACATTTCAAAGTAAATAAACATGATATCATTTTTATAGCTTTAGAGCCAGTTGGTTCATATGAATGGATTCCTATACTCCCATAATTTCAAAGGAAAATAAACATTAGCGTATATTCAATAGAAAAGTTCCTATGATGCGAACCAAGTGACATCTCTTTTCTAATCCCTCCTCATAGGAGTTGAGATACATGTCATCTCTAGATTCAATAGAAAAGTTCCTATGATGTGAACCAAATGACATCTCTTTTCCAATCCCTACTCATAGGAATTCAGATACATGTCATCTCTCTCCCTACAAGTTCCATGTATACATCTTCTATTCCTAAATAGCTAGTACAACCCACTAGTAGCTTTTTTCCTCGACATGCAACTATGACACAAGAACACGTCATGCATGGAAGTCATAAATCACATTGTTTTTCTACTCTATGCATGCAAGCACTACATCATCAATTCGTGCATGTTATATAAGTTATTTCGTGCATTAAATTTTGTATTGACAATGTATGTGCTGGTCACGCGCACACATATGTACTCCCTCTGTCCCATAATATAAGAATGTTTTTGACACTACACTAGTATAAAAAACGTTCTTATATTGTGGGACGGTGGTAGTTCACATTCACATTTTTGTTAGAAATGTCATTCTTTTAACTTCAATTCATTTTTTCTCTTTGTACTCCCTCCGTCTAGGTGTGTAAGTCATCTTCCAAAAACCAAATAATCCCAAAACACATTGGCACGGTACATTAACTCCCTCCTCGTTTCTTGTTTCGTGACATATCAACCAATAAGAGATGTGGGCCGTGCATGCTTTCAATGGCTTGAGACTTTCAAACATGACATGTAGTGGTTAATTCATTGCATGGAATGCTATTAACTAGCAAAAAACCTAAGATGATTTATACACCTAGGGAGTATTACATTTTTTCATTTTAAGCATACATTCAGTTCCCATTAGTTATAGATGTTTTTGGAGGAACTATTATGCATTATGTATACCTATACCCCTATATAGTGTGCGACTAACTTTGAAAGATGGTCGTTGGATGAAGCTAATCCGACAGTGCGGAGATGGCAAATCCGAGCACTACTGGTCGTTGGATATGATTAACATTCCACCAGATTCTGCCACATGTACAACCTAGAAGACTACATGGTTGAACTTAAGCATAATGCACAAACCTCAAAACACAGACACTTCTCGTTTGTTCTAGAATCTTCTGTACCATAATTGCCGAAACTTTTTTTTCTAAATGAATTTCCATTATTTGTTTTTACTTTATACTTTACAATGCACAATCCCATGAATCTTAACCTTTTTATAAAACTAATTGATTTTTAACAAGATGAACTATAAGAACTAAACGAACGTCTACATCATGAATATATGACTCAAAGCTCTACATGCTATAGTGTGTATTTCTTCATAATTTGGTTTCCAAATCTCATGCATTTAATGCATGTGTACCTTACTACTCCCTCCGTTCTGAATTACTTGTCTTAGATTTCTCTAGATACGGAGGTATCTAGCACTAAAATGAGTCTAGATACATCTGTATCTAGACAAATCCAAGACAAGTAATTCGGAACGGAGGGAGTAGTTTTGAGTAGAGTAGCAAATTCACGCAGCCGCGGGTATATCAAAATGCAGGGCCCATGCATCATTGCCTTTCGGTCGAACCTACGTCCACAATTTTTTGTACGTACGTATATCTCCACTGGTCCCTAAGGAAGTCTTGGATTAAGGGATCCTCAGGTGTTCGGCCTGTGTGACGTGGGACGGTATGGGCCATGAAGATACAAGATAGAAGACTTCCTCCCGTGTCCGGATGGGACTCTCCTTTGCATGGGTGGCAAGCTTGGCATTCGGATATGAAGACTCCTTCTGTAAACCGACTCTGTACAGCCCTAGGCCCCTCCAATGTCTATATAAACCGGAGGGTTTAGTCCGTAGAGCAGAATCACAATAAGACATGCTAGACATCTGGGGTTTAGCCATATCAACTCTTTAATCCTCATATTCATCAAGATCAATCAAGCAGGAAGTAGGGTATTACCTCCATCAAGAGGGCCCGAACCTGGGTATATATCGTGTCCCCCTCTCCTGTTACCATCGACCTTAGACGCATAGTTTGGGACCCCTACCCGAGATCCACCGGTTTTGACACCGAAAATGGTGCTTTAATTGAGAGTTCCGCTGTGACGTCAAGGACAGGATTGATGGCTCGCCTTGTTATCAAGGACAGTATCATGTCCGGAGGACCCCTGGCCTCAGGCCAAACCCTCTGGCTGGGCGGCTTTACCATGACCGCCCGTTCGGCTGTCAAGCCGATGATGACTTCTCAGGTCATCGAAAATTGTCTCCGTGTTGACTCCGAATACTCCAAATGGATGGATCCGGCGGAGCTACCATCTTTAAACGAACTCCTAGATCGCATCGCCGCCATGGGGGTCGCTATAGATTATGATCAGATTGGGCTTAAACCCGATCACAGAGAAATCAAATCTCCGCCAATCACCCATCAGATAGCGATCGTAGAGGAGCAAAACAACAACTCTTCCCCTATGTTGAAGACGAGTTGTGTTCGGATTTCTGAGCTCGAAGAGCGGGATACCTATCTGCTGGACGACACCCCCAGTCCTTCGAACCTAGAATCGGGTGTCGGGCCTGGAAAATCGCTTAACAACCCGGAGCCCGAACTAATAAGCTGGGAAGTTTTTCAAACTCCGGACTCCTAATTGGGTCCGGGTTTGGATTTAAAGCCACCCAACCACCACAAGCATCACCCGCCAAGCAATTCTGGTCCTCCGAATATATGCGACCTCATGTACGTATGATAGCAGTCTCAGGAAACAGTCCATCACTTTTGGGCCAGATTCCTCCTTGTCAACGACAAGATTAAAGATTGCCACGACGAGGATGCGATTTCAGTATTCTATAATAATTGCACGGACGAAGGAATCCTCAACGCCATCAACCGCCGTCGCGTATTACACTTCACCGACTTGGCAACCATAGTACAGAAGTACTGCGCAATGGAAAGCGCTTGGAAAACTCAGACAGCTCACTGGGAACCACTAATCTCCACTCAACCCCTCTGGCGGGCAAAAAGGATGCACCCTCGCGGGACACCTGACCCCATAGTGAAGAAAACTAAGCCCAGTACAGGACGCGGAACTATTCTGGAGGGATGGCTCGACAGGCCATGCAAAATACACATGACACCAGATATCGTACCAACCCACAGCCTTAGAGCATGTTGGATACTCCGGTAAGTGGCCAAGAGCGCGAGGATATCCTCACCAAAAACACCTCAGAGCAACGGCCCCTGGAAGATGACGACCTCAGAGTATTGACGGTCTTCGAGACTTTTGCTTCAAACAATCAGCGCAAGAGGGCACTCCGCGACCTCGCCGAAGTCTGCCAAGTCGCAGCAATAAACCCCTGGAACGACACAGCCATAATTTTCAATGCTAGTGACGAACAAAAATTCTGGTCAGTCCGCGCACTAGCCGCCTTTGTACTCAATCCAATTATGGATGGCTTTCGGCTCACTAAAGTGCTCATGGACGGCGGCACCAGACTAAACCTTATCTACGAAGACACACTCAATAAAATGGAAATAGACTGGAGCCGCTTCGAGCAAAGTAATATGACCTTCCGAGGAATCATTCCCAGCCGGGAGGCGCGATGCTTGGGGGAAATTACACTCGACGTGGTATTTGGCACGTCGGAGAACTATCAGTCCGAAGAGATAACATTCCAAGTGGCCACTTTCAACAGTGGATATCATGCCCTATTGGGGCGAGATGCATTCACACACATCCAAGCTATACCTCATTACAGGTACAAGAAGCTCAATATGCCCGGGCCCAACGGTATTATCACTCTTGCCATTGATCCGGACATAGCACTCCGTGCCGAAAACAAAAATGCAGCCCTTGCCCTCGAGGCACTGTCTGAGGCCCTCGCGTCCGAGGAGTTAACCGCACTATGCTCCACGGTGTATAGGGACGACATAATCCTTGATTAGCGACCCAAATCCACCTCCTTTAAACCAGCAGACGAAATAGTCAAATTTCAAGTCCACCCGATGGACCCCAAGAAGACAGCTTCCATCGCGGCACAACTGGACCCAACGGTTGACGCCGCACTACGAGCGTTCCTGCATGAGAGCTGGGACATATTCTCCTGGCACCCTTCTGATATGCCAGGAATCCCATGCAGGTTGGCCAAACACAGCCTCAATATATTGAAGGGATATAAGCCAGTCGAGCAAACACTACGGCGCTTTTCCGAACCCAAACGAATAGCTATGGGGGAGGAGCTAGCCAAGTTAATCAAGGCCGGATTCATCAGAGAAAGAAAACACCCGGACTAGCTAGCAAACCTGGTCATGGTGCCAAAGAAGGATAAATCCTGGCGCATGTGCGTCGGTTTCAAAGACCTCAACAAGGCCTGTCCCAAGGATCCCTTCCCCCTCCCCCGCATCGATCAAATTATCGATGCTACTGCAGGACACGACTCATTGTGTTTCCTCGACGCATATTTCAGATACCATCAAATCAAATTGAAGGAGTCCGATCAAGCCGCAACGCCATTCATTACCCCATACGGGCCATTCTGCTTCAACACTATGCCCTTTGGGCTTAAAAATGACGACGCCACCTACCAACGCATGATTCAAACATGCCTGGAGAAACAAATCGGCAAGACAGTTGAAGCATATGTGGATGACGTCGTCATCAAGACTAGGCACGTCGAGTCATTAATAGACGACTTGCATCTCACATTCGAGAACCTCCATACATATGACATTAAGCTCAATCCAGAAAAGTATGTTTTGGGCGTTCCCGCTGGAAAACTGCTGGGCTTCATCATTTCTAATAGAGGAATTGAGGCAAATCCAGCCAAAATCCGAGCTTTGTCACAATTGGCTACACCAACAGACCTTAAACAGGTCCAAAAATTAGCCGGATGCATGGCAGCTTTAAACGCTTTATCTCCAGACTAGGAGAAAAAGCATTACCACTTTATCGCCTTCTCCAACGCATAGACCACTTCGAGTGGATGGATGTGGCAATGGTCGGACTGGAATTAATAAAGGATCTTATAGCGAGAAACCCAATCCTGGTCGCGCCGAACATCGGTGAACCGATCTTACTATACATCTCTGCAACACACCAGGTGTTGAGCGCGGTGCTCGTCGTTGAGCGAGAGGAGGACGGACACAACTTCCCACTTCAGAAACCGGTATGGTACGTATCCACTGTCCTCACACCATGCTAATCCCGGTACCCTCATTACCAAAAGATAGCATATGCGGTCTTCATGGCATCCCGGAAGCTACACCACTAATTCCAAGAGTGCTCGATCATGGTGGCTTTCGAAGTACCACTCAATGACATAATAAACAACCGCGACGCTACGGGCTGGATTGCCAAGTGGCCATTGAGCTCTTGCCATTCGACATAACATACAAACCACGCCGAGCCATTAAATCCCAAGTACTGGTCGACTTCGTCGCCGAATGGACAGAGGCCGAACTCCCTAAAGAGTACGGTACATATTCCAACTGGGTCATGCACTTTGATGGCTCTAAAATGCTGGCCGGCTTAGGAGCGGGCGTTGTCTTAACATCCCCCACTGGAGACACAGTCCAGTACATACTCCAAATATTATACACGGATTCCAATAATGCAGCCAAGGCCTTGTTGCACGGTCTTCGGATGGTTGCCTGCATGGGCATACAACGCTTGGAGGTGCGCCGAGATTCAAATCTCGCAATATCCCAAATAAATGGAGACTTCGACGCTAAAGATCCGAAGATGGCGGCCTATCGTAACGCCATACTCAAAATATCAGCTCAGTTTGAGGGACTCGAGTTCCATCATGTGGCTCGAGAAAGTAATCAAGCGGCGGATGTCCTTGCTCGCATTGGCGCCAAGCGTGACCCCGTCCCGCCTAACATCTTTCTACAAAGGCTCTTCAAGCCATCCGTGGTGTGGCAGGGTCAAAGCAGCAACACCAGTCCGGATTCGATTATACCCCTAGATTCCGAACACAATACCAATATCATCGGGGGCCCAGCCACTGAAATAACACCATCGGCCCATCTAATAATGGCAGTAATTGCCCCATGGACCGAAACCTTCTTGGGCTACCTTAATAGGCGAGAGCTCCCTAAGGATCCGAATGAGGCTCGCTGCATTGTTCGGCGCTTGAAAGCCTACAAGGTCCATGACGGAGAGCTCTACAATAAAAGCGCTACCGAAGTCCTCCAAAGATGTATCTCTGAAGAAGAGGGACGACAGCTCCTGGCCGAAACCCATGCTGGTCTTGGCGGTCACCATGCCGTGACTCGGGACCTTGTAAGTAAAGACTTCCGTACCAGTTTCTTTTGGCCGACAGCCCGAGAAGATGCACATGACCTTGTCCAATGTTGTGTCGGATGCCAGCTTTTCGCCAATCAAAGACATATGCCGCCTACCTCTCTACAAACAGTCCCCATTACTTCGCCTTTTGCGGTTTGGGGGCTTGATATGGTCGGACCCCTTAAAGGAGGAAGCCATAAGAAAAAATATCTGCTGGTCATGGTAGATAAATTCACCAAGTGGATAGAGGCCAAGCTAGTTAAAACGGCCGAGCCGGACCAGTGATAGACTTTATAACTGGTGTCGTGCACCGTTATGATGTCCCACACAGCATCATCACCGTTAACGGCTCCAATTTTACAGCCGATGAAGTGAAAACCTGGTGTGCTAACCTAGGTGACGGTGTCCTGGACTAGGGGGTACTCACCACGTCGTCCCCCAATCGGTTAGATTGGGCCGAGGACCCCCAGGGACGCATACTCATGGGCCAGTCCGGACAGGTGCCGCATACAAGGAAGATTCCACAAGACTTGGCGATCAAGACAAGGACTCCTCCTCCACCGGCGTATTCGGCTAGGACTCTTGTTATCCTGGGCCTCTGGTGTATTATATAAACCGAGGCCAGGCTAGTCGATAGAAGACATCATAACCATCATCATACTCATAGGCTAGCTTCTAGGGTTTAGCCTCCTTGATCTCGTGGTAGATCTACTCTTGTACTACCCATATCATCAATATTAATCTAGTAGGAGTAGGGTTTTACCTCCATCGAGAGGGCCCGAAGCTGGGTAAAATAAAGTGTCCCTTGTCTCCTGTTACCATCCGACCTTGATGCACAGATCGGGACCCCCTACCCGAGATCCGCCGGTTTTGACACCAACATTGGTGCTTTCATTGAGAGTTCCGCTGTGTGATCGACAAAAGGATCGATGGCTCGCCTGCAGATCAACTGCGACTTCAGCATCTTCGTCACCAGCTCGACTGGTCACCTTGGTTCGACCAATAATTACGTCCCGTGTTCGGATCACCATGTTCGGACGAGGGCCTTCATCAAACATCAACTCCGATCTCTATCAAGATCACGGAGGAATCATCCATGGAGCTCGGGGGCTCAACGTCAACATTGCCCTCAAGCGACCGTGCTATTTTTCTGGACAGCGAACTCGTATCTGCTGCCACCACCTCCTCGAGTATCGTTTTGACGATCGCTTTGGTGGAATTGTGCGGAATTGAGTCTACAACAACCCTCGAAAATTTCGTCGAGTTCCGATGGAGGAATCTCTGGCAATCCACGATATACCGGAGCCCTGTCAAATCCGAACGGGAATCTGGACGAGTTTAGGGCGTGGTGTCCAGCTTCTAGCTCGGACGTCCTTTGGAAGATCCAACCGTTGATCGGCTGCGGAATTCCTATATCTACCACCCCTCCAAATTTCAGCTCGATCCGACCGTCCGAACTCCGAGAACCTTCCGATTAGTGCATCACTTTTCGTATTTGTTTTCTGCGCGAGAACGAATCCGACCCGAATTCATCTTTTTTATGAACGGGATTTCGGACATCCTTTTTGAAGGAAGTTTTGTGTGGGATACTGTGTATTGTTCCCGAACACATCCCACTAACTTTAAGATCTTTTGAACATGATCTTCAGCATCATGCTGGTGTCAAACCATCCCGGCAATATTGCTCCACGGCTGCCGACCTGCGCTAGACACGTCGTCACTTTGTTGAGCCGAGCTCAACTTCTTCGGATCATCATCTCGGCAAGCCGAACAAGAGTCCGGAATCGCGAAGGACGAATCATCACCAAGATCGCCGCCCCACGGATTACACGGAGCAGGCATACCGGCATCACCGCACGGTCACTTCATCAAGCCGGCATCGACCACGTCACGACCTGCATCGGCAGGGCCGCACTATTGCTTCTTCAAGCCGATGTCCATCACGTCGAACTACTTCGACTCATCGGCTGGCCTCGAGGCTTCGACATCTCGGCTGGACCAGAGGATTCATCATCTCTTCATCAACCTACTCCGGACACTTCGGCGTCACTAGCCGACCAGCTTCGTCACGATTAGCTGGACCGAGGGCTTTGCCTCGGCAAGCCAACCTTTGCCAGCACCATCTTCCTTCGGATTGCTACAACAAATAAACCAGGTGCTATAAATCCTAATATTTTTTGCATGTTTGGGTTCATTTTTCCAAGGAATTATTACTCTGATTTGTCCATCATATGTTCACAGGTGTATCAAATGGTGGCCGCATTAACGACGGTCGCATGCTGGTTCGGTCAGTCTCCATACATAGTCCGGCGAACGCCGCATCCGGAGCGCGGACCGACCTATGAATTCAGGCTTGGCCACGCCTTTACCGCATCACGCCGACGCCCTGCGTTGACATCAACTTCGGCGTCAGGCCATATTTCTTTTATTACTCACTTTGCATAAATTATTCATTATGCAACAATTTTTTTTATTTATCATTATTACTATTATCTCCCGTTTGCACTATTTTTTTTGTGCACAGGAAAATGATCCGGGGACTTCGGCGTCACTCTGCCGGTCTGCATCGACCGTGCTACGTCACCACTTCGGCGTGTCGAGCTCTCCGCTCCGTCACCTCGGGACCAGCTTGGGGGATAGAACCTTGTCCCGCATCAAGCTCGGACCGCGAACACATTAACCAGCTAAGTCGCTTTCATGCTCAAAGCTTTAATTTCTAACTTGTGTTCGGTTCGACCAAGCGTTATACTTTTTTGAAAAAAAAGTTGCTTGTAAAAAAAAATTGTCCAAACTTTGTTCACATATACTTGACGCGCTACCCGCGCTCATTATACCTGGGGGCTTATTTAACAGAAGCTTATTGATACGGGCTTTATGCCCAACACATGTGTCACACTTCCGCATGTACCTTTTATTCACCATTATATGCATCGATATGACTTAAGTTTTGGCCAAGATGGGTTGCGTGGCTCCTGTGCTTACCCCTACGTTCCCGATTGTTCGGCTAGGCGGTAAAGGGAGCACCTCTGCGATTGCTACTGCCGGATAAGCCGGATGTGTACCTCAGACTGGGTGAAGCCGAAAGCTAGCGTTCTTAAGGGAATATTCGGTCGGTGAACTAAAGATGTACCTTTTTTACTTATACATGCCCCCAGATGTTTTCTTGCATTTGCAATCCGGAAGTGCACTTAAGGGCACGCCACCCCAGCGAAAGGAACCCTTAACGGAACTATTCTCTCTGGAAGATGTTTCTTACTAACCATGTAATATAACATAACTAGTTGGGCACTTGTCTGATAAAGCACTAATGACCCCTACGCCTGGTCTCCATGCATACCTCGGTTCTTATATAACCATTATGGTATTCGGACACACGCCGGACCGTCAGGTCCCGAGGTTGAAGTGAAAAGGTCGGCAACGACAAACGATCTACAATCCGGCTAGAAGGCATTCTACATGTCACCTTACATTATATAGTCAACTTTTACCCAATTCACTTGGGGGCTCTTATGTTTATTTGAGTCGTTTTATACTAAGTGTTTTTCTTCTTAGTCGTTGCAAAGTTATTATTATTTATCACTCCTTTTTTCGACACGAGTGTGCGGTCACTAGCCGGGGAGCCTAATTTCTCTCTCAAAAGCCGCTAGAGTTTAGTTTGCTAAACTGGCCTGATGAGAAGTACTCTGCCCTCGGGATAGGAGGTTGAAGCCGTAGGCTGACCCGCTCGAAGTCTTGAGATAGGATTTATCATGTTAAAGCACGACAGAAGCACTTCTTTTTTCTAAGACCAATTTTCGGGTTGGCACCGAACACTTGATATTGTTCGGACGTCATGTTTTTACTGAGGTTTCTTGGTTTTCCAAGCTTTTTGGCACTTTTAAACTATTTGTGTGTTTTCAGCACAAGTCTCGTAGTGCAGTGCCGGACTCCTTTAGAGATTCGGCAAAAACATTCTCGGATATTGCTATATATGCATCGGTTTTGAATTGTGTCTTCGGTCAATAGTTCGGTTGCCCGGCTCCTGCACCAGCTCACATGGTTAAGCACCTCAGTGGAGAAAGCCGAAAACTGACTGTCACAATAAGCGTAAACTGGTCAGCGATCCGATAACTATGTTAAATAACAGGCCGTTCATAACATTGGCCGAAGTGTTTACGGTTTGACCTCGACTGTCGCCGAACACTACCGGGGGCTATTAACTAGCCTCCCAAACTAAATCCTCGATATTTTGCGCTTACATTGGAGCTGAGGTTTTATGATCATGCTTAGCATGACAACCTAAAGAATGGAACCGATAGCAGGACTATTTTCTTTGGAAGACATTTCTTTTGTTAAAACAGTAATATAACATATCTCTCCGCGTACCTTTGTTTATAAAACCGTATGGCCAGATTGCCTTGTTTGTCATAAATCTTTGCCCTCATAAAGGCTTTATAAAGTAAGACAAACACTCCTCGGCTACTGGCCAAGGAGGTGGAAGCCGATGGCCGGTCAACAAAGTTTTGTACAATGCGGATCCGAGCATTAATGACGTAAAGTACTTAGATACATAGAGTCATTACACATAATTTGCGATTTTACTATGGATATTGATCCTTAATTCGGCCACCCATGCCCGCATTAAGGCTCGGGGGCTACTGGGCTTCGGGATTATTATTTAAACATATTAAAGGGACACATTGATCCCCTGATCTGGTGTTGCCACCCGACCAGTGTCTCGGGGGCTACTGCATTGCTTGTCCAATGCAGAAAATTTTATGTGCAATATAGTTTCCGAGGAGATTTTGATCCTCAGGTTGGTCGGCCGCACCCAACCTGAGTCTCGAGGACTGAGCACACCGCTTTTTGTATCCCGAAGTATTCTGCCAAGCTAGGACTTGATCCTCAGACCGATTTTGCAAATCAAGCTGAGTCTCAGCGGCTACGGGGATCAGCGGTCTTATGTCATCCTTCATGTGCATCTCGGGTTTTAGACCGATACCCACCTTGAGGGCTACTGGCTATATATCTCGGCAGAGAATAAATTGCACCAATGAAAAATATTGACAAAAATCGGCCCACATTCGGGGTGGCGCACCACCTCGAAAGCAGTCCGGCATAAAGCTCGGGCGCTAATGGCTGGCTCCATAGAGGGCATTTCCAGCATTGAGCTCGGCTAAAACTCCTTTAAACTTCTTTGAACCAAGGTGATTTACGACACCTCGGATACAGTCCGGCGTTGGAGCTCGGATACATAGTCCGGCGTTGGAGCTCGGATACATAGTCTGGCGTTAGAGTTGGGAAGCAGTCCGGCTTTGGTGCTCGGCTGCAAAAAACACCTCGAATGCAGTCCGGCGTTAGAGCTCGGACGCAAGAGGGAACTGCCTCCCGGGAACAACTTCAAACCCGAGGTGTGGCATAAAAATAACAAGGCATTGATAAAGGCCGAAAACTTAAAGGGGCTCCTCGGATACCCGACGTGTAAACCCGTCGAATGCATTTCGGAGATCCTCAAGATCGAAGATAAAGAAGATTCGTTGAACCAGTTTTCAAGACCGACGACCGAAGATGAAGAACAGTTTGGAAGAATCGAGGAGCGTCCCTAACTTGAAGACCGGTTCAGGGGGCTACTGACGGTGTCCTGGACTAGGGGGTACTCACCACGTCGTCCCCCAATCGGTTAGATTGGGCCGAGGACCCCCAGGGACGCATACTCATGGGCCAGTCCGGACAGGTGCCGCATACAAGGAAGATTCCACAAGACTTGGCGATGAAGACAAGGACTCCTCCCCCACCGGCGTATTCGGCTAGGACTCTTGTTATCCTGGGCCTCTGGTGTATTATATAAACCGAGGCCAGGCTAGTCGATAGAAGACATCATAACCATCATCATACCCATAGGCTAGCTTCTAGGGTTTAATCTAGCAGGAGTGGTAGATCTACTCTTGTACTACCCATATCATCAATATTAATCTAGCAGGAGTAGGGTTTTACCTCCATCGAGAGGGCCCGAACCTGGGTAAAATAAAGTGACCCTTGTCTCCTGTTACCATCCGACCTTGACGCACAGATCGGGACCCCCTACCCGAGATCCGCTGGTTTTGACACCGACACTAGGCATTAAGCTCGATTACGCCTCCGTCTATCACCCACAAACAAACGCTCAGTCGAACGAGCTAATGGTCTTATCATGAGGGGCATTAAGCCTAGACTAGTGTGGTCTTTGAAAGAATCAGACAAGCACTGGGTTGAGGAGCTCGACTCCGTACTCTAGGGGCTGCGGATCACACCCAGTCACACTACTGGATACACACCATTTTTCATGGTGTATGGCGCAGAGGTCGTTTTGCCCTACGACATCATTCATGACTCACCTCGAGTGTGCATGTACGAAGAGAGAGAGAGGCCGAGCTTGATTGGCAGGACAGTCTAGATGCCCTGGAGGAGGTGCGCGATGTTGCAAAAGCCCGTTCTGCATTCTATCAACAACAGGCTCGCAGATACCAAAGCAGAGAAGTGCGGGACAAAACTCATAATGTTGGCGAACTCGTTCTATGCTTGCCAGAAAAGAAAAAGGACAAACTCAAGCCCAAGTTGGAGGGTCCCTTCATCATAGATGAAGTTCTCACTGGAGGAGCGTACCGCCTGCGTGATGCATCGGACAATAGCTTAGAGCCGAACCCGTGGAATGCCGCCAGACTCCAAAGATTCTACGCCTAGAGCCGTACTCTTTGTTCGTCTTCTTCTCCCTTTGTTTCCATTTTTCTCTCTTTAATTTTTTCTCTAGCTCTATAGATCTTGTGCAGCCAAACCGCACACCTATGACATACACATCCTTAAATGTATACGCACATAATACCTAGGGGCTTCTTTTACAGAAGCTTATTATTATTTTCCGAGCATCAAGATCACGACATATGTGTCCTTTCCTCATATGTACCTTTTCTTCGCCATTATATGCACCGTTTTGACTTATGTTTTTGCCAAGCTGGGTTACCTCGCTCCTGTGCTTATGCCCTACGTTCCTGTTTGTTCGGCTAGGGCATAAAGGGAGCACCTCTGCGATTGTTATAGCTGGGTCATCCGGACTTGTACCTCAGACTGGGTGAAGCCCAAAGCTAGCGTTCTTAAGGAAATATTCGGTTGGCGGAATAAAGACGTTATACCCCAATTACAATGTGAACCCCCAGATGTTACGTATACTGCGATTTTTCAATCACAGCTCGGGCATGCATACTAATGCATGTTCACCCAGGGAAAGGAACCCTTAAGGGAACTATTCTCCCTGGAAGATGTTTCTTACAATCAACAAGTAATATAACATAGCTAGCCGGATACAAGTTGTGTGTTCAAGCAACTATGAGCCCTACGCCTGGTTTCCATGCATACCGCAGTCTATATTGCTGCTCCGGTATTCAGAAACACTCCGCACCTTCGGTTCCAGAGGTGAAAGCGAAAAGGTCTGCCATGACAATTGTTTTACAATCCAGCTAGGGATAAATTTATCAATTGAAGTACATAGTCACTTGGACTCAAAAACTTCTTCCTCTAAGTCGTCTAACAGGCTGTGTAGCTTCCAATCCTGTTGGGAAAACTTGGCGGCTATCTTTACTTGGTCATATACCAAACTAACTGGAATTTCTTGTCCATCTGACCCCCGAGGTCCGACCTGGGCCATATGATTCAGGTCAAGCTTGGTGTACCATGTTTTTACCATGGCCCAGACCTCTCGCGCACCTTCTCGGCAGGCCGATACCTTCCATAATCGAAAGTGCCGCCGAGCTCCTTGGAATAGCTTCACAAGCTCCTCCATACTTCTTGGAGGGGAGGTGGATGGCCACAAAGCCTTGCCAACGCTCCGCACTGCTTGCCGAGCTCGCTCGTGCAGTTGGGACAGCTCTTGCAGCAGATTGCCTTGAGATCCAGACATTTCCTCTTCGGGATGGCCAGTCAGCATACCTGCAGACATAAATCTGTCAGCTCATTTCTTCACTGAATTACACGGAGGTAAGTTCAAAAGCATACTGAATATGCCGCCTCATAGCCTCCTATTTTCCTTTACGGCGTTAGCTAGCTGGGCTCGTGCATCTTTTAGCTCTTCGCCCAGCAGGGTGTTGGAATCCTGCAGCTTGTTCTTATCATCCCTGACCCGTGTCAGCACACGTTCGCCTGCGGACAGTTGTCTTTCGGCCTGCTGTTTACCCGCCTACGCGACTTTTAGTTCCTCTTTTAGTTGATCTACTGATCCTGTCATCGGAAAATCAAACAGTATTAACATTACTGGTACATGATTATACTTTTTCTGGATGGAGGGGAACATTAACAGGCGGTGCCTCCTTGGACTTCTCCAGTTCGGTGGTAACAACAGCTAGCTGAGTCCGACACTTCTCCAGCTCTTGCGACAACATGTTGTTCTTCTCTCTGAGTGCCTGATTATACAATGATCCTTAAATCATTTGTTTCAACTACTTTAAGTCTTGGGGGCTACTGGTATATGATTACCAGATCTGTACAATGCATACTTACCCGCATATCTTTCAAATGCTGGTCTGTAGCTTTGGTAAACCCATCCCGAGCAGCTCGGATGTACGCATCAGGTGAGCTGAAGGCATTGAACACCTCCTTTCTAAAGCCGGGGTCGCGAAGAGCAGCCCTCTGGCCCCGATGATTCATGGCGCTCTCTACTTTAGAGTTTGTGACGGATACATCATCTGAATCCTCTGAAGGAGGACAATCCGGCGTCACTCCCATGTCAGCCCCTATCCTAAAGGTAGGGTCTGGAACCTGACTGGTGGAGGCGCGGCTTGCAGGATCCCCGGACATAGTCAGGCGAATACTCTTCCTGATAAAACATAGCGGACAATGTCACAGTTCGATGTGACTACCAGGGGGCATACTTAAAGCCATACCTCTTTGATGAGGGCTCGGCCGTGTTGCCGTTTGCTTTCCTCTTCGAAGACCCGCTCGACATGGTCGCCGCTCTCTTATGAGACGCCTCTGGTGTAACATGGCGTGCCGAGCGCCTCCCCTTTGGAGCGCAAGATAGTGCGGTCGGTGAGGCATAATGAGGAAGCTCTTTCGGAGGAGATGTCTCCTGATTACTTACAAAGGAGGCAGGAAGGAGGCCGGGATAATCGGCCATGATGGCCACTTATGTGCCATCATAGCTCGCCTGTTAGAAGACTCCCTCCTTGAGCTCTATGAATATGTCTGGATCTTCTTTGAATCCTGGATCGAGGTCCCGGTTATGGTCCTCCGGCTCTGGAGCGGGGCTATGGATCCCCGCGGAGACCCTTCGCCATTCCTATTTGACGAACGGGTTAACGTCGGTTAAACATGACTCGGGGAGAGGATTGAATAAAGTGGTGGGATTAAAACTCACCCACCTATGAGGATTGTACATGGAAAATCCCTCTCGGCGCGTAAGACAAGTGAACTCCTCTTTCTCCCCTTTATACAGGTCGGCCTATATTGTGGCCAGGGAGGTGAGAGAATCCGGACCCTTTCGTTCGCAGCGTGAGGCGTCATCTTCCCCATTGTAGTGCCACATAGGGAGCCCCCTGAATTGGAGCGGCTGAACACCTCGCGCTATGGAAGTTGCCATTACCTAATCCGGACAGGGCAACTGTCCTTATATTGCCCATTAATTGTTGGATTGGTGCGCTGTCTTCCTCCTCGAGGCTCCGAGGACGCCAACTCTGGCGTTTCCTCAACCGAGCGTCGGAAAATTCGAGAAGGCCCATTCGAATAGGGTCGGGGAGAGCGACATCTTCAATATAAAAACACTCCGAGGGACACTCTTTGGATGCCTTCTTCGGCGTGCCGAACAAGTATCCGGTCCCGGCTATGCACCATATCTTGGCACCGCCCACTTCGAATACGGATCCCTTTTGGGTATGACGGATGAGGCAGAAAAGTTTCCTCCATAAATCAAAGTGGGCCTCACAACCAAGGAATAGCTGGCAAAGAGCGACAAAACCCGCGCTATGCAGGATGGAGGCTGGAGTGAGGTTGTGCAGTTGGAGGCCGTAGTACTCCAGTAGACCTCGGAGGAATGGGTGGATTGGAAACCCGACGCCTCTTATTAAGAAGGATATGAAGCACACTCGCTCCCCCTGGTTGGATTAGGGAAATTTTCTGCCAGGGCTTCGCTTGTAAAAGAGGTTAATCCTAACCAGACAGGGATTAGATCTACATGGGGAAGGAATCCCTGCATTTGAAGCTTACTTAGATGGTCATGGGATACTGAACATTTCTCCCAATAGCCTTTTTCGGAGCCATGGGGGCGAGAGGAAGAACTGGGGACACTAGCCATGCTGGAATGGTTTCTCCTAGCAAGCTCTAAGGATTTTCCGCCTGTTGTGAGACGGCATATGAGATCCAATCCACTTAAATACACGACTTTCTTACATGGCCAGGGTGTTATGTGCAAAAATACTCTGACCTTTCGTGTTCGCTCGACACATGGAAGCCGAAGCAATGGAGGCGTAGAAGCCAATGGGTTCGACATTAAATGGAAAGCCGAGTATAACTCTATGGATCGGACACTTTGAAGTATTCGGAGGAAGAACTCGCCTTGCAATGCCGAAGACTATCAGTGCGCCGGACACATCGTCATTGAAGTCTGGTTCGGGGCTACTGAGGGAGTCCTGGATTAAGGGGTCCTCGGGCGTCCGGCCTGTGTGACGTGGGCCGAACTGATGGGCCATGAAGATACAAGATTGAAGACTTCCTCACGTGTCCGTATGGGACTCTCCTTTGCATGGGTGGCAAGCTTGGCGTTCGGATATGAAGACTCCTTCCTCTGTAACTGACTCTGTACAACCCTAGGCCCCTCCGGTGTCTATATAAACCAAGGGTTTAGTCTGTAGAGCAGAATCACAATCATACAGGATAGACATCTAGGGTTTAGCCATTACGATCTCGTGGTAGATCAACTCTTGTAATCCTCATATTCATGAAGATCAATCAAGCAGGAAGTAGGGTATTACCTCCATCAAGAGGGCCGAACCTGGGTAAACATCGTGTCCCCCGTCTCCTATTACGATTGACCTTACACGCATAGTTCAGGACCCCCTACCCGAGATCTGCCGGTTTTGACATCGACTGTCCCCGAACCAAAAATGTTGCCTCGTTCCCATAAAACCGAGCGGCCCACACATATTAAGGCTTCGACTCAAACTCAATCCCTCTCCCGTTTACTACGACATGGCCCCGCACACCGTAGCACTCTTACAAACCCTACCGCCGCACGCATCATCGGTTTTCTTCAAGAGGACGAGGGAGAAGCGGATTTGTAGTGGAGGCACTTTAAAAAAAGGATTTGTAGTCGAGGCCCCTAGCCCAGGGTGCCCTAGGTAGTTTCCACACACATCATTGGTTTTCTCTTTTATTTATGCTCTTGCGCCCTAGAGTGAAATGATGGTTGCTTCGTCCGTCCAGCTTAATGCTGGAAAGGTGGGGCTTTGTGATTTGACCCCTCATCGCTCATTTACTACTACTGCGGTGCTACGACCGGGGTGCCTCCAAGTCCAACCGCTACTCCGAACTGTAATTTGGTGCATCGCACGTGGAACAAGACAGTGGATGAGCCACATGTCGGCCAAAGGGGTCCTATTAAGTGTGTCGCCATTTCGTGTGCGGACTGACCCTGCGTGAGTTACTACGCCAACACGACAGGAACAGCCTACCACTTGGTTTTGCTCCTTGGTGAATCCCGACTATATTGATCTAAAAAGATACGTACTATACTACCATCTCCGTCTCGGTTTATAGGGCAAGCATGTAGTTCTCGGTCATCCATTTGACTAACTAAATATGAGTTACTATGTCACAAAAAGTACATCATTGGATTCTTAAGCGGATGTAGTTTCTAAACGTATACTGTTCATCACATATATAGCGAGTTAAATTCTCAACCTAGAACGACGTGCATGCCCTGTAAACCGAGACGGAGGAAGTACTAAAAATGAGGTGATTTTACTGAGCGATGGGTGGGGGAGCATGGACTGTCATGCGTTCCCACGTGTCATGATGTACCAAGGCGATGCGCGTGTCCCTCTTGAGGCAGAACAATGGCAGAAGCAATACTACGTGGTTTTCTTGAAGGAGATGATGGCAAAGCGAAGTGTGAAATAATGGTTGCTTCATCCGTCTAGGAAGGTGCGGCATTGTGATTTGACGTCTCATTGCTCATTACTACTACTGGGGTGGTACGACTGGGGTGTGTCCCCCTGTTGTTCTTCACTATTATTTGGTGCATGACACATCGACCCGGTTGCTATATGTCCCACATGTCAGTTGGAGGAAGTACATAGTTCATGAAAGCGAGCATCGACGGAGGAGTACAAGACATGGCTTGGTTTTTGCTGCTTCGCGTGATCCATCGATACAAACCCGGACTAAAAAAAGGCGAGGGCGGGTCTTTTCTCGTGCGGCAGGCAGGGGAGTTTGGCATAGTCTGTTCGAGGCAACGGGGTAGGAAGGGAAACAAGCAAATAAAGGTTGAGCAACTTAGTTTTGGGAAAATCTGATTTTACGGAGTATGTACCCACTATGGAGGTAGTATACTACTTACTACTCCCTTCTTTCCGGTTTATAGGGCTCGTCTAAAAAAATCGTCTTTCCATTTTATAAGTCTCAATTCTACTAGTAGTAGTACCATCACATGTTGGATTTCGAGGTGCATTAAATCACCCGATGCAAGCATTGTCAATAGAAAACTCACCGATGCACGTAGAAGTTCATGGAAATTTAGCGGTCATGCACGCATTCGTTCTAATTAATGCCTTGGTAAACATAACTTCTTGGAAAAAACGAGCGTACATTGCTTGTGCAAACTACGAAATTAATTCCACCACTCACCGTCTACCTTGGTTGGAGAGATTTTGAAATTGAGCCATAAACTGGAAAGGAGGGAGTAGTAACATAGCCTAGGGTAGCTTGCTGCACCACGGACTCCAAGGAAATTGTTGTAGTAGTACTACTCCTATGTACCACTTTAATACTCCTACTACTAAAAGACATATATTTCAAACAATATGATAATTTCTCTAACCAAGGTAGGGAGAAGGAGTAAATGGAGGGAGTAGTAAAATTTTCTCCTCGTCCTGTGAGCCACCGCGCGGGTGGGCGAGGGAGCGGGCGTAAGGTGTAGTAAGCAAGCTTCACCTCGTCCTGCGAGCCACCATGCCCGTGGGCGGAGGAGATGGCGTAGAAAGCAAGATTCTCCTCGTTCTACGAGTTGACGGGACACATCAAAAGTAGTATGTACAGAGCATTTGAGTGTACAGAGCCTTGCCTCTAAGGTAGGCCCCACATGGTTTGCCTCTTTTATAACATAAACGCGTCAAGTCGTAATTTGTTTGTTCACCCATGGTAGACGATCCTCCATCAAGTGGACAACCAGTACACGTGTCAAATTACCACGTGGGCTACCTTTTCGTACAGAAATGAGCTCCACCATGTACCCGCGCAGATGTGGTTGGGAAAGAGACGGGAGTACGTGCACCGTGGGTGCACCTCTTCTCTTCGTGCATGTCCCCCACCTACGTGGGTGTGTGTGAGAGAGATTCAAACCTAGACATAATGCGTCGTCCATCCCCATGCCTCCGCCTAGTCCGACCACCACTCACCACCACGCCCCACTCCTCCTCACCTTATCTCTCATCTTTCTCGAGATATCATTTTTTCGATGAAATTCTCAAGATACCATTTTTCTGATAAAATTCTCGAGATATCATTTGTTTTTACACATGGGATTACTCCTACATGGGTCAATCACAACAGGTTTTGTAAAAAATGCATCTTGATGTTCCGTGCAATGCACGACCATCTTGCTAGTCCATGAAAACAACTCATGGAAAAATTTCACGGCAAACGTGGGATTTGAATCTGCTGGGAGGGGTTGTTTGGATCTTGCCTGGGTAGCCAAAATATTGGCAACACTTTTGTCCACTGGTGCCTTTGCCACCGATGAACGAGGAATGGCTCGGGTGCTCATGCATCCTCCAACGTGCATGTTGGAGATGAGCTCGCACGAGCTGTGCTTTTTTTGTCCCACCAAGCCGCCCGAGCCGGTCGCAGACCGACCGACGACCCGCATATTATGCCATCCAACCGTAGCCGCACACATTCTGAAAGCAACTCAACTAACCTAATGAAATTCATGCAAACACGGTGATATTTCATATAAACGATGACGGAATTCATATAAAATACTGAATTTTCATACAAACATGATGGATTTCATTACATTCAAATCAACTAAGCGGTGCTAGTTCTGGACATCATAGGTATATAACCTGGCCTAAAGGGTTGCCCGCTGATCCATTTGTGTTCCTCATGTCCGGCAGCACGATCACCGGACTGTCAGGAGCCCCCGAGTTATATGCTTCAACGCAAAGGACGGCTCGCTTCCCCACTACCGAAGCCGAAGATGATGGTGGAAGGGGGCCATTCCGCTTCCCTGGAGCCCATGCGGGGTCGATGAAGTTCCTCGCAACAAAAGGATCCGGCAAGACACCTGCTGTGTATGTTGACGTCGCCTCCGCGGTGGCCTTCATGGGACCCAAGCGGCGGCGGCCTCCCGTGTTCTAATTCTCCTCGATGATGGCGCAGGACGCGGAGGCGCTAGCTATCGACTCATCGCTCTCCGCACACCCGGCTTCTGTCTCTGCTTGCATGGCGCGGCCACAGGCATGGGAGTCTCGGCCACAGAAATGGGAGACGCGGTCGCAGACACGGGAGGCGTGGTACGAGGCGGCAGCGTGGATGGAAACAATGACGCTCGTGCACTGCTCCACGTCGAGCTGGCCTGGAGCGGCGAGTTGCTGAATCGCGCGCTGGCTTGGGGCGGCAACTGGCTCCGTCGGGTGAGGGGAGGGAGGTGGATCAGTGAGCTGGATAGCTCGTATCCGGCGGGCTCTGCGGGCCACACAGCTTACTTGGATGTGTGATAACTACTTTTCATAAGCCATTGTAAGAGTGGACAAAATGGTGAAGGAAAAGATAGGGGAGCGACAGAGGTGTGCAATTCTTGACCGGCGTTTGGCCTCGTTTAAATAGGAGATTAAATAGACAGCTGACGGGACGAGCTCGGCCGGTGTTGCGTTTAATGCCGACCCGGCCATGAACGGACATGTGTCCAGAGTGGTCTCATCTTCCACACGGGTTTCATGGAGGCGTTTGAATGTGGCAAGGAGTCGTGTTCAGCCGGGGGTGCATCGAGTGGCGCCCTCGACTCTGACGTACAACACCACGCCGTTCTTCCACTGACGTGTGGGCTCTTTGGGTACATGGCCTGCATGTCAATGACCCAACGCAGGCAGCGTACAGGAGAGGAACTTTTGGTGGGCCAAGGCGGTCATAAGCGGGCAATTCATAAACCGATGATTGTTCATTGAGTGTGACGTCATCTATTTCATCTAGATAAGCCTACTATATAATGTAAGAGACCTCTACAAACATCAATGTTCTGCTTATCACAGATAAGATTGATTAATACCCGTAACAATCCATGTCCTTAACAAAGGGTGCATGCACGTATAGGTTGAGCATGTGTCTCGCGTCGTGTGCTATGTGCATGCAGGCGTGCGAGTGTTGCGTGCGTGCATGTGTACATTTAAGTGTATTATGCATGTGTGCATACGTGCGTGTGTTCGTGAGTGCATGTGTACGTGTCAGTGTTGCACGCCTGCATGCGTGCGTGTGTTCGTTATGTGTATGTGTCAGTATTGCACGCCTGCATGCGTGCTTGTTCGTGCGAGTGTTGCGTGCGGGCATGTGTACATGCAGGATGAGGCTACACGTCAGTCGCCTGACTTTTTCATCTCTGGTCAGTAGATTTTCCAGCCGTTGGATACGAAATCAAGGGCCTGTAGTTTATCTTCAGCCTCCACCCCCTTGAGCCGCCAGCCACCACCGGCCAAACCGCCGGCCGTCGCCGCCCTGCCCGCCCCGAAACCACTCCCCACCACCAGTCCGTCGGTCCGCCGCCGCCCCGGCCATCCTTCTAGCCCCCCCGCCCGCTCCGAGCTTTTTCTCTAGCGATCCCCATGCCACCGCCCAATCATCGTGCCCCCACCACCGGCGACTACCAACCAGAGGTCGCACGACTTTGAATCCCCACCGACCACTAATTTATTACCATTTTTGTCCTTCATATACACGCTGACGGGTGGGCCCTATGTTAATGTGCGCTGCTGAATGTGGACCGTTTGACTGGTCAATTGATCGTGTCATCAACAAATTATGGAGCTGTATGGTGAGCCAGTGACTATATGATCACCCTAAAATGTATTTTATTCACACAGTACAGACTCAAACTACCATTTCTTTCTTTTGTATACACGCTGACAGGTGAGCCCCACGGATACGCGCCCCGATGGTGCAACACTAGTTGCGCCATGTGGAACGTTTGACTGGTCAATTTATTGTGTCATCAACAAAAACCGGAGTTGTACGGGTGAGCTAGTGACCGTATAATCTTGACATGTATTTTTTTAACACGGTATAGACGCAAGCACTCATCGCTATAAGCGCACCCACGCAGACCCTACCCCTATGAGCACCTTCGAGAGAGTGAGACAACATCTGATCTTGAGACATTACGAAGTCAACAGTGGTGCCTCGTAGTTGAGTGGAACGTCTCCTCCCACTGAACGCACATCGCCGTAAAATATTGAAATTAATCCAGGATAAATGCGAGCACCAGGACTTTAAACCTGGTGGGCTCGAGAAACCATTGTCCTCCTAGCCAACCTACCACAGGTTGGTTAGCACCACAAAATGTATGTGGTGACCGTGATGAGCTTATTCTGAGGTCCAGTGACCGTATTGTACTTTTGCTTCAAATACAATGAACGTAAGTGTCGTCAACATAATACGGAGCACACACCAAATACAATGTCCGTCAGTGTCATAAACAAAATACGAAGACATATCTTGAGCTAGATACCGTATGATCACCATGAGAATGTATACGATGACCGTAAAGAGCATATTCTAAAGTCCAGTGACTATATAGTGCTTTCGCTTCAAATACAGTGACCATCACACGTGAATGTGTCATGGGCATGCATACTTTTAGAGGGCCGAGAGATAGTTTGTGTGCGTGCGTGAAAGTGGTGTAGAAAGTGGGGGTGTCCGGTGGAGACAAGGAGAGATATGCCCTTCGTTCCTCTTTCCCATGACTAAATTTTAGGAGAAAATATAAACATTCACAATGCAGAACAAATATTTTTGGATGCACCATGCAATTAACTTTCATGTATAACATAGTACTATTGTATATGCTTATTTTCTTAGTGGTCGATTGCGTGTGTGGTGTGTTGGGCACATCATTTCTAGTTGTGGTGGGGCTACATGAGGACTCATGGGTCGGTTCCATCCTGCGCCACATAGGTTGGACCGAGACGCATTATACGAAGACCCATATGGAGGAGTCGGCGTACAACACGAAGCTATCAGAGTCGTGGAGGACACTATCCCCACTGGTGATAAGTTGACTATATATGATTTGTAACCCTAGGCCCCGATTATGTTATAGAAGCCTAGGGGCTAGTTCGTCGATAGTATACACACACGCACAATTCCTGGTACTCATGTGTACTTTGTACACACCCCTATCACTAATATACAGTACTAGGAGTAGGCTTTTTCCTCAATTGCAAGGGTCCGAACATGAGTAAAACATTGCCTCGTATTACCATCCAGCCTAACAGTCAGGGATATCCCACCGAATCATCTGATGGAATCATATCTGCCAACTACTAAGAGAGAGGTGTATCTGGGGGGCAATGTGTACGAGAGAGGCCTAAAGATAATGTGCGTGCGGGAGACACGTAGGCACATATGTGTGCGTATAGAGGGCTAGTAGAGACCGTGCGTGTGTATATATGCATGTGAGAGAAATAGTGTTTTCCAACTGAGATTAGTGAAAAGAGTGGTACATGGTAGTCAGAAAGATATATATATATGTGTGTGTGTGTGTGTGTGTGTGTGTGTGTGTGTGTGTGTGTGTGTGTGTGTGTGTGTGTGTGTGTGTGTATAGAGAGAGAGAGAGAGAGCGTGCCGACACCCCGGGAGAGATTGTGAGCATGTGTGAAAGAGAAATGACGTTGTACATAAAGTGTGTGCACTTATGCGTTAGATAGAGAGATATATAGCGCGTTTGTGAGAACGGGTCGAGGTAGAGTGCATCTACGTGTAAAAGGCGGTTCTACGCATTAAATTAAAATATAAATGGCATTATTATT